>OY998236.1:4432500-5632500 GCA_963922035.1 Amblyjoppa proteus
GCGATCGGAACAGATCGGAACGCTATGAGGCAAATCAAGTATAAGCAGCTTTATGAGACGATTAACTGTGGTGAACGACCGTTACAAATCCTGCAGGTTTCGGACACGATGTTACTCTCTATAGAGGCTGCTGTAGATAGAACGTTGCAAAAATGGCTCGAGCTAAAAACGCATTTTAATATGACAAGACTATCAGAGAAATGCTACACCACGGAGATTTTATACAACATGTATTGCGACGAGAAAAAAAAAGTTGTACTTGTTGTTTCTCAAACCGATTCTGTCTGAGATACAAGTCGTGAACAAAGGATTTCAAAGTGAAAAAAATGATCACATGAAACTTTTAAACGATCGCACGATCGTTGTTCAAGAAATTTCAAAAAAACTCCTGTTGCCGTCGTGCAGGGTAGACCCTCTCCTGAATTCAATCGACGATTTTCTTGATCCTTAACCATACTTGGGATACTCGTTCGAGAAAAAAGTAGAGCAGGTCAGGAAGGATGGGAAGATGAACGCTAGCGATGAACAAGTGATCCGAGAACGATGCAAACCATTTTTACTTAGCCTCTTTAAACAGCTGAAACAACGATTGCCCGAGAACGTAACAATTCTGAAAAAAGTATCGCTGTTGTCAGTGGATAATATATTGAAAGCGGTCAAAGAACCAATACAATCGTTACTCCAGTATGTGGGTGGTTCAAGAGACATCGATGCGATCGAATCGCAACTCTCAAAAATTAATTTAATCGACTGGACAAATAAAACCGATACGATATCCTTTTGGAACGAGGTGAACGAATACAGGGACGCATCTGGAAGTAATCCGTTCGTCGATCTGGCGTCTTTTGCTCTTTCGATGCTTATTCTCCCGTACTCAAACGCACAAGTTGAGCGCATATTTAGCCAAGTAAATCTGGTGAAAAATAAAACACGTTACAAGATGTCAGTCAGAATGACGAACGCCATCTTGACGATCCGGTTCGGATTAAACAGAAACGGGAAATGCTGCCGCAACTACATTTTGCCACCAGAAGTTTTTAGTAGAATTGATACCAAAGAAGCGTACACAAAAAAAGCTGTCGAGTCGAGCTCGCAGTCAGCTGATGGCGGAAACGAAGAAATCATCGATTTTTGTTTCGATGAGCAATATTAGATTTAAACGAGTTATTTGGATAATTTTATCAGAGATAATATAATACGGTCAACATGTTCAATTGCCATAATTTATTGTAAAAAAATGGGACAAGACCCATCGTATAATAAAACAAATAGTTTTAAGACAATTTAAATTTGCTTGTTTCCCTTTATGGTTTGATTTGAAGCGATTGCAATTTTGACGGGTGCGATTCTATTGTGAGATTTCTGTGTGATGTCGCGAGGAATATTTAATGTAATTTTATTACGGGTGGTAGTCGACTCTGCCACAGAACGCGGTTGTAGGACGGGAAAGACTCGGTAAACACTTTATCGAACTGTTAAAGACGTTTATTTTCTAATACGAATCCGGCAGCGTAACAGTGTCGCGCGGCGTTTCGATGACTAAATGACTGACTAAACTGGGTGGAGGTTCGTTCTTATAGATCTATCTCGTGGCAAAGTCCAGATAGTGGGGAAAGGAATTCGGGCGTCGGAAAAATACTGGAAAGGCAGATGTTTCGGATTCCTGGAGGGCGGTTAGTCATGAAAAAAGGAATGCAATGATCGAAGTCTAGGATTGTGTATTTGGGGGGTGATAAGGAATAGGCGTTCGGAGTCCTCGAGGAGATGACGGGATGCTCGGTGGTGCGATAAGCAGCGGCAGCGGGTGAGAAGAGATAGGCGGCAATCGTGTGTTGGTCGTGTGAAAGCGAAAAAAGGAAGATGGAGGAAGGATCGTTATTACATATGCAATTTGAATTTTCTCATAAATAAACGAATGTTTCAAAAGAGTTCGTAACAGCTCAGCTTGAATGTAAATTTGATTTGGAATATAGTTAGGAACGGGGCTTTAGGTTTAGATACGTGTAAATTCGATTTGTTTTCCCATACTATATTACATACGCGTAAAAATGTTTCCATTTAAAAAATTCAATTGGTGAATACCTTCGTTTCCCACTAAAAACGTTAAATTAATTTGAAATCGCCAAATTTCCCACCAACTACTTAAAATGTAAATCTTCTCACCAAAAATCTTTCAAAACCACCAAATTTAGCGGGAATACCACCAAGTTGGTAACATTAATTATACCCCGAACAGTGCATTTAGATATGATAGTTTGCAAATTTCCCAAAAAAATTATAAATATATTTCTACATTCTATTTCCCCGAATATGTGCATTCAAAACTGTAATTTGCACGTTTCCCAACAAAAATGAATATAGGATTTCTCCTTTTTTTTTCTCAACCTCGGTTATTTGTTCGCTGATCTTGACATTTTTGCTCTCTTCGTGCTATTCTTTCCTCATGTTTTTTTATGATCGCTTCTGCCTCTTTCATTTCCCTCATCTGAACGATCAAACGTCCCCTCACGATATATAAAACATCCAACAATGATTGTAATTGTGCTACCTTCTCGTCTTCGTCAAATTGTACCACGGTAACAGCAACATCGTTTTCACAATCTATAGTTATGGTTACTCCTACTTCTTTTTCTCTTTGAAGCATTTTTATTATCAAAGTTATACCGATAACGCCTCTATTTTTATTAATTCTCTCCGCGATTTTATCCATTGCCTCTACTCCAAACTCTTTCAAAGCATATTCCAATTTCTTCAATCGTTTGGTCAGCTGCTCGTTTATTTTTTTGAGATCACTGTTTTTGTTAAGTTCCGGTGTTATGCTATTGCTTATTCTCTCTATTAATGCTTCAGCAGCAGCTTCAGTAGCTTCTTCCTCGCTGTTGCCGACTCCTACATCTATCCATCTTCCCAACCCTGTGCGTATATTCCGGTGTATTCCGGGTAATCCATACGTCAAGATAGATAGCCCCCTTGCCGTACATACGCTCCAATCGAACAGTCGCTTTCTCCTGGCTTGACATTTTTATTTTCTGTAAACGGAAACTTCAAATTTCATATGCTAATTTTCTTTCGTACGTCTTCAAAAGTAAATGACTATTTATTTATGTATGAATCCTTTTTATTCCTACTGCCTATGTTCTTTGAATGTTTTACGAAGTTTCGTTGCGAAATACCCTCGGATATTGATTAATACCTGTCCTAAACCTTTCAAGTCGATTACTTCTTCGTGCTGTCCTACCTCGATACACACAAAGGTTCAATATCTGAATACATTACGACACAGCATACCCCGTATTCGTTCTGTCCCTTATTAGTTTCGCGTTTTAGCTCAATGTTGAATTCTTGCATTATGTCCTTAAGTTTACTCTGAAATATAAAGAAGTCATCGTCGCCTAATGTATTTTCATGACCTATTATGATTTCTTGCAGATCCAATATTTGATTTCTTCCCAGCCTAATCGCCGTCGCTTTCCAATCCAGCTCACTCCTTCAAGTGCATCTTATAAAATCATGGCAAATTCTCCTGATATCTCTCTCCTGCTATGGATGTATTTTTTGCTTGCATTTTGTCTGTAATTATTATATTTAAATTTTCGATTGAAGTTTAAGTATTCATTTTGATTTATTTATTTATTTTCATTATTTATAAAATTCTTTATTGATTTATTTACTTTCAGAATTATCGTTTATTTGATAGTTCAAATAACGTAATCTTAATTATAAACGATCAATTATTAAACAAACATTATCCCATATTCAACAATGTATGTTGAATGGAAATGTTATATTATTGAATTATTTAATTGCTCTGTGGTTTAATATGCGAATACTTCAATCGATTAGCATGAACTGTCATAGGTTTCTTGTTGGTCTTGATTTTTATATTTTGCTTGCCCTTCACCTCGATTATCTCGAAGGGTCCTGCTTCGATATAATCGAGGTGGGATTCTCCAACTATTTCGCTTTTGGCCCGCTTTTCAAAAATGCATAATCTCCTACCTTAAATTCTTGAACTTGGTCCTGCATTATTTTTTCGACTAATTTTTGTTTGTTTTGAATTGCCTGTATTTCGCTGTCTATGCGTGTTGCGTCGATCGCGTCCATATTTCCGGTAATGGATTTTACTATGGTTCCTAATCCGTCTATTAGTCCTCTGCGGTTTCGTTGATTTTTATTTAATATTTCTTGCAGTACGGCCATAGTTTCTACTATCCTGCCGTTCATTTCTGTCAGCGTGGTGTCGAGTATGGAGCACAGAAAATCGAAGAACATTTGTTTTTTGCAGAGTTGCTCTAATTCCCTCAGATTTGTTGAAATTTCTTGTTCTCTTACGCGTAACGACTTTAAGTCCAGGTTCATTACGAGTCTCCATATGTCTTGAGCGACTGCAGGGGTTCCGATTTCTTCGCAGAAAATTCCTGGCGAGTCGGTGAATTTTTGGATCTCGTATCCCGCTGGGTTGGTGGTCGTCGCCGCCTCGTGGTGGCTTGATAGTGCCGTGAGTCTGGAAGTCGGGTAATATTTCTGAATTGTGTGTACATAAAAAGATTTTATTTTTTATTTTTCTTAAATCTTATTCAGCAGTATTTTATTCTCGAGTTCTGTCGCGTCTGTCCCTGCCTCATCTTTATCCAACTTTCGTTGCGTCCGGTTAAGAAAACTTTATTCTTCATCACCGGTTATGGACAGCTATCGGGTGATTGTTTGTGGAGGAGCGGGTATGCCCGTGAATTTGCGGAGACAGGTGGTGAGTTTTTGTATTTTGTAGAAAGTGTTTTTTTTTTCATTTGGCTTCTCCCGGCCTGCGCTAAATTTTGATTTCTTTTTTTGGTTTATCTTCCTCCCGCTGACAATGTTTCCTCAGCGGACATACTCCCCGGAAGCAATTTTTATTCGGCGGGCTCTGGAGGTCCCGCATGCTCGCCGTCGGTTGCGGGTGGCCATCGACGCCCTTTGCGGCGATGGGGTGTTCCGCGGGGAGTCCGAGCCCTACCGCAATTTTGTCGGCCTCGTCGCCCTTTTCGAGGAGGATCGTTGGTGGTGTTCCGTTTGTTATTAGCGGGATGGAGCCTGCTCCCTTTAATTTGTACTTACTTTGAACATAATAAATTAAGGGTTTTGCCCGTTTATGGTTTTGTTAAACCTTAATCGACTGTGGTGCTTTTTATTTAAATATGGCGTTTTTTCCTTATTGCGTTTATTTATTTATTTATTTATTTATTGTTTATTCGGAGTTGGATTATTATTATTTATTTATTTTTTGGTGTATATTTATACTCCGCACCGTAGGTGGGTCTAGGCTAGGACTCCACAAAGTGCTGTAGTCGGTTAGCATGAATTTTTACGGATTACCTTCCTTTTTTTATGGTATAATTTACTGTCGAGTGTTTAGCGGTTACTTCGTAGGGTCCGATTTTTTTCCGTGTTAATTTTACCGATCTGCCCCGTCGTACAGTGGAGTCGTACACGAGGACTTTGTCTCCGATTTGGAATTCGGTTATCTTGGATTTTTTGTCGTAGTTTATTTTTGATTTTTCATTCGCGGCGATTAGATGAGATCGGGCGAGCTTCCATGCTGCTCGTAATCTTTCTTTTAATTCTTGCACGTAGTCGTCGTAGGTGTAGGTGAGTCGCGGCTCTTGTTTCAGCGCTGTTGGTATCTCTGCTCGGTCACCGTACACCAGCTCGTGTGGCGTGAGACCCGTGGCCGTGTGCGGCGTGGTGTTATACGAGAACATCGCGTATGGTAACCACTCACCCCAGTTTTCCTGGTCTTCGTCGGCGTAATTTTTTAGATATTCGGCAAGAGTTCGATGCGACCGTTCCAGGGCTCCATTCGATTCCGGATGGTACGCCGTTGTTTGGATTTTCGTTATCTTTAATAACTTGCACATTTCTTTAAATGTATCGCTAAGAAAATTTGTCCCTTGGTCGGACAGAATGGTTCCTGGTGTGCCGTAGTGGCATATTATTTCGGTCACGAGGGCTTTGGCTACTTCCTTAGCCTCTTGGTTTTTTAGGGGTATAGCGGCGCTGTACTTTGTGAGGGCGTCCTGGAAGGTGAGTATACATTTATTTCCGGCGGAGGTGTCTGTCAGCGGTCCTACAATATCGACAGCGCATTTCTCAAATGCTCGGCTTGGTGTGTCGGTGATGACCATCGGTATCCTTCTTCTCGGAAATATTTTATTCGTTTGGCATTTTCTGCATTTGGAGATATATTCCTCGACCTGTTTTTTCATTCCCGGCCAGCGATATTGGAGCTGTATGGGTTGCAGCGTTCTCGCCGTGCCCTGGTGCCCACCCAGAGGGGCATCGTGAAATTCGCGTATTATTTTTTCGCGCTTTGCCTCGTCGAGACGGGTTCCGCTTATGCTGCGGCTATCCTCGTCGGAAGCATTGGGTTGCGCGTCGCCGCTATATTCTAGTGACTGGTGGCTTGCCTCCCCGTGCTCCGCGTCCCGCTCTTGGCTCGTCCGCTTTGTGCGGCTGTCCGTACTCGCTGCCTCGCAGTCGGCATGGGTATCGCTGTCTCCATCGCGCGGTGCCGCTCTCACTTGCACACTCGCGGTAGTATCTGCCTCCTCGTCGCTCGCTAGTGCGCTCTCTCTCTTCTCAGCTGTCCTCTTTGTGCGGTCGTTCGTACTCGGTGCGTCGCTGTCTCCGGCTTGTTTTCTCGCTTGCGCTCGCGTAGTAGTGTATATTCGGCTAAGAGCGTCGGCGTTTGTATTAATTTTTCCAGCTTTATAGTGTATCTCGATATCGTGCTCGGATAATTTAATTTTCCAACGCATGAGTCTGGATCCGGGATCTTTTACCCCAAATAACCACGTGAGAGGTTTGTGGTCGGTGACCACCTTGAATCGGGTTCCGTACACATATGGTCGAAATTGTGTTGTAGCCCATACGATAGCGAGCAGTTCTTCTTCCGTCGTCGTATAATTTTGCTCGGGTTTATTAAGTGTGCGACTCGCGTAGCACACGGGTAGGTCCTGACCTACCTCGCCTTGCGATAAGATAGCTCCTATCGCTTTGTCAGATGCGTTGGTCGTTACCACGAATTGTTTCTCGAAGTCGGGGTACTGGAGGATCGGTGCCGTTGTCAGCGTGGTTTTTAATTTTTCGAAGGCCTCGTCTTGCCTGGGAGTCCACTCGAATTTTATATCCTTTTTTGTTAATTCTGAGAGAGGTTTTGCCGTCTTCGCGAAATCTTTAATGAATTTTCGGTAGTATCCCGCTAGCCCTACGAATGATTGTACGCCCTTCACGTTTTTCGGCGTAGGGACATTTTTTACCGCGATGATTTTTTCAGGATCCGGTTTTACTCCCTTTTCAGATATAATGTGCCCGAGGTACTGTGTTTCTTTTTTCAGAAAATGACATTTTCTCGGCTGGATCGACAGTTTGGCTTCTCTGGGTCGTTGGAAAATTTCTGTCAGCCGTTTATTGTGCTCCGTGAGCGTCGTTCCGTAGATTACAGTATCGTCCAGATATACGTAGCATTTTACGCCTTGCAGCCCGGACAGTACAGAGTTCATTAATCTCTGGAAAGTTGGCGGTGCGTTTTTTAATCCGAAGGGCATGCGAGTATACTCGAAGTGCCCTTGTGGGGTGGAAAAGGCCGTTTTTTCTTTGTCGCTCTCCGCCATCGGGATTTGGTGGAATCCAGATGCGAGATCGAGCGTGGTGAAGTATAGTGCCTTTCCCAACTGGTCCAATATTTCGGTAATATTAGGCAGTGGGTAGGAATCGCCGATTGTAGCTTCGTTTAATTTCCGGAAGTCTACAACGATCCTCATGCGCACTTTTCCCGTGGCATCGGGCTTTTTTGCTACCACCAATAGCGGTGCGTTCCATTGACTTCTGCGTGGTTGAATTATTCCGTCATTTAACATTTCCTAGGTTTGCTTCTGGACCTCCTTTTTGTGAGTCTCGGGTAGTCGATACGAGTTGACCTTGATTAGTCGAGTTCGTTCTCGGAGCGGTATGGTGTGCTCGACTTTATCTGTGCACTGGAGTTTATCTCCCTCCAGGTGAAATATATCCTCATATTTTTCGCATATTTCTATGAGCGATTTGCGCTCTTCCTCGTTCAGGTGAGTAGTCCGTACTTCCGCACGTATTTTTTCTAATCGGCTCGCTCCGCTCGCCGTTCCGACGGTGCTTATCTGAAGCGCCTTGGTGTCACCTTCGCCTGATAGCTCGCTCAGCGCCAGCGGTTCGAGCGTGACGGTCGGTCGCTGCACCCGTGCTTCGCTCTCCGTCGTGTTTATGATGCTTACGACGCAGCTGTTTCCTTTCAGCGGTGTGATACATGACCCTATAATTATTCCTTCGCCTATTTCGATTTTTCGAACGAGTCCGACGAATTTGCTGCTCGTTTTTGCGTGTAACAAATTTTCGCTTCGAGGCGGTAAATTTACGGTGGTAGTCCCGTCGATTAGTCGCATGCAGTGCCCATACAACTTCACTATTTCTGCTCCTAATATATCGGCTTTGTGCTTTTTTATAAATTCCATTCCGAGCAGCCCGTCGACGTTAAGCGGTATGTCGTTGCTTACGACATAGAACCAATGTCTTATCGCGACGGTCGGGGTGTCGAGTGTCACCTGAGCTCGACATAGTGGTTTTATCACCTTACCTGCCACGTCTGCTAAGTCGACGGCGGCTTCCTCGATTGGGGTGTGTCGGACGTTAGCGCGGATTCTTTCAGGATGCTGCACTGGGCTCCTGTGTCGGCCTTGCGAGTGAGGATGCCAATGTTTGCTACCGGAGATTCGATGTGAAAATCGCTTACTGTTTCGCTCGGCGATGGCAGGTCTACCGTGTAAAGGCGTATGGTCTCTCGGGGTTTTTCCTCTTTTCTCCATACGGTGAGGGTATTCAAATGCAGCATCCCCAGGGTTTTCTTCTCTGTCTCTGGTGTAGCGCCGCTTCCTTGATTGTTGGTTCCTTGTCCGTTTTGTCCTTGACTGTTTTGCCCTGGGTTATGATTTTGACCCTGCCAATTATTCTGACCTTGCCAATTATTTTGGCCCTGGTAATTATTTCGTCCCTGGTAGTTTCCTCGTCCGCGGTAATTTCCACGACCCCGATAATTTTCTTGCCCGCGGGAATTATTGTTTCCGGTGTTTCCGTTATTTCCTGGTCCTTGATTGGTCGCTCCTTCATCGTGCAATCGTCCCCGGCACTCGTTATAGACGTGCCCTTTCGTTTTGCAATAATTGCATATAATGTCGACTGTATTTAGGGATTTTCTTGCCCCGGGAGCGGGTAAGCTGAACCGTCCCGTCGGACCCCTGCACTCCCGTGCGAAGTGCCCTGGTTTCCCGCAGTTATGACATTTTTGCGCGGGCTTGTCGCCCTGCGTTTGCTTATTAATGGATTCGTTGCCCTGTACCGATTTTTCCTCTTCCATGGCCCCTTTCATGGCGGCCGAGAGGTTAGCGAAACCTCGCGCTTTTACAATAATCTGGTACTCTCGCCGGAGTCCCCTTTCGAAATTATGCAGTCCCGTCTGTCGGATATATTCTTCAATTGCTTGTCGTCTCACGACATTGTCTTCCGCTGCCGTGCTGGCGTCTATTAGGTCCACCATTACCTTTTCTAACCGTTGCCCGAATGCTAATACTGTCTCGTTTGGTTTCTGCTTGCTTGTGTTAAACTCTACCTGTAACGCGGCTACCGTCCATTGCGGCCCGTACAGTGCGGTCAGTTTCTCTTTAAATTTTTTGAAAGTGTTTATTTGCTTATATTTTACGTCTTTCGCGGCTTTCCCTGTTATTTTCGTTTTTAGTACGGCTTCCAAAAGATCGTTTTTGTCGGCGTCGGCTACCTTTTTGTCTGCGTATTCGTAAGCGTTTATTATATCATCTACCTCCTCAGGTTTTATCCCGTCGAAACGCGGAATTAATGTTCTAGCCTCCTTCAACGTCATGTATACGACTGCGGCGTCCGGTATTTCGGGAAGTTCTTGTACGGTGTTATCAAGCAAAGAAAAATCTATTAAATTTATTTCGTAATTTCTTTCGGTTTCGACTGTATCAAAAAACTCGGACTCGGTTTCGCGCGAGGTGTCAGGTGACTCCTCTTCTGACCCGGAAGGTTTTGCGCGCTTTCTCGGAGGGTTATTCCCTTCCAGCTCTAATGTTTCGAAATATAAAAAGTTGTTGAGGAATCAATCTAACGACCTTGACACTACTCTTATACCCGGTAATCTTAATGATTTCGCTCGATCGTCCTCGGGCATGTACTCCTAACTGGCTTTGATTTTCGCAACTAAAATGGTGACTGCCACTTACAGTAATAGAAGTTTCCACATTGCGGAATTTTCGCATCCTCTCGTTCGGGATTGTGCGTTGACGAGCTGCTGTCGTCCTTCCTGGATGCTGCTGATCCTTTCGGTAGTCCTCGGGGCTCCTGGGTTGGTCTCCTCTCGTCGATTCTCGGGATGACGGTTGTCTCTGCTTCCCTCGTGGCCTCGACGTCTGTGTGTCGGGCCCGGTTACTCGCAATTCAACGTCTGCGTGTTGAACTTGCGTCGGTGTCTCCTTTCAACGTCTGTGTTGTCGAGACTTGATGTCACCGGAGTTGGTGAATTATAAATAATTTTTTTTGTTTTTTTTTTTTGGTGCGTGTCGATGCTGACGTTCGCCTCGGTTTTTTCGGCACTTGCCGTCGTTTATTTCTTGTTACGTTTGTACAAGACTTTTGGCAGATCCCACCGCTGCCACCAATTTTGTTATACGCGAGGTCAACAAATATAATTTTAAAAGGTATTTGGGATCGTCGCCAAATTAAGAGTGAAACTCAAGTTTGTCTTACAAACTAAATAACAAGTTTATTCAAAGAATCATGATGATTCTTGTTCGTTGGTAATATATCTTAATACAGTTGTGATATTCTTTGACCATGAGCCTAACTCTGAGACCAACCTCTCTGTTCTCTAGTCGACTTCAGACTGACTATTTCCCGATCGCGATCCGCGAGGTGCAAATTGATACGTCTGCGATTTTGTTATACTTCCTATATTTCGACATCGAGAATCGGGTATCGTCCGATTCTCGCTCAGCACGATTTATCAATGCCGGGTGCATTAACCGGACATCATCCGATACTTACTCGGCAAATTCCTAAGCGAGTCGGCTTCGCGACGCGGTGGATTTGCCAGTAAATATTTCCCAATTATTCTCTATTTCATTTTCTCTTTATTTAATATTTCTTTAATTTTAATAGATAAAATAATTCGGGGTATAACAGTTCCAACGATATCGATGATTGTCGATAGTCATGCTATGCACGACGCGCAAATTCGAATGTTAGATAGCTAAATTGGGGTGTGTAAAAAAAAACTGTTTTTCTGTTATTATTCGAACTCCCAAAAGTGCATACGTTGACGTCAAAACACACTTTGTGTTCTGAGCGTTGCCGATTGAGATATAGCGAACGGGAGAGGAGGAAAAGTAATGCTCTCACACACACAATTAAAATAAAGAAAATACGTTTATTTTCAATAACAACAAAAATGTACAGTAAGGCACTGTACTGTGCTGAGCTGACCGAGAACAATATAAATGATGAGCAGACCGAATTTGAGCGTAACCGATTCACAATAATAATTATAGTGAGCAGTCCAATGTGAGCACACTCCGATGAGCCAAGACAATTATATGAGAATCGCTTGAGTCGACCGGGTGAGAAAATCTATCCGCGACGCTGTATCGCCGCGAGATAGCCGTTGAGAATGTGAGCCATTCCCGTGTGAACACGCGTGTTGCGCGCCCGAGATAACACTCGCGTTGTGCTCCGGATGAGCCTAACGATATCCCGAAACCGAAGATACGTTTTACCACATGAGATGTACCGAAACTGAGCAGACCCGTTGAGCTTTTACCGTGAGAAAACCGCTCGAAAACAGCGATCTACCCGACCGCGTGGTGACCCGTGTCAGCCATTAGGCGTAGATGAGCGCGAAACCTGTTGTACGCGGCACGTAAGCCGTGCCACATGGGTTGAGCGCCGGTGCGCGCGCGTCGGCCTCGCCGGACTCGGCCGGGAGGTTCTGCCGAGCAGCGGCCGCTCGAGCGAGCGCACGTTACCGCGCTGATTCTCGAACACTTTGAAAATGGAAAGGGCCGACAAAAATTGTTAAAATTACAATAAAACGATATTTATTGTTAAAACTAAATATCGGTTGAGCGACCTTTAACAATCGTTTGTCCACGCCCTCCTGTCACGAGGTGAATTGTGAGGCGTGCATCTAAAGATTAAGCTATGGGGAGAATAAAATGTTGTAACAAATTTTAAATCTTAAGGACGAGGAGAGGGGTCCATGGATTTTCGACGGAAAACACGCTTTGTTTTCTTATTTAATGAAAAAAATCGTATCAAAAATCCTCCATGTTTGATTGTTCACATGGCCGTTCTGATCATATAACAAAAACCCCATATTCAAATATAAAAGAATATAGACGGAGTGTTATTTTAAACAATTGTTGATAATATCGCTTGGAACTCCTATAATTTTTTATATTTGTACCTGGGACATTTCTGATACGTTCGGTACATCCATACAAATAATCATTCGTGAGAGGTTTCTAATACGATTTTTTTCCAAATGAAAAATTAAAATGCGATTCTTAGGGTGTACAAAAATAAAAATATTTTTCTCAGGATTGAAACGTGGTTTATATGAATTTATTAAAAATCGCAAATTGACATGCAGATTTTATTACAATTATGTAATTATACTAAGTTTGTTATACAATACATTTTTATCACCTTTACCTGATGCCTGAACACTTCAATTGCGTGAACGTGGCTGTGCAGCGAGAAATATGCCTCTTTTAAATAGACGAAATATCTATTACTGTTTTCTTAACAATCGACAGATGGATCACCTGGAATGTTGTCCCGTAATACGGCCAACGTACCACCGAATGCTTACGCGACTCCACCACAGGTCAGAATGGAGGTACGAGTCGTACGACAACCCGTACCTTATGCCCTAGGTCCTAATCCTGTGAAGATGCAGTGCCCAACTTGCCTGGCCAATATCAAAACTTCCACCAGCTCGCAACGACAACCAAGCGCTCACATATGCTGCATCATACTTTGCGTACTCGGGTATGTAAACACAATTGTTTCGGCAGGCTATTAAGAATGTATACGAGTAAAAAATAGCAAAAATCGCCGGATAATTCCGTGAAGATTACTGCACGGAAACTATATTTGTTTAAAATTACAAGGGTGCATTTTGGTAGACTTATTCAATTTTTTTATTTTTCAAGGCCTGAACATATGCATTAAGGTAGTCCTTGCGAATATAATGTTCACTTCGCATAAATATCGGAGAAATGAGAGGGAATTGCAAACACTTCCCTATGGTATAAAAATCTGAAAAAAGCATGCATATGAGGCAGTCTTTGTCAACTCAACCAATTTTGTTTTCGAGCCTCTCAGATCAATCCCATAATTGGCCACATTTTAGTATCACTTGAAAGTACTTTTTGCGAATTGTTTCAGAATTTTTAATCCATCCATTTAGCGACATGCGTTTTTCGTTCAAATCCATGTATAATGAGAGGGACAAGTCGGGCAAAAAAAATGCAACCACAACAAAAGTTATTCATAAAATATTTAATGCAATATGTGTTATATTTTTGATCGTATTGCAAAAGCTATTTTTAGCAAAAACGTATGAAAATTACATTTACAAAATCCAAAAAAAAAAAAAAAATGGATAACGTGGAAGTCAACGTAATTGCCAAGCAAAGAAAAAGATAATATTTTTATAACATCTTTATTTACATTGTATTACTTTTTTAGGGTTGTCGGTGATGTAGGACAAACCTAAAAAAAAATTGGCAATGTGGAGATAGACGTATTTTCCGCGAAAATTAATATTAAAATATCAATATTATATTATTATTTTCATTTGCTCAGCAACTACATTGAGTTTCAAACCGGTGTGGTGGTCTAGTGGTTAGAGTGCTCGCCTTAAAGCATCGGAAGGTCGACGGTTCGATTCCCGGCTTCATATGTTTCGCCGAGAAGAGAAAAAAACACACAAGTGTAGATTTCTTGCCGTAGAAGACGATAGGGACTCGAATATTTCCGGGCTGCCATCGATAAGTGTCACGTTCCGCACAGCGTTCAGTTTATTTCAAATTTTTCTCGCGCGTATCGTGACTGCGACTCGCGATATGGCACGATCGGGCTCGTCAGCGCGCGATTGACTGTCAAGGTATCGGAATACACAGGATGTATTCCGTTGCCTTTCCAGTATTTAATTCTCCGTGTTAGTTCTTTTAATATCGCGCCAACTGCGGCGTTATTCTACGCGTCGCGGATCGCGTGATATTTTTCTTGAAAATCAAGCGAGGGCTCGAGGGAACATGTCTCCTCTCGCCTTCGCTCAAGCGAGGTACAATTTCGCGATCTTGTAGAAATCCTCCCCGGCTTGTCGTCCGACAGTCGAGACATCGGCGGATGAACGAGCCGGGGATGGCAGTCCCGTTTAGATACTGAAAGCGTGAGCTTGTTCTTCGGAAAAACTCCTCGATTAGCGCCCGCAACAGTATTGTAAATCTTGAGGGAACACTCCGGTCTGATAGAGCAAAAGTCGCGAAGGCCGGAAGGAGCCTAAAGAGCCTGATCGTGCTAGATCATAGTTGTTGCACTTAACGCCACGAACATTATTGTCGTGCAATTATAAGACGAATTATAAGTGTGTATTCACGGTACGGCAGAGAGAGAAGGAGAGGGAAGAGAAGTGAAAAGAGTGACGGAGAGACGGAGTGCGGAGAATAGAAAGAGAGGAGACGTGTCAAGAGAGAGAGTGGAGAAAAGAGACCGTCAACACACGTAACAGTTAAAGATTTATAGTAAGTAAGAGTGTGAGTCCGTGTGAGCGATTGTAAGATTGAGTGCTTGTCGGCCAAACCTTATATTATATTAACGTTTAATATTCTTTACACGATTAAAACTCAAGTAACCAAAAGGCCGCGTGATTTATTTGACGACCTGCGTGAATAGACGGGAAGCGTCCTGTAGGGAACGAACCGGGAACGATCCCAAAAAATAAATATAAACTCGTCGCGCTTCTCGCGACGGGGTTATTTCGATGTGCACAACGCCCGCACGTCACAAGAGTAAAGAAATCGCTGTTTAAAAAAACTCAAAATCACTTATTTTTCAATTTCGGCTATACATATTCTCGATAAACTTTTTTTCCACACTGATCACGAATCTATCACTTATTTTATTCGTAGATGGATAATTAACACAGAACATTGCGTCTAAAAGAAAATACAAATTTTTCATGACATTCAAAAACTTTAAAATTGTATATAATTTAAACGGTTCTATCGATTCTCTTGAAATTTCAATGGCATGATCGAGCGATCATATTCCATTTGTGTATGCGTTTTTAGCCACACAGCTAAAAAATTGTAAGAGGAGTGTGCACAGACATTTTTCAAGAAATACAAAATGGTGGATACAAAAAATTTAACATTTTTTTATGAAATTTTGAAGAAGCATTGGCTATTAACCACACATGCTGTGTGCGAAATTTTAGCTTGATCGGTCAAGGCATTCTTGAGTCATAGCCGTTTAACTTCAAAATATAGCATCAAACGCATCGTTTAGTGCCTTAGGAGTAAAATAATGTGGAGATTCGTCTTCAGTTAGGAAAAATACGTAAGACATGACCTCAAAATGACGAAGCACGCAATTTTTAGTTAGCGATTTTCTACAATAAATTTTGCGGAAAATTTTGGCCGTTTCAATTCGATGAAATGTGGGAATTTTTTTATCTTTCAAAAAAATTTGCAAAGTAATTTACAGATGGTTTCTTTATTTATTACAATTTTGTGCACAGCTTTTTGATTATTTTCCTGCCCTGAACCTGTTATCCGCAAGCGTATATCTTTTCCCCATGCTCAAGTCATTATTTTATTCGTAAACGTTAGAAAAGACTTAGGCCCGACGAGAACACGAGACGTTACCCCCTCCGCGGGACGCCTAGCCAATAGGCGCGCAGCAGCGGTAAGACCCTCGGCGGCTACTTAAGGCCGACGCGACGCGCTGCTAGCAACATTCAATGGCTCGCGGCTGAAAAGCCCAGTCCTCCCAAGCTTCCCAGTACGGCGGTGTACAAATGTACTCCGTGCAGTAAAAATAAAACTAGCTACCGTCTTCCCGCAAGACGTTTCGTTTCAGTTCATTATTTCTTTTTACCTTCCCGCTTACCCACCGGTATCCCGCTGCCTGCATGCCAGTGCGATAGGGTTAGGCCCGACGCAAGTCGGGCCTGACTGGTTGAAATTTCGAGAGAATCGATCGAACCGTTTAAATTTTATGCCATTTTGAAGTTTTTGAATATTATGGAAAATTTGTATTGTCTTTTAGACGCAATGTTCTGTATTCATTATCCATCTACGAATAAAATAAGTGGTGAATTCGTCATCAGTGTAGAAAAATATATTAAAAATAGTCTCCGAGCGACGACTGACGAAAAAAGTTTATCGGAAATTTGTATAGTTGAAATTGAAAAATGAGTGATTTTGAGTATTTTTTAAAAACGATTTATTTGCATCCCGATTGTGTACCGCCGGTACCGTGGTTCGCGCTTAAATCTCCGGGTTGTAAGTCCCGTTACTCTATACGTAGAGATGATACGCTAGCTGGTACACTGCACGCCAACTTAATATTGTGCGGCTAGTTTGAGGAATGTTTGTACACGACAGGTATCACAATATAACATATATTTTTAATTGTAACACTGTACACAAATTCTTAACACTTATTGATTTGTTTCGATAAATTGGTGAAGATGCGATATATTACGGATATCTGGAGGTGAACTGGGCAAGAAACCTGAGTTGATCTTCAGGAGAAGACTTGTTGTTCCGGTGGTTGAAATTAAACTGATTTGTGCAGAGAATCTTCCGTGACGGCGACTTCAGCGTGCTGCTCTGAGAGGGGATGTATTAAGTTTGTAAAAACTCCTACTGGCAAAACTGCAGTGGGCGTTTCTTCTTGTCACCAATCAAAGAAGATTCCCTTTTCTATGAGTCGCATAACTCATTAATTTGGTTTTTCCTAATTTCACAAAAACTAGCGATTCTCGCGCTCGACAGTTCGAGAGTCATTTGGCTTTCGTCGGTATATTGCATGCGGGGCTCGTTTCGCGTATACAAAAAGAATTCCTTTGTAGTAACAAGGTTACAAACAGTGAGGCTTAACCGTTCAAGAGCGAAGAAACATCGCGAATACTGATTGAATAGTTTTATGATTTAAATATGTGACGACCACACACTGGACGTTTCCAGCGCGAGCTCGCCCAGAGGATTATAGACCCTTTGGTGACCCGTCAGGAGAGAGATGGTCGCTCTTACGTGCCGCGTCGCCCTTGGGTATTAACATTTATAATAAATGTAATATAAGAAAGATTATTCATACGAATTATTAATTCACTATCATGCTACGTGCGTGATGCTATACGCAACATCGATGGCAGAGCGGAAATACCCAGGTGCCTATCGTCTTCCTGGGCAAGAAATACATTTTTATGTACCCCAGACATCTCTGGCATTTGTGAAGGCTCCGTGAGAAAGTGTCCACTACCTTAAAATTGTCTACTATAATTCTAGAAATTCGAGATAGCAACAACTCGCGACAATAGGACTCAGGAGTCAATTTTCGGTACTCGGGAATAGCCCATTCCCCGCGAATAGTCTGGCGCCAGTTCTAGGGCATATTTTAATATTTTATCTAAATTCTCATTAATCTTTGCACCGCCAGCACCTGCCGTCCTAACGTTCACGCTCTCACGGTAACGGTCCAGCCGCTGTGCCCGAGCAGCGGCCATCTTTTCAGCGCGTAAGAATACTTTGTCGCGCGCAGCAATAGGCGAGGGCCTAGGCTCCGTCAGGTCCTTTATTCAGTTCATCGTAGAGTCCCGTCACTGGAAGACGTCAGCTCACCTCCATTCACCTCATTAAATAAAGCTAAACAACCGTATTTTGGATTTCACGTTTATTCTACACGCGCATTACCTCGACCATACGGGCGTACCATCACAATTAGATATTAAATGGTGGTAAGGATATAAAATTACTACAGCGATATGCCTCGCCACTTCACTCCTCCACGTTACCCTCTTCCAGCGACATGAGGTACTGCAGGAGACGAGACTTAAGGGATCTACCCTAATTAGACGGGCAAAAAGGCTTTTTTCACGAATTTTTTTGACCGGTATACATTATAAATATGGATATGAAAAGTGTTAGGCCTAAAAAATACACTCTTAAAAGACACACAAATTTTTTGTTTGTATTCATTTTACTCAGTTTTCGTACAGAAAAATGGGGAAGAAGACAGGTCCAGAAAAAAAGATGGGTATGCGCTGTTGGTAACATCTGTGGAATGATCTGAAAAAAATGGTTTTATATTCAGTAGGTAAATGGCTATAGCGTATATCATACGATTTTTTTTTGTTTATGAGAAAATGGCGGCCATTTTTCCAAAAACTACGAAAAAGCACGTTTTTTTCATCGGTTTTTGCAAAAAAAATAGTTACACTAAAATTTTCAAAATTCGTATGATATACGTTACAGCTATAGTCATGAAGAACATGTGGTAAAATTTTGGCAAGGGTCGGTTGAATAGTTTCGGAGATTTTGCCAACAAAAGCCGTCCAAAAACGTCATTTTGAGAAAAACGCGTTAAAGTTTTCTTCAATGAAAAATCGTGAAAAAATCTTACGTCTAATCAGCGATGCCTGCACCATACATTATGCCTTCAGTTTCTTCATGGCGCTCATTTTCATCCAAAATACCCTGCCTTCGTTTCGTTCTGGCTTCCTTAGAGGCATCGCTGCTGCGGCGGTTCGCAACTTGTATGCGTGTTCTGTCACGGTCAGCGACGAACTGCTCGGCGTCCGGGCCGATTTTGACGCCCATTACTTTCAAGATTTTTAATTTGTTGAAAGATTGAGCAGTTGTTGAACGATTCGTTATTATTCTGCGTGTTTCCGCCGAGGCATCTTTCAAGTAGTTCTTGTTTTGTCAATTCGGGTTCTCCGTGCTGAACATTTAAGAGTTTTTCTTCTCCAACAGCCTTGAGCGTTACTATATCGAACACACTTTTCACCGCGATAGAGATTGAATCAAAAATATAATAATAAACAGAGGAGCTTATTCCAGGTCCAAGTTCCATGAGGCCACAAAACGTGTTGATACCACGCAATCCAATACCAATCAAACGCATAACATACACTAGACAATTTATTTCGTATCCAGTCGCAATAATCGGACACGAATTGATGTATTTTTCGCCACACTCACACGTAACGCAAAGTTTAAAACCGAGTCCGCGTTGTCCATACATACTCTGTGAATGAAACATCTTTATCACACACTTTACATTTTAAAAACTCTTGTAACGTAGAAAAACCAGGGAAAACTGTATACCACTGTATCCTGACGTTTGATCTACATGTACGTCGAAACTCATATCTATCGACTTTTTTAACTTCGCCGCAGATGTACTAGCATGACTTGTATTCGCCTCATCGGCATGTGGAAGCACTCCATGACGTTTTCGCTTTTTCGGCTTCGAACCTGGACGTCTCCAGTTGGCAGTTTGATGTACACCCTTCTTTTCCATTTCGGCAATCACGAGCACAGATGTTGACGGTTGAAAATTTTAAACACGACTAATGTAGAGAGAACGTTGTAACTTGGATTTCAGGTACTTCTTGCTCCAAAAATTCTAATGTAAAGGTCTCCTTCGAAGAATAAGCGATCATATATAAATAGTTTTAGTATGGATAGTATATTTACAAAAGGTAGCAGCTTCTCATGTATACAAAGGCAGGTAGGTAGTACCGCTCCGAGCGGTGCGTATATTAGCGCGCTCAGGTAGCTAAGTAAACTTCGCTCAAAAGTACACTTAGACTGCTCGGATCATTATAAAATGTCAGTATGATACTTTTAAATATGTTGTAGCGAGAATTTTTAAGCTCTCGTACACTTCGGCCCCAACTCTCCACAACCCGCTTTCCCTTGCTCGGTACCGAATCTCGGGGCTCGAACCCACGACGAGATTACGCGACCTAAAGTACGGATCGAGCATGGCCCTTCCCGCAGGGTAGGATGGAGACCGCTACTCCACACGCGAGTCGGCGCCAGGTACCAAGGTACCACCGCTTAAAAAGCGGCATTTATTTAAGTTCACGGTGAATTACGGGAAGGGTTAGGGAAAAACGGAGAAAAGGCGAGGCCGGCGAGACTCCGACTAACTCAGCCCACCTGGGAGAAAATGGTAGAGGGGGGTGGACGGGCGAGTGACCAACGCAATAACAACTATTTAATTAATTTTATTCGTCGTTTGACGGCAAAATCTCAGTAACGAAATTCATAGATAACATAACCATTATAATATGAGCGCAGTCGAAATCGGTAATTTAGCCTGGCGAGGTACATAAGAGAACTGAAGTCGAGTGGGGAATGTAGCCGGGGTGGAATTATTGCGAAAGGTTAGAAGTAGCCAGATGGTAAACTGAACTATTGTCAAGGATTAAATGTAGCCAAGGTAAAATAACTATTGCAAAGAATGAAATGTAGCCGAGACCGAAATACCGAAATTACTGTTTATTATAAAACTTACATGAAGTCCGAGGAAGCTTTAACTATTGCCGAAAATGAGATGTAACCAGGGGTAAATTAACTATTGCCAAAAATGTGAGGTAGCCAAGAATAAATTTACTGAGATGTAGCCAGAGGAGAAATCACCGGAAAATAACTAAGATCGGAAAATTAAAGTTAAACGGAGACAGGAAATAAGAGAGATTTTACGACGAATAATTATTCGAATCAATTACTCACATTTTTGGCAAGAGTTAATTTACCCCTGGTTACATCTCATTTTTCGGTAATTATTTTCCGGTGATTTCTCCTAGTTAATTAACTGGAAAAATTACCCAAAATCGATAAGCAATAGAAAAACACAAAAATCGTCGCGATTGCCAGACCAACTCTATCCTTAATGTAGCCGATTCACCGATACGCTGGACACGATATAAAACAAAGAAATAGACGCCAGATAGAATAACGCTAGAACGCCAGATAGCCGATGTAACTGAGGCAATTCTCGGAACGAACCGTTCGATGTAAAGACGACGCGCCCGTGACCGTTCGCGCGCGATATAGCCAACACATAGCCGTTCGGCCAAACGAACACTGGAAGACGCGCTTGTCGTCGCTTTGTCTCGCAGGATGAAATATAGCCCATGTAATTTGCGATATGTAGCCGATCGCAATGTGCGAAAGTGACGAGAGTGACAACGCTGATGTTCGAATCAAGATACGCGATAAATTAGGCAAGAACGTAGGATAGAATGTAGCCGAAAGACACGCAAATTTACCGAAATAATAATAAAAGAAAAGAAAAGAAGATATACGAAATTACTGGGACATGAGAATGTAGCCGAGAGGGAAGAAACATAAAATAAAGCGACATAAAAGAAAAGACCAGCGCGAAAATCTCGCCGGACATGCTTCACCGGACCTAACTCGCCGCCTGAGCGACAAACGCGAGAAAAATACAATAGAAAGACTACAAAAGATTAACGAAAGGCAATACAAAATTATCCGATAAATACACCGACAAAAAGGTTTGGTAATATCAACCTCACAGCTGCGGTCACGGAGGATTGGCTTGAATCAAACCAGGCGCATTTGAATAGACTACACCGTTGTTGAAACAATAAAACTGGTGTGGCTGTGTCTCCTGCGTGTAGCAGTTAAAGTGACTACAACGTTGGTTCGAAGTGAACCAAAACTGCATTAAATCAACAACATTTTTTTCGATTCAGTCATATATACTGTCAACATACAGAAGGTAAATTATTTTGACTTGAACGTATATTTGGTCGATTTGAAAAAATATGATTCGATGTGTTCGTATATATACGAACATTTGGCATCTTGAAAATAATTTTATTCGATTCGGCAAGACGTCAATTTAGTAATTCACAAATATTATACCCACAATAAACAACTTTCAAGTTATTTCGATATTTCAATATCAAATCATCGAAGTTGAATCTAAGTTAATGACGGAGAATAACTTATATATCCGATGTAAAATTATACATATCAATAAGCGATTGTAGCGTAGTGGTAAGGTACTAGGTCAGGATGCGTTAGATTCGGGGTTCGAGCCCCGATAGGATATGTAAAATTTCAATTTGTAAAAATGGTGTTATATTGATAAGTAGCGATATACTGATAACAATTGAACATATAAAACACGATGTAACCATGTATGAAATTAATTAGTAATAAATAACGTAAATAACCGTACTGGGACCAAACTCCAAATTGAGTTGGGCCAAATATTTTTTTCCTTTGTGTGACTAGATATTTGAATCGAACAAAAGTTTTTTTCGATATGGTTGCCTATTCTGTTCGATCAAACATATTCTTAGTTGGGACAACGAAACGAGTTTTTTGATGCTGAAGTAACTTTGTAGTCAACCTAACTAAATATTTCCTTCGCCACCCGCAACTGCCAGATCAGGTTGATTCAAACAAATCTTGTTTGATCTTACCAAACCTTTTTTTCGATGTAGAAGTGTAGTTGGGTCCTGACTCCGCATCCCCGGCGAGCACAGAGAACCAGAGAGAGACGGAAGCTTACCGGTGTGCGAACAGCCCGTGAGACCGCTGGTCGAAACAAAAGGAACTGCCACTCGTCACCGCAATCGATCACCGACTGACGAATAAATTAGCACGCTCCCGGTAGTCCACACTAACGCTTCCCCCTCTCTGGCGACTCCCAAAACTAGCCTATGCTTAACGGCTAAGACGCCGGAAAGCCGGTTCTGCCTCCGGCCGTGCCCCGCTGCCCCCGAGAATCTTCCACTCGCAGCGATTATTGTCGATAACCACGGACTCCATCCTCCCAGGATCCGTTGGGGCAAGATGAACGTGAGGGGAGGCCTCCCTCGCGAAGTCAAGGCGTCCCTTGTCCTCCGCGGTGGGCCCGCACGGTACGCCTACTGCACCTCATGTCCATTGGTCCCTCGTAATCCCCGCAAGTGGAGGCGCCGTGGTGAGCGGTCCGCAGCGTCCGTGAATTCGACGGGACAGGAACGGCTTCAAGCCGTGTAGTCAGAAGGGACGGGAAACTCTGTATATCGGTCACTACCCGCGTCCTTCTGGCCTCCTAGTCCGCGGACTTCGGCTGATCTTCGGCTTCCGCCTGCGTGATGAACGAAACATTCTTCGGCCCTCTTAGGCCAATCTCCATCACGTGGACACGACCTAGGGTAACACCGCCCGACGGTCGGGTCGAAGAGTCGGCAGACTCGTGCACAGCCTAAAAAAAAACTTTAAAACAAACGCAAACACGCAACACAGGAAATGCCAAAGCAAAAACGGCGAAATTAGCAAAAAAGGAAGAAAAGTTGTTCTCGGCGAGTCGCCGATCGAGCCGGTTCGACGAGCGGCGTACTCAGGGCCGTAAATCCGGCTCACTGCTCGACCACAAACCGTGCGAGGTGACGGGACGCAAAATGTCACGTCACAACGTATATTTTCGAAAAATGCAATAAAAAAATCGATTCTTGGAAAATTCTAATTAGGGTAGAACTTTGCCTGTTTTACAAATAATTCATCAGTTTCGGGCTTTCCAGTTTGACTTGAAGCTGCTGTGATTTACTTGATTAGTCGACTTTTTGGTATCTTTTTTAACCCTTTTCGCAATCCTTTTCCTTTCTTCTTTTACTCGTCGGTTCTGATTTTGGTACGCCGATTTGGTTCCCCAATATCATCTAAGTTTGAGTTTGAGATAGACGACATTTGGCAGCAACTTTGTTTTTTTTTCTTTTCTTTGGCCATTACTCTTCATTCGGCTTGATAAACTTTAGTAATTTCCTTATAACGGCCGCGTTCAACCTTTAAATAAGCGGAGATTCATGTATTGCAATGGGAGTGTATGTCGCCGCAATCTTCCGCGATATCCAATGGTTCATCAGGATGTTGCAAATACATGCAAGCTTCCGTTGACATTTTAAACATTTGAAGATATTAATAATCTTTCATTTTGTAAATCCCCCATAAGATTCTAGCTCTCGAAATGTGACCCACTTATCAACTTGTCACGTTCCAAGTTGGATATGTTCCGCAACCCTTTCTCCTTAAACTGTTATTGATGTGATACAATCAATGTCAATCATACCTCCTTGGGCCACATCGCTTGGATTATTAAGTTGAATCGTTTTTTCCATTGTTTCTGCGTCGGCTGCTCGTCGTAACAACACATAATTCAATCGAATGTTCTCAACCAATGTCACGTTGGAAAAATGATGACTTATGTTATTGGAATACGCATCAATTTAAAAGTTGACATATTTTTAATGTGCCGTTTTTTTACCATTCCATCGGCGTCGGGCTCTGTAGGTCATATTGACACATTATTTGTGTTTGTCGACGGTATGCCACGGTCATCTTGGACGGTAGCACTGCGACCCCGATACTTGGCAATTGTATCGGACGGCTTGACGACATGTTGTTTCGATTTCGACACCTCATAGTCATCACCGTTATTTATTGGCTTAGAATGTTTTCTTTTGAACGCACGGTTCGCTGCCCGAGATTTTGTCAAGGCAGCTTCTAGGTATTTCATCTTGATCTCCATCGCCGACATCTGTGTGTGTTACTGCGAAAAATACACTTTTATTGAAAAATCGTTAAATTTGATGTGAACAAGAATTTACCTGCTCAAAATTAACAGGTAATAACGATTTTATTTTTTTTGTCGGTTATGACCCTCTTTGGAGTTTCCTCCTGAATAAATTAAACAAATGCAATAAAATCAAGTTAATACCACATTTAGTAATTCCGGAGACTGTTGTATCAGAATTTTATGTAGGTAGACATTCACCTTATTAGCTGATGAAGATAGTGACAGTTCGATGTTTGATTGGTCATCATTAGCTTGCGACCGACTAGATATTTCCTCCGTTTCATTCTCCATATGCCAACTCATCGGCGAAGAGATTTTGTTCTCGTTCTTTGTATTACATCCCGTCGATATAATAGTGTCGCCGTTATGGGGAATCACAGGATTCGGTGTCGTCGACACCGTGTTATCCTCATGCTGTACTATCTGCACAAACCAATACACAATTATTCATAAATAAACAAGAAATACGTACAGACATGTTATACTATTGCATAACAAAAGGGTTTGGACATTACCGTTTTGTTTGAAGCCGAGGTTGGTGGTCGTTCGTCTGGTAACGACTCAGCGTCAGATTCTGGGGAATCAAATTCTTCATTAGCCTGAAATTAAGGACGAAATTATTAAACTTAAATTATTGAAATATACTGCATTTGCACATTTGAGAATTATAGATATCTTCTCATTCTGCGATTGGGCAATAAACGTTTTAACTCTTTCTTATGATCAATTGGACAACTGGGAATTTAAATTAGCACGTTGTCTCTACACAAAAACCAAATCAACATGTTGTATATTTCAACCCGAATATGTGCATTTATGGATACATACTTTTCATCCAAAAAAACTTTGTACAGCCGTCAACAGAACAGGCTGTTGTTGCCCCATTTTCTTCGCAACTGGTATAATTTTATCCAATGGTACCCTGACAGGCGTAAAGTTTGGATTTTTCTTAAATTATTTGATCGCAGAGTTCCAAATACCATCGAAATGTTGTGATAACGAAGGAATAAATTTCCACTTGATACCCTGGTTGACGAGGAATTCGCTAACTTCTTCTTGATGTTTGCAGACTGCTGAAGCGCATGAATTTCCTTGAGTTCATTGTTCGCACCAATAAAGTTTGAACGGTTGAGAGAGTGAATAGATGCAGGTTTGCCGGGTCTCGATATTAATCTACGAAGTGCGCCGAGAAATGCTTCGGTTGTCATATTGCTGACGACTTCTAGATGTATTGCCTTTACGACTAGGCAGGTGAAAACCGCGACGAAAATTTTAACCCATCCTCGACTGCGGAATTTCTTTTCTTTCACATACAATGCCCCGCAATAGTCAACTGCAACGTTTTGAAATGGACGAGATTCTGCTACTCTTACACTCGATAAGTTCCTCATCACATATTCTAACGTTGAAGGAATGGCGCGAAAACACTTGATGCATTTTCTGGTGATCTTTGGAACTTGATTGCGTCCGTCCAAAGGCCAAAACCGACGCCGTATAGCGTAAAGGGTTGTCTGAATACATGCTTGATGGTTTGAGATAAGCTGATCGCTGATGATGAGATCGGTGACGTGATTCGAACGAGGCAGTAAGGTGGGATGATGTTGAGAGTAAGGGATGCTGGAGTTTCTTTATCGTCCTCCTACTCTTAGCACTCCTTCCTTGTGCATGAAGGGATCGAGTGATAGTAGCTTGCTCTTTTTTTACTAACTCTCCGTCCCGACTGCAGATCGGGCATTTCTTCCGAGAACGCGTGTCCCTTGAATTCGTTTGATGATAATCTTTTCTGATTCTGCTAGTTCCCGGGCTCGCAGAGTTCCCGAGTATCAATTCCTATTCTTGAAACGAAGATTATCTTCGTTTCAACGACTCATCGCAGCCTTACATATGATGAAAAGCGTTGAAACATTTCGTCGACGCTAGTCGTTACTGTGTAGCACGTTGCACTTTTCGATTCTGGTATTTCTTGAGGCAGTTGGAGCGGCATTGTAGGCCATGCTGTTTCCTGTTGGTTGAGCCAGCTTGGTCCGAATTTCCAAAGTTTACTCTGGACGAAATCTTCGGGCAACTGTCCTCTTGATAACGCGTCGGCAGGATTGTCGTCGGTTCTTACGTGTCTCCAATACTTGGAATTGGTTTTACCCTGTATTTCAGCCACTCGATTAGCAACAAACGTTTTTAGTGTGTGCGGAGACGTGTTAATCCAGCATCGGGCAATTGTAGTCTGTCCAAAACGTGGTACTTCAACGGGTATAAACGTGGTTCATTGCAGTGTTTATCGTGCCCTGTACTATGCTGAATACTTTTGCAAGTAGTTGTGCGCTGCATAGTTCGAGGGGAGGCATTGATACCGTTTCCAGTAGTGTAACTCTTGATTTGACATACAGTAGGTTATATTATGTTTCACCTTGATCGTTGATTGACCGAAAATAGATGTCCGCTCCGTACCCAATTATGCTTGCATCGCAGAATCCATGGATCTGAATGTTTGTTGCAATGGGCACAAGCATTCTTCGGTCGAAGGCGAATTCGTTGATGAGGCTCAACTGTGTGCAAAAACGTGCCCATGTCGTTTGGATGTCGCTTGGGACTGACTCGTCCTAGTCCAATTTCGATTGCCACAACCTTTGCATGAGTGCCTTTGTGAATAGCCGATTGTGAATAGCCACTATAACCGATCGTGTCGTTTTGCGAATTCCAAAAAACGCTGAGTGTCTTCAATGTTTTTCGTCACGCAGCTGCAATTTCAGAAATCTGGAACTGCAGCTACAGAATATCGGAGAGCAATGTAAATACATTGCTCTCCGATATTCCCTCTAAGAGACGCGAGTCGTTGGATGCCTATTGTTGGATATTCAGCTGTCCTTATTGAAATAGCTATTATTTCATCGCGAAGCGTCAAGCCTTCTTCGATGCTTTCAACGCCTGTGAGGAGATCGTCCACGTATAAATCCGTTTTGAGGATCTTCGCTGCTCTTGGAAATGTGTTCTTCTCGTCTGTCGCTAATTGGTGAAGTGCACGTATAGCGAAGAATGGTGCCGATCCTAATCCGAAGGTGACCGTCTCAATTCCAAGGTTATAACGACCCCGTCTTGCTCGTACAGCATTCGCTGATACTTCCGATCTTCCTTCCGCACTTGGAATTGTTTGTACATCTTCGCGATATCACCGGTCAGCACGTATTTATGTAGTCTGAACGGGATGATGTGCGAGAAGATGCTATCCTGGATTGTTGGGCCCACCTCACTGTAGTATCTCGCTCAGTGATACTCCTGAGCTGAATGCTGTAGATCCATCCAAGACGACTCGTAACTGTGTCATCATGCTGGTCTCCTTTATTACCGAATGATGCGGCAGAAAGTAACCCGCCGTGTGGTCAGTGTCCTGGACTACGGATATGTATCCTAGGGCCTCAGTAGAGAGCAATTGAAAAAAGTATGAGCAGTTTTTTTCACCTTGTAGATTTCTGCTCTTTAGTAAAAAGAAAAAAAACCATGTCAGGTATAAAGTACGAGGAGTAATAAGACCACTCTACTCATACGATTAAGTAACAGTCCAGTCTCGACAGTAGGCTTCCGTAAGACAGATATATCAAAAAACAACAAACGTCCAGCACCAACATCTGGTCATGGCGCTTCACGCTACACTAAGCAATCGACCTGGGTTTCCGTACTTTTGTTTCTCCCATTTCATGTATCACAATACCTGTATCATATGAATAAACGAAAGATCAATTTAAAAAAACGGATATGTATCCTAGTTGCAAATACTCATCAATGACGGCTGAGTATTGCTCCCGCAGATCCGAATTGGTGCTAAATCTTCTATCGAGTGGGTTTAATCGTTTCAATTCTCTGGCTCGCGATTCTCCCAGCCTTTAGTGGTCCTTACGGAAGGGTAGTGCGATAATGTATCGGCCTGTTGCGTGCCGCGTTACGTTTTGCTTGAAATGTATTTCGCACGCAAACTCTTCTTTCGAGTAATGGACCAGTAATGGCCCCTCTTCTATATTCCAAAATTTCATCAAATCGAAGTGCAAGTCCGACAGATGACATGTTGCTGGCTGTTGACTTTTCTGTTTTGGAGATACAATGCAGCCTCCAATGACCCATCCCAAGCGGGTCTTCTGAATGTGAAGATCCTGCGCTTGTTGAGACAGATTTATCTGACCGATGCAGAGTAGCGATAACGTTAGTCCAGCCTCAAGACGATGACGATTGGTGCTGGCTTGTAGAATTCCGGATCTGCCAGACGTATATTTGCTGGGATCGGAACAGCTTCCCGTTGGATGGACTCGCTCGGTACGAGATTCGGGATTCGTGGAATCGTGAGAAAAGTGTTTTCTCGAACCCGTTGTGTAACGAGCGTATCGTCAATGTTACAACATGTCTTGATATTGTTGTAAGATTGTTGAGTACATTCACAGGAATGGAATATCGTTGTCTTCGTAATTGCAACGATTCGGCCAATCCTTCTGTCATTAAATTGGCTGTTAAATAGGTATCGAGGAGTGCTCGACACTGTGTTGGTCGACGGTCCTTGTCCAATACTTAAATCGATGCGGTCGGCATCAAATGGTACATCGAAGGTTTTGTTGTTAACGACATGCAACGATGACCAGTTCCTGTGGCGTCTGATTGTCAAGCTTGAGTGGTTGAAGCCTGATCTTCCCTTTGCTGGTGCAGAAGAGTGTTTTGACGTTGATTGCATAAATTGCAGTTTCCTAACTTGGTCGTTAGGAATTTGGTCGTGGTTGTTGTTGAGGCAAGTCATGCATAGTCTCGCATCGTTCACCAACTTGATTCTCTTGGGAAATGCTAATTTGTGGAATTTATCGGAGCGATATAGTGGATGCTGATTGTCTTCGCAGACTGGACACGACCTTCCAGTCGATGTGACAAATATTTGTGTCTTTTATTGTGGCCGTTTCCGTTGGCTCCATTGCCGGTTGAATTTGTTTGACCTGTTCGCGGGGGATGATGAGGAAGAACTAACGTTTTGCTCTGCGTTCCAGGAAGTCCAGCGTTTCGCTCAATTTTGAGAAGAATACTTTCTCGAGAGTTTTATCCCATATATCGAGCGTGCTTTGATGTAGTTAGTTTTACAAATTTTGCACGATGATCTCCTCGACTTCTTCGATCCCGAGTGACCGCAGTGAATGCACGTGCTGCCGCCTTGCGTCTGCCAGTCTCGTGAGACCTTCGGCTGATTTGTTTTCCTGGATTAGCGTTCGTAGAAGCATGTTTAGGTGTCGCGAAACTAGTATACGCTTGTCCACGTACGTTTCCTCGAGACGTTCCCACGCAGTTTTATAGTTTGCCTCGGTAACTGGAAAGATTTGAATTTTCCGGGGGGCATCTTCCTTCAAAGCTGACCTCAAATACTGCAACTTCTCGATGTTGCTCATTTGCACGTCATTGTGGATCATCGACGTGAAGATATCCTCGAACGAAAGCCAGTTTTCGTACTGTACGTCGAACGTCAGAAGCGCTGCTTCTGGCAATTTTATCCTGTGGGTGGACGTACCGGCACGTGATGTATCGGTTGACGCTTCTTCTGAATCACTGTCTCGATCGGCATCGCGATTGTTGACTCTTGTTAACGGTTGTGTGTTTGCTCTCGAGTTTATTAGTCGTTGCGCGCCCGCGGGAGCATCAACGTACGCCTCTTCTACGGCGAAACGTTCCTCGGTGTGGTCCGTATTTCGCCCAATATTTCGATTTCTGTTTGGATCGCGTCGAGAGAGTCGCACGTACTCTTAAGCCGTTGCGTGCGTATCTCCAGTTTTATGAGGTCTGGAGATTCCTCTGCTTTACATTTTTCAAGAAATGTTATGAATTGTGAAATTTGACCCTTGAGAATACCGCATTTCATTTTCAATTCTTTGAGTGCGGCGGCAGACTCACTCAATGGCGGAGTCATTGTGACCCGGCAACGAATTCACGAGCGAAGTAGGAAGAGGATTAGGATAAGGTGTGATGATTTATCTGAACGAGCTCACTTGTTTGATGCCGAGCGGTTGGGAGTTCGGATGCTCCGAATCGACCACCTTGTTGTCGGGAGTCGTCTTCCCCGTTCAGAGTTATGTACGTCTTATTTAGTTGGTTGGGAGTCGGCTAGCTGTGTCGGCCCGGGTTGACCACTGGTATTCGTAATGCACTCAGTTTTTTTCACAGTAATTTCACTGTTCCTCAATCCGGCTCAAAGGACCATTAAATTATGGTACGGTAACGCGTCGCGAATCTTTGGTTCTCGGCGACATTGTGAAGTTAGACTTCGTTAGTATTAATACCGATGACACGTTGCACAAATACCGTTGAACTCCAAATTAATTTAGCACAACCATTTGCGTATAAACAAAGAAATGACATGGATTCAGTATATGGTTAATATATTTTAAAACTGTAACAACTACAAAAACACTTAAATTGTAACAAAATTGAGATTGAGTTTCGTTGTGTGAATATTGTAGGCGAGCAGCTGACTGTGTTTCTCGCGCGAGTTGATCCAAGACTAACTTTTTGTGAGAAGTTAAAAATGCATCGAGAAAGAAAAATGCGTTTCATAATTTTCTTCGGCGGGCCGTCTAAGATTTGATTGGGTCCCCTTCTTTGCCAATAACCAATAAAATATTCTCCCGTCGAAGTGGAAGGGCTCCTGCGAGGTATGTCCTTATTTAAATTAGGAAAAACCTAATTATTCAGTAAAGGGTATGTCTTCGGAAAAGAGTAGAACGTGCGTGACTCAAAGAGGCAATGAAACATTTGGCGACCATCCTCGAGCGTAGGTAATAAAACATCTGGCGCCCCGTACACGATTTTGGACCTCACCGGCAATCCCTTTGCCTAGACGAGAGAGAATAAAAACTATTTCTTTGAATCATTTTACTATTATTCTAAAAATATATTTGAACAGCTTAAGAGCCGTAAGTAGATAAATTAATGTAGTTTAATAATGCTAGCGCCTCATGCCACGCAACATAGGCGACCAACGGTACATTTCCAGGCTACCAAATGGCTGGGAACCTGGTTAATACCATGACACGTTCACCTTAGGCAGTGCCCTTGCTAGAACCGAGCCTGGGCGATAATATTAATCGAGATGTTCGAGCACGTTGCCCCACGTACGCAATTTCGGCGCGCCGCGAGTACACGCCGGGGGGGGGGCGTCGAAATAGAGGGATCATGCATGAGGTAGGGAGTACGAGCGTGCCGCGTGCAAAGCCTGCGGACAGGTATTTAAGAAGGTGCGCGACACAGAAGGAGCACTTATTTCTTCTCGACGGCGACGAAGAGAAGGTAAGTTCAAACCCACTTCCCTATGGTCCGGGTGGTTCATCGTGACATGAGTCTATCCTGGAGCAACTTTCCGAGAGACTAGGAGTAACCAGTGGTGACACTTAGTTTTCTCATCCACGTAGTCAGGGGATAGGCCGGGAATAGGCAGGTAACAGGGTGGTGGTGACACCATAGACCACGCAGCTCTCGTGGAAGCGGAAATCTTTGCCGAGGACACGACCTTGGGTTTGCATGGAAAAGTATGGAGATGATTCTCCATACGACTCCCTGTAGATGCAGGCACCGGGTTCTGGTAGACAATGGGGAAGTCACAGTAGAACGACCGTATACCAGGTCAAGGAAGGAAGAAGATAACTGACCGAGAATAATTGGCCGCTTAAGTAAAAATCATTTAGTCAATAAAAATGTTCATTCCGTAATTAATTAAAATGCCCATGATTAGCCGACGGGCAGTAGCATTAAAATTTGTATCAGAGATTCGATCATCAAGGATAAGAATAATTTCTTTTGGCAATCCGACAATACGCTATAACTCAGTTAAGATTAAGGACAAAGGATTTAGGCTACAGAATAAAATCCTTTTCATGTTGTCCTGCTCAGCTATTTAGTTCAACCATCCATCCAAGGAATTCAGAAGAAGATTTGTTAATGTTCTTCTCGATGACAAGAACGAAGAAACAAATTGTATCATAATTTTTAACAATACTTTCAATAAATAATCATTGTTTCTGGTAACCGATTACCTACAAATATTTCTCGCTCATCCCGAAACCTACGTCCGAAACCAAGGTCACCTGCTAAAAAATGACCAGGCCCAAAAAGTGGAACATTACAACGAGTAATAATAAGTTTCGAGTTGTATTTGTTATGAATTTTCAAATATATCAAGTAGTATTTGTTATAACGTCATTATTATAATAATTAATTATGCAAAAGTTTCTCTCTCTCCTACACCTCCGAACCTCCGAACCTCTCTCCTGCAGTTATTTTATTTTTTATTTATTTATTTATTTATCTACGGGACGAACCCTTTTACAATTTTCATTAAACAGTTCATAATAATACAAATATTAACCAAAAATAAATTGTGTGATAATATAACACCATCATAGTATAATAATCTCATTTTCTAATAATATATTCATCTCTTTGTATGTTCATTTGTTCACGTTAATTACACCGTTCATTCCGTTTTCTGGACAGACGAAAGGAGGAAAAAGAAATTTTTAATTCTATCCGTTATTCATACTTTAGGACGTTTGCTCCAACATTTGCGTTGTAGGCCGTTTCCGCGCTGGATATCAGATGCGAGAGGTTTAGCCTGTTTGCCACACTGGTTAGACGATAATGCGCCGATCTCTCTGTTAATATGCTTCGGATTTGTGGTGTTCGGAACATGGTTTGCGTCCTTCTTGGACGTACTGGTACGACCTCCCGACGTTTGGTTAACTTGGTCGGACTGTCTACTTTTCCCGATAACACTTTGTATAGAAGCCTCTGATCGTTGTATGTTCTCAATGTTTGTAAGCTTGGGATTTTCAGTAAGTTTGTAACCGGCTCGTAGTCGTGATCATCTCTCCGTAGTGGCATCCCCATTTTGAAAGCAGCCATGAATTAGACATTTTGAGTTATTTTTACAGTTACCTATCGTGGATAATAACCACATGCAAGCTTATTTGCGGTTACTTCTGCAGTTATTTTTTAGGTTACTCAAACAAAAATCAACTGTTCAACAACGGTTACTCAAGTTGCTAGGGTTTCAACTTTTATGAGGAAGCAATATCAAAATTTCAATTTTAAAGTTTTTTCAACGTCAACGTTGTGTTTGACCAATGCAAAACGACTGGCCGGTTCAGGTACCGAGCAAAAAAATAATCAAAAAAATTATAATATATATGGAAGCCATGAGCAAATTACTTTGCTACTTTTTTTGTAAGATAAAAAAAATGCATACATTTCATAAAATAGAAACAGTAATCATTTTCCGCAAATTGTATTGTAGAAATTCGATAACTGAAATTTGCGTAATTTGTCGTTTTGAAGCCATATCTTATGTATTTTTTCCCCACCGATGACGAATCTCAATCTTTTTTTAGTCATAAGGCACCATTTCATTCATAAACTTGGGGCGAACATAAAAAACAAATTTTTAAACAATTTAAAAATCGCATAAGATCTAAGCGGTTAGATCAATTTTCGTAAATTTTAATACCAACAGTGCTCAATTCCCGCAAATTTTAATACCAACAGTGCTCAATACCAACAGTCCTCAATTCCCGCATCAAATTTCAGTTTGATACCTCCATGTTTACAGGAATTAGACAATTTTTAGTCATTTTTCGGCCAAATTCAATACCAAAAGTCTTTGATCAAAATATTATATTCGTGTGCAGTTTTAGGATTATATCTAAAAATGTACGTAATTGAGACATACCACAGACGTTTTTCAAAAAATTCAAAATTGCGTAAACGTTCCAATTTGTCCTCAATTCTTCCTTCTTCTCACCGAACCGTCAGCCGACGAGGACGTTCTCTCTGTACATATAGTACTCTACATTTTCTCTGGAATGTTGGCTCGATTATCGCGGTGGAATTACGGAGCTAGTCGGCTATGACATCTGGGACTAAATACGATCTTGTCTCCGCGGCTTCTCCACCCCCCACGAGATTTGACGAATAACAAAGATAAGATCAGTCGAGAGCACGATAAATATGGCTACGTGAGTTTGATAGCTATTTTCGAAAAGTTAGGCGGTGAGAAAGAGACTGAAGGATCTGGGTTTGCGCGTTCAATAAGCAACACTGGGTTAACTGGCTCGCGTCAGCGAGATTTATTATTTATTACTAACGTACAATTCTGATTCGAAATTCGGGAGTGACTGCCGATCGCGGACAGCGTGGTCGCTCGATCGCCGGTTACCGCTGGACTCTTCGCTCGCGTCCGGCCGAGGGCTATATCCCGTACACCGAAAGCTCGAGAACGTTAGGGAAGCTTTTCGCGTAACGGTCGCGTGGCCAGCAAGGCGGTTCGCTACAAGACTAATGCAGCGTTAGCCTGCTGATATCGTTTGTGCATGAATTAAAATTATTTGTTAGTGGACGTTCGCCTGTCGCGGTCTATTTTCTTTGAGTTTAATCGTAAATAAATTGCTGTATGAGGAATGAAAAGTGTGCATGTTTATTAAATGTAAGTGAAGTTTGTAAGATATATACATCTCATTCGGCATTGGCTTTATAGACCAAATGATATATTTTGATAATTAAATTGTTGTTTTATACGTAACGTACTTGATTGACTGATGGTTAGCACAATTTTGTTTTCAAAAAATAATTAATTTCGTGTGCGCAATAAAACGATTGGGACCTATACATCAGTAAACACATCTTGCTTTAACAGTTATTTTACACATATAGACATATCCATGTTGTTATTCTATTTTCGTTATTAATTCTGTGAAGATCCCGCGGGTTATTTAAATACAAATCCCAGTAATAATTTGTCTTATTATATTAGTGTTAGTTGCCTATTATATCCAGTGGTATTTGCCTGTCGAGTGCCATGTGGCGTTTCATATTCTATTTCAATATCGAACTGGCTCTTAGAATTTCCCCGATAATACAAATAAAAAAATAAAATAAAACAAATAAAATATAAAATATCATTACACACGGAATGAAGACACGTGACCACTCTACTAGTGTACCAAATTTCAACTGGCTATCTGAAACCGTTTCTGAGATAGGCATTTTAAACGACTCACGTCTATTATACACACATATACATACATCCGGACGCCAAGGAAAAATCACATTTCCCGACGTTTCAGACTATTTTAAGTACTATAACACTAAAATCTCCAATTTTTTTTTGTTTTGAGTTTACCAGCTATGATTAATTAACATTTTAGCATGAGTTAAGAAATTACATTTTTATACTCTAGTGGGGCTCAAACCAAGGACCTAACAGTTTCTAACCTAGTACTTTACCCCTACACTACTATCGCTTATGAATACACATAGTTTCGTATCGGATATGTACCTCACATTGGTACTTTAGTCATGGCGTTGCTTTCTTTGATTATTTTTTCTGTTTATGTTATTGATTCAAGATGGGACTAACCATTTTTAGAGAACAAATCATTCATTTATCTCTGATTCCACTCAGTGCCATGCGGCATTGCCGCGATACACCCAAAAGTCGGCCGTATTCTGAGTGTCAGTAACTTGCACTTGGGTGACGATTTTCTGGCGACAGGGACAAAGCTTGTCCCAAGATTTGGCCAACAAGTGGCTGTAAGGAAATAATTTTAAAGAGCGTTTTTAATAAATCAATGTTCTAGCCATGAATGATCTTATTTATTTAGATTGTTAGAATTTGTGTCTGTGTGCAAATATTGCAATCCCATCGAAAGTTAAAAAGAAATTCTTTATTTGTTTTGGTTAACCCGGTGATTTTTGCGAACGTTTCATTAAGTAAACCATTTTTATCACATGGCTCAGGAATTCTCCAGCAAATTCACTGTTGTTTTTTTCGAAAGCTGTTTGAGTGTTGAAAGTCTGAAACAAGTGCCGGTATTTTACCGTGCCTTGACCGTATAGAAAACAAATAAAACAATCATTTTACGATGACATCCACAGGCTTATCCCAAGATTCGGTCAAGAAAAATATTAAACGGCGATTATTTTGCGAAGACACGGATAAGCTTGTCCTGAGAGCCGGCCAACACACGGCCTAGACATTATGAATTTACCATCGTTTTGCCGGAGGCCATTCAGCTCTTGTCCGGATCAGTGGCACATTTAAGATTCATGGTGCCCTAGGCAAGCCAAGTTTTGGCGCCCCAAAAATTTGTTTCAATAAGTTTTTTTCACTTTCATCTTTGGTCACTGTTCGTCTTCTGGATTGATATCCACTTAGTTTCTTTTTTAAATGATACAGATTCATTGTTTTACACTAACTTTTATGCAATCCGAGAAAAAATGATTTATATTCAGTAGTAAATTGCCAATAATATTTCACTTGATAATGTAACGATGGTCCTGCCTGAGTATCACCTTTTCGCTGCGCGTACCTTTTTTCCCTCTCGCTCTTACAATTTACGACACCATCCGCTCTCCGACTCCCGCCGCGGCACCTTTCCGAAAGGACGTGCATGCGCATCCTCCCCTTTTTCCGGAAAGCCTAACAATGCCTATTTTCTATTTCCCACAGCTCTGCCCGTACATTACGCAAACCTATGTCCAGACAGGCTACTCCACTTTCTTCAATACCGGCAGACCTTCCAAGAATCTTACGTAGCTGTATCCAGCGTCTTTCACAACACCTGCCTTTTCCAGAATACTCCGACTCCAAAATCCTTTCCCCAATGCCCATGCTTTCCCACGGACAAGCCTATGCCAACCACCCTCCTCTAGGCTAGTTAGTCAGTAAGTCACCGAATTTCTGTACAACTTCAGTCTGTCAGTTTGTCTTTAATAAACCGTTCAAACAGTTCACATAGTGCAAACCGAGTCTTTCCTTCCTAAAACAGCGTTGGGTAGCCGAGTTGGCTACTCGAATTAAATAAATAAACGTTAAATAGTCAATCGCGACGTCACAATAAACGTAGGTGCGCGCTGAAACTTGCACTGTTCGTTCGCATTGCGCACGCCATGGCGTTTTCGTTTATCAATACAATATATAAACGAAAACAAAATATCCTTCCAAAGAGGCGGGTGAGAGGCGCCCTTCTGTGTATACTGACTATCGTGAGTGTTGAATGGATAACCCGACCAAGATGCTGCGAGTTTTAAAACTATATCATCCATCGACCTTTTTTAGCCTCTTAACTGATATCAAAGTATAAATCAATATCTATATTGCAGACGAATTATACGCGAGTTTATGGATTAAAATTATGCACGTTTGATGCCTTGAAAACAACTTAAGACATTTATACAATATTCAACATGTTCGGCAATTTTTTTGCCCCTCATCGCGGTGACGCCCCCGGCAGCTCGGCGCCCTCAGGCAATTGCCTGCTTTGCCTGTGTCTAAATCCAGCACGGATTATGGCTCAATCACGCGTAGACGCTGTGACACTATATTTCTACGATCTATCTTATATTTCTATTAATTTATTTTATATTTTAGTAGCAGTTCCAGTCACTTGCCCATCTTCGGACTAGTTTCAAAAATTTTCTTTTACAATACAGAATTTACTGTATAAATTATAAAAGAATCGATGATGTAGTTTTTTAGCAATTTACATTGTAGTTGATTTTGGCCACACGAATTTTTAAAAAATCTGAAACTTGTGTGAAGCATTTTTTTGTATTGCCTTTCAACATACTTCAAGGCAAAGAAAATACAAAAATATGAAACTCACGACCCTGTCGATTTGGCCTGGAATGCCGCATACGTACCTCAGTTATGAGTAAGAAGGTAGGAAGAATGATATATGAGTTCTACGATTAAATTATCGACTATGGCGAACACACTTTCGGTCTGCTTGGAAACACGCTATCATCAGTATGTGTTACCCCTCGAACATGAAATGAAGGGACCTAAATGATCCACGTGGATCACAGCAAATGGTCTGCGCCCGGGAAGGATGGGATAGGATATAGCTCACCTGGTTGTCGTCCCCGTCGCGATTTGCACGCGATGATAGTAATGTTCGTATAATAATAATGTTCCATGATACGCACTACGGTTCTCTCGACACATTGGTGACTCTTCAAGTCATCAAATCGGATCGCAATGCTCTTTCGCATTACGCTCGGTACTACATACAATAATCGGTTACTTTTAGGCTTATAAACTGTACAGTTCATTAGTTCTAAATCGGTCGTACAGCTCGCTCATCTTTCGTGCGTTCGTTTTTCGGTTTTAATAGTATATTTCTCGTTTTTATTTCATTTTGTCGTTGACGAGTTGATATACTAGTACAATGTCTTTTGTAACGGCTCCAGCCTCTTCACACTGGTATTATTTTTCTTTTCGCAGCGATATTAATTTTCGCTGCGTTTTAGTTCATACAAGCGCTGCAGGTTATCTGCATCCGGTCTCACGGCTTACAGCCGTGGGAAGCGCCTTATCACGAGCGTCGCGACAGTCGCGAGTACTATACGTGATCCAAATAGATTGTGGAAGGAATTGATGCGATTCGGCTTAGTAAAATCTTCCTTTACTTCTCCATTACGTTTTTTCACCTCCGACGAGCGAAATCTCTTCTACACTTCAATCACTAACAGTTCACCTGTCACCACACTAACCGAACTGAACTCAGGTCTAACAAACACATCACATACATTACTTGCTTTGTCGTTGAGTGAAATCAGCGTTTCTGACCTCCTCGGTGTGATCAAGGTGACGCAGAGTAACCCTCTCTCGTCAGGATTTAACAGCATTCCGGTGCTCTGGATACAACATGCCGCCCCCACAATTGTAACTGCTCTACTAAAGCTGCTAAATGGCTCTATAGCAAATTCGCACTTTCCGTCTGCTTAGAAACGCGCTATCATCAGACCGCTTTCGAAAATTCGCTCGCTAATATCACCATCAGATACTCGACCCATTGCTAACCTTCCTAAGCTTAGTAAGATTTTCGAGAGACTTGTTCATATGCAAGTGATGAATTTTATTGAAGAAAACAATCCCCCTGACCCGAGGCAATCTGGGTATCGTTCTGGTTATAGTACGCAATCTGCACTCCTCAGAATCAACGATGACATACGAAAGGGAATTGATAAGAAAGAAGTCACCATCTTAGTACTCTTTGACTTCAGCAAGGCATTCGACATGATCTCACATGTTCGATTACTCACCAAACTCAAAACCTTAGGCTTCACGCACCCTACTCTTATGTGGTTTTACTCCTACTTGACTGGATGTACTCAGGCAATTGTTGGTGACGACAATACTTATTCCACTTGGGAATAAGTCACAGCAGGAGTACTACAAGGCTCTGTACTTGGTCCCTTGTTGTTTTCATTGTTTATCAATGATTTCAGTAAGTCTTTAACGTTCTCAAAATACATGCTTTTCGCTGACGACACTCAAATCTATCTGAGCTGTCATCCAGTTTACTGAGACAAGGACTTGAATGCATTGTTGCCGATTCGATGGCTGTTGCTCAATATGCGGATGTCAACGGTTTCAAATTTAATCTCGGAAACTCGAAAGTCTTGATTTTTGGCTATTGTTATTTTACGTATAAAATAATACCTGCTTCACGCCAGTCGTCCAAAATAGCGTTTTCTTTCTGCCGTTCTCGTTCGATCGTGTGATAAGGTTTACTATGCATTGGCACTGACGGATCGGTAATTTTAATGTCTATAGTGATATTATTAGCGCATCCAAAATCGTGCAATCCGGTTGAGATGAAATCTTAATAATAATGTAACGTGTTCCGGCGAGTGTCCGGTCGGCGGGTCGGTGGGTCGGCGGCTCTTCTTCCTCCTCCTCCTCCTCCTCCTTCTCGTGGTCATCGGCCTTGTCGGCGTAATAGCCAGGAGGTCGACGAGAAGCGATCCGCTCCCTCCATGTACCCTCGTCCGAACGAGTGGCGAGCTCGATGGTCCTCGATCATTTCCGGACGAGGACCATCGAGGTTGAAGATCCGGAGCAGCCCGCTTCCTGGCCTGAGGAAATAGTACTTTGCGATACTAGTACGGAAAAGCGGTCTTTCGGCGAAGGTTGTGAAGTTGGCTGCACGACCCGGATAGAGAGCTACAGCGGCACGAGGCGAAGCCGAGTGACGTTTGTAGCTCGAGAGGAGGCGAGTGCTGCCGACTTCCCAACCGCCGTCGGGAGACCGCTTTTTCGTACGAGTATCGCATACTACTTTTTGTGACAAGTGCAAGAAAATTCCCGCTTTTCGTGCCTGTAAAGTGCGTGCGAACAAATAGCTACAGTGCTGCCAGCTAAGTGTGTGCGGAAGTAGCTAGGATGTGAAAAAAGTGTGCAAAAAAGTAGCTGGAGTGTTAAAAAAGTATGCGCAAAAGTAGCTAGGATGAAAAAAAGTAGCTAGGATGTGAAAAAAGCGTGCAAAAAAGTTTTCGCGCATCCTCCGCTAGAAAGCGCCAGTTTCGCCACACTTTACAGGCACGAAAAGCGGGACTTTTCGTGCACGTGTTACAAAAAAAAATTAATAATTTCAGTTTCACGTTGGTGTACCCCGGGGTGGGAGAGGGGGGAAATCTCTACTCACCGTCGTTTACGAGGCGGTTGCACAACGTGGATGCTCCGGCGGTCGGCTCGAAGGCCCGTCCCAACGAGCGCGACGAGCGGGACGACGGAGGCTGCGAGGGCTGCGACGGCGACGAGGACGACGACGACGAGGACGAGGACGAGGACGAGGACGAGGACGAGGACGAGGACGAGGATGAAGATGAAGATGAAGACGAAGACGAGGACGGCGGCCTTACCCATCGTCGCTGCCGCCACCACCGCCACCGCCACCGCCGCTGCTGCCGCCGCCGCCTGCTCCTCTCGTCTTCCCTGCCACAGCAGCTGCAGCTCTTCAAGCTGCTGCAATAAGAAGACAACAGAAAGGAGTTTAGGAAATCATCGAGATATTTTCCGCTGTAACAAGAAAAAAAGAGCTTTCTCTCGCAGCTTGTTGCTTGATCGGTGGAACTTACCCCCAGAGTACATGGACGACGTCAGCGTCGGCGTCTCCTGCAACGGCATCGTCCGCGTCACATCGGCGAGGATCGCGTCGAGATCGTTCGTCGTCGTCGTCGTCGCCGTCGCCGTCGCCGTCGCCGTCGCCGTCGCCGTCGCCGTCGCCGTCGCCGTCGCCGTCGCCGTCGCCGTCGCCGTCGCCGTCGCCGTCGCCGTCGCCGTCGCCGTCGCCGTCGCCGTCGCCGTCGTCGTCGTCGTCGTCGTCGTCGTCGTCGTCGTCGTCGTCGTCGTCGTTAGCGAGGTCGGTGGCGGCGGCAGCGGAGGGGCACCGTCGTTGCTGCGAAGAGAGATAATGGCGATTATTTAGTGGGATTGGTACAAAAAAAATTGGAATCGCGATCCAAATTGCAATGTTTGGTCGTACTCAACCTCGACTCCGGCAGAGACGGATTCCAACGCTCTCGCTTCGTTCTGCGTCGCTCGGATAGAGAGAGAGAGAGAAAGAGAGAGAGAGAGAGAGAGTGAGAGAGAGTGAGAGAGAGTGAGAGAGAGTGAGAGAGAGTGAGAGAGAGTGAGAGAGAGTGAGAGAGAGTGAGAGAGAGTGAGATTGATTGATTGATTGATTTTATTCATGCCATAGTGGATACTGTGTGGCAAATTACAATTGAGCGAAGAAAAGAGTCGTAAAACTAAGGTGTACAAAGTACTACAAAAGAAAATTAAAACTAAATTAAAAATAAATTAACTTCGGAGATTAACCAACTGTTTGGATTGCTTTACTAGCCTCGAAAGCAATAAAGATAATATAGAAAATAAAGATAATGTTGGAAACGTAATATTGAATAGAGACTTATAATAATCACTGAATGAACTCATTTTAAAGCGAAGATAGCCAGCTAGAGTGTGTAAACTTAACGATGAATCATATATAATTTGGCTTCAATAAGAGAGCTAGATAGCTAAAACATGAACCATATATTAATATAACTAGAAGGTAAATATAGCTAATAAGTCTCAGTTTCAAGAGAGAAAAGGTGCGCGAAAAGTAGCGGTTTGAACAGAGCAAGACTTTGCGCATTTGTGACCGATGGAGGTAATGAATGCCAGAAATAAGCTGCTGATAGTTGAAACGAATTTCGGAATGAGATGGTACGATGCAATGGAATACGAAAATACTCGTTAGTCGAATTTCGAGCAGAGAATCGAATGCTGGGATCGCGTCTAGCAAAGAGTTCTTGCAAATAGGGGACACCCTCACCATGTCTGATACGAAAAGCTGCTATTCCTAAAAAGTAAAGACGGCGATTTGACACCGAAATCCATCTGAGCCGGTGGCGATAAGGGGTAATGTGCTCATCCCATCGAAGATCAAATATAAAACGTATCGTGCAATTTACCAATTTTTGGAGTTTACTGTCAAGTTCTTGCGTTAGGTTATGATATACTAAGCAACAATAATCGATGAGCGGAAATATAAGCGTAGTGATGAGCTTTATGCGCAATAGCTGAGAAAATGATCGCCGATGAAATTTAAGCTTGTGGAGCGTAAAATGAACTCGCTGAGCTATAGAAGATATGTGGCTGGTCCATGATAAATTTAAACATATGATTACACCTAAATTTCTAGCTTCACTAACATATGGAAGGGTAGAAGAGAGAGAGAGAGAGAGAGAGAGAGAGAGAGAGAGAGAGAGCGGGAGCGGGAGCGGCAGCGGGAGCGGGAGCGGGAGCGGGAGCGGGAGTGGGAGTGGAAGATGGAAAAATTTTATAAAAAATAATGGGACAATTAATATATTAAAAAAACACACCATCTTTACAATAGTGCAGCAGCAGCAGGTTCTCTGTATATTTACTCAAATAAAACTCGATGGTTGGCCACGAAGAATTCGTCGTCTTTGTAGTTGTTGAAATACGTGGATGTTTAATACTCATTAACTAATCTACGCAGTTCTTCGGCTACGTCGCTTGGATACTCATCTCCGATGTCGATGATCGGAATCTCGTACTGATCTCGTACATCGGTGATATGAACAAAGTTCATAGATGGAGCCGGTAACACGACAGTCTGCGTCATCGTGGATTGCTTCGGAACAGGCTTGATCCTCATCGGTAAATCGGTGCTGCGTCGAAACGTGAGAATATCTCTGACTTTGTGACCCTCAATCTCAGGTTGGTTGGTAATCGAGGGAGCTATAACCATATCGATATATAACCATATCGAGCGTTAGTGTCATTTTTCGTAAAGTATTGTTCTGCAAAATTCAGTGAAATCGTCATACTATCGCCACTACACTTCAAGCGAATCAGGACGGCAGCGTGCAAACAATTTTGTTCGATTGGCAAGTAAGTAATAATAAAAGTTATTTATACATAGATAGATAGATTTGTTCCATAAAATAGATAGATAGATCGCTAGATACGTATTTCATAAAATTATGATTAATTATTAATATTTATTTATTTATAACCTTAGTGTTTTTGCATTTTGGTTATATTAGCCAGAGATGCGGTAGCGTCTCGAGACAAATACATTTACCGTAGGTAAAATAGTTGGCGAGACGCGACAACGAGTCCTTTACTCGAGCGGACGCGGTTTTGGACTTTCACGAGAGTTAAATATCGTTTTTTAAATACATGGAACCTTGCAATAATGCAATATTATTTTTTTTTTGCTGTCCATTCGGTCCAAAATGAAGTATGTATGAAAAGGCACTCGAATAATATTCGTATTTTTATTTGCCACGGTGCCACTTTCTTTTTTACTACTCAGTGTCGGATATTTTTCGCTCACTTCTGACGTCACGCACACCTACCAACTGTGGTACCATCATCATTACATTATGAAGTTCCGTGGAACATAGTGATTGGCACATACTATACAGTTCGTTACAAGCTGAGACGATGCAGCTTTGGTAATTGGCACATATGCTATATATGATTTCACAAAAATTGGCCAATATTGTTGTTTAAGCAAAGAAACGATATTGTCGGTAAAATGTTGCTAAACATGGTTTAAACAAAAAATGGCTAAAGATGGACCAGTTTACACAAAAAATGATCACTATTGTTATTCACGCAAAAAAACAATATTGATGGTAAAAATTTGTTGCTGAATATTGTATAAACGAAAAATTGCCAAATATAGACCTATGGAATTTTCATCAAGCGACACGGTAGTGGCTCCACGCCATGTTAAAAAAAATAGTGATTCATATATAGGGCAAAAATTAACAGTTTAGTACATATCAGTTTGTTTTTCTTTTTATAGGTGCAGCAGCCGATTGGTAGAGATTCGAGGCCTGAACAAACCACACATCCACAGAATTATGTTTACGTCGAAAATGGATTTCGGCCGTTCCAAGTTCAGTCGAAAGCGTTACCGTAATACGGTGAAGATGCTGAGGGAACACCGTGATTGGGACGGAATGACTATTCACAAGAAGGCTAAAGTGACTCCAAATCAACCGTCATATTGAAGGTCAGCTTCCGTTGGTCATCACTGATCAAGACGTAGATTTTTATTACGATACCCTAACTGGCGAACTTCTATACGCCAAAAAAATTGAGCACTCGGTCGAGGTTGTAACTCTAGAATAAATATTTAATTTGTTATTTTTAAGTATGTTTATCTTCATTTACGTCCATTAAAAATCGACCCGCAAAACTTACAAATCTTATGGAAGATTACTAAGATTTGCTTAGACGGAAGTGGTTCCCATGCCGGTCGTTTGACTCACTACTGAAAACCAGACCGAAGAAAAAGCCACATGCATTATGGTGAATAGTAAGCCTAAGGACTTCAGTGGTTCTCATACCGATTGTCTGAAGGATAACCGAAACCTGTAGCGCAGTGAAAGCAATCTTGTATGGGCCAAAGCAACCCAAGGTCTTTAGTGGTTACGATGCCGATTGACTTTAGGAAGCTGATGTCCAGTACATAGATAAAGTGCCCATTGAGCAATTAGTTAATCATGAGGCGGAAGTGGTTTCCATGCCGACCGTTCTCTCAAATTATCGAACGCTATTTTTGGTTACACGAGCTACTGTTGTACTATTATAATCCAATTAACGTTGGCTCCCTTACGTCATCCTGTGTTATTGTGCAAAAATATTAGAAATTTAGTAAAAACTTCGTACGTCTATTACATACACGTAATGTGATTGAAAAAATGATTAAATTGTTTAAATTTCGATTCTGAAAATTCGACCCTTACAAATCTTGTGAAAGGTTATCAAGTTTTGATTCGGTGGAAGTGACGCCGACTGTTTATCTCAAATTATCAAATATGCCCATGCCGACTGTTTATCTCAAATTATCGAACGCTATGTTTGGTTACATGAACTGCCGTTGTACTATTATAATGCGATTCATCTCATTTCCCGTACCTCACCCTGTCCTATTGGCCTAGAAAATTTTGAATACCAACAAATTTTTTACTATGTGCATTTTTTATTAATATTTAACGTCATGATTAATTAGTACATTTCTGAGAATTTATTAAGGGCAATTGTAGTTTTCCAACTCTTTCCTACTCCGAGTTATACGAACATAGGCTGTAGAGAGGGTGCGTTTCCCTCGAGGGGGTGGAGCGGCGAAATCGGGAAATATGTAAATGTCGAGCCGTTAATTCAAGATGAATTTTACGGCTATTTTCAGTTTTGTAAGTCTTCCCTACTCTGAGTTATACGAACATATGCTATGGTGGGGGTGAGTTTCCCCCGAAAGGGTGGAGCGGCAAAATCGCAAAATATGCAAATGTCTAGCCGTTAGTTCAAGATGAATTTTTAGCCCATCTGCAATTTTCTAGCCTTTCTCTACCCCGAATTACACGAACATAGGCTGTAGAGGGGGTGAGTTTCCCCGCGAGGGGGTGGAGTGGCAAAATCGGAAAATATGTAAATGTCGAGCCGTTAATCCAACATAAATTTTACGGACAATTGCAATTTTCTAGCCCTTCTCCACCCCTAGTTATACGAACAAAGGCTGTCGAGGAAGTGAATTTTTGGCGATGGGGTGGAGCGGTAAAATTGGAAAAAATCGAAACGGCGAGCCATTAATTCAACGTAATTTTTAAGAGTAATTGTGATATCTGAAGACATCGACACTAGACATATCATGAGCGGAGAAATATGAGATCCCGCCTCAGAATGTATTCGTGAAAGAGAAGTCAACGAAAAAATTGGAGAATGCGCGGTTGTGGACATCGGGGTTTAGCGAGCCTTCAAGGACCTGGTCCTATGAATATCGAGGACCTGGACCTACGAATATCGAGACATGTTTCAGAAACGACCAGGGCGGATGCATGTGTACGAGCATCAGCTCATTCTAAAGGACGAAAAACCATTCGTGTCTTGCTCATATCCGGTTTCTATGGCTTACAGAGGAAAAGTAACGGATGAGATTAATAAAATGCTCGCACAAGGGGTTATTTAGCGGTCCACGAATACCTACATTCACGCTTTGGTAACCGGTATCAAAGCCAACGGGAACGTGCGGCTGTGTCTCGATGCACGACAATTGAAAGAGCATCTCGAGGGAGATCATAACTCGGCCTTACCAACGGAAGAAATATTTCAGAAATGTGGAGGCGCGAAGATCATGTCGACCTCAGATCTGACCAACAGTTTCTGGCCGATGCCTTTACATACGAATTCAAGGAAATATACGCATTTCGACACGAAAACAAATGTTACGAATTTACGGTAACGTCATTCGGTATAAAAACGAGTACTGCGGCGTTCGTACGAGGTTTGGACATTGTTCTCAGAAACACCGGTTGTTATAAATTTCGTGGATGATCTGCTGTGTGTGTCGATGGATACAACACAACATTTGCAACATCTCCGGAAACTATTTTCGAAAACCCGAGAGCACGGAATGACCCTGAAAATGGAAAAATCACACTTTTTTCGTAAGGAAATAAATTTTCTCGATCACGTGGCAACGACAAAAGGGTGTCAGCCACAGCCTGATAAAGTAAAATCGATAAAGGAGTTCCCTCGGCCGCGAAACATAAAACAGCTCCGGGCTTTTCTCGGTTTAGTACAGTTCTATACGAAATTTACTAGCAGGCACGCCGAAGAAATGGTGCTGTTATTAGAGCTATTAAAAAAGGGAACCGCTTGGAAATGGACTAACGATCACGAAGAGCCATTTAAAAGGCTAAAGCAACTGTTTTGCGAATCGCTCGTTCTCGAACATCCTGACGTTGCAAAACCATACACCTGACCACTGATGCAAGTGATTATGCGCTCGGCACTACGCTTTCACAAACCGACGAAAATGGCGAAGTCGGAGTAATTTGCCAGTCGTACACTCAAAGGGGCAGAGGTCGGACATACAACATCAGAGAAAAAGTTACTCGCGATCGTCTGGGCCCTTCAAAAATTCCAAAGTTGTCTGAAAGGAGCAAAAATAACGATCGTAACAGACCATAAGGCATTGACGTTTTTAAAAACGTGTTGATTCACGAGCGACCGGCCGTTGACATGGGCGCTACTACTACAAGGATACGATTTAACGGTAGAACATCGGCCGGGAAAATCAAATCGAGTGGCAGACACGCTCAGCCGACTGCAGGATCACGCATACGAACCTGATGGAACAACACCGGGAAAAATTGTCATAGCCGCACTCGCGCAAAAACTCTCTAAGACATTGTCACAAAAGATGCGCACAATCGGTACTCTACAGAGGAAACAAGAAGATTTAAATGCCATCATAACTCTGTTCGAGGGTGAAAAAGGAGCCGACAATCATCCGAAAAATTATCGACTCAACGGAGGCGTTTTGCAAAGGGCGGCAAAAACGGGACAATGGAAGGTGGCTTTGCCGGAAGAAATTAAGGTAATTCTTGTCGAGGAATGCCATTTCCTGTAGGGACATATCGGTGCGACCAAAATCTTTCAAATGCTGAACGAGGAATTCGCATATCCTCGATTTGCGAAAAGTGTAAGACTGTTGTACGCCACTTCGTGGCCTATATTTTTCCAAACATCGTTCTATAAAGATCTCACCATATAAATAAATATACCAAGATATTTTCTAAATTAAAACATTTAAATCAAAGTATCAAGCATTCAATGTAAAAGATTGTACCAGCCAATCATAGACCCGAGCGTCGAGACGCGCGCACCGATCGAACCCAGCGTGCCGAGCTCCGAGGTTTCGCGGCGTCGCGCACCATTGGCCGGGCGGACGCGGGTGGGGGAACTCGCGATACGCTGCTCGACGGCCGGGCTTAAATAAGACGCAGCGGCGGCCGGGCCTATATAAGGCGATGCGTGCAGCATCTCTGCCGCTGCACGCACTCGCTCTCAGCTCTTCGCAGAGGAAGGAGCTTTCCAGACTACTCGCTTTTCTCAAAGCCGTAGTCACTTAATAAAAACGTAGAACAACTTGAACCTCAAGCCATTTCTTCACGACTTCTTCTACCTCGGCCAGATCGGTCACACAACGTGGGAACTTCGAGAACAAGCCACTTGCTCTTTTCAGAGCAACATCCGGTCTTCATAGAGCGAGTTTAACGCGGAGAATTGAATACCGGTGCAGTGGCCAAAACGAAGATAGGGATCTTCAACGAAAAAGAAGACATCGGTCCAGCGTCGAGGGATAGAGCTACGCGTTCGTCACAAGCTCTTTTCAGGGCTCTTGACTACCGCTCTTCTTAGAGCGCTTTTAAAGTGAAACAATAAAATTCATTCCCCCCCCCCGTTTTTTTTTACTAAGGCCTTCTGCCTTGCTGTTCATAAGGTGTTCTGCCAAATATCGCGTGCCGGGACGAGAAGCAACACCTATCGTGCCTTCGTCTTCCGCGCGATAACCCGTGCCGAGACCAACGCTTCGAGGTTCGAGCGTTGGTGCTCCCGCACTGAATTCCATCGTGCCGAAGGGAAATTCATGTTTCGAATTTCTTCTTCCCGCACAACTATTCGCGCTAAAGTTGAGAGCACCGATTGACGTGCCTTAATTTTACGCGCGATAAAAAACCTCTGTACCGAAAACAGCCGCGGGAATCAGGCTGGGCTCCCGCACCGAATTTCCTCGCACCTAAAGTCGAGATCACTGACTAACGAGCCACAATCTTCCTGTACGAACGCCCTATCTATTCCCTGTAACGTATATGTAGCTGACTATTCGTTAAGACATGCGATATTAGCTAGGTTTGACAACAGACGAACGAACGGACGATCGATGCAAGATCGATCATGATATACAACAGTCTTGACTAGACTTTCAGAGAGTATAGACGATTGACAGTTCATACTCGAGATCTTTAGCCATGATTATAGTAATAATATCCGTCCCAAAACCTAATATGCGCGTTATTCTTTCCCACAATCGTTACATTCCTAATCCCCCAAGAAACCGAGCGATTGACGATCACGCCCATTGGTCATCGTAGATAACCAAACCGGCCAATCACCGTATTCCCGGAAATTTCACAACCAATTAGCACCCTTCTCGGTGCACGCGAAAATTTCCCTACGGTATAAAAGGATGGCCGCACCGTGGATCAGGCATTAGATTCTGGCAATCGCTCCGCGCCACCACATCCTCCAGCGACACTGGAAGAAGTAAGAAGATGCTCATGAAGCGAACAGGCCGAAAACGCCTAATACGGCTCTTGGCCTACCGGGCAGTGCAGCACGCCCTGCGAGAGACCGGGCAGGACACCCGGTTAGCACCGACACCGACTCCTTCGATTCCTTCCACATCCCAAACTCCTCAAAAGCAGCCACCAGTCCAATAACCGCCGAATCCTCCTGCTCCCCAAGATGCTACCATATCGGCCACCTCTGCCACCATACCTGCACCAGCCACCAAGCTCCTCATTCCGGAGTTGTGGCTCACCCGACTGTGGCTGTGCGCAGAGTTCTGTGCGTAGAAGCTCCACAGCCTTACATCGAATCACACCGATCTCCGGGCTTATTGCCAGTCGCGTCTCAAGAAAGATCCCCGATGGAAACCCGCGAAGCTAGACCTCCTTTTTAACCCGCCGTATAACCTGTTTCTATCTGCCATAACAAGACATCAGCTCGCCACCTATGACTTTTGCCAGCTAACGAAATGTGCCGTATAAAATAGCTACGCAAATATTCAAACGATTGTACCCGAAGGACCGGGCGATTTAATCTCCATCGATTTTTACGGTCCGTTGCCAATGTCAACCGGGGGAGTATGGCATATTTTAGTAACGCTAGACGCTTTTACAAAATTCGTCGCCCTTTATCCGATGCGTAAAGCGAACATTAAGTGGTCATTAAGAAGCTGAGCGCAGATGACTTTCCGAAGTACGACAAGCCGAAAAGGATCCAATTTGAGCATGGCACGCAGTTTACAGCGAAGGCGTGAAAAAAATGGCTGGAAGATGAAGCAATCTGAGGGGTGTTTTCGTCAATTCGACATCCGCAAGAAAATATTGTCGACCGGGTAAATCGAGAGCTCGGGCGATTTTTTCATACCTTCTTAACGGATTGGCACACGGCATGGGCAAGATGGGTGCCAATAATACAAGATTATACTCATGATTCGCCGCATGACACACCAGAGTACACCACCATGAAACTGCAAACGAAAAAAACCTCCTCGTCTATGGAAAAATTGGATACAGGCCTTAAGGGAAAAGCCCCGGAACTAGAGGAGTATACGAAAAAGCTAGAAAAAGTGCAGCTGCGAATCTTACGAAAGGGTCAAATCGATTGGGTCGAAACGATCGAGTGCCACAGGTTGACAACCTATGAGGAAGGCGATCTAGTTCTCGTAAAGACCTTGAATATCTTGAACCAAAATGATCAAGTCGCGGCAAAGTTCATGCCGCTGTATGGGGGGCCGTATAAAATCGGGAGATGCGTAGGACTCGCAACATATCTCATCGAAGATCCGGAGTCGAAAAAATTACGCGGAGAATCCACTCGAGCCTTTTAAAACGATATGATAAAAAGGCGAGTGTGGTAAATCCCGAAGTCTCGGAGAACGATGAATAAAATTCGAAAAGGAAGAGACACCGGTGTTAGAGATACCGATAACGGCAACAGAGTTCGAGAGTCACGAGTACGGTAAAGGAGAACGCACGAGCCCATCGCCGTCGACGCGTCGAGACAGCGCGGCGCCATGCCGAGCTATCCAACGGCCGAGCGCCATACCCACCAATCGCGATGGCAGGGTCCGGGAGAATCGAACGTGAGCAAATTCCGAGAAATCGAATGAAACGGTCGATTTCCGAGAATTGACAAGCTCGCACTGAGAAATATGAACAAATCCATTATTTTTTTCAATGAAAAAACAGTATTTACAAATAAAATACATAATTTATTCAAAGGAAAAAAATAGTTACTATAAATAAAAAATGCCTTCGTTTCGACTACATCACATTAGATACACTAAGTAGATAATAAATATATAGTTAAACAAAACATTTCACTTTTGTGACATGTTTTTCCGGTAACTCAACGCGAATCTCAAAATTAAAAAGATCGAAACCGAAGACCGGAAATTGAAGCTCAAATCGAACGGTAGCAGAATGCGAAATCGAGTACCGGTGGGCGGATTAACAACCGCACTAATGGGGGGGGGGGAGAGGAATGGGCAGACCTCCACCAGGTTATTTTTTGTTTCGTCGAGAATTAGTAAGTAGAGGTCAGTACCTTTACGGATTTTCAAGATGGCGATTTTTGCTGAGTGGGGTGTTGGTCCGCGTGGTGTAGCGGGACCCGACTGCCCGAAGCGAAGGTGGCTTCGGGCCCCCCTCCCCCCTTACCTCTCCCGCGTCCCCCTCCGCGAGTTTCACCCCCGCGTCTTTTTTGGGGGAAGAGGGTGGGAGGTGGTAGGTGTTCAGGGAAGAGGAGCTGGAGGTGATGTTGCTTCTTCGGTTGCCAAGTCCCGACCACCCGCCCCTGGTCGATCACTTGGCTAGCTTGACTTGAGCTAAGGGTAGAGGGGATGACGGGAGTGTGTGTAGTGAAGGGAGGGAGTGAGCGTGTAGTGGAAGGGCGTGAGAGCGTAGCGGGGGTGTTTGGTATAGTGGGGGTGAACTAGCTGGAGCGCGCGCGGGGCCCAGCTGGTGACGGCGTAGCGGCGATTCGCGCCATGTTGGATTTTTGGGGTACGCTAGCGGCCGAGCGGCGGCGGGCCCATCGCTTCTGGTGCGCAAGAGGGGATGCCGAGCAATGCAGCGCCTAGACGGTATAGCGGTGGATGGCTGAAGTCCAGGGAGCGCACGGGAGAGCTCATGACGACGTAGCGGCGAGTCGCGCCATCTTGGATTCTCCAAGGGCTGGCGTGCTGCGGGAAGCAGGGCTCTCGCTGTTGCGCGAAAGGTGTTTCTGGAGGGTAGCGCGATACTTTACGTGGGCTCGCTTGGTCGAGCGGTCTAAGGCGCTGAGCTCAGGTAGCGTTTTCCTTGAGAGCGCGCGTTCGATTTCCGCGTGGAAAAAATGTTTTTATTTTTTCAGCTCATGTAAAAAAAAATATATATATATACGAAACGGATGCAGGAAGGAAAGTAAAAATCATTTTGTTGTACGTTTTACAATAAAGTTTGCATGTTTATTCTTAAATCTAAGTGTACAATTTTTTTATGTAAACAAATTTTTTTAATGATTTTTAAATTTGAATTTAAATGTATATATATTTTTTTTTTTGCTAAGGCATATCTTGTACGCGCTCGATCACTTTACGGAAAATGTATTCGTAATAAAGACACATTAATTCACTGCCGATTAGGTAGCGTTTTTCGTCCATTTCTTCATCCTCCTTCGTAGGGAAATGGCGCAGGTCGAAACGCGCTATTATAGTGCACGTATAGTAATCCCGGATTTCTAAGTCCCTCCGCGGAAAGTTTTGGTTCATCAAGCATAGACCAATCGTCGGTAGCGACCTTCCAACTCATATGATTGATATGTGCATCTTTCAGCTTCTTCATGATGTTGAGATCTTCAGAAAGTAAATTGATCCTATGATTGATACAAGGAATCAACCTCGCTAGCCCCTTGTATGTTATCTGCTGCATGATAATCTCCGACGAAAAACCTTTCTTCGCTTTCTTTTGCTCACTGAGTTCCGATACATTAAGTGCGAGCACAATAGCTTGCTCGTTGTAAACAGTTACAAAGCGCAGTGTCCTCCGTCCGAGCGATTTTATAGGCGGCGGCGCTTGGGGTTTTAGCCTGCCAACCTGCCCGCAGCGGAAAATCCAATGGTCAATTACGGGGCCTAGTGCGAGTAATTCTCGCCATTCATCCACAGACATTGAAATGTACGTCGTGGCTAATATCATGGCCCGGCTTAACGGTCGCCATGGAATTTCTAGAAGTGGCTTGTCCTCTTTTTCCAGAGCTCGCTTTAACAATCGATGCACTGAGTCACCCTTTTGTTTGTTATTCACAACTGCGGTAAAATTTTCCATTTCATATTATTCTATTTTTTTACTATGTTTTGGAGGATATATGAGAGAAACTGCACTGTCCAAGACGTAGAGACGTAATGACTCGGGGGTGGAGAGCCACTCGGGTCTAGAGCCGGAGAAAGTTACGCAATTTTCCGAGGGGGCAGGGGTGAAGACACGCCTCAAAGATGCCGCTAACTCGAGTGGGGTTGAGCGTCGCAGGGGTTGGGCCTTGAAAGCTGCGCAAACCACCCGCGATATGGTAATGTTGTGAAGCCTCTTCCTCCATGACGTATCGCATCTCATGATTGGTATATCTTAACTTGTATACTCTACACATTCGTGAAATAGTATGAGAATTTCCAATTTCCAATTTCCATGGCCATTCACGGGTCAAGCATTCGGAGCCAAGGACAAATGTACACAACGAGGATATTAAAATAAATATAGAAATAAAAATGAGTGAAAAATTCAATCACAATACAGCTATAGACTTTACAACAGCTAGGATGGCGCAGCTGTTTACAATATTATGTCGCGCATCTGTAATAAACCGATAAAGTGTACTAGCGACGGTGCGGGCTGTTCGGGTGTTAGTACCTGGAGCAATAGTAATTTTATAGCTTTTACTCGAAGGATGTCTCCTTTTAGTCACAGGGTTTTTAGGCTCGCTAGAAAGTCTGGTGGGCGTTATTTTTTTAAATTTGTTAAAATCAGGAGAATATTTGACCAGCCAATGACCATTCAGAACTTGTACATTGGAAGGGGTTGGAGGTCGAGAGAAAAACTATAAGTCTAAGTGTTTCCTCGGAAAACTATTCTGTTTCGCTCAACTGTGCAAACGCCACGTTCCATCAGTATTCATTCTGTCGACATAGTGTTCTTGTTTAGTTTTGTTTTGCGCCGAGTGAAAAAACAATATTAACATGTCTGATTCCGCCGTACGTGTGATAATCACTGTGCTCGTGAAAGTGTTGTCGGCTCATCCGACGCTTCTAGTGCGTAAGCTGCTAGCGAAATCGAGTGAGAGGATGCTGAAGGGTATTCGCGGTCCGGCTCTTATAAGGCGGTTCAGATGTCTGATGGACAACCTGACGATACCGCAAATAATTAAAATATATAGAACCGGTAAATTTAGTGGAAGTTGCGAAGTGTTGAAGATGGTGTGCCGTGTTGTTAATGAATCCTCGTACACAAATTCGAGGGATGCTGCAGCGCTCCGCAACGAAGTTGCACAATTAGGTAGGTGTGATTTATGTGAAATTGTGTATTGTGTATTTTAATGTACATACGTATTTATATGTATACTGCTAATTTCAGAGGCCCTTCGAAACGACGAAGCAGCGCGAAGAGCAGCAGATGTGCGAGATGCTGAACGAGCCGTAGAGGAGGCGACTGCGCGGCTGAACGATGCAAGGGCCGTTGCAGAGGTTCACGATATCACGTGGGAAAACGAAGGTAAGTTCTAAAGTGAAAATAAAAAATTTTTAACTAATATTGAAAACAAATTTTAACACTGAAATATTATATAAAAAATTTTTGTTAAAATAAAAATAAAAAATTTAATCTAGATACTAAAAAATTTAGTTGAAAATTAGAAAATTAAATGAATTAATTTTGTTTTTTCAGTGTCTATGACTTTGGAGGATGCTGACGACGAGCTTGCCAATATCACGGCCAACTTGTCGATTTTGGAGTCCAGCATCCTCGAGGAGGAGGAGGAGGCTGAGGGTTTCGAGCGGAATCCTCACGATTCAGTCATCCTCGGATATGGCGGCCAGTTGGAGAACGCGACAGCTGCGCTGTCCGACGTGGGTGAGGAGTTCGCTAATCCGCTAGCGAACTCTACACAAATCGGGGGAGGTCGAGGACTGGCTGACGCGTCTACCATAGACATTTCCTCAGATTCGGAGCCTTCGCAGTCTCAACAGCCACCGTCACGAGCTCCAGTGTTTGAGTTGGTCACAGGGCCTTCGCGACAAAGGACACCATCGATACCCTCTTAAAACGATAGTACGGAGTCTATGCGAGATTCCACGCATTTCGAGGACGTGTTGATGGAGGATTCAGGGTGCTCCTGAAGCTACAGAAGCACCACCTCGAGCTCCCGTGGTTGACCCCGTCGCAGAACCGCTAGCAGAGCCGCACGACGTCGACGAACCTATCGCCGGGCCTTCGCGACAGATGACACCACCACCTGTATCTCCACCACCTTCTGGTGAGTCCAAAATTATTCACCGCGTGGAAGCCAGGCGATGGTTTGATAGGTTTAAGTCTTCAGGTACGGTTATGACCGTTAAGATTCGCGAACCGCCTCCAGAGGCAAATCCAGTAAAGTGGCTAGAGGACGCCATACGCGAGCTTCACACACTTCTTGTGAGTGGCAGTGAACCAACTGATATGATCGGTGTAGAATTTAGGTCGAATGCGTTCACGCGAGGCCCCACCGGTATGTCATACAGACCCGTCGGGGATTTTGAATTCGAAAATTTATTCGCGCTAATTAACAGCGTATCTCAGAGCGCCGCAGGGTTCTGTATCGATGACTCATTTGTAATTACGAGCAATATAGGGTCGATGCCCATTGGTTCGGGAAGACCAAAAAAAGCGAACGGGGTAGAGTTTTGGAGTAAAAAATCTGTGATTAGCTTCCAAAACATCGATAATTTATGTTTCCGCGGAGTATTGTGGCCGGTAAAGTGTACGCGGAACGGGGGAATATACGCGAAGGTGCACTACAGAAAAAATGGGACAATATTCATAGACAGCGATCGCAGCTTCAGAAAGTCCTAGCCACTGAACTGGTTGAGGCTGCGGGTATACAGATCCCTGCTGCGGGGTGCGGTATCCCGGAGCTTCAAGCATTTCAGGAGGTGCTAGCGGAAGAAGGCATTGCTCTGGTCATGTTTGATTTAGAATCCTTCGGTAGTAGCGAGCCGGCTTTATTTAACGGTACGCGCACTGTACTGCGCCACATTCCGCAGGTTCGACATAATATTTATTTATTGTACGACCATCGAGATAAGCACTACGGTCTAATCTTGAATTTAGCGCAGGTTGCCGGGGCTGCTTTTTTTCTGCGCGCCATGCGGTGTAGCGTATTATCGCATAACTGGTCATCGGTGTGGACAAAAATGTCCATATTGTATAGCTAGTCCCCCGTGCGATTCTAACGCTCTGAAGATTCGTTGTGACGACTGTCGTCGTTTCTTTCGAGGTAATGCATGCTTTGCAAATCATAAAGCGATCGGCTCGCATGGAGTTCAAACGCGCTTGTGTGATATGCTTCAGACATGCCAAGTGTGCTTCAAGCAGGTCTACAAGAAAGATAATGCAAAGCATGTGTGCGGATGGTTCTTCTGCAAAACCTGCAAAGAAAAGCGACCAGAAAATCACCAATGTTTCATGGCACCGCTGGGTCCGGCGAAAAAAAGCGAAAAACCGGATATATTTATTTTTTATGACTTCGAAACTCGACAGGACAGCGAGGTCGAAGGAGTAGCCGGGGTGTACATGCACGAGCCGAACTTGTGCGTTAGTCAGCAGCGCTGTTCCAACTGTATAAATCTAGATGAGGATGTGTGGGAGTGCAATCTGTGCGTCGAGGTCAGCGAAAAACTTTTCGAGAAAAATCCTGTCGCGGAGTTCATAGATTATGTATTGCCTGAGAAGCTTAATGCCGGTCGAGTAATATGTATAGCTCACAACGCGAAAAGTTTCGATGCGCAGTTCATTCTGCGATACCTCGTCGAGGGGAAGCGCGAGACTCCGACTTTAATTACAAGCGGTACGAGCATAATGGAAATGAAAATCCGTAACGTAAAATTCATTGACAGCTTAAATTATTTCCATATGTCACTAAGCAAGCTCCCAAAAGCCTTCGGTTTAGGAGAAGATGTTTTTAAGGGAACTTTCCCACATCTTTTTAATAAAGTAGCCAATCAGCAGTACAAGGGACCTCTACTTCCTCTCGCAGATTACTTTCCCGATACAATGTCACCATCAGATCGTGCGGCGCTGCTAGAATGGTACGAAAAAACGCGACAATCGGGGTACGAATTTGATTTTAAAAAGGAGATCGTGGCATATTGCAAGACGGATATAGCGATTCTTCGGAAAGCCTGCGCTGCATTCCGAAAAATATGTATAGAGTCCGGAGATGTATGCCCTTTTAGCGAGGCTGTTACAATAGTATCCGCATGCAACAAAGTTTTCCGGCGAAACTGTTTAGAAAAAAGTAAGATTTCGGTCCTACCGCGGAATGGATATCGACGAGCGGATAGACAGTCGGCCGTGGCTATCGAATGGCTACTATGGTGCGAACAGCTTTGGGGCAAAGAAATCGAGCATGCTGGTCGCGGACGCGAGTATAAATTAATTGACGGCACGCGCGTGGATGGCTTCGTACAAACACCCGATGGTGTAAAACACGTGCTCCAGTTTCACGGGTGCTTTTTCCATGGCTGCGACAAGTGCTACACCGATAAGTGTAAGCGAGACGAGGAGTGGGGCGGAACCACGTTTAGTGATAGATTCACGCGAACGTTAATAACTTCGGAGCGGATAAAATCTCTCGGCTATACACTCCACGAGATTTGGGAATGTGAATGGGCTCGCGTTAAGAACAGGAACCCAGCGATTAAAGCTCACGTACACGGACATCCGATTCTGACCGACAAGCCTCTCGATCCTCGTGACGCATTTTTCGGCAGCCGTACAGGAATGTTGACGTGTGCTCGTTATATCCCTATATTTGTAAGTACGGTCGTTTTCCAGTTGGCCACCCGAAAGTATACACGTCTGATACGTATCATGAGATAATCGGTCCGAGTAACGACTTGACGAGCGTAGAAGGATTGGTACGATGCACTGTGTTACCTCCTCGTGATCTCTACCACCCTGTACTTCCCGTACGTATGCATAATCGGTTGATGTTTGCATTACGCCGAAAATGCTGCGAGGAGATGGAGCAGAGTGCGTGCCCTCACGATAATGAGAATGATCGAGCCTTCGAGGGAACCTGGGTGTCATGCGAGATCCAGAAAGCTCTCGAGAAAGGGTACAAGATTCTAGCTGTACACGAGATTTGGCAGTATGAGGTCGAGCAATACGACCGAAGCAGTGAGATTGCCGGTCTCTTCGGTGGGTACATTAACCTCTGGTTAAAGATAAAGCAAGAGGCAAGCGGGTGGCCTCGCGAGTGTACAACCGACGAGGCGAAAGACGCGTATCTGGTTAACTTCCTTGCTGCGGTGGGTGTACAGCTAGATAGAAATCGTATCGAGAAAAATCCAGGTTTAAGATCTGTCGCGAAACTTTGTCTAAATTCTTTTTGGGGAAAGTTCGGACAGCATGAGAACCTCCCGAAATCTGAAGTCATCACTACTCGAAAAAGACTGCTGGAACTTTTGACAGATCCGACTTGCGAAGTTACCAAGATCATACACGTAAATGCCGAGATGATGTATGTTTGCTGGGTAAAAACAAACGAAAGCGCCGATGCTAATCCTCACGTGAACGTCGTGATTGCCGCGTATACGACAGCGCAAGCTAGGTTAAAGCTCTATTCGTATTTGGAACCATTAGACAAACGCGTCCTCTACTACGATACGGATTCGTGTATATATATAAGTAGCGGTATCACCGGGGAATACAATCCGCCTCTCGGAAACCTTCTCGGTGATATGACTGACGAATTAAAAGATGATGGTGAAGGTAGTCACATAAGACGGTTCGTTTCTGGTGGACCTAAATTTTACGGCTACATAGTACGGAAGCCTGATGGTAGTGAGATCGGTACCTGCAAGGTAAAAGGTATCGGTCTAAACTATAAAAACGGGAGAAAAATTAACTTCGACTCGATATGTCGATTAATTCGAGAATCCGGTTCAGTCATAGCCGTAAAATATAGTGCCATCAGACGTGACGCTTACCATAGGGTAGTCACGCGGCAGGAAGTAAAAACCTGCAAGCCTGTTCTCGTGAAGAGACGACCGTGGGGTGATCACAACTCTCTGCCGTATGGCTACATAGGATAAGTTAGTATTTTTATAATTGTAGATACTTGTAAAAAAATAAATAACTCTTCTCTAATTTTTAGGGGGCATGTATATGTACGAGTTGTTCCCCGACTTGTGGTAGTGAGTGTGTGTGTGTGTGCGTTGGTGCGTGTTTACTGTAAAAACGTAATATGTTTTCATTCTTATTTATAAAATAAAATAATTGTTTTATACGTAGAAACCATTTTTTATTTTGCACCATCATCCTCTCCCCATTAGTTTTAGAAAATTATCTCGGACGCACGCGTAACTCCGATTAGCTTATCCACCGTACAGACCAGCCATCTTATTCTGCATGTAGCTTCATGAACGTTATATCGACATTGTAGTTGTGGGTGACAGTGGTTGAAGGGCCATGACAGGGGTACATATGGTATTATGAACATATATTATATTAATATAATAATTTTATTTTTTTTTAAATATACATTTTTCATTTGTTCCAAATCGTTCGCTGGCCCAACTCGATAATATTGATTTAGAGTTTCTGGAGGTCGGGCCAGAGTCGGGGTATGCTACGGACCCCTGGTGAAAAAAAAATCTGTATAAATTGTATATTTTTCGTATGGATGAAATAAAATGAAATTTAATAATAAATTTGGTTACTTAATACCTTGATACTCCTCATTTCTCTTATTAATCACCATGGATCCGCGGTGGAAGCACCCCTGGACCTCCATTATCGCCGGTCCTACAGGTTGCGGGAAAACATGTTTCGTAAAGAAATTTTTAAAATATATTTCAACTATAGCCGATGTTGAGTTCGCGCGGATTCATTTTTATTATTCAGAGTGGCAAGACGGGTATACCGATTACGGTAAAAATATCGAATTTTTAGAAGGCTTGTCGCAAAGTTCTGACATTGCCGGTGATCGTAGACCAAAGCTGCTAATTATTGATGATCTAATGCGCGATTCTTCAAACGGAGAAATTGTAGATTTATTCACAAAGGGCAGCCATCATAAAAATATTAGCGTAATTTTTATGACGCAAAATATTTTTCATCAAGGTAGAGGTCAGCGTGACATCTCGCTTAATACAAATTATATCGTAGCTTTTAAAAATCCTCGTGATCGCGCACAAATTTCGCATCTCGCGCGTCAGATTTATCCCGAAGATCCAAAATTTTTACAAGAAGCTTACCATGATGCAACGTCGAAACCACACGGCTATCTACTTCTATATTTGAAACAGTCTACCCCAGATAATTGTCGATTCCGCAACTGCATATTTCCGGACGATGCTAGTAATTTTGTGTATGTACCAAAACGAGGATCCGGTTCTCGCTAATTTGTAAAGTATAAATAGACAGTAGCGAATATGCAAACATCATTTGAGTCTCTGCTATGGCTCCATCAACAACTGCTAAAGCTTCGATTGGGAAGAAGAACATAATCCTGCTGCACGCTCTATGCCATCTGGATAAACAGCAGCGTGATTCATTATTGCACAAGATAGATCGAAGCGGTGTTCGATGTATTTGTGAGTGTGCATTAAATACCTTAAACGGTGCAGTCCCATTGAAAAAGAGAGAACGAATAAAACTATCGAAATACAAAAAAATTTTGCGCCGTCTCGTAAATAAAACTGGTAGTTGGAAGGCGAAAAAACGTGTAATTGTGCAAAAGGGAAGCGGGTTCTTACTACCTCTTCTTCTTCCAATCATAGGCACTGTGCTGTCTAATATTTTCACACGTAATTGACAAAATGCAGCATGCAAAGAAAATGGTTTTAGTGCCTCAAGATGCTGTCATGCCATCCCGCGAGCAGATAGAGCAAACACGTTCTGTTCAAACACCAGGCACGACACGCAGCAGACTCGATGCCGAAATGGATGATATACTTCGCTCAGTGACGTCGACGAACCAACGTGAAAAATGGAAACTTTACCAGCAAGTTTTACAACGCCATCAGTTTTTTGTCGAAGAGGAGAGACGACCTAAAATTATGACAACCTCTCCGGTAACCGACAAACCTACCGCGCAAATACCTGAAGAAGCTGCACAATCAACTAATGAAGCTGCAAAAATATCTGACGAAGTTATTGTGGCTAGTGTACCGAAAACATATTTCTATAAGTTATTGTGGCTAGTGTACCGAAAACATATTTCTATAAGAAGACAAGCGGAGCAGTTATTGAATCATTTGCATGCCAACACCACTCTAACGTTGGATAAATCGGGAGTGGTCCATATCAATGGTGAACCGATAAAAGAATCGAATATTATCGACCTTGTAAATGATACTATGTGCCATAGAAAAATTGTGCGCGCCATTAGTCGTGAGCAGTTTGGAAACGAGCTCAGGCGTTTAGGGATTCCTCGTGAATTTATCGGCAATACAAGCCTATTGTATGAGAGTCTAAATCTCAACACACCTGTAAACTCTAGACGGAACGTGTCAAATTGAAATCCTAATTCACCAGATACAAGTCAGAATAGCTTAAATTTATCAGGCAACAGACGCCGAACTCCTACAAGCGACTCAATACGATCGTGGAAAACATTGAAACTATAATAAAAATATAATGGATTTATTAAAAAAGTTTTATTATGACCCTGCGCATCACGCTGGATACGCCGGCGCTCCAAGTTTAATTTATGCAGCTGATAAAGAAAAAATTCCTCGTGAAGACGTTACTAACTGGCTAAGAACGCAGGATGCTTATACATTACACAGACCTATACGACGACGATTTCCACGCCGGCACTACACCGTGGATAATATCGATGACGTGTGGGACGCTGATCTCGTTGATCTACGTTCTATCAAAGATGAGAATGACGGCTCCGTTTATCTTTTAGTGGTTATTGATGTGCTCAGTAAATATGCATGGGTTGAGACGCTGCGTGATAAAACTTGTGCAGAAACTACAGAAGGATTCAAGCGAATATTATCTAGAAGCGATGGTCGAACGCCTGTATTTTCGAGTTGCCCGAAATCCCGATATCAAAGCAGCTATTGTAGAACGTTTCAACAGAACATTAAAGAAGCGGATGTGGCGATATTTTACACATAAAAATACACGACGGTGTATCGGTGTATTACAATCTATAGTCCATGCTTACAATGATACAAAACACTCTACTATCAAAATGCAACCGGCGGCCGTGACTCTGTACAATGCGGCGATCGCACACGCGAATATGATGAAACGAAATAAGCAGTATCACAAAGTGCCTAAATACAAGGTCGGTGAGCTTGTACGCATCAGTAAAGCAAAGTCTGCGTTCGAGAAAGGTTACGAGGCTCGCTGGAGTGAAGAAATATTCAGGATTCACAAGATTCTTACAAATAGACAACCGCCTATATATGAACTGGTTGATCTTAACGACGAAGAAATTGACGGTTTTTTCTATGAAGAAGACTTGAGTATTGTAGAGAAGGAGATTGAAACGGAAGAATTTTTAATTGACAAAATTCTCAAGACTAAAGGAAAAAGTCGTAATAAAAAAATGCTTTGTTAGCTGGCGAGGATACCCCGAAAAATTCAATTCTTGGATTCCTGCATCAAATATAGTGAATAAATAGGAGCAACAAAAAATATAAAATGAGAGATCAATTTTACATCGTGTTACCGAGTAATAGTAGTATGAAGTACCACCCCGATAATACGGTGGCACACTGTATAACGCAGCTTCCAAAGCAATTGGAGATGCCTGGAGAGTGGGCCGTAGCCTTAACAGAAATGCAATTTCCCCGTACGTTTCTGCATGTAGATGAGATAAATAAACCTAATGGTACACCACCTCCAATAACCGCTCACAGTACCCAATATGAGTGGGTTAACTTTAACATTAACCGTAACCCAAAAAGGACGATCATATCGCTTGGCCCTTCTACACCTCCGCTAGACACAGGATCTACTTTAGATTCTATACCACAATACGCGGTGGAGAAGCTAAACGCCACGCAGACGACAATCCCGCAAGATAGTGTTACCAAGAGCGTTACGCGAAAATATACTAAGTATCTGAAAACTCATGAAGTTATAATTCCGGCTGGGCTCTACGCTAGTGTCAAAGCACTAACCGACACTAGTAATGAAACAGATATATTCAAAGACCATATCTACCTTGAATATAATGAAGATGTTGGCAGTATTGTAAGCTTGAAACGAGTACCTGATAACTGCGTTATAGATACGTGTGTACTTCCACATCTTATATGTCTTGACGATAAACTTTCTAAAGCTTTGGGTTTCGAACCCGGAAAAGTTATGGACATTCATAAACAATCGAAATTCATCGCAAATTATCCTGCTAACTTATCGCTAGCACTTCCCGATAAATTATTTGTGTATATGGATATATGTGAAAATTATATAACCGGTGATGCTCAGACACCTCTGCTACGCATCGTACCTGTAGATAATACAAATTATATTTATGGATCCGCGCAAACTGAATCGTTCTCCCCGCCAATTTATATACCCTTATTACGGACCGAATTCAGTACGATCGAGATAGATATAAGGACCGACACTGGTAAACCAGTACCATTCCAGAGCGGAACGTTGACCGCTACATTACATTTTAAGCGGATACGATAAAATATATCGTTATGGATCGATATATTGATCATTACGAGAGTCAGGTTGGTGGTGGAGTTGATCGTGTTTTCATTGGTGCTCCATATCAACGAGGACATGGTCTAGGAAGCTTTCTCAGTGGCTTATTTCGGCGTGCGTTACCATTGCTCACTCGCGGCGCTCGCGCTGTTGGAAAAGAAGCGCTACATGGAGGGATGAATATATTGGGTGATGTTGCGCAAAATACGCCCTTCAAAGATTCGTTTAGAGCCCGTATGACCGAGAGTGGGAGAAATTTGAAACGCAAGGCCGACGAAACATTTGAGAGTCTCATGAAGGGTTCAGGATATAAAATACAGGACCGTTCACCACAGCATCATTCATTGTTTGGTCACGCCAGCCCTCACATCGGTACTCCTACACATAGAGCTCTAAAATATACAAAAATTCGTAAGCCTAAAAAATTTACGAAGAAAAAGAAAAAAGTTTCAACCGCTAGACATAGTAAAAAAAAAAGGGGGCGTAAATCAACAAAGTCTAAGAAAAAGGCGACTAGAAAAACTAAGAAGACTAAAATTGTTAAGCGTAAAAAACGAACCGTTGCAGATATATTTGGATAATTAGCGAAACAATATGTCTTTTTTACACGCGCACTCTTGCGAGTGCTTGAAATCAGAGCTGGATTTATTCACGCTTCCACCAACGCAGACAAGTATAGAAGGTTCTCTAGGGATTCATTATAAGCCCATTTCTTCACTGACAGATGAGGCTCCCATTGAATTTGTTGTCCCCGGACATGGTGATGAATACATTGATCTAGCCCATACTATGTTAAATTTACGTGTTAAGCTACAGCCGAGGAACGGTGTAGTTGACCCCCATGATAAAGTAGCACCTGTTAACAATCTACTCCATTCATTATTCAACCAACTTGATGTATCATTTAACCAGAAACTTGTATCGCCCTCGAATCATGCTTATGCGTACCGAGCATACATTGAATCCCTACCGACTTATAAGGCTTCAACAAAAGCCTGTCAGCTTGGTGCCAGTATGTGGGTAGGTGATACACCACGATGTTTCAACTCTCAACCAGTCTCGACGACCCCACCAGCTGAGGGTACACCAGCCTCCGTGCAAGCGAACAAAGGTCTAGCTGCGCGGCAAGCTATGATGGCGAATGGTAAAACGGTAGATCTTACCGGATATCTACATTCTGATATCTTCAATCAGGAAAAATTGTTACTCAATGGTGTTGAATTACGCCTTCGTCTTATACGTTCGAGAGATGCTTTTTGTCTTGTGGATGCGTCTGGGAAGGATTATACGGTGCACATAGTCGATGCCAGTCTCATCGTCCGACGTGTTAAAATTAGTCCGGGTGTTTTACTAGCCCATGCTAAGGCTTTGAGTAGAGGAACGGCTAAATATCCGTTTACTCGCGTAGAAGTTAAACCATTTACTATTCATGCAGGTGTTCATGGTGAAACACTCGATAATGTTGTACTGGGTCAGCTTCCGAGACGGATAGTATTGAATATATTTAATGTTGTGCCTTTCAATGGAGATAGAACTATGAATCCGTTTAATTTTCACCACTACTCATTAAATTTTTTATCCCTGTACGTAGACGGTGTACAGGTGCCTAGTAAGCCTTTGCAACCTGATTATCATGAAAACCTTTATACCGAGTCATATCATACTCTAGTTTCCGGTACGGGAATACTTTGGGATGACGATAGTTGTGGTGTAACAAAAGATGCGTATCCGTATGGTAACTGTCTGTACTGCTTCGATTTAACGCCTGATCTTTCTGCTGGCCAAGCTGGTCACTGGAATCTTGTGAAACACGGTAGTGTGCGTGTAGAAATGCGTTTTAAGGCTGTTCTGTCGAGTACTGTAAATTGTATTGTATACTCGGAATTCGATAATGTCGTTGAGATCGACGCGTCCCGACAGGTCATGGTAGACTTTTCGCGGTAAGCCTGCGTGCTTAAATATATTCTATAAGACTCGTAAATATTATTATATTATAGGGATTGTAAGGTTTTTTTTATAAATAAAAATATGTAAACACAGAAGTAAGCGAATTTTTTTATTCTTTTTTCAATCTCTTGAAAACCTCCACCAACTCCAGCATATCATCATCATCATCATCATTTTTCACACTATCATTTCCTTCTCCCGTCGCTTTCGACTCTTCTTTCTTCTTCTTCTTCAACTCTTCTGTTTCTTCAGGCCTTTTTCGCTTCTCAGCTCCGGCCTTTTCGTTACGCCGTAGATGGTCCTCATGGATGCGTTCACAGACTTGTTGCTGCTGTAGTAAGCGAATGTATATTTAATAAATCGTTTTTTTTATTACCGTATGGTTTAATTATCAAGCTGAGTGTTACTCACCGATGCGCGCAATTGTCTCCGCTTTTCACGAGCGAAATATTGACGTCTCCGGATAAACCATATCTTTGGAGGCTGCTTTGGATACTGCCTCCGTTTGTCCCGAGGCGTTGTAGACTTCGTCCTTGAATGCTGTACCCAACTATGGTTATTCCGTTCTTCCAGATGTGCGCCTCTCTGCTCGGCCTCGTGGTTACATCTCGTGAAGACCTCCACAGACTTCACTCTTCGGTGGACGATTTTTAGTTGTATACCGTAGGAGAATTATTTTGTAACTGGGCTTCTACTGCGTTACATTACTCAGCAGGACTCGTACAAGGTGTAGTAAAATAGTGGGGGTGCTAGAAGGGACTGTTTACGTCACTTTCTTCTTCGCTATTTGTAAGTAGACGTCTCAAGGGGCTGAACCCTTACAGGTCCAGAAGAAAAAAAAGTCGAAGTGACGAATTAGAGACACACCCCCGCTCATTACCAAAATCTTGTAGATGAATCTGCACCGTTCATCGGTAGTACGCAGCGATCCTTCGACAGTAGCAGTTGTCCTTACTGGACCATAACATTTTTTCCGAAAATGGACTACGTCATTGATATTCAAGGGTTTTACGACAAAGATGACTGCTTCATTGCTAAAGAAGTAGCTGTCGTCACTCTTGATAAAGAGTATTTCGGGCATTGGATCACTTCACCGACATACGTCTTCACGGATCTCCCAAGAACCGTGCGCGCCAAGAATAATTGGACGACTCGCCATCACCACGGCCTGGAGTGGTTCGAAGGAGACGTAGGACTCAGAACACTACACGCAAATCTTCGACAAATCACACGAGCTGCTGGAACCATTTATACACGTGGACATGAAAGAGCGAAATATTTGCAAAATGTGACAGCTCGGGAGATAAAAAACCTCGAAGAAATGGACTGTCCATCATTCAACGATCTACCTTCCTCAGCGCAAGTCTGTCTGCATCACGGACCATTAAACCGACCAGAACTGTCTTGTGCTTTAAACAACGCTGCAAAATTAAAGGAGTGGATACTTCGCGACGTACCTCCTACGACGTACGATCCAGATTGGCCAGGCATTGCAGGGCTTACACTCTAAAGTCTCGCGAAGTGTTCATGCAGCCGATCAGATTCCAACTCTGTTAACGAGACCGACAGCCCTTGTTGTGAACACTGATGACCACACGCACGCTGAAACACACTGGGTCGCAATCTACATCGATGGCCGAGGATGTGGATCGTACTTCGACAGCTACGGCCTTCCGCCGCTTATTCCAAACCATATCCACCGTCTACGCAAGAACTGCACCCTCTATCGATGGAATACCAAGCAGATTCAGAGCTTCTCTTCAAATGTGTGTGGCCAGTTTTGTATTATGTTCCTTTATCATATGTGTAGCGGGGGATCTCTACTACAATTCCGGAATCTTTTCACCGCCGATGTAAAAAAAAACGATCGAATCGCCGCAAGATTTCATAAACGTATGATGAGTAAGCTGGCGACTGCTACAAAAAACATGAATAAACACTTTGGAAATTGGCTAACAGGTCGCGGAGTCTATCTTAAAAAATTTGTTCAACATTGCTGGGCTAGACATTTTTAAATTTGTATACATTAAAAACTGTACACTTAAATTTAAGAATAAACATGCAAACTTTATTGTAAAACGTACAACAAAATGATTTTTACTTTCCTTCCTGCATCCGTTTCGTATATATATATATTTTTTTTACATGAGCTGAAAAAATAAAAACATTTTTTCGACGCGGAAATCGAACGCGCGCTCTCAAGGAAAACGCTACCTGAGCTCAGCGCCTTAGACCGCTCGACCAAGCTAGCCCACGTAAAGCATCGCGCTACCTTCCAGAAACACCCTACGCGCAACAGCGAGAGCCCTGCTTCCCGCAGCACGCCAGCCCTTGGAGAATCCAAGATGACGCGACTCGCCGCTACGTCGTCATGAGCTCTCCCGTGCGCTCCCTGGACTTCAGCCATCCACTGCTATACCGTCTAGGCGCTGCATCGCTCGGCATCCCCTCTCGCGCACCAGAAGCGATGGGCCCATCCATCGAGTCGCGCCAATCCAACATGGCGCGACTCGCCGCTACGCCGTCACCAGCTGGGCCCCGCGCGCGCTCCTGCTAGCTCACCCCCACTTTACCAAACATCCCCGCTACGCTCTCACGCCCTTCCACTACACGCTCACTCCCTCCCTTCACTACACTCACTCCCGTCATCCCCTCTAACCTTAGCTCAAGTCAATCTAGCCAAGTGATCGACCAGGGGCGGGTGGTCGGGACTTGGCAACCGAAGAAGCAACATCTCCTCCAGCTCCTCTTCCCTGAACACCTACCACCTCCCACCCCCCTGACCACCCTCTTCCCCCAAAAAAGACGCGGCGGTGAAACTCGTGGAGGGGGACGCGGGAGGGGAAAGGGGGGAAGGGGGCAGCCACCCTCGCTTCGGGCAGTCGGGCCCCGCTACACCACGCGGACCGACACCCCCACTCCGCAAAAACCGCCATCTTGAAAATCCGTAAAAGTACTGACCTCTACTTTAGTAAGCCGGAGGAATTGGGAGGTCTGTGGAACGATCCGACCTCCGCAAGGACAAAACGAACGACAGAACGAAAACTAAACATACGACCTAACGCCACTGTACCCGCGAGAGCGAACAGGTGCGGAAATGCACGGTTGCTTAGGGTGTTGGTTGTAGTAGAAGGGTCGCGATGCTTCACCAATAAAAGAAGTAGCACGAAATTCGAAAATTACCGAAATCTTAAATTTTAATAACGACAGCAATTATTTAACGGTTAATAAGCCGGGGGATCGCACGTAAGTGCACCGGAAGCCCTCAGCTGAACCCTAGGATCGAAACGAGCAAAGCGAGAGTGAATTTCTATAAGCGATCGAAATTTTTCTAAACACCGAAACAGCGTAATTTAATCCAATAACTTGGAGGGAACAGCATCTTACGATGCCTCGAGAACTGAAGCACAATCACTGTACCTCGAGAGCGTTATTTACAGCGCATTCCGATCACAGACAAATCGGTAAAGAATTCGTATGGGAGTCCGTACGACACACACAGCGCACGAGTCGACCAGAGAGCGCGCGTAGTAACAGGTAGCGAGCGAGACACACGAACTGAAGCGAGAGCGACAGTCGCAGTCTACGGCAGCGCGAGCGAGAACGAATTACTCACAGTGCGAGATAATAGGCCGAACGTAAACACGGGAGCGCGAGAGATTCGAGCTGCCTCGAGGACGACTCTCGGTAGGCTGATAAGCTTACGACAAGATTCTAACATGGCGTTATGATTATGGCGAGATCCTTAGCCGATAACTACTGCCCTCTTAAGGTTGTTGGGTGGTCTGGGCCTGCGAGGTGAGGCGGCGGAGCGACTAGGTGGCGCGCGGTGTGCGGTGCGGTCGGTGTGCGAAAGAGACAACTGCTTGTCAATTCGGAAGCGAAGACGACCAAGAGTTTTTCATTTATTAATAATTAAATAACGGTGCTGTCAATCTTCTTCGGAAAATGCCAAACATTAAAGCGATTATCATTTGAACTATACATAGGTTTTTCATGTACGTGGTAGCATTTTCTTGGCTGTTAGATCGTGAATACGGCGAATCGTTGCGAATTCTCCATAAGAGTAATGCAATGAGCTGCAAAATTAACGATTTTTTTTCTCATTAACGATGCTATACATCGCTCTGAAATTTAACCAGACTATTTGCAAGGGGATAATATACTGAAACGTTTCGGAAACTCGAGGTCACGGCGCGAGATAGAAATTCACCGTGAAGTGGAGTTCGATATATGACTCGAGTTTACCAGACAAAATATAATAATTCTAATAAAAAAAGAAGAGTTCGTGTACTAGACTCGACGTGAGAGAGGTGTAGGAAAAAGATGTTAGACGTTTGGAATAAAGGGATTTCATTATGAAAATGGGAAAAGTTAATTAAAGCAAAAATTAATTAGTTGAATTTTACCTGGCCTCAGTAGGGATCACTCTAGTCCTCGTGGACGAATGCTTGACCCTTCATCCTAGGCACAATATTGAGTCAAGAATAATAAAGCTGCCCCTCGAGAAGCGAGGGGCCAAAAGGAAGTTGGAAAATAATTTATCAGTGATATTAATTTAGGATTTGGATAGATGAATAATAGAATTGTACGGACTGAAGGAAATAAAAATACAAAACATCCGTACAGCTTATGGCCTGGGATCATCGTCACATGCGATAATAACAGAATTAAGTTGAGATTGACAAAAGGCGTCGAGTAGGCCGACGTTTAATGTGGAACGACCCGTAGGTCGATCGTATCGCCGAACGCCGGTGCTCCTCGACAGTCGCGGCCTTTCGTCTTCGATTTAAACAAAACAGACCTTGGCTATCTCGCACGCGCGGAAATAGCGTTCAGTCGGAAAATACTAACGGTTGTAAATCATGAAATGTCGAATTTAGAATATTCCTACGCGACGAGAGATTCGCGCGTAGGGAGCTTAACACTCAATATATCGAATATTATGTTATGACTTTAGACACGATAGGGAAAGCGTATGAGATGTTTCACGCTAACGAACGCTACCGGATTTATACTCGTATTTCGTCGGATTTTCGATACGAGTTTCTAGCAAATAAGACTAACGCGCCTAACCGCGCTCCGCGATGACCCTGGATGTTTAACTTTGTCGCGCCGGTCTTTGCTCGTTATTTAACCTCGCAAGCTGTCACTATCGTTCACAACGAGGTTCTCAATTATTTCGATCTTATAATTACGTTCCCTGCAATGTTCCACAGTCTAGCTCAATGTAGGGGCTTCACGTTGTAAGGGCCCTTCCTGATGTTCAACGGACTTACGACCTTAAACCTAACAACGGAGCGATGCTCCGGCTCGAGCGTAGAGACGTTATAAGTAAACGATGTCCACGGTACAAATGAGAGTGAGTTGTGCGCTCCCGCTGGTTTTATTGTCATCGTTCTTTCCGGTGCTCCGTAGTGGGACTCCTTCCTCTCGCGATAGGTCGAATTTGCGTAGAGAGAGTCGATTTCGGAGATAGTGGGGACCCCCGAAGGTGTAAGGTGGGGTCGCCCCTCTTTCTCCCGTCTTCCTGCTGCCGAAAACGGGGGGCCCCAGGTCCGTCCCGTTACAATACATTAGCAAACATTTTCATGGCATTGGTAGCATTTTGACTTTACCTCACAACAACCTTGAACTATTTCGGAGCGTGAGTTAAATGGGAACCGAAACTATTACGCGGTAACTCGAGATTCTTCGCGATCGCTACTCTTAATTCAGAGCGTGAAAACAAGGCTTTTTCCGCAACTAAAACACAGCACAAGGTGTTCCACCATTGTTCGGGTGAAATAATACCTCCGCTTGTTCTCCAACGCCATGCATTATCGCCGAAACAGAGGGCCAGGGTTGCACCGGACTTTAGCGTATTCGCGACGGAATCTCGTCGGGCTCTCCTGTATTCGGGTTTCTCATTCCTTCGAGATTTCCTCCACCGAATAGATTCGAAAACCCCGACCTCAACTAAATCTTTAAGCTTATCTTCAAGCTTGTCTCCAGATAATACTAAACTGGATCGTGAAACTTCACGAACCTTATCTAAACGGGAGCTGGACGGTACCGTGAATAGCTGAAGAGCAGTAAATCGAGAACTATAACGAACTAAATCGGTAACGGTATCTGAAAAATACTAATTGTTCGTATTTTTGTGACAGTGATCGAAAAATCACGTCTCGCTAGATACAAGTAAAATGCTAGTAGGCAGATATACAAAAAAGATAATTTATTTGTCTAAAATAAAATTTATTTGTTATAAAGAAATCTTTTCTCTGGGTGTTTTTGAACGATCGCGAAAGTTCGGCCATCGGTATGCCATGAGGGGGAGATTTTCCGTCTTAACGCACAGGCTCGGTTGTAGCAAATGGGCCGATTAGAGGAAACGTCACAATATATATCATGGCCACACTTTCAACGATTATATTTACGATTCACGCAGATCGTTCGAATGTTCGTATTAAACATCTGTGCTCTCGCGGGGATATGGAAAGTTACTGATTGTTCGTTATGTTTGGTTAAGCTTATAAAGTAAGACAAAAACAAAAATAAAATTCTTAACATTCCTAAGTCGATTTAATATTCATATTCTTTGGATCTGGTGTAGCCTTGACGGAAAGAAAAAAGAACAAAAAAATATCGCAGAGATACGTGGAGACAATTTGGTTAGGGCGTTAATTTTTTTTTTTCTCTTCAAGGCTAACCAAGGCAATTTATGTGTGATCTGAAACATACTTATTTTTTTACACCTGGGACACACGTGGACCGCATGAAGCGACGGTAGAATTAGAGTTCCTTGCCGAATCGTCTGCCTTTTTTATACAATAATAAGTATTTGTCAAGGGTCATGATATTTAAAGTTTCAATTTTTGTTGCGACGATAATTTTCAAATTGTCTGTAACGCGCATGGACAAATTCGTTTCCGATGCTCCGATCGTTTGACCATTGTCATTGCTGCTTCTGCTGTATCTGCGGATATTTCACGAGCTCTGTATAGCCGACACCTTGAGGAGACTCTTCAGCATACCACTTGAGCCACAATGCTTGAGACTTGTGCGTCGCCAAGCAATTTGTCGTGCGATAACGACTATTACAAAATCACACACGTATAGTATATTCGATTGCTCGTCATTATTCTAGACATCACGTTTCAGCGAGTAATGACAGGAGAAACTGCGTCAGCAGCAGGGAGATTCCTGTGGCTCGTTTATCGCGCTCGCGATTAATGTACCTACTCTTGATAATGTTATTAACCGTATTAAGAGGCGCAGCATTTCAGCAGCATTACAACGCGACTAGAAAGAGAATATACAAAAACGTCTTATTAGCGGATAAATCGTGAATGCCCTCGTAATTAAGATCTTTTTTTTTTTTTATAAATTTCACTGTGTACCTAGCTGCAGCACTGGCTTAATTTAAATATTAATAGTGTTTAGCCAACGTGCGACACCGCCTCGTTTGTTCGCGGTGCTCGTTATGTGCCCGATTGTAGGTGTCTCCCATGAAATAACCCATCACCACGACATTGTGAACTAACTAGTAATTTTTACAACAGACAGAAAAAATAACAAAAATTATGGCAGGGTAAAAGAAATTCACGAATAAAAGACATTGCGGTGCTACATTAAACTGTCTCAGATACACAACGAATAAATTAATACGACAAAATCGACTAGGACGTTTATTCAGAAAATTAGTAATTAGTTCAGAAATGCAAAACACCCGATATTAATAACAACCAAATAGGGCAATGAACCATGCGATAAATTCAATAAATGTAAAATTCCATAAGATTAAAAATCAGATACACATATTTCACTCCCAAAATCTTAAATCTTTTTGAGCGTGGTACTTTTCACCAGGTTACCTATGGACGTTTGCTTCAGAACGAGCGAGAAAATGTTTCTAAACATTCAATTAAAAGAAAAATGGATTGTTTATAAAAAAAAGTCAATGAAATTCATTATACAATGAGTCTCTTCTCTTGTTGTTCATCTTCTTCTGCCCTTTGGCTGATGGGAAGAACTTAAATAGCACTGCGCACGAACAAAATAGTTCTATTTTTTTTTACTTTTGATTACGGCATCGTTCCTGATTTTTTGGGACAGATTATTTTTATCTTTGACGATAGTCAGGAATCTACATAATTCTTTATGCTACGGTGCCTCCGTACGGGTAGCCGTAAGCATTTTGAATGAATTATTAATTAAAACGAAATTTTTTTTTTATTATCTGCGAACGAATTTTCCCTTTTTTCCGTTCTTTTCCTCATATACCGTCCTCCGGTTTTTACGGTTGCTCAAATACCCTTTGGTCTCTCATATCCAGCATCCCTTGCGGCCGTAGCCGACTTCCCCATCTATACCGCATTTACCATGGCACTTCTGCCATGGGCATAGGGAACTGCGGAAAACCTATGCCAATACAGCCGGCCTCTGGTCGATTCCCGGCGTCGAAGCTTCGTCGCGTTTCACCGAGAATGTAAACACGAACTACAGCTATATACAACCGATACTCACACTTAGAATTACCGAGATGCGTGTGACAGACGTATATATCTGGAGCTTTGTCCCGCCCATATTTTTATTCTCGACGAAACTACGAGAACCGGGGATCGAACCGTCGACCTGCGGATGCTTAGGTCTAGAGGCGAGCACGCTGTCCAATAGACCACAATACCGGTTTTGAAACGAAATTTATTTTACTTGACTAAATTATTTTAAATCAGGCCACAAATTATTCTCTGTCGATTCTTTGGTTTTCTGGTTGTCCTACCCGTTGTTCTATTGTCTACCGGATCCCAGACCATGCATCTACGGGAAGTTGTTCGTCCACATTCATCGTCATACTTTTCCATGCATGGATGAGAAGACCAGGATAGCTGGCGTCGTCACTGGTGACTACTGGTCTCTCGGGAATTGGATCCGAGCTATGCTGGCGTCACCATGAGCTAGCCGGACAATAGAGGAAAGAGGGTTATGAATTTTCTTCTCTCCGTCGCCGTCCAGAAACAAGTGCTTCTTCCGTGTCGCGTATGCCCTCTTATACCCGATCGCGCGTTTTGCGCGTGGCACTATCGCTGTCCCTACCTCACGCATGACCCCACTATCTCGATCCCTCCGACAATGTACTTGCTGCGCGCGCCGTGAGTGCGTGCGAGGGGCAACGTTCTCGAATGTTCAAGAACGTTGGGCCATTGGTATGCTATGACGGGGGATTTTCGATGCCCCTTGCCGTCTTGTCGCACAGGCTCGGCTCTAGCAGGCGGGCCGACCAGGGAGAACGTCTGAATACATGCAATAAATAAAATAAAATGCAAAGTCAGAAAGCAGCATCAAGGCAAGATGAAACGTGCCCAATTGGTAATAAAAACTGTAATTTATTTTTTGCGAGATGTTGACCTTGAGTAATGAAAAACAAATTTTTACATGAAACTGCATTGATATCCGCTTCGTGTAACAATTTGCTTTAATGAGAAATTGTTAGTACCTGTGAAAAGACATTAATAAGTTTTTGTTACTGATCGGGTCGCTCACATGGAAATAAAGTATATTTGGAATGTATTGGAAAATGTATTTAAAGTATATAAAATATAACATTCCAGTTTGTTCCAAAAATTGTATATGTCGATTATATTTTAAATTGTACGTCAATTATATGCAAGGTATATAACAAAATATATTCGAATGTATAATGCCAAATACATGAAAAGTATACGAGATATATATTCCGCATATATTGTGAAGACGATTTTCATATAATCGAAGTATATCTGATACTTATCTGGAGTATATATACTTTAGATTTTGGAATATATTTCTAATATTCGTTCAATATACTAAGATATATACTTGGAATATATGTTTGACATACTTTGAAGTATACTTGTAATATATGTTCAATATATTCGGATCATATTTCCAACGAAAAATAATCAGTCAATGTTTTTATACATTTACGCAATGTACAACATATGCGCACGGTTATTAAGGCATGTATTCTGTGACGTCGGACATTTTTCCATTTTCCTTCGATATTGGCCCCCAATTTGAAACCTGAATGATAATTTCTGCGATTTCGTACACATTTAAAAAACAAATAGATCGAATCAAGCTGCTTCTTTCAGACAGAAAAAGCCACATAACTTGTAGATGACACGAAACAATGGCAAGACGGGATGGATTTTAGTTATGTTAATAAATTATTCAATGTTTGTAATTATTTTTTCGATCCCGTAGATATAATTTTTGCTGAAAAAGTATTAATTCTTTTTCAAGAAACACATCGAATTTCCCTGCAAAATTTTCACATAATTCAGTATTCTGCTTTTTTCAAAGATGTAAGGAAATCCAGTACGCATCCGATGAGTAGCATATAATGTTCTGTATTTAATAAGTTCATACATCACTAAGAATTATTACAATTCATAAAATTTAATGTACTAGAACGGTAAAAGTGAAATGTGCAATTATTAATCTAGACTAAAACCTCAAAATGGTTTGTATGGACGCAAGCAACTCATAGTTGCAGATGGCTCATTTTAAATAGCATTACTTACTCCTTTATCTCCGAAACATGTACAACAACTATATCCTCAGTTGGATTTTTTTCACTACAATTAAATGCTTTAACCCTTGACCTGAAATTTACGTCGTTTTTCAACGCATGTGTAAATCCTACTATGCACCATTTCGCCTGTGTACCTAGATTATATATTGAATACATTCGAAGCTATATCTGACCTATACGTCGGATATACGACACATATATCTAACTTATATATTAAATACATTTTTTGTTCCAAAAATTAGGTATGGCGAATATAATTTGAATATATTAGAAATACATGCACATATATCGCAAATATATATTATATATGTTGTAACTTGAGCAAGGCTCCTGTACAATTATTTTTCTGTTCTTGTGCGCCTCTTTAAGGGACACGATACTCGTACAGAAGGATTCGTGGACTCGAGCTCCTAGGAATTATGGGCTGGCGTGTCAGAGACAAATTTATAAGCAAATACTGTTCTTTATTGGTACAATACAGGTCTCAATGTAATTTAACCCTTTTTCTTTTTCTATGATTCGGATCTCTTTACTCTCAATATTTAAATACTTAATCCAAACAGTGTGTCCGTAATGCAATCGAGAATATAACTATAAATCAGATCTCGGATCTCGTCTTTAAATTTCTATTTTATTTACTTATTTATTTTTTAATTATTTGGAAAAATTAGCGAAGCTGATTTTATTTCGCGTTGTTCGCACTGCGCAGGCGCGGGCAGCTTCTCGATCGGCGTGCAGTATCGCTGACTGCCTCGCTCGTCGATTCTCACGGTGACGTCACAGCGAACGACGGTGACAGCTCGTTCATCTCGCGATTTGCAATTGGTGTTATTTCGCGAAATCGAGGGTTTTACCTTACTCTGATGGTTGGTAACCCTTCAGGGAACTTGAACCTCTCCCTGGGTGTGCCTTTTTAGTACCCTCGGTGTTGGAATATTGTTCATTTGGGCACTTGCAGCAGATCTGACCGGTCACTTTGGTTACATTACCGAACTGCACTGAGTGTTGCCGAACTTGATAATTTTATCGTATCACGGCGGTGGAGATCGTGTCTAAATCTCAGTTAACTCTTCACAATATTGTCTAAGTCACTTTTCGTCGTCTTTTGATGAGCTCTAAGTCCTTTTTGAACTCACTGTATAAGTCAAATTTCCCGATAATTTTGTAAGTTCCACTTAGTCCAACAGTTTATAAGTCTACTTGCCGTATAATTTTCCAAGTCCGAAGTGCCACAATTTTTCTAAGTCCACTCGGTCCAATAATTTATAAGTCCTTACATCACAGATTTTAATAGGTTCCAATTCGCACAACTTTTAGAAGTTCAAATTACACAAATTTTGTAAGTCCGAATTGGCACAATTTTTGTAAGTCCGAACTTGCACCAAATTTTATAAGTCCAGACAGGCACGAAATTTATGAGTCCAAATTCGCACCAAATTTACAAGTCCAAATGGGCACGAAATTTATAAGTCCGAATTGCCACAAATTCACTTTAATTCACTTTTACTCACTTTTTCACTTTCACTTTTCACTAGTAGTCCTGGAGAGCTGGCTGATGGTAAAGTAGATCGTTGAAATGATGATCGGATGTCGAAGTCGCCGTCTTTTATACCCCGCTTTCGTCTCCCTCCTCGTCGGTTTTGCCGAAAATTGGCGGATTCGCGTCTGCGTGCGATCCTAGCATATTAATTTCCTTGATTGGTTCTGCGCGGGGGCTCCCCTCGCCCTCCAATACCGAGTCGGTATTATCCTGACGTATTTCCGGCATTATCTGCCGAGCTAATGGTGGCTTGGTCGGTGTCGTGTGCAAATTTCGGAGTCGTCATTTTTGTCCAATTGGCGAGGCCGATTTTCCCTCGCTTTTGCCTTTCTTCGACCTTGAGCGTGCTTTCGCCGCAAGCCCGCTCGGCAGCGCCGCTGTACTTCCGATCTCTCGTCTGCGCTTGCGCTCGGTTAGATATCGATCGAGGCGCTGCTCGATCCCGGGAGATGGCGCCACTTATACCTCGCGCTGTCTCACTCGGTGCCGATAGTTGCAGGTTTAGCTCGGCCTTACGTAATCGACGATAGTCAATTAGTTACAATATTTTGATACATAAAAAAATATATTTTTCAATATACTTTATTTTCATGTGCGCGGGATTAATCGGCGGGGGGGGTGTCGCATAGTCTCAACGTTGGCAATACTAGAGTGTCCCATATAGTGATGCACAATGACCGTCTTTTTGTGAATCGGTCAAATGACGACAAGGGAGGGGGCCAACTCTGCACCCCCCAAGTGGATACGAAGATAGGTCGACACAAAAAGTCGACACTGAATCACTATGCACAACAGCAGCTCTACATGGACAACTCGACACCGAAAAACTGTACATCGATCAACAATGCAACTATAGTTGTGGAGTGTACAGTCATTCAGTATCGACTTTTGGTGTCGACCTATCTTCGTGTCCACTTGGGGGGTGCAGAGTTGGCCCCCTCCCTGACGTCAAAATTATCGTCGATTAACGGTCTTTTGACGTCATTCTTTTTCACGCTTCTTTCTAAGTAAAAATGACGATCATTTACGTTCGCGTCTTTTGACCATCCTCTATATGACCAACAAATGACCAAAACACCTACTTAGATGCAAAATGACGGTAATTTTTTTTTCGGTTACAAATCGGTCATAAAATTGTGAAGCGGTTGTGTAAAGTAATTAGTAAATTAGAATTGCATTTTGTCGCAGAAAATCTAATTACAGGAGAGCATGCACACACACAGTTCAAAATTAATTATACATCAGATTATACCTATTTATCGAAATATTTTTTATTTCAATATGACAGTGCATACATGTAATGTTTTTTTAAACGTAATGTATTTCGTAATAAAGCCATTTCGTTTCTCAGTATTGTAGCACGATTTCGCAATTGCCAAAAATCGTCTACCGAAATCCCGAGTTTCTCTCCCTTTTTATTTTCCCCGAAGGGATGGGCGCCAGGTACACCGAAATGCACCGAGAGAGCCTAACAGAACCTAAACAGTCCCGGCTGAACTGCTGTCATCTCGAGGGTAGAGTGGCTGGATAAGCGATTAGTTGTTCGGGCCGATTCACAAAACACAAACAAACAAATAAATAAATTGCAACCACAGAAAATACGGAAACCAAAGACTCTGATGTTTATACAATCAAAAGAAACAAACTATTGAGGGGAAAACCGGAGGACCCGGAGTAAAACCCTCGTCCCGTAAAATAAAATCGATAACAATTTTGGTACAAAAAGATCTTCGCCCGGTACACGATATTTGCACACTTCAACACTCACACATTCACACACACACACACACACCGACGGTCGCGCCTACCGGACTCATATTTATTTCACGCGCGATTTTAAGGCACTCTCTCCCACACACTCACACGGCGTGGCTGACACAGACCAACGCCTTCTCATTTACCGGGCCCAATAAATGCGGCACTAAATAACATTCACCCGGCCCAATCGATGCGGCAATAGAAAAATAATCACACACACATAATCACGCGCTAGAGACATCCGCAGGCGACGACACGACGAATAAGGCGACTCCCCGTCAAAGCTTTCAAGGCGGCACACAAATCCGTCCCGGAAAATACTAAATTTAATACTCGAATTTACGTTATAATTTTCCCCAAGAAGAAAAACCCCGACGGCTTCGAGGACGGCCGTGTACGGTTTCCCCAGCCGACCACGCGGCGATAAACACAAAATACAAAACCCGTTGCAACGTCACACACACCTGCCGAATCACGGCGGCCTCGATTCCTTCGGTACGACCGAACGAAGCACGCCGTCGGTAACACAAATTAATTCCCCCACGTACGGGGTTACAAAACGCAATACAAAATATGAATTGGCCGTAGCCTTACACAAACAATAAAACCTTGGACGAAACCTCACCAGATCGAGTCGTACCAACGTGAACGGGAAAACGGTCGAGATATAATGACCGCGAAGAAATCCATCTTCCTTCCATGGATAATTCCCGGGACTCGATGACACAACCAACCCGCTCGCTCGGACTCACAACGGAGAGTGCCCCGAATATCGATCTGTGATCGCGCTCGCTACCGTTATCCCTACCTCCCTGCCTAATCGTCACGACATATTCGCCAAATCTCGGGCACCCCTCGGCCCTTTCCGGAGTTTTGCACACGGCACGCGGCCCGTCAAACGCCACGCATATCGATCCGCTGATCGAGCTCCCGCAAAGGTACTTAATTCCCCCTGACGGGAGACTCCCGACAAATCTTCTTTGCAGCCCGAGACTCCGGACGACTGCAAATATCGATGCGATGCGTTGAACAGACGGATCGTAGATCTTCTGAGATGCCAATTTCCTCTTATCATTGATGACTCCTACAGCAGGGAGGTAGAACGGCCTAATTCGATACTTCAATCCGAGCTTCACGTCCGTTGTTCTTCTTAATTGACGCTCTCGTCCCAGCGTACATGAAAAGTGTTACCAAATACATTACTAAATATTCTAATTTATCAACTAGGCCCTGCGGTGTCGCCTTGTGTGAGCCCGAACGAGCCATGAAAAAATGCGCAAAAATTTGCCGCGGTACAGTATATTTATGTAATCAGTCTTTAGTTTAAATATACGACTCTCACTTACACGATCCACATGTATTGACTAGAGACTAGACTAACGGTAGGAACTTAGAACGATGTAGACTAGAACGCTGCTTTCTCTTCGAAAAGCATTTCCTCGTTCTCGTCCAGCATTTCCACATTCTCATAAAACGTTTCCTCGGTCTCGTATAGCTGTTTCTCGTTTTCGAACGTTTCTGTATTGTCATACACAACTTCTTCACCCTCGTGTATCGATTCTTCTTCCTCATGTATGGTTATTTCTTCCTCGTTTATTGTTCGTTCGCCATCTTCTTCTATCAATGAGTTATCTTCGGTTTCCGACTCCGCCGGATCGTCGTTTTCTTCCGGTTTCCTTTAAGACTTGTTCTTCGGGCGCAGTAGTTTCACATTATGAGCAATATAACCGATCATTCCAGCTCTTTTGATCGAAAGTAGATTCCTCTTTGAATTATGGACCCAACCGTATGTACTAAATGATCGTTCTGTTGCCGCTGATGTAGCAGGCAAACTCAGGATTCTGACGGCAATCTTTCTGAGGAGAGTTGTGTTACATATGGCTTTCCACCAATTCTCTGCGGAAGTAACGAGGATAGCCTGCTTGACGTATTCTTGACTCCAAATGCCTGTTTCAGTATGATACTCGGTTACTTCTTCCAAAACTCGGTTTTGGTCGACCGTGCATTTTTTCGATAACTTGAAGATAAGAGCAGTCCCTTGCATAGTGTTCTCTTTGTTCAAACGTTTGCCTTTGAAAGAGGGATCAAGGATGTTCGCAGCAAAATGAATTGGATGCATCGCCATCTTCTCTCGTTTGTCGAAAGCAGCGAACACTTTCTCTTTCTCAATACACGAACGTATTGAGAGAGACGACTGTTATAGCTCATGAGCAAGATAATTTCGTAAGTCATGCTTCAGTACCTGTAATGCTTCAAGAACCTGACTCAGCTTTGGCTTGTCTCCCTCTAACTTCGTTATCCATTTTCCGATGGGTTGGAGTAAAGTCAAAACTTTCAGGGTCCTCGTCCAAAAATCTGCTCTCAAGATAATACTCTTCGTGAAATCTTTCCAGTAGGGATCTGCCTTCGGTAATATTGCCAGCGCTTGGAGATTATGTTTGTTTTCCAACAAACTTTGTAAGCAAAAAATCAACGAGCCGAATCGAGTTTTTACAGGAAGTTTTAAAGTTGTCTTTACGTTGTTTGAGGCTTGCTGTTGGATTTGGGCGAATAGAGCTGCCATCACGTGCTTATCTTTGATTTCCCGGACGATTGCCGTCGGGTTTTTTGCGATGATATCCACCGATGGTTGGCCCATGACATCTTTGACTAACAAATTTAGGATGTGCGCGGCGCACCCGTAAAATGCGATGTCTTGGTCAGGATACAGGTCTTCCAATATTTTCCACGCGCTTTTCATCGCCGCAGCATTATCTGTACAGACGCCAAACACTTTTTTAGCGCCAATCGCATGAATCACTTCACTCATTTGCTGAGCTATGTATTGTGCAGTCTGTTTGTTAGATGAAGGATCGGCGTTGTTACAATGAAGTTAATAACTCCCTCATTTCTTATGTTGGACAATCCGTCACATTGTAATCCGAGAGTAGATGCAGACAATACTTTCTCGTTGACTTCAAGCTTAACTTTGTTGTAGATGCTTCCAACAGAGTATTGGATATCGCGTACCTTTTCGGTAAGTTGAAAGATGGACGCAGTACTGTGAAAAATTCTTACCGTCGTAGGTTCGTAGTGATAGCGAGAGGAGTTCCTGAAGCATATATCGTAGTAGCAAGCAACTCATGAAGTCGTGGCTCTTCTGATCAGGACATCTTATCGCAGAAATTCTCCATCGATGAAGTACTCGTTTGTTTCTTCACGTAATCGCGTATTACTGTCTTTTGGAAACCAGACATACAGGGTTTACCAGTGATGTTAAGGGTGACATTTTGTAGGACATGAGATTCGGACTCTGAGTTGTAATCAAAGGATTCTCTGGTACAGGAGTTTTCTTGCTCGCTGTCGGTAGCCGATATGTCGTGTTCCATACCGTGCTTTTTCTTCTTCACTGTTGATGCGTTGACTACATTCTTAACGAGACTCTTGACTAATGAAGGGCAGCTTAAGCATGTCTTCTTAAGGTGATTTGCCATACGAGTGATATGGTAGGCATAAGTTTTCATGCAGAAGCTGCATTTGTAAATTTTTGACTTCTGGTTCGGATGAATAGTTTCGTGGAGAATGAAATTCTTTCCGATGATTTTTTTTAGACGCATGGCCGATCCTGTAATATTAAATACAATTTATTCTAAGAAACACCAGTATATTATCGTTATCATTATCAGTAAAAAAAAAATGTCTAACCTCTTTTCTCGTCTCCAAGCTGAGCGTGCTATTGCCTGCATCCAACTGGATTGCTCGGAAACCTGATAATTAATTATTATAAATTAAATATCGTTAACAACGTTTCTAAACTGGACCTGCCGATACGAAATCAAATCATTTGCTATTACTTACAAAGACGTGTTAGCCAACTCACCTGCAACTATTTAGTGAACAGAGGGGCATGCTGGGTCATCAGCTGATCATCAGCACCGCTATACGAAATTTAAAAAAAGCGCCATTGATCACCAAGTCGGTCATTTTTTGGAGCCGTTAGTGACAGTCAATTGATGGTCCTATGACGGTCATTTCCCATATAGCCTTAATGTAAGAACCTCCAGTGCAAAGACGAATTCATAGAAACACATCACAGCAATGGCTTCAACGGACGGGAAAATACAAACACTACCATTTGTTAAGACAAAAAGGTAATAAATATTTAAATTTCCTTTCATCAAACGTTTGTAAGCATTAGCAGCCTGTAAGCGACGCATGTTGACACTATAGTATCCGCGTGCATCCTGCGCTTGTCCAAAACATTTTATAAATATTAAAGTCTTTCAAAAAGGGGAATATGATTATATATTCGTTATCAATGGAAGACAATACATCAAATATACTCTTTAAACGTTAAGCGGCAAAAGGTTCTTGCTCAATTCAGGGCCAAAATCGATTTGACCTACATTGAAATATGCATATCGTGGCTTCAGACTCAGATACCTACCGTGTTGTATAGAAACTCACCTCCAAGGCATCCTTATTAACGTCTGCCATAATTAAAAACGTGAAGTCGTGTTCATCTTTCAGGAACGTGAAGAATTCGACGACACTCTGCAGTGAAACTTTGAAGCCTGTCAGCGTCTCGATCGACAGGTACCGGGCGTTATTTTCATTAGCTAAAAGTTCCTTCTCTTTCACGTACTCCTTGAAATCCAGCATAGTCTGTAGAAACACAAGACAGTATATTAGTTGACGAAATACGACAATGGTGTTCTATACGTGTTTTCCACAAAACCGTGAACATAATCACTAAAAATAAAACAATGAAACATTAGTTGACGAAAGCACGTTGTGTCCCGTAGAACTTATGCTATATACATATACTCATATAGTTAATGAAAACTATAATATTTATCTTCATCGACTTAACAATGTACATTAAAAAATGCCTGTGCATCACATTATTTAATCACATTTTTCATGTTCCCGTTGTTCGATTTCTATCGATTTTACTCGATCTTTTTCAAGCTTTTCTTGTTCCTTTTTAAGCTTTCTCGATGTTCTCTCTCGAGCACCTTTTTCATCTCTTTCGCTTCTCTTTTATTTTTCTCTCGTTCTTTCTTCGCAAGTTCCTATTGTTCGAATTCCAATGCTTTTGTTCGTTCCATCTCAAACTTCGCTTGTTCTTGCTGTTCTTTTTCCGATGCTTCTCATTCGGACTTTTCGTGCTTTCCTATCTTTTTCCTGTATTTTCTTCTCACACGCGGAAGCGCAGATGGCGCACATGGAGAGACTTTTGTAGGAACGGCTACAATAAAAACATGGGATAGGTTCCCATACCATATGGTAAATTGACAATATTCGACCAATCTGTTAATTTTTGCTGTACTGTATATGGTTAATGATTTATTCGTGTCTACAATACAAGTCTGGAAAATATCGCCACACTTATGGGGATCTGCTATCAACGCTATAAGCGCTGATAAAACGGAGTGTATGAAGTATAACTGATAGTGTGCCTGAAATTGTTATACTAGTTTAGTATGCACGATCATAACGTCGTGTAATAAAAGCAGTAGGAATATGCAATGTTTATTATTAAGCTAATCGATTAAATCATTATTTATTAAAATAAAAGCACAACACAGGTATTGGATAAAGCACGTCAATATAAAGAAAGACAATGTTTGCCAAATAACATTTTTGTATTCGACATTTTTTTTGCGATATGCATTAATTATTCAAAGGAAACATTTTTTTTACATAATAGTAGCCCAGGTACGATTTTAGAGCCGGGCTGACGTTGGATCAATTATGACCGCCTGAGTTAGAAAGTTGACCTGACTCTGGTCACCAACGTAGGACCGACTACCATTTAAAACCTTGCGATGATAACAACGGCCCTACATTATCAAACGATATTGCCCCAATGTTGTCAGCCGATGTTCAGCCAACGTTGAATGAAAAATATTAATAAGCAATAAAAAAAATATATCGATCTGGGCGACTTTTAAATGCTCTTTTATGATCCTACAATTGTTTTAAAAAATTTTTTTATCTTCACACATTGGAATCATCGGAATACATTTTTTAGTCGGTAATGGGGGCTCGAACCCGTGACCTCGGGACTACTAGGCGATGTTTTTATGTGTTCGGCTATGCTCACCTTCAAGATTTTTTTTTAAATCTTATATATAAAAGAATGTTATTAAGGGATAAACTGCATATATACTGCATCTCTATCTAATATTAACTTGCCAATTGCTTTAAATTGTCTAAGTTTTATTATTTCATTTTTGTATTCACACTGTAATTGATAACATAAATTAAATTTAGGCTGTCTGCACTACAGTACTGTTGATAAAACTGTAATAAAAAATATTAAAAACTGTAATAAAAAACTAGAATTATTCCTTCGCCTATTTCGATTTTTCGGACGAGTTCGACGAATTTGCTGCTCGTTTTTGCGTGCAATAAATTTTCGCTTCGAGGCGGTAAATTTACGGTGGTAGTCCCGTCGATTAGGGGCATACAGTCCCGAGTGGAAATTTATTCAGGCTGGAAGCTGGCCTATATCAGGCCTGCCCTATCAGCCTGATCTGGCCCATATCCGGCAAATATATCAGGGCCGAATGTAGTATGTAACGCCATTTCGAATCCGGCCCCAATCAGGCTACCAGATCCGGGCCAGATTTTGGCCCTGACGCAGCCCTGATCACAGCTTATTCCTAATTTGGACAATAAAATTGATAAAATAATACCTTGTCCCAATTCGAATACTCAATTATCATTGTTTTTTGTTATAGTTTGACGAGGATCTCGATTCTGTGGATCGAGCTCGTGCTCTCACGAGAACCTCGTTGTCGCGATCCCGGACTAGAAATTTACGCGTCGGCGAACGTTCCTCGGCCTCGCGCTCGGCGGCACGACGATTATACTCCTTACTCGCTTCGGTGCGCGGCGCTGTGCGAGCGGAGAGACGACGCGGATCGGTGCGGTTTCAGGTTCGGGAAATCGATCAAAACGGAGCGGGAGTCTAGCCGGTCTCCTACCTTCCACGTGCTCTTCCGTGGGTTCTTTGGGCGAACGCCCACTCGTCTTTTCGGTTCGCTGTGGCGGAGCCGGTGGACGAGCCGGTGCCGTCTTTCTCCTGATGAACGCCTCGGATGCGACGTCGAGGTTTACGCGCGAGCTGGGCCTAGGTACTCGCCTCCCGCGTATCGGAGGCCGGGGACGAGGTACCGGGCGTTTGACCGGCGAAACGTGGGTTACTAACTCGTACAGGCAATGCCCGTTTTTCTCGACGCTCGTGACGGTGTATGAGACGACTGCGAGTCGGTTCGGGGCTTTACAGCCGCTCGAGACCGCTGGCGCAGGAAGGGAAGAGGGGTCTTCGGGTACGGCGTTGGTTGTCGCTCCGGGCCGATTCCACGTTGCTCCCATGGACGGCGTCGGCGGATATACGCTTAGCCACGGGCTGTCGGTGAGGAGGAAGATCTCGCCTTCTCCGACCACCGCGTAGCGGTAGCCTGCTGGCAGCTGGTCCTCTTCGTCGGGTGACTCGGCTTCGTTTTGGTCCGGACTCGCAGATCGCGCTGGGACGAGTTCCTCTCGTGCCGTCTCGTCTGCGACTACCGGCTATAGAGCCAACGCTTGGCGTCGGGCCTATCGCTCTCGGTAGGCCTTGTTCCTGCGCACCGGCATACGGGCAGCGGGGATACCGGTGGGTAAGCGGGAGGATAAAAGAAGAAGAACGAAAAAAGGAACGTCTTCCGGGAAGACGGAAACTATCTTTATTTATAATGCTCGGGGTACATCGGCACACCGCCGGAGTAGGTAGCTTGGTTGACTGGGCTTCTCAGCCGCGAGCCTTCGAATGCTGCAAGCAGCGCGTCGCGTCGGCCTTTTATAGCCGCCGAGGGTCTTACCGCCGCTGCGCGCCTATTGGGTCGGGGTCCCATGGAGGGGGTAGCGCAAGCGCTTGAGCCATGGTAGCCCGCCGTTGGCTGGGCGTCCCGTGGAGGGGGTAACGCGTCGCGCTCTCGTCGGGACTAAGTCTTTTTTACATTCAATATGTACGAAAAAAATAGTTGAGCATGAGCGGAATTATACGCTTGCGGATAAGAAGTTGATCATTCTCTATGAAGAGAGACAATTTTATCTTGGAAAAAACAATATCAATATGAGTGAGTGATGAGTGAGACTCCAACCTTTTTTTTAATATAATGTTTATTGACAAGGATAGGTACAGTATGCTTAGTGGCTACAAAAACTTACAAAAAAAGAACCAAAGAGTATAATATAGAAAAAAACGAGTACAATATAAAAGAGTATCACATAGAAAAAAAAACTTGACCACTGGGTTGTGGTTCTCGCTTACTGACGTGTCTCGTGGTTTGTTACCTTATAACTTTCGTTACAATTATGAGGAGTAATAAGGGCTGGCAATAGCCCAGGAACGATCTGCGCCTTGGCTGCGCTGAGTGTGTCGGGAAAAAATATGACAGAAAAAAAAACCCGCCGTCCGGTCTTGAGTGCCAAGAACTTATGAATAATTAAAAACTAAACTTACGCACTAAATTATTTACATATGTACAGTTTAGATACTAGTATCTATCAGTATGAGCTATCTGACTGGGTGCTAATCGATCAGTACTTAATATGCTAAAGGGGTCTTGGTTGTCTCTGTCTCCTTAGAGCCTGCTTTCGTTCATTCAGCTCTCGTATATGTAGGCAATTTAAGTTGAGCCATGTGTACCTATTGAAGATGAGTTTATGGAAATCATTAAGATCAGTATTCGGAATGTCCATGGATCCGATAAAGTTTTCGTGATTCTGTAGAATATCATTTTCTGATATCGTTATTCGTTTATTGGCTTTATTTCGTCGCCAATGATAAAGCAGCGGAATGTTTTTTGCATTTTGTATCAGCCCTTTGCTATCACAATATTTGAAGGCTTGCGGAGTGATATACCCAGTTCTTAGTTGACTAATACAGGCGGGAATCGGCTGTTCACTTATTATATGGATGACCTCATTGTCTATTGAATGAAGGTTACAAAAGTAGTCTCTCGTTAGTCTGATTGTGAAATTGTCAATACGAGGAATCTCAGCACTGTTATACAGCGTTTTATTATTAACATAGCGTATAAAGTTCGAATGTTCTGAGCGATTGATTCTGAGGCACACCAGAAGGCATTTTCTTTCGAAGACCGAGTTGCCCGAATTCCACCATACAGGTGCCGCATATGTGATGATAGGCCTTATTAGAAGCATATATAATATAATCTTGGCTCGATTTGTTAGGTGTCGGTTGAAAAAAATTCGGCTATAGGCTTGAAAAGCTTTCCTAGCTTTTTCGAGCTGCATATCAGGGTGTGCATTACCTCTCAGTAATTCGTTTATATAAAATCCGAGATACTTGACGGTTTTTTTTTATGGGGGACAGCAATTTTGTCATTTGTGCCAGGTACCGTAGTCTCGATCTGGAAGTTTTTACTACCTAATCTGTATTTTGAATTTAGCTGTCTGAGTGACTTGTGGAAAAGAATGGTTTTGGATTCAGTTGGATTTAATCGAAGGTTCCATTTAATATAGTATTGATTGATTTTTTCAACGATTTGTTCTAGGGCCGGTTGGACTTCACAAACCTTGTTCGCGGAGGTATAGACAATTATGTCGTCGGCAAAAGCTATTGCATTCGTATTGCGAGCATCGCTGTTAATATCAAAGAGGTTCAAGATATCGCACGTATATATGTTGAAAAGGATCGGGGAATTTAGGGCACCCTGCTGTAAACCCTCCCTTATAAGAAATTGCTCGGTAGATATTGCAGAACCGTCCTAAGTGATACATGTCTTATCCTTAATCATATCCCAGATTGTGAGGATAAGCCAATCTGGGAAATTCTTCTTTTCTAGCTTGAATAAAAGGCCGTTTCGCCATACCGAATCAAAAGCTTTTTCAAGATCGAGCAAGGCTGCCCCAACGACATGCGCTTTGCATACCGTTGTGTTAAGGTCCGATAGTAGTTTGTGAATTGCATGTGTAGTTGAGTGCCTATGTTTGAAGCCGAACTGTGTGTCTGGGATTATGTTGTGGCGATCACAGAAGCTAGTTATTTTATTATTAATCATTGCTTCATAGACTTTACTGATGCTAGGTGTTAAGCTGACGGGTCTATAACTGGACGGATCATTTTAGTCTTTGTTTTTTTTGATAATTGGTAATACCTTGGCTTTTTTCCAGGCTTTAGGAAAATAGTAGCAGTTTATTGCGTTGTTTAGGAGGATAGTGTATGTTATTATAATTTTATTGGACAGATTTTTGAGTACTATGGGTGGGATATTATCGATGCCACTGGAAGTTTTATTGGGGAGGAATTAAAAAATTTTTCTTACTGCTGCTTGGCTACAGAAAGGGCCCAATTGACCGCCCCCATTTTGTGGGTTTGAAGCTCTGTTGATGTTTGAAAAATCTGTATATATGGAGTTGATTAGCCTGCCGTTATCGAAGTTCTGTTTAATTCTTTCAGCAGCTGATACTATATTTTTAATACGGGTTCCAATGTTTAGATAACGCGGCGAGTTAATGGACTCGTAGAAAGATCCGATTATATTTAATTTATCGGCTGTCGAGGTGAAAATATATTTGTCATCTATTACACGGGCTTGTTCTAGGTTTTGTACCCCGGGTCATTGCCCGACTGAAATGTGCGCGCGACGCATCACTGAACGAGCGCGCGACGCATCATTGCGAAATACGGAAGTGACGACACCAACGAAATAGCATTTAAGACATTTGCAACTAAATAGTCCAGTCAGCTATTGGGAAATATCGCAAACCGAGAATCGGTCAAGCAACCCGGAAGAAGTAATTGTTTAAACAATTACCAAATAGCTGACACTACTAAAATTAAGCTGACGTGCCTGTTCTTATCCCTATATAAGGAGACCACAAACAGGCACTCGGCAGTCAATATTGTATTCAATCATCGTTACGGTTAGTTAGTAATACCGTAAGATATATACACTCTTCGGAAGGAAGATAAGCATATGAAGTGTACCTCACAACAATTGGTAATTAAAACTTGTCTACAATATTGTAATTAAATCTTGATATAATAAATCGTGCATATATAATTCACTTGGGTTTCAACCCTTTACTGGATAAATCCCTGAACCTTAGAGCTAACAGCTCCCGCAGTACTCAGAGTAGCTAACTGAGTCTCTGCGGATATAACATTGGTGACAGCGGTGGGATGGTCCAGAGTGAATTATTAACGTTAAACTTCAGTAATAAAAATAAACCCACGATTTAAAAAACAAAAATCGCTAAATACCAATTTCTGAAATCTCCGCATAGTGCGGTAAAGTTGAGACTCTCCACGTAAGAGAGAGTTCCGCGAACCAAGGTCGAGGATCGTCGACAAGAGTTCGGGCGGACCACGAGGGCAACCAGGGCCAACGTGGGTATCTCGTTATTCAGGCGAGATAACGGAAGAGAGTCTTCGCGGATCAGGCTGGGAGGACGTCAACGTGGTCATGTTAGAACCGAAAAAACGGTTACCCCGGCCATGATTACAAACGAAATTAGCCGGTTACATCAAACCTACAAGAAAACGAACCCAGGACGGAGAACTCCTGACTGGGATACCGAAAATAGCATACTGAGCACAGCGGAGGAAATGGCCGCAGACATACCGAACTTTGCCCAAACAGCTTCGCAAAAGGCGAAGCGAACGCTGTTTCCCGAGACCCAGCCCGCGAACAGGACCGAAAAGGACGACAGCCATAAGCAAGCGCCCGCGCCGCCCGAATCGGGGCACGAAATGGCGCAACGGGTGAAGCAGCTGGAAAAGCAAATTCAAGAGTTGCGCACGTCGATGGCCAAGAAACAGTCGACGGGGCCTCCTCCTGCGAAAAAAACTCTATCGGGCGATTCCGTAGTGGATCGGCTGCTCGCGATAGAAGAAAAGATGACGGACTACGTCCTGAAGGGCACGGGGAGAGGACGAAAGGATACCTCCCCCCAAGGCCGTCCCCCCATCGTCACCAAGCCGAAGTGGCAACCTCCGACGGGGACGGAGCCGATTACCTAGACCTAGGATCGGCCCTGCGAAACATTAAAACTTTTGATGGGAACGATCCGACCAAACTCGACGGTTTCATGATATCCTGCGAGGCCGTGTACGGCATGATGCGGCCTAGGCAACGGTCTACTCTCCTTTCACTTATGAAGAGTAGCAAGTTAGAAGACCGAGCGACGCGGGAAATTCGTCACAAAACGATCGTCACGTTGGCCGATTTGCGCACCGAGCTCGAGGCACTGTATGGTAAACGCGAGTCACTCGCCTCGCTACAATACCAATTTTGCACGCTACATTAAGACGCGAAAGAAAACGTCTCCGCGTATGCAACCAGAGTCGAAACTCTCACGGTAGAGGTAATTGAAAAACTGTGCGAGGGAGCGGACATACGGGGAGCAATCGCCATCGGGGAAGCAATCCGAAAAAGTGCACAGATGAATTTCGAAAACGGGTTAAAAAAGGAGATTCAGACTATCGTCCGTTCCCGTAATTATCAAGGGCTACACGAAGCCGTTGTGGGGGCCATCGAGGTCGAGAAAGTGACCTTAGGGCGGCCCGGTGCGGCACGCCCGAATGGGGGAGGAAATGGGGGAGGCAACCCCCGGCATTCGCAAGGCGGGACAGGAGAGAAAAAGGGTGCCTGCTACACGTGCGGGAAACCCGGACACCTCGCGAAGAACTGCCGATCCAGAAGGCAGAGCCTCCCGGCACCCACACAAAAAGAAGTGAACGTCGCAAGCCTCGCGTGCAACTGAGGATATGTCTCTATAAATCCGAGGAAAAGTTCATTATTGGAAAAAGCTGGTTGGTTGGATGTCGAAGAAAATAAGAGCTTGACCAGTGCAGGTTACTTCGATGTATGCATACCACTTAGCTCGATTTTTGGATTTGCTGAAGATTATCATAAGATTGTCGTAAATGCTAAACACGAGTTAATTTTATCTCGAGCAAAAAGTGATGACAATGCTGTTATACAATCAGCTGCAGAAGCATTTAAAATACTTATACATAAAGTAAAATGGCTTATACCATATGTGACAATCTCGGACCAACGGAAAATACGACTACTAAATTTTATCGCCAATGATCCCTCGATACCCATGAGTTTTCGTACTTGGGAATTGTATGAGTATCCGCTACTCCCGACTACTACGAAGCATGTGTGGACCGTCAAAACATCTTCTCAGCTGGAGAAACCTCGATATGTACTTCTGGGCTTTCAAACGAGCAGGAACAATAAGCCGCTTAAAAATGTCAACCATTTCGATAATTGTGACATTAGCTATGTAAAGTTGTACTTGAATTCGCAATGTTATCCATATGGAAACTTGAATCTGAATATTGGTCAAAATCAGTACGCTTTGCTGTATGAACTGTAAAAAACCCGGACACTTATGGAAAGATTGCCGGTCACGTAAGCGAGCGGACAGTAAGAAAAAAAAATAATAACAACAAAAAATCGACTGAGTCGAAGAACGATCAAGCCAGCGGACAAACGCCAGAAGGGACCGTAGGGTCGTTCCGCGTCGACGCAGTCACCGCCACAAACCGATCCTTAAGGGGGACCAATATTTACACGGTGGAGGTAACATCGTCGACATTGCGTCAGGCGTCGACAACAGGGCAGCTGACAGTCGCGGCGTTCCGGGGAAAAAACCAGCCGGAACCGAGCGAACCCCTTAAGGGGGTCGATGTCTATGTGGTAGGGTCGCCAGGGCCTCATGCATCGGCTAGCGATTTCCACATTAAATCTCCGTCGAGTGTTGGAGGTATGCTAACCTTGAAGGCCGACACTGGGGCCCAGGTAAGCCTGATACACGAGGATGCGTTGCGAGACAACACGCCAGCAGAAAAAACGGCAGTCACGCTAAAGGGACTCGGGGGTGGGTCGTTGAACGCGCATTACGCCGCCCTCGTGGAACTAGGCATCTCGAACGGGTCTGTGAAACACTGGTTTCACGTAATACCCCGAAGTCTACACCTACAAACGCACGGTCTCCTCGGGATGGACTTTATCAAGGAAAAACAGGCCGATATCCTCAGAGGCGATATCATAAGGATCAAAGGGCACTGCATGCCCCTCGTGGACGGAAGTTTAAGCATAACCTTGGCGCCACGAAGCGAAAGCTTCGTACGTTTCAACGCTAAGCACCGACGACGGAATCGTCGAGTGTCGCAACGATTCCGAAGGTGTCATACTCGGGGCTTGCGTAACCTCGCCACAAGGCCACAGCTGTGTAGTAAGCCTAGTAAACACAACATCGGAATGCATCCGGGTCGAAAGACCCGCGGTGACACTCGAGCCGCTGGCGTCAGCAGGGGAGCTGCCCGGCGCGCCCGCCGCCGCGATCCCCGGAATTTGTACCGTCAGCACGGGAGCGGGCGGGACACGACTCGAGAAACTGCGAAAAGAAGTAGACACCTCACACCTTAACCAGGAGCTCGTTAACCGAAATATGCGACGAGTTCGCCGATATATTCCATCTCGAGGGAGACCAGCTGCCCTGTGCCAATATGGTGGAACACAGCATCCCCCTCGAGCCCGTCGCGCGACCCATAAAGCCCATAAAGCATAATACACCCTTACCGCCTACCGGAAGCCCATAAACGGGAAGTACAAGAACAAATGAAAGGAATGTTAAAAGACGGCATCGTACAACTAAGTCGAAGTCAATGGAACGCGCCGTTGCTGGTCGTTGCGAAAAAACCAGTCGCGGCAGGAAAAATAAAAATGCGCGTGGTCGTGGATTTTCACAAGCTAAACGAAGTCACCGTCGGCGACTCGTATCCATTGCCGCATATCGCGGAAATATTAGACCAGCTGGGCTGAGCACATTATTTCACGACGCTCGACCTCGCATCAGGTTTCCACCAAATTCCAATGGCGGAAGAGGACAGAGAGAAAACGGCCTTCTCCAAACCACAAGGGCATTTCGAATATACACGTATGCCCTTCGGATTGAAAAATGCACCGCCACCCTTTCAACGCTTAATGAGCACCGTGCTTGCAGAGCTCGAAGGGCTCAAATGCTATGTGTACCTCGATGACATAGTACTATTTGGAGCCAACCTGGCGGAACACAACGAACTACTCCGCGAGGTATTTAGACGCTTAAGGGAAGCGAAATTGGCCCTTCAACCGGCAAAGTGCTGATTTCTATGACTAGAAACTCGCTATCTCGGGCACATAATCTCCAGCGAGGGAGTACGCGCGGATCCCGCGTTAGTGACATCTGTACGGAATTTTCCGACACCCCGAGATGCCAAGGGAGTGCAATCCTTCCTAGGGCTGGCAGGGTACTACCGCAAATTTATACGGGACTTCTCGAAGGTGGCCAAGCCCTTAACCGAGTTAACAAAAAAGGATACTAAATTTGAATGGACGGCGAAGCACGAACAGGCCATGGAGGACCTGAAACGTGCACTAACTACCGCCCCTGTGCTCCAATATCCGGACTTCGAGAGGCCCTTCGTGGTTACTACTGACGCATCGGACAAGGCCATCGGGGCCATACTATCGCAAGGACCAATAGGCGAGGACTTACCAATCTGCTACGCCAGCCGAACGCTAAATAAAGCCGAGCGAAATTACACGACAACGGAAGAAGAACTTTTGGCAATCGTATGGGGAATCGCGCAATTCCGCCCGTACGTATACGGCACCCGATTCACCGTAGTAACCGATCATAAACCACTAACGTGGCTGTTCAGTGTCAACGACCCTGGATCGAGGCTCATGCGCTGGATAATAAAATTATCGGAGCATGAGTTCGACGTTCAATACAAGGCCGGTAAGCAAAATACCAACGCGGATGCACTCAGCCGCATATGTGTGGTAACCCGGTCGCACGCACACAAGGAAACCGGGCAAGTACGTAGCAACCCGGACAGCGACGCTGAGACTCGGCCGCACGCAGCAGCGGCCAGCCAGGAGTGCGAGTCCGCGGCCGGTCAGTCCGACGCACTAGGCGAAAAGGAGTACGAGGGAAATGGGTCAGACGGCGACCGTCCGAGCGAGGAGGAAAAAATTAAAATACTCCATGAGAATCACGACGCACCCCTCGGGGGACATCAGGGAATCACAACGATGCTCGCGCGAATAAAGTTAAGGTACAACTGGCCCGGAATGCGAAAAGACGTAGAAGAATACGTGGGCCGTTGCGACAAGTGCCAGCGCAATAAAATTCGGCCGGCAACAAAGGCGCCGTTGGTCATTACCGACACTCCTACCCGAGCCTTTCAAAAGTGTGCCATGGACATCGTCGGCCCACTACCGGAAACGGAAGCGAGAAATAAATATATTCTCACGTTCCAGGATTTGCTCACGAAATACAGCGTAGCCATACCGCTGGAAAATCAGCAAGCAAACGAAGTCGCAAAAGCGTTCGCAAAAGAAATAATATGTCGGTACGGGACGCCGGAAACCGTCCTTACCGACCAAGGCACGAATTTTCTGAGCGCAATCTTTAAGGGGGTATGCAAATTACTGCGCATAGAAAAAATACAAACCACAGCATACCACCCCGAGTCGAATGGGGCGCTTGAACGCTCGCACCGGACGCTCGCCGAATACCTTAAGGGGTATATAGATGAAGATCAAGGGAATTTGGACGAATGGCTACCCTACGCCATGTTTACATATAACACGACGCCCCACACGGCGACCGGATTTACGCCGGACTCCATGGTCTATGGCGACAACGCCGAGCTACCAACAGCCCTTAAAAGGGAGCCCAGGCCCACGTACGCATATGACGATTACGTACAAGAATTGAGGGAACGGCTACGCGCGGCCTGGACTACAGCACACGACAACCTAAAAGTAGCAAAGGAAAAAGCTAAGGAACAATACGACCGGAAGGCTAAGGAAACAACATTTAAAGTCGGAGATCGAATATTACTCCGTGACGAAACAGTACGGCGGGGACGCTCAGCAAAATTAACCCCGAAGTGGATCGGACCGTACCCCATCGAGGAGGTACACCCGCCGTGCAATTACACCCTCCGCCAAGGACGACAGACGGTAAACGTGCACGTAGACCGTCTAAGAAATTACCTAGACGAGTAGAAAAAAAAAATTGCTATCGTGCAACACTAGACCGTCACCGGCTCCGACAAGGCTTCGCAATAGGAAAAAGAAAATAAAGAGCAAAAATGAATCATACGCATGAATAAATAAATAAATAAATAAAATTCCAGAATGCTGCTGGTGGGCGTAAGAGCCATCACCCGTCCCTCAGACCGGCCATACACGATACAAAAATTCGAACACGCCCCAGGGCTATATTTCGAAAAGATCGGTACGCTATACCCATACACCGACGTCTGGACACTAGCAATACGCATGAACCTGCAAAATATGGTAAACATGAAGCACCGCATAAAAACCTATCTCCGCTGCGTTCAGGAAAAATGCGGAAAATTTGGGAGCCCCGACGGGCACTGCCACGAGATGATGGAACACCTCGTGCGACTCTCGACAAAAATAGAGGAAAATGTGGGAGTCGTGCAGGATCTCATCGGAGTAAGACCGAGCCGCAAACGCCGAGGATTAATTAACGGACTCGGAACGGTACTAAAAGCCATAACCGGCAATATGGACGCCGACGACGGGGAACGGCTCGAAGCAGATATCGCGGCCATCCAAGATACATAGGAGACGCTAAAAGAAGGCATGAAAAAACAGCTGCAGGTCGTAGAAACAACGATCGAAATGTTCAACGAAACCTCGCAAGCATCATAAAGAAATCTCCAAAAATTGTTCTCGATGGTGCACATCATAGACGGTTATTTTCAAAACCGAACCGACGCGTTACGCGACAGACAACACCTCGACGAAAACTTGACGCTAATTGAAGCCTCTGTGAAAGCATACCTGCGAGAGGTAGATAACATGACAGAATTATTCTCCGAGTTGGCAACCGGCCTGTGAGTGCTTCAACCGTGACCCAGCCACACTCACGAAATATCTGACGAAGGCGTTGCCACATCTACCAAGAGGACACAGCTTCCCACGGCCCATCGCTCGACATAACGCAGCAGCCATACTCCGCCTGGCAACGGCGCGAGCTTACCGGAAAGAAAGAGTGGTAACTCTCATCCTGGAAATTCCGCTTATCGGATCGTCCGAATACAACTTAAATTACGTGTATCCCCTCCCGCGGAGGGGAAGCAACAACACGTATTATTACATAGACACCACGGAGGATCTCGTGGTAGTAGACCGAAAAAACTGGCAATACATCCGGATGACCGAACGTGACCTCGAAGCATGCAAAATCGTCGACGACAAATATTACTGCAAACCCTGACACCCAGTCATAGCAATCAACGAAGACGCGCCATGTAGCATACGATTATACATCGAGGGTGCGGTAGGTCACGGACAACAGTGTCCGAAGAAAATCATACACCTCACACATACTCTCGTGATGGGTATGCGACAGCCAGGGCAATGGCTGTACATAGCACCGAGCAACGAGACGGAGAGTGTCGACTGTCAAGGAAAGCCCACACAGCAGGAAATAATACACGGCGCGGGGCTAGTGACCCTCCAGGAACGATGCACGGTCACCACCGCGGCCTTCAAACTCGAGATGGTGCGACGATGGAAGCAACGGGTAAACGACACCTGCTATGTGCCGAACTACAACCACACTCTGCTCCCCGCCGAGGAGGAAGAAATTCCGAGGACGATAAGCGAAAGCCGGAAGACAACGCTCGATCACGCGGTAACCAATCCGCGGGAACTAAACGAAGTAGGCATCCAGATACGAAAAATCAAAGAAAACTTGGACCAAACTACCCCGCATGAAACGAGGAATCCCTCGTCGTTATACCACCGGGTTGGACAATACTCCCTCGGTGCTGTCGCCCTCTTCGCACTCGTCGGCTATATTATCATGAATGCCCTGTGTCGAAGGGCGAAATCAGAGGCCGTACGCATGCCCCGTGCCGCTTAACCTAAATCCGCAACGAAGAGGAAGTCGAAAGGAAAGCACGGAAAATGTCAACAAACATTTATTGAAAAAAACACATATTTAAAAATATTACAAATAATAATAATAATACACAGAGATTGGGCCTCAGCGGTCAATACCACTCAGCCCGACGCCAATCCATCTCGCCCCGCTCGGCACGCCACATCCGAGACATCGGATCCTCGTCGTCCACAGCCTCCGACTCCGAGTCCGAGGGACCCGCCGGCCGATAGCCAGACACGGGACCCTGGATCGGCCACTCATCGGATACCGGTTGGGAAGGAGTAACGACACCAAGGTCGACTCCGAATGGTAAGCTGCAGACCCAGGAGATCAGCGTACCCGACTGCAGCCCAAAATCCCCAGTGGTGGGTGGAGCCGAGTCCTCGTTGAAGGACGAATCGGTCTCCAAGAACAAATCCTCGTCAAGGAGATCCGAAAACCAATCCTCGTCGAAGAGATCGGACAACGAATCCTCGGCCGAGGAAACAGAGGATGCCCGGAAGGAACCTCCATCGGCAGAAGATTCCTCATCGGCAACCAGGTCGATGACCTCCGGCTCAGCGGAAACTGCCGACCCGGTACCAACGTCCCCCACGACCTCGACGATTTCAACATCCCGGCTCGGGGAACGACCGGGCGCAGCCTCCGGGCTCTCCTCCGGGCTGTAGGATGCCTCCTAGCAGCACAACGCCACGCGCCTCCTCTGGAAAAAATAAAATCACAAACGGAGATTTTTAAATCGTCCAATGCATACGTCTCGGTAACATAAGAAAATTCTTAAGAGACTTACCTTATACGCTGGTGGATCCATAACGACAGAACGAGTCGAAGCCGATAGTGGTCGATGTCACAATAAATAAAATACTTGTGAAACGCCCGGCTAATATAGGCACGAAACGTCGTGCGAAGCACTACACCGGGCGTCAGGCCGCGATCGTCAGCAACTTCGGCGGCGAAGTTCGCTTCAACACTACATCGGCCTCGGAACGGCCGACCGGAAAAATCCCACAATCTCTTAAAACTTAGAACCTTTAATAACTTAAGGCGAAAAATCTCGCCGGAGACGAGCCAAAAAGAAATCGTAAATTTCTTTTCCCCCTATGGGGGAGGGATGTTGTACCCCGGGTCATTGCCCGACTGGAGTGCGCGCGCGACGCATCACTGAACGAGCGCGCGACGCATCATTGCGAAATACGGAAGTCACGACACCAACGAAATAGCATTTAAGATATTCGCAACTAAATAGTCCAGTCAGCTATTGGGAAATATCGCAAACCCAGAACCGGTCAAGCAACCCGGAAGAAGTAATTGTTTAAACAATTACCAAATAGCTGACACCACTAAAATTAAGCTGACGTGCCTGTTCTTATCCCTATATAAGGAGACCACAAACAGGCACTCGGCAGTCAATATTGTATTCAATCATCGTTACGGTTAGTTAGTAATACCGTAAGATATATACACTCTTCGGAAGGAAGATAAGCGTACGAAGTGTACTTCACAATAATTGGTAATTAAAACTTGTCTAAAATATTGTAATTAAATCTTGATATAATAAATCGCGCATATATAATTCACTTGGGTTTCAACCCTTTACTGGATAAATCCCTGAACCTTAGAGCTAACAGCTCCCGCAGTACTCAGAGTAGCTAACTGAGTCTCTGCGGATATAACATAGGTCACATATGCTTCGAGCGAGGAGCTCCTGTTTATTCCGCTCAATATGCATATTATCGATTTTAATTGTTTCTTTTGGCCTTAGGAATCGATTTATGAGTGGGAAAAAGTTGCGAGATCTACGGTGGTCTATTTTTTTAAGTTGGTTGTTCCAAGCTTTTTCTGTGACAGAACGAAGTTCCGCTTGTATTGCGTCTCTGATGTTCGAAAGCGCTGCCTTAGCGTCTCTTGTTAATTGTCTTCTAGAAGTTGGATCAGTGATATGGAGTGTGTGCAGCAGGGATACTAGGTAAGATTTCTCTTTTTGGAGTCTTTTAATCAACGGGTTCATATGTTAGAGCACGCTATAGTTATATTTGAACTTTGCGACGGTGCTGTTAATTGTTTCTGAGATGGAATTGTTAATGATTGCAAGGTTTGTATCAATTTCGTCTATAGAAAGATTTCGCGCATCCGGGCTATCAGTCACAAATTATTCGTCCAGCTTTTTTCTAAAGTTACCCCACTTAGTTGTTTTGAAATTTGGTCTGCCAGGGACTTCTAACGGGTCTAATAGTCTTAGGTTAGCTTGCTCGAGTTGAACCGTAAAAGCGATTGCCGAGTGATCGCTGTCATAAGGAAGAATGGCGGCTTTACCATTGAAACAGTCTGTGAATATTAATCTGTAGTCTGCTATGCATATATACAAATAGGTATGAGCCGGTTTAAATGTGGGCTGAGCAGGAGTTATGAATCTTAGCTTATAATCTACACTATGCGCCGCCTCCCAACGGGCTAAGTATTTGCCACGGGTATTGTTGGCTCTGTCGTTCCAAGCTTTGCGTCTGGCATTAAGATCTCCAGCAATTATGAAGTATGCTTCTTCGCGACGCAACTTAAGCTTATCAAAGAGATCGTTAAGTTCCTCGATAAATAACATTCGGGAGTCGTTTGTGGCGTAAGCGCTTAAAATGTAGAGATTCCTAGTACGTACAGTTAGTAGTTTGATAATAGAATATTCTAGAATTTCGTTTATACTAGAGGATGGGTTTTTGATTAGTTCGAAGGGGATTTCTTTTTTTATAGCGATAGCGGTACTACCACTTCGCTGCGAGTTCAGCCGGTCTGTCCTGATAAGGTTATAGCCATCAATCTGGATTTTATATTTCGGGTTCAATTTGGTTTCCGAAACGAGAATTATGACGTGCTTATGTGTACTGGCAAAATGACTTAGTTCCAACCTACGGTGATTATTTATCAGGGAATTAGCATTAATAGCTGCTATTTTTATTTCAAGTAGATTTATGCGATTATTAGTCATTGTTCGGGAGGAGAGCGCTCAATATAAAATCTATTTTAGTTGTGTTTTTCGCGACCTGCGCTGCAATGGACACTAGTTGTTCGGATACTATGGACGCTATTTCCGTTTTTAGCTCGCTCAGCAAAGGGGGATTTTGTGTGCGGGGGTTATCATGCGGGGGGAGCAGGTAGTCGAAGTCGTTGGCACCGTTACCATAGTGCGGTTGCTGTTTGAGCCCTGGCTGCATGTGTCGCGGGGCAGCGGTCACTACCTGCCCAGTTAGCGTCGTCTGCTGCTGGGCTCGTTGGGGCTTCGCTACTTGCGCATAAGAGATGTTCGGATTAATGGTGGGATTGATACGGTTGATTCTGCGTTGGGATGCTACGTTGCGAGCGGCTGCATTTTCTTTTGCGGCGTTCATTACCATTTTCAGATATGGACAGCCACGGTAAGACGCCGGGTGTCCCTCCCCTCCGCACTTGGCACACTTGAGTTTGTCACGGCCAGCTTCTTTCTCGATGGGGCATTTCCCGGGGTCATGAGATTGCGCGCATTTGACACACCTGAATTTGAGCCAGCAATTTTTGCTAGCGTGACCGACTTGTTGGCATCGTCGGCATTGGAACAGGATAGACTTCCTATAGTGCTCCCAGCGAATGCACTGATAGGCTAGGGTCCTGACTTTAAAAAGTTCTGCTGCTGAGCTTGTGATCGTGGTTTGTACGAGGTGGTGGTGCCTGTCTTTGTTGTCTCGGTCAAAGCTATACTCGAAGACATCAGTAATTTCTACGTTGGGGATTTGCAGGTCTAGTAGCTCCGCTTTGATTTCTTCTTTAGTGAAGGTACCTCGGGTTCCCTTTATGATGAACGATTTCAGTTTTTGGTCTGTCGGGGTGTAAGTGAAAAGCTCAATGTTCTTTTTACTTCATAACCGCTATGATTTTCTGATAGTCGCATTTTTTCTTCGTAAAAATCGTGTGCGCCCCGGTCACCTTTTGATAGACTGTGAAGTCCTCTTTCGTTAGTCCGAGCGCCTTGATGAGCGCTACGACATCGTTGAATGTCGTACCAGATGTGAAAATCGGTGGGATTTTTTCCGGTTTTTTCGGTGCGGTTGCTATCGGGTCTTCATTTTCAGCATCGCTTGATTCGTCTTCATAATCCATATGCTCCTGCAGAGGATCGAATTTGTTGCCGCTGACCGGTATGGGGTTATGTTTGGACTGCGAGCTCTGGTGTTTCTTTCTTGGGTTCTTGGGCAGTTCCCATTCCTCTTCCGGTAACTGCGAGCCGCTGGGTCGCTCCGCGAGGTCGTCGAGAGATGGCGCGGCGGTGGGTTTCCGCTTGCGGGCGCCTGTGAGGTTCGGCGTTACTTTTTTGACAGTGACTTTGCCATTATTTTCGTTTTCTCTCATGATTTCGGCGTTACTTTTTTGGCAGTGACTTTGCCATTATTTTCGTTTTCTCTCATGATTTTTTGGTAGGCTCGATCTATGGCTATTGAGTCCATTCTTGAAAAGTCTAGGTTGTGACTCGCGCGCGCTATCTTTGCAGCTAGACTGCTATGCTGTATCCGCACAGGAATAGGAGGTGGGCCATGTTTGGCCACCGTCGGATCGGGCTTGGCCGTAGCCATGTTGTTTGCTTTGCCGCACGGGCTGGCCCCGGCGGATACTGTACCGTTGTATTTCTCGGTGGATTTAATTTCGATGTCTTTCTTCGATGGAAGTAAAAGGGCTGCTGAAGCCCTGCTTCGCTCTGTGATGGTAAGCCACTTCTTTTCTGAAGAAAGACTCAGTCTTTAGCTGAAAGGCGTTCACTCGTTCTGAAGAGATGCGTCCCGGTTGCGTGCTTGGCTAAGACTGTGAGACTCGAACCCGGGTCGTCCGAGTGGTAGCGTGTAACCATCCCGCTTCGCTATTCAGAACTTACAAATAACACTTAAGAACTCATCTGTATAAGAGTCAGAAATCAAACTACGGACGATGATTAAATGACTTGCTTTACATTTTATAAAAATCACTGAAATGTTTCAAACGTGTATTGTTTGGACTTTTTAATTTTTATACCACGATAACCCAGTAAATACTTCTGTTTTCAGTCACTTAAATAATTAATTGGTGGGTTATTTCTAATCGCCAATTGCGATTATCTTAACAATTGTTTATTGTCAATGGATAAAGGATTGGCAATAACATTTAGTTACAAAATTTAGTCAATTGTTTTTTTCCAGACAATCCCTAGCGTAGACTTAACGATACTTGGAGCATCCATTTTGTCTGTGCCTGATGTATTGTCAGGGCCACATCAGGTCCTAGTAAGGCATGGCGGAATAGGCTGGCCAGGTAGCATCCACATCAGGGCCAGGCCGAATATTGTTAAGAGTTGCCTTATCACGCCAGCCTGTGATGTCACAAGCATCACGGCCACATTATATAAGAAAAAGAATTACCTGATATACCCGATTTTAAAAAAATTTGAACATTTGTCATGAACAGTCTCACGATATACGATTTGGAGATAATTGACTAACAACTAGTAACTAATTATAATTATAATTATTAATTAATAATAGTTTTTGTTTTATTTTTATCTCATGAATTAACATGATTAATAAATTCATTAAATAATAAAAACCCCATTAAATAAATCAACGCCATTAAAGATGTCAAAAACATGAGGTAATAATATCAGGTAATAATGTTAGTCAATTATCTCGAAATTGTGTATCGTGAGACCGGTTATGACGAATGTTCAAAAAGTCCAAAATGTAAAAAATCGGATACATCGGGCAAACCTTTTTCTTACATAATGTGGCCACGATATTAACTACGTCAGGCTGCCCTGATAGGGGAAGCCATAGAATTATTTGATGTGGCCCAGATGCTCGTGGTGTCTGACCAGCCTAATCAGACAAGAAGAGACATGCTCTATTACAACCTGATGTGGCCGTGATGCTGGCGACATCAGGCTGGTCTGACACGGCATCTCTTAACGATACTTGACCTGACCCGGATCCGGGTGCTACCTGGCCAGCCTGATCCGCCATGCCTTACTGATATCTGATGTAGCCCTGACAACACATCAGGCAACATTCTGCCCGATAATGCAACCAAAACATTATCACGGCATGCCTTACGATAACTCATTGTGGCCCTGATGCTAGTTACATCAAGCTGTCCTAATAAGAAGATCCTTAGTGACATTTGACGTGCTCCGGATCCGGCTGATATCCGGCCAGCTTGATCGGACATGCCTTAACAATACCCGAGCTAGCCCTGATAAGACATCAGGCAGCCTGACTAAATTTCTACACGGGTGGTTGTCAATCGACAATTTAGCTAATGCTGGGTATTCGTCGAGATCCTATCATCGGCTGCCAATCTGCTGCCGAGTAAAAACCAATCGTCGGCCCTACTCGGAGCCTCGGCCATCCGCACCTGGGAATTTGACAGTTATTGGGCCAAAATCGTGCAACGGGGCGGGAAGGGGGGAAATCAAATTAAATAAAAATACTCGTTGAGAACAATGATAACGGTCGTTTTAATAATGCAAACGAATAACAGAAAAAGAAACGTGAAGGGCTGAGAAATAATAACAACTGTGACCGCTTCAACGCCGGTACTGGTACGTCGAAGACAAAACCAAAAATGATAACAATAATTTTCGCTTCAGCGCCGATACGGGTACGTTAAAAAATTTAACCAATACATCGAAATGAAACCGAGAATACCGCTTCGACGCCGTTACGGGTACTTCGAAGACAAAAACCAAAAAATAATAAGTCGGTAACGAAATAATAATGAAAAATGGTCAATAATCAACTGAACATACTCGCAAGGACAACGGGGAATAATAACCTAAATAATCGCTGAAAAATGAAGGGGAACTCGAAAATAATAACTCGGGGGAGGGGGAGAAAAATAGTCGGGTCACTAATACTACTGTTTTTATCGATAATATCGAGGAAAATGAAAATACAATTGGCTAGAAATTATTTTTAAAAAAACGCTAATAAAGGGGGAGGCAAAAGGGGAAAATATTCGGAATAAATTTGGCGGCGTTATGGGGATTTTAAGGGGTCTTAACGGGAGAGCTGGTCAGACGAATGTTGCACGAAAATCGAAAAATAATTGGGATGGGGGCTAGGGTGGGCGCCAGCTACTTTAACGGTGTAGCACCGTAACAGTCCGTGCGGACGGCACGGATCTCTAAAAAAAAGGAGAAAAAAAAGAAAACAAACTCAAAAAACTCGAAAAATTCCCCTGTGTCAACGGACAGTCTCGCTAGCTCAGGAGAGGGGAGAGGGCTCAGGGAGGGGGGGAGGGGGGGTACAGGAATCCGATAGCTTCTTACAATATTACCTCCGTCAACACAATAAATTACACGAAGAATGACTTAAGGGCTCAAGGGGATCGATGGGGAAAACTTTACCTAATTAAACTACCATTTATAGCGAATTTTACGCCGCTCGCCACTCGCGCGATACCTCTTTGCTCGTGTAACCCAAAATGTCGACTACGTGTCGACCACGAGGCAAAGTCTTTTATTAACGATTTCTACAAAAATATGGGGTACTCGGGGGAGGAAAACGGGTCGAAGAGGTCGGGAAAAATTTGGGCAAAAACTTACGAGGACGTCGGGGCTCACTCACTCAACACACTCAGATCTCGGTTACAAAACTTTCCTCGAATCAGCGGACAGCTTCAGTCGTTATAAAATCCGTGCAACGGTCCAAATCGTATCCCTGGGCTATCGCTGATTCGTCGTAAGGGCGGGTTAAGCTCTCCGCAAAGGAGTCTGGGTTCAACAGTGTACAGCCAAGTCGTCTTATAAATTTGTGAGAATTTTCATACTTGCTCTCGTCTGTCATCCGATACAATATTCTTTAAAACTAGAGACACCCGATCTCACACATGTCCACACGCCACGCGATTCGGCTCGTAGTAAGGAGCATGGCGATGTCTTCTTCTTTGTCGGGTTCGGCGCTGATGATTATGGTGAGGAACGAGAGAACCTGTGCGTCAGCTTTGGTCGGTAATCGGAGTCATGGACGAGCGTTTCCTCCGGACGGCGAGGGGTGGCGACAGAGGTCTCGCTGGATCGTCAATCGATGCCGTGAGTCGACGATCCTGGCGGCGGCGAACAGGCAGTGGCGATGTTTCGGCGGGCTTTTCGAGGTTTTTTCGGGCGGTCTTTCTCAGGGCTTTACCCCTCGTCCACGATCCTCCTACCTTCCTCGGCGTCAACACGACGGCTTTCGTTCCTTCGCTGGTCTTGGGGCTTGCTGGGTCGTTCGACTGTTCCTGGGGCTGTCGGGGAAATCTTGACGTTGCCTTCGAGCCGCGCACACTCACACAAAGGGCTAAACTACATCACAATACCAACACATCAAATCGCATTTTTTTAATTGATCAAATTTACGTTCAAGTCAAAATAATATACCTTCTGTATGATGACAATATATACGATTGTATTGGAAAAAAATTGTTCATTTAATGCAGTTTTGGTTTACCTTGAACCAACGTTGTAATCACAGTGACTGCTTTACGCAATTGACACTACCATACCATATACATAGCTTTATTGTTTCAAGAACGGTGCAGCCTATTTAAATACGCCTGGATTGATTCAAACCAATTTTCCATCCCTGCAGCTATGAGGTTGTTATTACCAAACCTTTTTTCGGTGTATATCTCACTTCGTACTCACACAATTGTCCGTACTATTAGGTAATGTGGTTACACCAATCCCTTAACCCCTGGAGCGGCACGAAAAATTCACTGTTCGTGCCCCAAACGCGGAAATAAAAAGTATTTCGATTTTGATGAATCATGGCACCTAAGGGTTTTTTGGTCGCATTTGAAGTACATTTGAGGAATTCAAAGGGCGGATCCAATATGGCGGACCAAAAAACAAAAATTTACTTGATTTGCATAAAAATTGGTATTAGGGGGTTTTCGAGGTCGCTGATTACGAATCTGCCCTCAAACATTAGAAATTCAAAACGGCGGATTTGGATCCGCCATTTCCGCATTTTTGGATCCGCCGTTTGGAATTTTCATGCGAATCAATTAAATTTTCGCATTTTGATTCGCCATGTTGGCATGGCGAATCAAAATGCAAAAATTTAATTGATTCGCATGAAAATTGGTATTAGATGGTTTTTGAGGTTTCTGTTTACAAATTTACACCGGAAACACCAAAATTCAAAATGGCGAATTCAATATGGCGAACCAAAATGTAAAAATTTACTTGATTCGCATGAAAATTGATATGAGAGGGTTTTTGAGGTCGCTGGATACGAATCTGCATTAAAAAGGAACAAATTCTAATTGTTGGATAAAATATGGTGGACAAAAATACAAGACTGATGACATTTGGTTGAGCAATATGAGCGATAGGTAACTATAAAACGTCCCACTTTCCGAATGAGGACAGTTGAAGAAACAACATGCAAATCATTTGAAAACATTAGCTAATTTTTATTGTTAGTGAATAACAATTTGTCACCCTAGATAATAATGAAACGACCTAATCATATTACTTTTTGCATTTGCGCGCGTCATATTGGATCCGCCATTTTTAATTTCTAAATTTTCAGGTCAGGATCCGCCATTTTTAATTTCTAAATTTTCAGGTCAGATTCGTAATCAGCGACCTCAAAACCCCCCTAACAGCAATTTTCTTCTTCCTCATAAACGAAGCTTTGTGATGGTGAAACAAAAAATGTCAAGATTTTTCGATTCAAGCGTGTGCGTGTGCGTGTGCGTGTGCGTGTGCGTGTGCGTGTGCGTGTGCGTGTGCGTGTGCGTGTGCGTGTGCGTGTGCGTGTGCGTGTGCGTGTGCGTGTGCGTGTGCGTGTGCGTGTGCGTGTGCGTGTGCGTGTGCGTGTGCGTGTGCGTGTGCGTGTGCGTGTGCGTGTGCGTGTGCGTGTGCGTGTGCGTGTGCGTGTGCGTGTGCGTGTGCGTGTGCGTGTGCGTGTGCGTGTGCGTGTGCGTGTGCGTGTGCGTGTGCGTGTGCGTGTGCGTGTGCGTGTGCGTGTGCGTGTGCGTGTGCGTGTGCGTGTGCGTGTGCGTGTGCGTGTGCGTGTGCGTGTGCGTGTGCGTGTGCGTGTGCGTGTGCGTGTGCGTGTGCGTGTGCGTGTGCGTGTGCGTGTGCGTGTGCGTGTGCGTGTGCGTGTGCGTGTGCGTGTGCGTGTGCGTGTGCGTGTGCGTGTGCGTGTGCGTGTGCGTGTGCGTGTGCGTGTGCGTGTGCGTGTGCGTGTGCGTGTGCGTGTGCGTGTGCGTGTGCGTGTGCGTGTGCGTGTGCGTGTGCGTGTGCGTGTGCGTGTGCGTGTGCGTGTGCGTGTGCGTGTGCGTGTGCGTGTGCGTGTGCGTGTGCGTGTGCGTGTGCGTGTGCGTGTGCGTGTGCGTGTGCGTGTGCGTGTGCGTGTGCGTGTGCGTGTGCGTGTGCGTGTGCGTGTGCGTGTGCGTGTGCGTGTGCGTGTGCGTGTGCGTGTGCGTGTGCGTGTGCGTGTGCGTGTGCGTGTGCGTGTGCGTGTGCGTGTGCGTGTGCGTGTGCGTGTGCGTGTGCGTGTGCGTGTGCGTGTGCGTGTGCGTGTGCGTGTGCGTGTGCGTGTGCGTGTGCGTGTGCGTGTGCGTGTGCGTGTGCGTGTGCGTGTGCGTGTGCGTGTGCGTGTGCGTGTGCGTGTGCGTGTGCGTGTGCGTGTGCGTGTGCGTGTGCGTGTGCGTGTGCGTGTGCGTGTGCGTGTGCGTGTGCGTGTGCGTGTGCGTGTGCGTGTGCGTGTGCGTGTGCGTGTGCGTGTGCGTGTGCGTGTGCGTGTGCGTGTGCGTGTGCGTGAGCGTGTGCGTGTGCGTGTGCGTGTGCGTGTGCGTGTGCGTGTGCGTGTGCGTGTGCGTGTGCGTGTGCGTGTGCGTGTGCGTGTGCGTGTGCGTGTGCGTGTGCGTGTGCGTGTGCGTGTGCGTGTGCGTGTGCGTGTGCGTGTGCGTGTGCGTGTGCGTGTGCGTGTGCGTGTGCGTGTGCGTGTGCGTGTGCGTGTGCGTGTGCGTGTGCGTGTGCGTGTGCGTGTGCGTGTGCGTGTGCGTGTGCGTGTGCGTGTGCGTGTGCGTGTGCGTGTGCGTGTGCGTGTGCGTGTGCGTGTGCGTGTGCGTGTGCGTGTGCGTGTGCGTGTGCGTGTGCGTGTGCGTGTGCGTGTGCGTGTGCGTGTGCGTGTGCGTGTGCGTGTGCGTGTGCGTGTGCGTGTGCGTGTGCGTGTGCGTGTGCGTGTGCGTGTGCGTGTGCGTGTGCGTGTGCGTGTGCGTGTGCGTGTGCGTGTGCGTGTGCGTGTGCGTGTGCGTGTGCGTGTGCGTGTGCGTGTGCGTGTGCGTGTGCGTGTGCGTGTGCGTGTGCGTGTGCGTGTGCGTGTGCGTGTGCGTGTGCGTGTGCGTGTGCGTGTGCGTGTGCGTGTGCGTGTGCGTGTGCGTGTGCGTGTGCGTGTGCGTGTGCGTGTGCGTGTGCGTGTGCGTGTGCGTGTGCGTGTGCGTGTGCGTGTGCGTGTGCGTGTGCGTGTGCGTGTGCGTGTGCGTGTGCGTGTGCGTGTGCGTGTGCGTGTGCGTGTGCGTGTGCGTGTGCGTGTGCGTGTGCGTGTGCGTGTGCGTGTGCGTGTGCGTGTGCGTGTGCGTGTGCGTGTGCGTGTGCGTGTGCGTGTGCGTGTGCGTGTGCGTGTGCGTGTGCGTGTGCGTGTGCGTGTGCGTGTGCGTGTGCGTGTGCGTGTGCGTGTGCGTGTGCGTGTGCGTGTGCGTGTGCGTGTGCGTGTGCGTGTGCGTGTGCGTGTGCGTGTGCGTGTGCGTGTGCGTGTGCGTGTGCGTGTGCGTGTGCGTGTGCGTGTGCGTGTGCGTGTGCGTGTGCGTGTGCGTGTGCGTGTGCGTGTGCGTGTGCGTGTGCGTGTGCGTGTGCGTGTGCGTGTGCGTGTGCGTGTGCGTGTGCGTGTGCGTGTGCGTGTGCGTGTGCGTGTGCGTGTGCGTGTGCGTGTGCGTGTGCGTGTGCGTGTGCGTGTGCGTGTGCGTGTGCGTGTGCGTGTGCGTGTGCGTGTGCGTGTGCGTGTGCGTGTGCGTGTGCGTGTGCGTGTGCGTGTGCGTGTGCGTGTGCGTGTGCGTGTGCGTGTGCGTGTGCGTGTGCGTGTGCGTGTGCGTGTGCGTGTGCGTGTGCGTGTGCGTGTGCGTGTGCGTGTGCGTGTGCGTGTGCGTGTGCGTGTGCGTGTGCGTGTGCGTGTGCGTGTGCGTGTGCGTGTGCGTGTGCGTGTGCGTGTGCGTGTGCGTGTGCGTGTGCGTGTGCGTGTGCGTGTGCGTGTGCGTGTGCGTGTGCGTGTGCGTGTGCGTGTGCGTGTGCGTGTGCGTGTGCGTGTGCGTGTGCGTGTGCGTGTGCGTGTGCGTGTGCGTGTGCGTGTGCGTGTGCGTGTGCGTGTGCGTGTGCGTGTGCGTGTGCGTGTGCGTGTGCGTGTGCGTGTGCGTGTGCGTGTGCGTGTGCGTGTGCGTGTGCGTGTGCGTGTGCGTGTGCGTGTGCGTGTGCGTGTGCGTGTGCGTGTGCGTGTGCGTGTGCGTGTGCGTGTGCGTGTGCGTGTGCGTGTGCGTGTGCGTGTGCGTGTGCGTGTGCGTGTGCGTGTGCGTGTGCGTGCGCGTGCGCGTGCGCGTGCGCGTGCGCGTGCGCGTGCGCGTGCGCGTGCGCGTGCGCGTGCGCGTGCGCGTGCGCGTGCGCGTGCGCGTGCGCGTGCGCGTGCGCGTGCGCGTGCGCGTGCGCGTGCGCGTGCGCGTGCGTGTGCGCGTGCGCGTGCGCGTGCGCGTGCGCGTGCGCGTGCGCGTGTGCGTGAGCGCGTTGATCGGACGCGAATGCAAACAACTTGACCGATCGAGTTGAAATTTTGCACACAGCATGTGTGGTTAATAATTTGTTTCTGCAAAAATGTATCAAAAAATTTTCAATTGTTATTTCTGTACGCCATTTTTTATTTCTCAACAATTGTCGTTTCGCGCTCTAGCATTTACAACTTTTTAGCTATCTAGCTAAAAACGCGTACACATATGGAATATGATCACCCTAAGGTCCCATTAAAATTTCAAGAGAATCGATCGAACCGTTTAAAATTCATGTCATTTTTAATTTTTTGGCTTTTATGAAAAATGAGTACTTTATTTCAAATGCAATTTTTGCACATTAAATATTCATTTATGACTAAAATAAGTGTCAGTTTCGTGATCAGCGTGAAAAAATACATGGAATACAGTCCCGGAAGAACGACTAACCAAAAAAGTTCGTCTGGCATTTTCATTGCCAATATTGCAAAAATGCGTCATTTTGCGTATATTCAAACAGTGATTTTTTTGCGTCCTGATGGCGTCATGGACAAACCTGGGTACCTATCATGTTCTACAGCAAGAAATACACAAAATAATGGATATGACGGAGTTAAAATAATCGATAAAGCAGTGTCATTTGAACTTCTCGAGTAAAAATTGAAAGATCGAACAAAAATTTGGAACGCATAATTGTATGTATTTTTCGTACTGAGCACAGATCCTACATCCATTTTAACCAAAAGCGTAAGGTTGGTGTATTTTTTTGGGCTAAACCGGAGTCAGCCAGCAGTTTTGCCTAAAAGTTATATACGGCGTTGATGTTGGAAAAAAGTTGAAAATTTACATTTTCATAACTCTTCCTCATAAAAGCTGAAATAGTATATTGCGCAACAAAGGTCGAAAGTTGGCGATTGTGACGAGTTTGTGGCCCGAGCGAAGCGAAGGCTGCAATCACACGAATCGCAATTGCCAATTCGACGCTCGTTACACATCATATTTTTTGTTACAAGTGCATGAATCTGCGGCACTTGGAATGGGAGTCGCACGAGACGAATACTGAAAAGCGAGGTTATGTCTCCAGGAACGAAAACGTGAAAAGTAAACTCCCAAGCGACGAAAACGTGAAAAGCAAACTCCCAAGGGACGAAAGTGAACGAAATGCGAACTGCGCATGCGCGATTCAGTCATTTCACCACAGGTTCACAACTGGCATGCAATAGGCCGCTTTCGGCTAGCAAGACTGCCATGTAAAGTGCCGCGATTCATTCACGTGTGACAAAAAATCTTATACAGTAACAAATCGATGTACTCAACTTAATGACGGGGTGGCTTCCTCGATGGCTCTTTCTGTATTCCCCGGGGATCGCAGTCTTGACTCGATGAAATAAACTTTTCAGGCTGATCGGCTGGCCAAAACCGATCAGAAGGCGTCCGACACGAGGCGTCTCGCTATTCCTTCCCGTCCATATACAAAAAAGTGGGCAAGGTCCATCTCACTCGACGTCCCCGGAGAGAAAGAGGCCGATCCAGGGCCAATTTTCGGTTCCTAGCCCGACTTTCGTCCGGAGACATGTGCATTATTATTCTTTGTATCTCCGCATGTCCCTGGATATCGATGGTGATATCGATCGTAGCCTTATCGATATTCGTGATTTGAATTTGAAATTCGTTCTCTACAAAGGAGCTTTGCGCATAAAGGACCATTATGAGAAAGTGATATAAAAATGTCAACTTTCAACTTTCAACTTGCAACTTTTATGAAGAAGCGATATGAAAATTTCAATATTCCGCTTTTTTTTAAGCAACTCCTGGAAATGGTCACAAGAACTATCGCACTCGTGACAGAACTTCGACGTAGGTTAATCCCTTCAAATATGGGATCACTCGACACGTTAGCATGCCGCTACCGATTAACTTCTAAGCCGTCACTGTCTGACAACGGTCAAAAACATTTTTTTGCATTTCTGTTCGCGTTCTTGTTAAATTATATTCTTGTCATTAAATGAAAAAAATGAAAAAAATGACATGATCATGCGCTGAGATAATTATGTACTTGAATAATAGTTATGTCTCACCATACACCGAGAAAAAAATTGTTGATCCAATCAAATACATTTTGTTGACGAAATATTTGGTTATTTTAACAAAATTGCGTTTGCCGCAACGAAAGCACGATGGAATCAACTAAAATAGGCATTTTGAGTGGAACAAATCTGTTGACCATGCCGCTTAATTTGAAATAACGAAATAATTTCATTGCTCCGAGTAATAATTGATCGTTACAACTATTGTATACATTTGAAAACATTTTTGAACCCATTTATGAGAGCTAAGTCCAGTCAAGTAAATATTCGTGCTGAAGATCGATATTTGTTTGAGAAGTTGGCAGGTTTGGTCACTTGAATTGAAACTTATTTATTACATACTGTTCGAGAATCAGCGCGGCTACATGCGCTAGCTCGAGCGGCCGCTGTTCGGTAACACCTCCCGGCTGAGTCCGGCGAGGCCGACGTGCGCCGTTGACGCACGCGCACCGCGCTCATCCAAGGCGGCACGGGTTATGTGCCGCGTGCAACAGGTTTCGCGCTCATCTACGCCAAGTGGCTGACACGGGTCACCACGCGGTCGGGTAGATCGCCGACTTTGATCGGTTTTCTCACGGTAACAGCTCAATGGTTCTGCTCAATTTCGGTACATCTCATCACGGCGAAGTATCTTCGGTTGAGGGATATCGTTCGAGCTCACTCGGAGCATAACGGGAGTGTATTTTCTCGGGTACGCGACATGCGTATTTTCACTGGAATGGCTCACGTTCTCAACGGATACCTCGCGACGATACAGTGTCGCGGGTAGATTTTCTCACTCGGTCGACTCAAGCGATTCTCATATAATTGTCTTGGCTCAACGGAGTGCTCACAGTGGACTGCTCAGTATAATTATTATTATTATTGTTATTCGGTATCGCTCACTTTCGGGTTCGCTCACAATCGGTCTACTCATGTACAGTGTTTTCCGCGCGTTTTTTACCATCCGTTTTGTTATTGAATAAATAGTTTGTTTTCACTGTTAAGATCTTGTGTGTGAATTTATTTAACCCACCGTTCGGCTATAGCTCACCCGGCATTTCTTAACCCATACTGTAGTTAATACATAAAAGAATGTTATATGTCAAAGTGAGTGCGACATTAAGTTAACCCATTTATTACTGGTAGACCCGAAATATATCATTGGCTGACCGTCACGGATTGACTGAAAATATTGTTCCTATTAATCATTTCGTGTGTCAACTGAAAATGTTTTCTGCTCGAATTGAATAAGTGGGTATGTCATAGAACCACTGCTGTTCAGTTGAAACTGATTGTATTAACTAACGGTTTATTAAAAGATTGAATAATTTCGTTGAAACTATCAATTTGTATCAAGAATACAATTGCATGGGTTAAGGAAATACGTTTGTAGGGATAACATAACATACAATACGCCCAACCAATTCGTGATTCTTCTAATGTTACGACTCGCAGTTTGCTTCAATCAAGGAAAACGGATGTGTCAATTAACATATTCATTGATTCGCACTAATGATACTCTTACCGTTATGTTGTCCCTACGATCGTATTTCTTTGACTCGTGCAATTGTATTGCCGATACCAATTAATTGTTTCAACGAAATTATTCAATCTATCGTAATAAACAATCCGTTAAATCGAATAAAGTATTTGCTCGGCGATATCCACATCAATACAATAACTTTCAACTGAATAGCAGTGGTCGTATGTTATACCCACTTTTTTGAATTCTAGCAGAAAAAATGTCTAGTGGTTAGAATCAATCCAGGCGCATTTAAATAGGCTGCACCGTTATTGATACAATAAAACTGGTGTGGTTGTGTCAATTGCATATTGCAGTTATTGTGATTACAACGTTGGTGCAAAGTGAACCAAAATTGCATTTCATCATCAATTTTTTTTTCGATTCAATCGTATATACTGTTACCATTCTGAAGGTATATTATTTTGACTTGAATGTATACTTGGTCAATTTGAAAAAATGTGATTCGATGTATTCTTATTGTGACGGGGCCTTCCTGCTCCCGTCACAAACACAGCTCGATCTCCAGCTCTCGCTCGTATCGGCACGGATCGCGGCACCCTTTCTCCAGAGAGGAGTCCCTTCCAGGCAGCAGTCAGACAGGGTCAAACGCGAGCAAACTGTTCGCACGGCTACTTACCGTATTTTTTATCACTTTCCCGTCAAAACTCTCGAGCGCACGACGGTCGCAGCCGTCGTCAGAACATCTCCAACTCGTCTCCTATACACCCACAACGACCACGCACAGCAGGCTGGAGCCTCGCTAAGCCACCTGCCATTCAGTAGAGCCGCTACCGAGGTAGCGCGTCACGTTACCGACGACTGCACCACCGCCCGACCACGACGAGTCATCAGCTGCCGAAATCTCGCAGCGTCGGACTCGTCGCAGGACCAGATTTCATCCGCCTGAAAAATCATTCAACGGGCTGCGCTTAAAATACGAATCTCGTGGGTACCTCCCACCACGAGACATCTCGGCACCCGTGTTCACGTTACCGCGAACGCGAGATATTCAAACCTTCCGCGCAGACCCGCGTAATTCGGAAGCTCTCGGCAATAAGAGCAGAGGACGGATTTGACACCGATATATGGTGGGAGGAAGAAGGCCCGCGTGCACGAGAACGCTATCTGTCTCGGGTACTCAATCGTAGGCTCCCGAGAAGGAAGGACGTCGTGACCGCTGCCGATCCGTGCGTAACGTCTCGCGAGAATATCGACATCTTGCCATACGCGAAGTGGGACTTCTGGCCGAGGACAACTCGGGAAGCTCCCGCAACTGCAACGAAACCGGTGAGATCGTCGCACGTGTGCGGTTTGAGACTACAGTTAGAATAGAGCGACCTCGACGCGTTATCGTGGGGGCGGCATGCTTTCGAGTGCGGAACGCGGAATTTGTTCTCGGGAAAAACAGTAAATTCACGCTTAAAAATTCATAGTTCGTTATAATCTTTGCCTGGAAGGTTCTCTCATAATTTCTTATTCCATTCCACAGTTCGCGCCTCGTGCGAGTCCGTAGGCTAGTCTCGCGATAATAGTTCAGATGACGGGCAGGAATGTCAAGCCAAAGTCACATTTGAATCGTGAGCCGTTGCGATTCTCGCAACCGGCTGCTCTCGAGTCCCCGTCGTCGACGCACTGTCGTCCATCCGAGAGAGCTGCGGTGGTTTCACTCCAATTTATCTACTAGCTTACTTTCCATTTAGTCCGAGTTGATTCCGATTCATTAATACTATTATTTCTACCGATTTATATTATAGATTTTAGTTGAACCGATTACATAAACTTCCGCGTAACCCCGCTGCGATCGGGCAAACTTATTATTGTTGCGAAAGGTACCGTGGCTGCGATCCACGCATGTATGTTGAACGTGAGTGCTAAGATCTCGAGTACGATCTGTTACAGCTCTACATTATCGTTCCAAATGTTATCGATTTTGTTGCTGTCGAATTATTATTGTTAATTGTGTGGGAAAATAACCAAAGGGAAACGAGCGTGCACGCCCGCCGCTTCACGGCCACGCTCCCGATATCGAATCGCTAATAAACGATCTTTTGAGTTCCCAGATTTCGTCTCTATCTCTGCTTCCGCCTCGCGGAGGCAGCCGGACGACCCCCTCTGCCAATTTCCCCAAGGTTGAGCGATACCGGGTCGCTCTCGTCTCTCGTTCGGCGCTGAAAATTAAAATGTTGTCGCGAGAGCTGTCGCTCCTGCGGCTGGCGCCCTTCAGGCCGAGTGAGACGGGTTTTGTAGCCGTCTCGTTTAGGCTAACGTGGTTGTGAGAGAAAAACGGTTACAGTATATATACGAACATTTGTCATCTCGAAAATGATTTTATTCAATTCGAAAAGACGTCAATTTAGTCATTCACAAATATTATACCCACAATAAATAACTTTCAAGTTGTTTCAATATTTCAATGTCTAATCATTAAAGTTGATTCTAAGTTAACGACGGAGAATAACTTATATACCCGATTCAAGATTACACGTTTCAATAAACGATTGTACCGTAGCGGTAAGGTACTAGGTCAGGATGCGTTAGTTTCGGGGTTCGAGCCCCACTAGGATATATAGAATATTCATTTGTAAAAATTGTGTTATATTGATAAGTAGCGATGTACTTATAACAATTAAACATATAAAACACGATGTAACCAATGTATGAAATTAATTAGTAACGAATAACGGAAATAATAGTACTGCGGCCCAACTCCAGATTGAGTTGGGCCAAACATTTTTTTCCTTTGTGTGACTCTAAATACTTGTTTCGATCAAAGATTTTCAAGAATTCGGGAGAATCTTGTCGGCGATGCAACAATTTAATAGTCAATTAGACAAATGGTACTGTCCAAAAAATATGGTAGAACAAATCATTTCAATTTTTTAATCAACACGATATTTACATACTGTATAGAAATGTTTAGTTGGGTGTGGTGCATATGCTTTTGAAATGAGCACTCATTGCATTTAAATAAAATTAAGAGTTAGCGTAGTTTAAAAAAACTATATCTTTCGTTCACATTAATATTTACTTCACTGAACTCGACATTTTTTTTCTTTTGACATTTACATTTGTTCCCTAAAATATACTAACGGTTCTTCTTATTATGCAGATTGAAACTCGAAAAATCATATTCATTTTATTGTTGTATTAATTTCTTCTTTTTATTGTTGTACTAATTTCTTCTGAATGACGATCGTCTAAAATCTAGAAGTAAAAAGTACTTCTAAAAGTAGTAATGCTTCGTTTCATCACAGCAATATTTTGGTACTGTGACGTGGTGCGTCACAGCTTTCCCCGCTTAGCCTGGCTCGGAGTCCCGCCACTCACCTAGGGAAAAATTAGAATAAATAATTAGGATTACGAATCTAGGACATAAAAGCGACACACAACATTGTTAGCCCTCCCTCGACCTACCCTCAGTCCCTGATACCCCGTCAGCCCTTCGACTCACTCACCACAGCCAGCGTCAGCCACCGAAGACTCATCGTCAGTCACCGAAGATCCACCTCCAGATTCATCGAAGCCCTCGACAGACCAACGAAGACTCGTCGAAGACCGTCCTACGCCCCCAGCTACCCTGACAGACCTGTCAGGGTGAAACAGCACATCGTGGAGTCAAACTGGCAGACCTTCATGGGACTAACCTGCAAATTCGCCCTCGACAGTCCCGAGGAGAACCCCGTCGCAGCCAAGCCTGGGAAAATTTCGTCGAGTCGGAGCACCCTGCCCGACCCGTCCACCGACACGGAAACACCCGGCGACACCCTCCCGGCTCGGAATGCCGGAGATAAATCGACGAGGTGTGTCGTACGGGCAAAACACTAGTCGCAGCAGCAGGTCCTGTCAAAAGGACGTTCCACGCCAGCCCACCGAGGTCGCCACTTCCCGGCAGCAAGAATGGCTAGTCGATCGATTAGCCAATCGATCACGAAGATGCGCGCGCCGAGCGTCGCGACGAGCCTTCCGTCGCGAAGAATATTCGCAACAGCCCGCGACCAATCCCGACGCCCGCCGCCAGCCAGTCCCGAGGAACGCCAATCAAATTCGCGACACCTGTCGCTCCAGCACGAGGCAGACCCTTAGGACGAAGAAGAAGCCGGAAACGGCGAGGCCATCGTTACTTCGAGCCAGGGCGTAGAGCGAGCGTGTGTAATAGCGAGAACGAGTGCGAAAATTAGTGAAAATTACGAATTTAAGACGACTCAGCTATATTTCCCCGGACCAGATCTTTTCTGGAGAGTTAGTACTATTGCAATTATACCGACCAGACCGCCCGAGGACCCGATTCGACTAATTACCAAGGAAATTATACCGACCACGCCGCCCAAGGGAAAATCGCATACGGAATTACAACGACCAGGCCGTCCAAGGAAAATCGCATACAGGAATTATAACGACTAGGCCGTCCCTGGAATTAGCGATCTACAGAATTGTATTTTTGTAACGAAGGAAGCGTGCTGGTTGAGTGAGTAGCCGATAAGTTCTTCTTCCCCCCCTTTACCCCCCCCGCTGAATTCGACCCTCGCCCACATCCCGAAAACCCCCCCCGCCCCTCTTAATAGATTTAAGTGAATTGTCGTGATATTTATTGCCACCGTTTTCTTTTTTGGATTGTATTTTTCTCTTTTATTATTTGGCGCCTTTGTCTCTCGGTGCTATCTTCGACCGCCGAACACCGGCTGCCACGTGCGTCGGCCATTTTGCATACAATTAAGTGCGCGTGAGTGGCGGTAATTTTTCGCCAATAACCCCGAATATTTTCTTTTATTATTATTATTTTAGCGTATTTTCCCCCCCCCGTCCCCGCGACCCGTCTACGGGAATTTTCACAGACTTTTCGATGTGCCGAGGTTATAACATTAAGAGCCGCTAGGACAGTATCCCAGACCCTGAGAAGTCTCACTCCCCCCTTCCCCCCCCTCGTCCCCCGCTAGCCGTGTGCCGCGATAAAGTCGAGAATTTACTCGCTAATTTTTCTGTTTCTTTCTTTTCTCTTTTTTTTTTCTTTTTCTTTTCTTCCCTCCGCTTTTCTTTTTAAGTTCGGTGCTACACCGTAAAAGTAGCTGGCGCCCATGCAACCCTGAGTCACCCGAGAGGACTTACGACAGATTAGTTCTTTTCACCGGCAAGCCCTTCCCAAGTGATTGACCCCTCCCGTGTAAATTCTTCCCCGATCCACATCCCCTTACGATATTGTTAGTCCCTCTCATTCTTTCTTTTGTTTTCTTTTCGATTAGTATTATAGTAAGGATTCGACGTACCAGTAACGGCGTCGAAAGGACTGGTACCGCCAGAGTATTGTTTTCGCTCATTACCTTCTTTTTTCCTTCTTTTTCTTTTCTTCTTTTTTTTTTTTTTTTTTTTGTTTGGCGCTTCAACGTGCCCGTAACGGCGTTGAAGCGAAGGATAATTACTATTGTAACATCGTGTTCCTACTTCGCTAATTCATTATTCCGTTTTGTTAAATTTTGAAAGATTAAACGAGCATATTATTGGTCATTTTTATAAACGAAATCGTCATTTATTATTTTCCCCCCCCCCCGTCCATACCCGCCTGCCCCAGACTTCGCGAGAAGAGGTCCCGCCCGGCCCACCAACAAAGGAAAGTATCCGTCATAGTACATATATTTAGTATATATATACATAGTATATATAGAAAGTATCCGTCATAGTACATATATGTATCCAGAAATAGCGTCTTGGGCTTGTTCAAAATAAGCAATTTGAATCTAACAGCAAGTATGATTTGACTGAATTATCTGTTCAAGTAAATCAAACGAATGTTCTGTCAAATTAAGATGTATGTAACTACGAACATACTCATTATTCCGTTATTTTTTATATTCTGTGACCGAATTTTCCCCGGGAACCGATTTTTCCCCAAACGAGACGGCTACAAACTCGTCTCATTCAGCCCTGCGGGCGCCAGACGCCAGAGCCGAAACCCTGGCGACAAAATTTTAATTTCAGGAGCTGACCGAGAGACGAGAACGACCCGGTGTCGCTCAGCCTGGGAACCACAGGGTAGAGGGGAGTGGGCCGGTTACCTCCGCGAGGAGGGAACAGAGCTTGAGACGAAATTACGGGAACTCAAAAAGATATTTTATTGCAATGAATATCGGGAGCGTGGTCGAGAAGCGACTAGCGTGCACGCTCGTTCCCAGAATAACCAATCCTTTAACAAAACGATAATAATAATTCGTAACAATATTCGATGACATTTATTCGCTAACGCAGAATCGGTAACACAAAATCGGTAACAGTAGGGTGGCCACCGATAGTGCTCGAGATCGTAGCAATCGCGTTCGACATACACACGTGGATCGCAACCACGGTACCTTTCGCAACAGACAATGATTTAATCAGCCTGATCGCAGCGGGAGTACGCGGAGTGTTATGAGAAAATTGGAAAAGAGAAATACGTAATAATAATTCGGCCAAAAGATAATAATATAAATGGATCGAGGTAAGTTCTGAATAAATGAAATCATGGACTCGCACGAGGCGCAAACTATAGAGTGAAATACGAAATTAAGGGAGAACCTTCCAGGCGAATATAAGATACGGAAACTACAAGAAATGAAAATGTAAAGTTACTAGAATTTTCCTCGAGAACAAATTCCGCGCTCGGCGCGCGAAAGCCTACCGTCCCCACGATAACGCGTCGAGTCCGCTCTATTCTAACTCTAGCCTCAAACCGAACGCGTACGACGATCTCACCGGTTTCGTTGCAGTTGCGGGAGCTTCTCGAGTTGTCCTCGGCCGGAAGTGCCACTTCGCGTATGACAAGATGTCGGTATTCTCGCGAGACGTTGAGCACGGATCGGCAGCGGTCACGACGTCCTTCCTTCTCGGGAGCCTACGATTGAGTCCCCGAGAGAAGCGACGTTCTCGCGATCGCGGGTCCTTTTACCCCCACCCTCTGCCTAATTTGCGTTCGCCCTCTGCTCTATTTATCTGAGTTTTCCGAATTACGGGTTTCGTGCGCGGTTCTTTGAATTCGGCGCGTTCGCAGGTCGTGAACGCGCGAAGCTGAGTGCGCTCGTGGTGGGAGGTGAAACCACGAGGGCTGTTCAAGCGTAGGCACGGGAGCTTCGTGGGCGGAGGCGACGTTGGTCCAGCGACGAGTTGGACGCTGCGAGGTCGGTGCAGCTGAATCTCGTCACCCCAGGGTGGAGTTTGCCGATGTGAAGTCCATCGTCGGTAACGAAGGGCGCTACCTCGGTAGCGGTGGAGTCGACGATGGACTTAGCGAGGCTCCAGCCTGCTGTGTAGACGGACTCAGCGAGAGCGATTGCGAGGCTCCAGCCTGCTGGGTGTACGACTGCGACCAGATCGGCAGCGGGGCTCCAGCCTGCTGTACGTGGTCGTTGTTCGTGTGTAGGCTGGGCGGAAGATGTTCCGACGACGGCTGCGACCGTCGTACGCTCGAGAGCTTTTTACTCGGGAATGAAAAATAAAAAGAATACGAAATTAATCGTGGGAACGATTTGCTCGCGCTTGACCCTGTCTGAAGCCTGGAAGGGGACTCTTCCCGGGAGGAAGACTGCCGTGTTCCGTGCCGATACGTGCAAGAGCCAGACATCGGGCTCTCTTTGTGACGGGAGCAGAAAAGCCCCGTCACAATTCATTACATGTCATTCGCAAATTGACTAAACATTTCGTTCATATCAACGAACACGTAGTGACTTGGACCAATTGATTTATTTCCCTCAATCGAATAGCGAAGCAATTTGAACTGAATAATTTTATTCCGATTGACTGAATATATTGTTGATATAAACATTATTTGTTTTGGGTTCAATGAAAAAACTAATTGTTTAATATTATTCTTCATCCAAAATTATGAATAAAATTATAATTAAAAATTAAACACCAATTAGTTGAATAAACTGAAATTTAGTTGATCTAACATAATTTGCGGTTAGGTCAGAGTTACTATGTTAACGTAATTATTTAGTTGTTTCAACTAAACTGCATTGATCGATCGGACCAAAATGTATATGAAGGAACTGAAAAATGTTTGAAATAAACCAAATTAACTTAACTAAATATATGTAGCTGTTTTCACTAAACCTTTTTCTGAGTGTAGCTACCCATCCGGGATGGCGATCATGGCCAAATATCGTCGATTACCATCGCGGTTTCTCTTTCTCCATCCATTCAGCGCATCTCGGTAGCCTCGAACCATCTCAACATCCCGAAAGGTTCCGGTTACAATCATTCGTCACACTAATACTTGAATTTTTCTCCGATTGCGCTCGAGCATCGTCGCCCAAGCATTGCCTACTGGCACGTTGTCGCGAGCGCATTGTAGCGCCTCGTCACAATACATTTACCGGATACCCTACGTAAATGTACTTGTTTCTAGGTCTTCTACACCATTTGTGGTATATTTTTGTAGGATGCTGATACTCACCAGCATAAATAAATAATCGATACATTTAATAAAGATGTCTGGACTTTCTTCGAGTCGTAAGATTCTAATTTAGTTTTTTTTTACATGTTGCAGGTGCTGTCTTTGCTCATGCTTGCCATACTGTATGAGTGCATTCCTGACTGTCCACCACTACTGTCCAAGCTGCAACGTCTACATCGGTACATGGAAAGGTTGATTTACGTCTCCATTAGTTACTGGCACGTCAGTTGCGTATACTTACTGTCCGGTTTATGTCACAATAAAAATTACGTAGTTCGCAAATCAATGGTATTAAGTAATCACTCTTGGTGCTTGAGTCGATGGGTCGATGGGCAAATGAAACGCAGCAATTACCGTACGCTCTTCAGTGATGATGCGATAACAAATAAAGTTCCTCTCTGCCTCTCCCGAGGCAGTGTTAGCGGCTGACATCAGTTTTTATAAGCCCATTGTCATCAAGCTAAGAGTTAACCTTATGTTTGAATAAACAGTATCGTCTGCGTGGATAGATTTTTTCCACCTACTGTAATTTGCAAAATAATGGTGATTCGGGATAACGAGGATAAAAAGATTAAACAATACATCGTAAATAAAAAAATAGGTATAATTTGCATGATAGACGAATTGTGACGGGCCTAATAAAACTAGTTTAGAATATACTTGATTGTGACCAATGGAAATGTGTAATGTACATTTCCATTTATCATTCCTCGTTTTGAGCCTTTCTATTATGTTGATAGATCTATTGCGTGAATAGATTGTCACACATTACCCTGGTCGATCTTAGTTTGGTAGAACTTTTTTATATGTGCATATATGTTAAAAATATGAATATATGAATATAAATACACTGAATAAAAAATGCCCATACATATATTTTCAATGCAAAAGAAGCCTTGCTTTATTTCCCTTGTATCTAAGGATTACATGGTATAGTTGACGTTTTATGTATGCATTATTGTATAAGAGCATCCTTTATCACACGTTGGAATTGTCATCTTACTAGCCATTGCCACTTCGTTCCATTGGCACGAGAGAATCCTTTATTTATATATATATATATTAATCAGTTCTACTCGAATTGGCACAACGAGATTATTCTTACGAGTTTTAAAAGTTTTAGATTTTAGTTTCTCTTTTATTTCTCCTTGCCCATCTATACCTCACTCATTTCATTATTTTCTATTTTGGTATTTAATTTTTAGTTTGCAATCGACGGTTACGAACATTTTTGTGAACCGATATTGATGAAAATCTGATGGATCTTTAGTTAAATGGCGCCTCTCAATGACTCGATAAAAAGCATTTGGAGTGAAGGTTTCGCAATATTTTGTGCCAAACTTAACTTGCAGTTCCAGATAGCATTTTTTATAACGAATGTACTTTTTTATAATGAAAGCGAGGTAGCGATTGCCATAATTTTTCGTTTACAAATTATACGATTTTCAATGGTCACTTTTTCCGGACTGTGTGGGCCTATACTGTATTTGAACACTAAGCCTTCAGTTTCTGGAGTTAATGATTTGCTACATTTCTTAAACTAAGTTCCCTGGAGGATATTTTAGCGACCATTCCTCTATGATCCTGAATACGTCATGTACCATCATTTTTAAATATTTCTGAGAACATGACTACGGAGGGTTAACGATTTAAATTAATGACGATAATAACTAATGGAATACACTTGCAATATGAGTATATGGGCTTGTCGTGTTTAGCAAATGAGTTGTTGAGAGTATGGTCTTTGTTTTATGAGAACGATATCAATTGCGGGGATGTTCTGAGATAGAAATGGAAACATATTGTGAGCGATGACGTTGATGACCAATCTTAGTTTATCGTTGTCTCCATCCCCTCTACGAGTTAATTCCAGATGATCTAAGTGGTGCCAGGAAAGTTTCTCAGCAGGTTCTCTTTAGGTGGCAGAAACTGCTGTCTCGCAACTGATGAAAGTTCCATGTCGATGGGCTTCGTATCGTCGTAAAAGGACGGTGCCTCGCCCAGGATCACAAAGGTTCCGACTAGTGATGCGATGATAAATATGTAGAGAAAAAGGCGATCCAGGACCATCGCTACGAAGCCCCAGTCTTGATCCTCCTGTCAAACGAATAAAATATTAGTAGGCATGTATAAAGCGTATCGTTTCCAGCAATATACCTTATAATTACACTCTATAGAGATCTATAAAAAGAACTACAGATAATTTAACCACAATAGATACGAATAAATAGCGGAAAGTACCTAATATATTCACTATCGACAAGTCCTCCACATAATACTTAGATAATATAAGGTGATCATAAATTAATCTTAAAAAATGGCAGCCGTTTTAAATGTGTTCTAAATACATTTCAAAATGAACTGCGAATATATTCCGAATGACAGCGAATGCGTCGATATCCAACCTCCTGAAGATATCTCAAATTCCACACGTAAGTAAATCTTTTTGAAGACTCTTCACGTACGTACCATACCATACAATACGGACACAGAATATTATCAGGCAGTTGTCATCAAGAAGCCAATGGTTTTAGCGTCGTTAAGACATCTTCAAGTTACGTTTAAAAGACTTTTCAGAAATCTTTAACCTGGTCCGTGTTGCATGGAATAAGATGACTTTTCTGTTCGCCCATAGTGGGATATATCTATTGACAGCCGTCTAATAAAAATATGTAAAGTCCAAATTGTATCTTAAAGGTGTCGTATTCGCCAAATTTGATGCATACAATTTAGTTTCAAATTTTGGATTAATATCTGTAAGTTGTCAACAAATTATGCAAAGCGACTTCTCGAGGATGTCTTAAAGTTATCTCAAAGTTGTCGTAAAGTATACTCAAAGACATCTTAGAGACCTCAAAATGGCGTCGTAAAGGCGCGTCGAAGACGTTATGGAGGCTTCTCAAAGACTTCAAAGTCTAGAAGTCACAAAAACGAATGTATAAAACGTTCATTCAACATCATATAAACGTCTGTAAGAAGTATTTTTACTTTCTTTACTTTTTTTTTGAAAGGATGGAAATAAGATGTCTATTTTACAACTCATAAAGTCTTCGGTAAAATGACACCTTTAGGATATCATTAGAAAATTAATGCTATATGCGCCGTTACTATCTGACAGTGAATTGATAGTATAAACTTTGTTTTTCGTACAGTGTATAAGTGATTGCAATAGATGCGTGTGCGTCTCTTCAGCCATTGTAATTTGAATGCAGGTTAAGGCTCGGTTCCAGACTTTACGCAATTTTGAAGTTTAAAAAAAAAGTCTGTGGTAGCTCTAACTTACGTACATTTTGAGCTATTTTCCTAAAACCACATTCAAATATAATATTTTGATCAACGACCTTCGGTATTGAAATTGGCCAAAATGATCAATTCGTTAAAATTTTATGATTTTGAAATTTTTGAATTTTTCGTTCGACGCGATTTTATGCATAAAATGTGACTCTGGGAGTAAAATAATTTGGAGCTTCGTGATCAGAAGGCAACGATTCATAAAACATAACCTCAAAACGACGAATCAACCAAATTTCAGTTAGCGATTTTCTATGATGAATTTTGCAATATCGAACGGAGTGTAGAACGAGAACGAATAATGACTACGGGACGAAGATCGGAAACATTAGACAAAACAGAGTAGAACAGTAACAAGAACGAACACGCGATTTGCGGCAGGAAGTTCGTCATCTTGAATAGTATAGTTTAGGATCGCTTACAGCTCACGAAGCGATTAATTGTTACATTTTGTTTTATTTTCTATTGATCTCGCGAATTTATTAAGTGTGTAATCAATATTTCTTTGAACATTTACACATCAAATTTCGTGTGTAAACTTTAAGTGAAACATTTCGGTAATTTCTTTAAAAACTCTGTTTTCGACTAATTAAAACGAATTGACGTCCACGCGTCCCGTCGAACAGGATAAAAGATAAGTTCCAACATTACATAAGGTAAGAGATTCAGTTTCGGAAATTTTCACGATATGGGTCAATATTGCGCGTAGGCAGGACATCGGTCTGTACTTCTTAATACATCAAAGCTGAAGTTCGAACAGGTCCCATCTTCCGGAACGCACTCGCTATAGCCGAAAATTAAATCCGCCTGCGATACGGGATTTTTCCTAAATTCGATCCAACAACTATGATGTCGAATGAAAAAAAGTCGTTTTAATTTTTTTTACACCTCTTAATATATCAAAGCTGAGGATCGAACAGGGTCCAACTTCCGGAGTATAAAAAAAATTAAAACGACCCTTTTTCATTCGACATCATGGTTGTTGCATCGAGATTCGAAAAATTGCAGTGTCTAGCTCTGACTCAATTTTCAAGTACAAGGAGCTCGGCCTGAATTTTGGATTGTCTTAATTTTTTTTCTTCATAGTATCATGTACTCTTTCCTTAGAAAAGTAGTTTTTCAGAAACCGCAACGAAAATGTACAACGCATAAAACGGCCGGTCACAGTATCGTGATCCCATAACCTCTCTTGTATTCGCCATATGACACATGAGCCAGAGCTGGGAGAACTGCTGCAACTTTCCAACGTTTCAAACTTCACCGCTATAGTAGTTCCAACTGTGTGCTGTAGCGGCATTTAAAATCGAATTGTGATTTATATATTATCAACGAAAAGTTACCTATGAACGTGTAAAAGACTTTTCATAGAGACTATAGTGCATCTACGACCCGTGTTCGGGACCCAAAATAGTGTTAAGGCAAAGAACCCCCGTCAAGGATATATCATAATCATCTATTCATAATCAGCTAAGTACTGCCGGTGTGAATGGGATATGCACGTAGACCTAAGATAAATATTATCTGTAACATAGAATAGCAATATATATCGCTTTTTTCACTCTTAGACAGATAGCATTTTCATTTAGACCCTTCTCTTCTCCCTTCTCTTCCCTTCTCTTTTCTCCCTTTTACAGGTACTCGGGAAGCGGGCCCGTACGGGACGAAACGAGGCGACCCACAAAAAAAAAATAAAAATATTTGCTAAAAAATTTCTTCGCCGGTTGATAGAAAAGAGAAGATAAGTCCAACACACTATATCGATATAATTCAGACAGTTCAAACAAAATTAGGGGCGTACTGAATCGGAATTCGAATTCGAGACCTTCCGACTGCCGGTCGACTGCTCTGACCACTGAGCTACCCCGGGCCGCTACACATACAATTTTCAAATTGTCCTCATTAATGGTATTTTTCGCTTTGTTACAACACATATTGGATGTATGAAAACATTAATGAAATTAAGATAGAACATGCAGGGTTCCAGCGAGTAATTCGTATATACTCATTTGTTATATTCATTGCACTCCCTTTATACGAGAGTGATCGAAGTATATATTCGGTATCGCTATGGCAGATTGGTTCAGTAAAAATCAACACTTCTAGTATTACCGATATAATTTGTAGCGATATATACAGGGTGAGTTGTAACTTATGTACGAAATTTATGCCAGCGTGCAGAGCGGATCGCGCTGAAAATTTTGGTTTTTGAGAAATTGCGATGGGATAAAAAATGATAAAGTTATTAACGTTTAAAGTTGGCCAATCACGGCTCATTTTACATCGGAGTCTCGGCGTTCGGACGATGGCTAAACAATGACCCGACTACCACATGCAAGCAAACACGAACGAGTGACAAAAGACAGCGAGCGGGAATACGAACGGTTCGAAGTTAGCCTCGATCTCGACGAAATGTGCCGATATGCCGTCAGGCTAATTCCAAATAATGGATATTACAAGCTTTGCTTTTTAATAATTCGAATGAAATTCAAGGAATCGAATATCGAATGAAATTAAATATCAGATTATAATTCCTTTGGACGGGCCATTTAACGAGTTGAAGCGACCTTGGGACATGGTTCATGTGAAACCTTATTGTCTTGCGCATCTCGTAACACCGATGCGAACGTCGCTTCAACTCGATATAACCACCCTGGTGATAAATACACCTTTCCCCTGTATTGAATGAAAAGAAACAGCACAGACTATAATTCCTTTGGACGGGTCATTTAACGAGTTGAAGCGACCTTAGGACATGGTTCATACGAAACCTTATAGTCTTGCGCATCTCGTAAGACCGATGCGAACGTCGCTTCAACTCGATATAACCACCCCGGTGATAAATCCACCTTTCCCCTGAATCGAATGAAAAGAAACAGCACAGACTATAATTCCTTTGGACGGGCCATTTAACGAGTTGAAGCGACCTTGAGACATGGTTCATGTGAAACCTTATTATCTTGCGCATCTCGTAAGACTGATGCGAACGTCGCTTCAACTCGATATAACCACCCTGGTGATAAATACACTTTTTCCCTGTATTGAATGAAAAGAAACAGCACAGACTATAATTCCTTTGGACGGGTCATTTAACGAGTTGAAGCGACCTTAGGACATGGTTCATACGGAACCTTATTGTCTTGCGCATCTCGTAAGACCGATGCGAACGTCGCTTCAACTCGATATAACCACCCCGGTGATAAATCCACCGTTCCCCTGAATCGAATGAAAAGAAACAGCACAGACTATAATTCCTTTGGACGGGCCATTTAACGAGTTGAAGCGACCTTGGGACATGGTTCGTGTGAAACCTTATTGTCTTGCGCATCTCGTAAGACTGATGCGAACGTCGCTTCAACTCGATATAACCACCCTGGTGATAAATACACCTTTCCCCTGTATTGAATGAAAAGAAACAGCACAGACTATAATTCCTTTGGACGGGCCATTTAACGAGTTGAAGCGACCTTGGGACATGGTTCATGTGAAACCTTATTGTCTTGCGCATCTCGTAACACCGATGCGAACGTCGCTTCAACTCGATATTGTGTTGCGCATCTGACGAGATGCGCAACACAAAAAGGTTTCACGTAAACCATGTCGCAAGGTCGCTTCAATTCGTCAAAGAGCCCGTCCGAAGGAATTATAGTCTATGATATTTCAATTCATTCGATACAGAAGAACGCCGCGGATTTATCTCCAGGATCGTTATATCGAGTTGAAGCGAAGTTCGCATGGGTCTTATGAGATGCGCAAGACGATAAGGTTTCACGTACACCATGTCTCAAGGTCGCTTCAATTCGTCAAAAATCCCGCCCAGAAGAATTATAGTTTATGATATTTCTTTTCAATCGATTCAGGAGAAAGGTGGATTTATCACCAGGATCATTATATCGAGTTGAAGCGACGTTCGCATCGGTCTTATGAGATGCGCAAGACAATAAGGTTTCACGTAAACCATATCGCAAGGTCGCTTCAATTCGTCAAAGAACCCGTCCAAAGGAATTACAGTCTATGCTATTTAATTTCATTCGATATTCGATTCATTGAATCGAATTGAATTCATTGAATTCGAATTCATTTCATTCGAATTATTAAAAAGCAAAGCTTGTAATATCCATTATTTGGAATTAGCCTGACGGCATATCGGCACATTTCGTCGAGATCGAGGCTAACTTCGAACCGTTCGTATTCCCGCTCGCTGTCTTTTGTCACTCGTTCGTGTTTGCTTGCGTGTGGTAGTCGGATCATTGTTTAGCCATCGTCCGAACGCTGAGACTCCGATGTAAAATGAGCTGTGATTGGCCAACTTTGAACGTTAATAACTTTATCAATTTTTATCCCATCGCAATTTCTCAAAAACCAAAATTTTCAGCGCGATCCGCTCTGCACGGTGGCATAAATTTCGTACATAAGTTACAACTCACCCTGTATATATTGGTAATTCATAATAGATGTCACAAGTTCCGGTGCAAAATATTCCCACACTATCAGTGGATGATAAATTTCCACCCCTTGCAGAGCTGGAGAAGAATCTGTTAGCGTACGAATAAGCCTCACAACAAAAATTTTGGAAACGAAGCAGCCACAAAATTTAAAAAATGTTAAACTGAAAAGCCCGCTCGATCGAAAGTTGAAGTTTTACGATGCTAATTACTTTTGCATTCTGGGAGGCTTACGCTTCAAATCAAGAGACAAACGAGAGACAAACGACAGACGAGGTGCATTGTCTTCGTGCATTCAGAGTTATGAATAATAATCATTTATTGCATGAAAACCACCCTGCATTAATTATAAAAAATAATGTTCTTTACTATAGTACCCACAAGATGGCTTATCCAGTAACCATAAAATCCTAGCGTCGAGGTGCCGTAATTTCCTAGAAGTCAGAAGTATGAACTTGAAATACTAGAATGATAAACTTTCGTCGGAAGGTGCCAAATAAAACTACAAGGTTAATCAAATTTATTCGTCGGCTTTCAATAAATCCATCATAATACATATGATTACTTTTCTCTTATATGTTCCTTTACTTTATGGTGCGCTGTTTCTTTAGACGCAGCTTTATCCTTATTGCACGATCAAGACGCGAATTTTTAAGGCTTATATTTCTCGACGGAAGGTACGAGGAATTCAATGTCATGAAGGTTGGAAATTGTATTGATTAGCAGTACATATAAGCTTCTTACTCAAGATTACACGTCGATATTGATGCTCGTCGAGGATTAAAATGGATTGAGTAAAGTCGCCGGGGTGGTTTTAAGCGTACACGAAGATTGCAAAGTTTTTTGACATGTTTAAAAACAGAAATCAAGAACGTTGTTGCAAAATTAACTGCTTTATGGCAGATAAAGACTTGCTTGAACGTGATGTTTTGAAGGAACTTTTCGGCGTGTCTGGATACATCGGTTTATTCCACACACTGAAAACGTTCTGTCGGCAAATAATATCGGAACGGGTAGACGCGTTAAATCCGATGAAACTGCAAGAAGTTGTAAAAGTTCTTCACGGTCTTGCATACAGTTCGTCAGATTCTGACTGTAACGAGGAGTACGAAGAATTTAGCGGAAAAGCTGCAGAACGGTTAACGACTATTACAATAATATTTGGCATCCGATTAAAGATACTCACACGTATACTCGCACGGATACTCGCACGGATACTCGCACGGATACTCGCACGGATACTCGCACGGATACTCGCACGGATACTCGCACGGATACTCGCACGGATACTCGCACGGATACTCGCACGGATACTCGCACGGATACTCGCACGGATACTCGCACGGATACTCGCACGGATACTCGCACGGATACTCGCACGGATACTCGCACGGATACTCGCACGGATACTCGCACGGATACTCGCACGGATACTCGCACGGATACTATAAGACGAATAAAAGCTATTTACTCTCTTTAGAAGATTGGTATAGATAGGACGCAGGATGGCACTCGTCGAGTGTCGAAGAATAAATCGTTGAATAAGATTGTCAATTTCAAACTTCGATCAGCCTCGATATCATATGACGACGACGACGACGACGAGGATGCGAGTAGCATATTCTACGAATCGTTTCAACTTATTTCTCAGCCTAGTTACGAAAAAAAAATTTTGTTTGCAGAAATCAAAAGCGTTCGGGGAAATTGATTCTCGTGAAAATATGGTTGCCGACGTTCGGCGGCTCCGAAATCGAACGGCGCTATGGACCAGTAAGATGCATCTACGGTAGCGGCGACTACAGGTCTATTAAGCTGGCATCCACATTACATGAAAAAAAAATGGGCTCTACTCATAATTTACAGGCTATTTATAGGCTTTCGAATGCCACCAAAAATAATTTTAGCGTTTAGAACTGCCCTTATCGACAAAACCACCCCCGAAGAAGGAAAAAAATACTAATCTCCGAGCGTCGGTGGCTCGCAGGCTTGGCTATAGTCTCAACATTCATCCGCATTTATGGACAAGCCTTTTCGCTACCTTATGATTTTTGGGCTGCAACGCCTCTCAAAAGAGGTAATCGGGGGGAGTTTTTTCAGTGGGAGTAGCGCAGCCTGCGAACCATCGTTACTCGTAGATTAACCTTTTTTCCCTTTCTCGGCGGTGGTTTTGTCGACACGGGATGGTTCTGATGAGAAAAAATAAGTCCAGTTAATAGTGAGTAAGCTGGGAAATAGAGCCTATAAATGCCCATAAATATTCGATACCAACTCGGCGCAAAAATATTTTTTTTTACATTTCAACAATGTTTAAGGGTGGCTGCAGTCGTAGCGGTTGATCCCAAGGAGTTGGGGGTTGTATATGTGAAGAGCCCATAAAAAGCCCACAATTCTGAGACCAAAAAATGCTTCTAAGTTATATAAGAAAAAAGTTGACGCTGGCTTAATATTAAGCTGGCAACCTCAATTTTCAATTTCTATTTTCTCGAAATGGGCATGAGCTCGAAAATTATAGTTCGTGGGATTGGAAAGTCCATAAAAAGCCTATCTAAGCCCCCAACCTATCTAAGCCCCCATCTAATTCCTAAATAATTTAACCTTTTTTTACTTTCCTAAAGAGTTCGATTTTTTCGAGTGTTTTCCCAAATTATTCTGACTTTTTTATTTCGAAATATTAACCTACATGGGAATTACAGGCTTTTTATGGGCTGTGGGGGTGCCAGGTTAACATTAAGCCAGCACCAACTTCTTTCTTACAACACTTAAAAGCATTTTTTTGGACTTGGAATTGTAGGCTTTTTATGGGCTCTTCAGATATGCAACCCTTAGCTTGGGAATTACCTTCCCCCTTCCCTTTACCCTTGCTCGGCGGTGGTTTTGTCGATAAGGGTCTTTCTGATACGCTAAAATAAATCCAGTAAATAGTGGCTACGCTAGGAATAGAGCCCATAATAGCCCATAAATATTCCACATAAATTTGGCGAAAAAATATTATTTTTATTTCGAAAATATTTGAGGGTTGCTGTCTTCATAAGGGTTGAGTTCAGAAAAATGCTTCTAAGTATTGTAAGAAAAAAGTTGGTGCTGTCTTAACGTTGAGCTGGCACCTCCACTTTTCAATTTCGATTTTCTCGAAACATGTATGAGCCCAAAAATTATTTTTGGTGGCATTCGAGAGCCCATAAAAAGCCTGTAATTCCCATGTAAGTTCATATTTCGAAATAAAAAAGCCGGAAGAAAAGTTTTAAAAAAAGTTGAAAATTGACATTTTCATATAGTTTCCTCATGAAAGCTGAAAATTGAAATTTTCACATCACTTCCCCATAAAAGTTGAAAGTTGAAAGTTGAAAGTTGAAATTTTTATATCACTTTCTCATAATGGTCCTTTATTCGGAAAGCTCCTTCTATGAGAAAGCATTTACTATATTTTTGGCTTCCTCATAGAGGAAGCTTTCCGAATAAAGGACCATTATTAGAAAGTGATATAAAAATTTCAACTTTCAACTTTCAACTTTCAACTTTCAACTTTTATGAGGAAGTGATGTGAAAATTTCAATTTTCAGCTTTTATGAGGAAGCTATATGAAAATGTTAATTTTCAACTTTTTTGCCCACATCAATATCGTATTTAACTTTTAGTCAAAACTGGCGGCTGACTCAAGCTTAGCCCGAAAAAATACACCAACCTTACACTTTTGGTCAAAACGGATGTAGGCTCTGTGCTCGGCGCGAAAATAACATAGAATTATGTGTTCCAAATTTTGTTTCGATCTTTTAATTTTTACTCGAGAAGTTCAAATGACATCGCTTAATCTAATTATTTTAACTCCATCATATCCATCCTGTTGTGTATATATTGTCTTAAAACACGATAGACCCCTGGTTTTTTCCGCGATCCCATCGGAAAGCAAAGAAATCGCTGTTTAAAAATACCGAAAGACACTAATTTTTGCAATTTTGGCTACAAAAATGCCCGATAAACTTTTTCGCTAGATGTCGCCCCAGGACTGTAATTCCATGTATTTTTTCATGCTGATCACGAATTTGACACTTTTTTATACATAGATAAACGTTTAATGTGGAAAAATGCGTCTTGAAAAAAAAAAATTGCATAAAAATCGAAAAATTCAAAATGTCATAAAATTTTAACGGTTCGATCGATTTTGTTGAAATTTTGATAGGATCATCGGGAGATGATATTCCATTTGTGTACGCGTTTTCAGCCCAATAGCTGAAAAATTGCGAGCGCTACGCTGCGTACAGACATTTTCGAAGAAATTAAAAATGGCGTACAAAAAAAACAACTGAACATTTTTGGACGAAATTTTGACCAAACGTTGACTGTTGATCATACATGATGTGTGCCAAATTTCAGCTTGGTCGGTCAAGGCGTTCTCGAGTTATCGCGGTTTGAATATTTCACGTCGGATTCACGCACACGCACACGCACGCGCACACACACGCGCACGCGCGCACACGCGCACGCGCGCACACGCGCACGCGCGCACACGCGCACACGCACACGCGCACACGTACACCCGCGCGCACACACACACACACACACACACACACACACACACACACACACACACACACACACACAATGTGTTTCTAAATGTGATTTTTCGATGTTTTGGAACATTCTGAACGCGTTTTCATTAAAAGCTGGAATTTTTTTTTTCACCATAACAAAGCTTCCTTTATGAGGAAGCAAAAAAGGTTACATTTTTTAGGAATTACAGGTTTTTTATGGGCTCTCCAATCCCACTAACTATCATTTTTGGGCTCAACCCTGTTTCGAGAAAATAGAAATTGAAAATTGAGGCTGCCAGCTTAATATTAAGCCAGCGTCAACTTTTCGCTTATATTACTCAGAAGCATTTTTTTATCTCAAAATTATGGGCTTTTTATGGGCTCTTCACATATACAACCCCCAACTTCCCGGGATCAACCCCTAAGACGACAGCCACCCTTAAACATTTTAGAAATCTAAATAAAATCTTTTTTCGCCGTGTCGGTATCGAATGTTTATCTCGAAAAAACTACCCCTTTCTACGTAAAAAGGCGAGCCCATAAATGCGAATGAATGTTGAACTCTAGCGCAGCCTGCGAGCCATCGGTATTCGGAGATAAGCCTTTTTCCCCTTTCTCGGTGGTGGTTTTGTCAGTGCGGGATGGTTCCGATGGGCTGAAATAAATCCAATAAGTAGTGGGTAGGCTGGGAATAGATCCTATAAATTGCCCATAAATATTCCACACTGATTTGGCGAAAAATTTTTTTTTTATTCAAAAATGTTTAAGGGTTACTGCCGACTTAGGGGTTGATCCCGGGACGTTAGGGGTTGCAGCCTATAAATGGCCGATAAATATTCCACACAGATCTGGCGAAAAAAATATTTGTTTTTATTTCAAAAATGTTTAAGGGTTGTTGCCGTCTTAGGGGTTGGTGCCAGGAAATTGGGGGTTTTATATGTGAAGAGCCCATAAAAAGCCCATAATTCTGAGAAAAAAATGCTTCTAAGTGTTATCAGAAAAAAGGTTGGCACTGGCTTAATGTTAAGCTGGCACTCCCATTTTTCAATTTCGATTTTCTCGAAACAGGAATGAGTCCAAAAATTATTTTTGGTGGCATTTCAAGGCCCATAAATAGCCTGTAAATTGTAAGTAGAGCCAATTTTTTTCATATAGTGTGGATGCCAGCTTATTAGACCTCGTTTTGACCAAAAGCATAAGGTTGGTGTATTTTTTCAACCATTGTATTGAGTCAACAAACAGTTTTGCCTAAAAGTTAAATACGACGTTGATGTTGGGAAAAAGTTGAAAATTGACATTTTCATAACGCTTCCTCATAAAAGCTGAAAATTGAAATTTTCATATGGCTTCCTCATAAAAGTTGCAGGTTGAAAGTAAAAATTTTTATATCACTTTCTCATAATAGTCCTTTATTCGGAAAGCTTCCTCTATGAGGAAGCCAAAAATATAGTAAATGCTTTCTCGTAGACGCAGCTTTACGAATAAAGGACCATTATGCGAAAGTGATATAAAAATTTCAACTTTCACCTTTCAACTTGCAACTTTTATGAGAAAGCCATGCGAAAATTTCAATGTTAAAGCTCTAATTTTTTTTTCTGATGAAATATTTTAGGAGAAAATACGAGTTGTCTCTAAGATCTACACATTCTGTTAAGGGGTCTACCCCAATTAGAATTTTCAAAAAAAAATACCTGAAATGCAAGTTACAACGTTCTCTCTACATTAGTCGTGTTTGAAATTTTCAACCGTCAACATCTGTGCTCGAGATTGCTGAAATGGAAAAGAAGAGTGTACACCAAACTGCCAACTGGCGACGTTCAGGTTCGAAGCCGAAAAAGCGAAAATTTCATGGAGTGCTTCCACATGCCCATGAGGCAAATACAAGTCATGATAGTACATCTGCGGCGAAGTTAAAAAAATCGAAAGATATGAGTTTCGACGTACACGTAGATCGAACGACAGGATACAGTGTTATACACTTTTTTAAACATCCTCCTGCTCTCGCTGAAGATGTTCAAGAAGTTCTAAAACCGATCTCCGACGATTTGATAAAACAAGAACTACTTGATCTTTCGAGTAGTGCCTCGGCGGAAACACGCAGAATAATAACGAATCTTTCAACTGCGTCTGGTCAATGGCTCCCAAACAAATCTTTAGCGAAAAAAAAAAATTGTTGGAATAGTGTGTCGAATAGCTGCTTGTATTTTTAACGAGGGATTACAGCCAGTATTAAAAATCTTGGAAGTAATCGCCAAGCGAGCATCGCGAGTCGGGCGTCAAAATCGGCCCGACCGCCGAGCAGTTCGTCGCTGACCGTGACAGAACACGCATACAAGTTACGAACCGCCGCAGCAGCGATGCCTCTAAGGAAGCCAGAACGAAACGAAAGCGGGCTGTTTTGGATGAAAATGAGCGCTATGAAGAAACTGAAGGCATAATGTATGGTGCAGGCATCGCTGATTAGACGTAAGTAAGATTTTTTCACGATTTTTCGTTAAAGAAAACTTTAATGCGTTTTTCTCAAAATGACGTTTTTGGACGGCTTTTTCATAAAATCTCCGAAACTATTCAACGGACTCTAAGCAAAATTTTACCACACGTTCTTTATGAATATAGCTATAGAGCATATCATACGAATTTAGAAATTTTTTCTGTAAGTATTTTTTTTTTTGTTGTAAAAAACGATGTAAAAAACGTGCTTTTCGTAGTTTTTGGAAAAATGGCTGCCATTTTGTAATTAAAAAAAAATAAAAAATCGTATAATATGCGCTATAGCCATTTACCTACTGAATCTAAAACCATTTCTTTTCAGATCATCCATTCCAGAGATTTTATCAACAGCGCAAACCCATCTTTTTATTTGGACCTGTCTTCTCTCCCATTTTTCTGTACGAAAACTGAGTAAAATGAAAATAATGTTATTTCTTTGTGTATGTTAAGAGTGTATTTTTTAGGCCTAACACTTTTTATATCCATATTTATAATTTATACCGGTCGAAAACATTCGTGAAAATAGCTTTTTTTGCCCATCTAATTAGGGTAGATCCCTTAAGGATGCATCACACATACATTCCCAACCAAAAGTTTAATGCGATCAAAATTTCCGTACTTCGTGGCATGCCAAAAATCCGAAAAAATCAGCCCCATTATGTATGTCAAGACCTTTGATTTCGCATAATAATAATGCCAAAAAGTTATTAACTAATGATTCGAAAATCAATTGGTTAAAAAAAATCAGACAACTTTTTATTTTCACATTTTACATAAATTCCTTGATATTTTAGAATTCATATTTAATCATAAATAGAATCACTTAGAATTTTTTTAGAATATTCTACCATTTCAAACAAATTTTGCTCGAAAATTTAAAAAATTGTTGTAGAGGCATCAATTTCGGATATGTTTCAGCATCGCGATTCTACAGTATACACAAAATGTTTCGAGGCCATTGCCCCAAACGTTCCGGAGTTACGGCCTTAAAAAAATTCTAAAAACAGAAAATTAAAAAATGATAGAAAATTCTGAAAACCTTTACGTGGCTTCTTGAAAATTAATGAATTAATTTGGAAAGAGGAAAAAAGGTTTACTGATTATTTGCTGAACAATTTTTTTGTTTACCAATTTGTTAATAACTTTTGACTTTATTCTTATGCAAAACGAATGGTGTTGGCACCTTTAATACGAGTGATTTTTTTCATATTTTTATACCATTTGGAAGGGTTCGAATTCTCACTAAATCTCACTTTTGACTCGGAATGTACGTGTCCTTCCTTAAACGTATCAGGAGCAGACCTTAAAAAAACTTTATTTTTGCAAATGCTATAGTTTTTCTAAATAATTTTGGTCGGAAAATTTCAGACAACTTACGAGTTCTCTCTAAGATATACTCATTCTGTTACTCGTTCTAAACCAGTGAAAATTTGGGTTTTCTAGATAATTGTTCGTGAATTTAGAAAATTATTAGCAAGAGAAAAAAAATAATGTTCATAGTTGTTAACAAAAGTCGGCAGAGAAAATTAGAGATTTCCAGTTCAGGAATATTTAGATTCAGAAAAATCTTTAACATTTTTTTAAAGTGCGAGATCTGAGAAATTCAGAGAACTATTCAGAAAAAATTCTGATAAATTTTCCGAGACGTTTACATAAATTTTCTTTATCAAGTAGGCCACTTTTTTCGGTCGACCTCTCAGAAGTTTTGTGGAACTTGCCAGTTTGTAATACTACTTGAATGGGTCAAGGGTGATTTTTTTAGAATTTTAAAGTGCACCGTTCAGGGTTTACGTTTTCTTTAAAATATCAGTATATCTCCAAAATATTGACTACCCTAAAAATTCTTACGAACTCTTTAATTTTTCATGAAATTTCGAATGATGTTAGAATCATAATTTACCCGATACAGGAAAGTCCATTTTTCGTAAAAAAAAAAAAAAAAATCAATTTTATCGACAAAAAACACCTTCGTTTCTGGTCCTAATTCTACAAGGTATTTGGCATTGTATGAGGATTCTGAAAAAAAAAATCCCAAGGTGGGACCTGCCATACTTGCGTAGTAAAAAAGTAAACAAATAAAAAATGTAATGCAAAAAATGTGTTTGTATTTTGTATATTATTTTCGTATTTTTTTCATATTATTTTTTTGGATTGTATGTCATTGTTATGGGATGATCTGTATCTTGTGACACGGTGTTCTTAGGGGGTTTACGCCCCAGAACACGAAATAAACTTGGGATTTTTTTTTTTTTTTAGAACCTTAATACTATGCCAAATATCCTGTAAAATTAGAACTAGACTCGAAGGTGTGTTTTTTGTAGAATTTTATTTTTTTTTTACGAAAATTGGACTTTTTTATATTGGGAAAATTATGACCATCATTCGAAAGTCGATGAAAAATTAACAAGTTAATGTTCCTAAGAAATTTTTGAGTGATCAATATTTTCTGACATATACGGATATTTAAAGAAAAACGTAAATCCTGAACAGTGCCCTTTAAAAATCTAAAAAAATCACTGTTGACGAACTCAAGTAGTACTACAAACTAGAAAATTTTTTAAAACTTCTGAGAGGTCGACCGAAAAAAATGGCCCAGTCGATAAAGAATGCTTCATAAATAACAGTAGCGCAGCGGTTAGCTCTCTTACCTACCCTGGTGAAAATATTTCTCTGATTATGTCTGAAAATTTATCTAAAAGTTTCGGAAAATTTATCTGAAAGTTTCGGAAAATTTATCTAAAAGTTTCGGAAAATTTATCTAAAAGTTTCGGAAAATTTATCTAAAAGTTTCGACAAATTTATCAGAAATTTTTCTGAATAGTCTTCTGAATTTCTCAAAGTTTTCGCACTTTTGAGAAAATGTTAAAGATTTTTCTGAATCCAAATATTCCTGATTGTTCTGAAAATCTCTCATTTTCTCTGCGAACTTCTCTTAACAACCATGAACATTATTTTTTTTATCTTTTACTAATAACTTTCTATATTCACGAACATGTATCCGGAAAACTCAAATTTTCGCTGGTTTAGAGCGAGTTACAGACTGAGCATATCTGAGACAGAAATCGTAAGTTGTCTGAAATTTTCCGACCACCATTATCTGGGAATATTAGAGCATTTCCAAAATAAAGTTTTTCAAATGTCTGCTCTTAGTACAAACAGAATGAGTAGATCTTAGAAATAACTCGTATATTCTCTTAAAGTATTTTATCAGAAAAAAAATTAGAGCTTTCCATAATTTTTCGGAGATTTCCCTGAATTTCTCTGATAAATTGTGACTGCTGGAGGTTGTGCCGAGAAAATGGTAGAGATATTTAGCAAATAGCAGAGAAGCTCAGAGAATAATTGCGGAAAATCTCTGAAAATCACTCGAATGGTCTGGTTATAGTTTTTTTTTTTGCCGACTACGCTAAAGAGGCCCTATTTCATGCCTGCAACGGGAGTGGACAGTGGCCGATTCTTGATGAGCAGAAGAAAAAGTAATTTACCGGGCGGAAATGTGATTTAGCGGTAGGAAAAGTAAACTTTTCCTCCGGCTAAATTACTTTTCCTTCCGCTCGTCAAGACTCGGCCAATTTCCATCCCCGTTACAGGCATAGAAATATGGCAACTTTTCAGCATAATCGGGAAAAAAAAGCGTATGCCACTCGGGAGGAAGTGCCTTTTCACCTCGTGTGAATTTCTGCCGTCGTTGCGCTCGGAGATTAAACTTCGCACTTGAGGAAAAGACGCACTTTCCTCCCTTGTAGCATAATATACTATTTTAGACAAATTGTCAGAGAAATATTTACAATGGGGTTGTAATAGACTGACTTCGATTTAAAAGCCGGCGATTTCTGTATTTTCTACCATTCAAATTTGGACCAGCCATCACATCATCAGCCACGACCAATCTTCCAAAATCTCTGGTCGATTGTTACAAAGTAAATATTTTCAATATTTCACCATAAGATAAAAAGCGTGATAATCGAAGTGTAAAAAAAGTTCTTCATATGCTGTAATACTGTTGTGTACGATGATTCTATGAAAAAAATATTTTCCGCGATTATTTGGCTTCTTCTCAGGGGAGCTTTATGTGCAAAATAAAATAATTACGTTTAGATTTTTCACTGTTCAGCCATTCCAAAGTCCGAATTTTTTTACGATAAAAACTTTAAAATACTGAAAATTGCTAATGTTCGAAATATTGACTAGAAAAATTCTTTATCGAATTATTTCCTTAGTCGTCCGTTCACGATTGCATCTAACGTTGGTCACTAGTTTACTTATTTTACCACTAGCTAAATAGATGATATCGAAACATACGCCTGAATTGAAGTACTCATTTAACAAAAAAATTGAACATTAATATTGTCATAAGACTTAAAAAGGTACATCAATTTTTGCCAAATTCAATACAGATAGTCCTTTTAGATACAACTTTTTAGGCCAATATCTTACAAATTGGAAGAGTTAGTCGAATGAAGTTCTTAGAGTCAAAAAAGGTATTTTTTGAAACGTTCTCAATATCGCAAAACTCAAACACCTCGGCTGCTATTTAATAAATTTGATAATGAATACTCTTTGAAATTAGACAATTTCTGTAGAAAAAGATTCGGCACGATAACCCAATATTTATGAAAACTACGGAGTGAACAATTTTTTCTTTTTCGAAAAATTCAAAATCTGATAGAATCTAAGTAAGGGTTTCATCACGGCGTAAACAAGCATCTGCCCAAACTCTACCTAAATAGAACTCTACCCGATTTAAAGCCAATCCGATTTAAAAACAATTCTGCCTAATAACAACCTTACCAGTTTTAACGGCAGATTTCATTTTACTGAGTTACTACCAGAATCTTTACCAGAATGCAGGTCTCGGAAAATATCTTTACGATATAGTAACTCTATAATATTATAGGTCTATCAGATTATAACTCTATTCCTGGCAAAAAATTGTCATATACGATCATATGTAGATCAGATCTGATTGATCATATCTGACACGAGATTCTGACAAAAACATGGTTAACAATAAATTTGAATGATGGGTTTTCCCGTGAAACGATATTTTTTCAGGGGAAAACCTATATTTGTTATGGAATATGTCCAATAAAATCAGTAAACGGGAATCGAACCCAGAACAATGGCGTGTTGAACTAAGTCACTTACCACTCGGTCACGAGAACTTTCGTGACACAGTATCAAAATCACGAGTATGTGAGTGACACCGAATAAAAAAATCGACTTAGAACATTTCTCTTTTCAGACGATGATAAACGATTCTCACATTAACCATAGAATTATTCGTTATTGTGCACACGTAATTATAAGAAAAGGTTAATTTCTTATCTTTGTCAATGCACATAACTCATGAGAATACGAAAATAAACTTGTTCGAAGCTGACACCAGTAGATACGATTAGATACGATCAGATACGATCAGATACGATCAGATACGATCAGATACGATCAGATACGATCAGATACGATCAGATACGATCAGATACGATCAGATACGATCAGATACGATCAGATACGATCAGATACGATCAGATACGATCAGATACGATCAGATACGATCAGATACGATCAGATACGATCAGATACGATCAGATACGATCAGATACGATCAGATACGATCAGATACGATCAGATACGATCAGATACGATCAGATACGATCAGATACGATCAGATACGATCAGATACGATCAGATACGATCAGATACGATCAGATACGATCAGATACGATCAGATACGATCAGATACGATCAGATACGATCAGATACGATCAGATACGATCAGATACGATCAGATACGATCAGATACGATCAGATACGATCAGATACGATCAGATACGATCAGATACGATCAGATACGATCAGATACGATCAGATACGATCAGATACGATCAGATACGATCAGATACGATCAGATACGATCAGATACGATCAGATACGATCAGATACGATCAGATACGATCAGATACGATCAGATACGATCAGATACGATCAGATACGATCAAATACGATTTCACATCAGCAAAAGTGTCCGGATATATTCCTGCATGAGTAGATATGTTCAGATATGATTAGATATGAATTCATATCTGAACATATCTGATCATACGGGATCATATATTGCCATATATGAAACATGACCTTATCGTCCATGGACTTGTATACCTTCGTATCTGATCGTCTGTGATCATATAATGTTCGATCAGATTTATAACTGACACAGATATAGACATATATTATCAGGTATGATCATTTTTTAGTACATAATATCTAGTTTAATTACGTGGACTTATTATCGGGTAAAGTTGCGAACTGGTAGTTCGCATAGTTGTATCTAGTAAAGGTATAAATGTTTCATGGATTCTGCGGTTTCAGGTTGAAAAATGGGGTTTATATAGAAGCGATTATAAATATAAGGATTTACCGCATTGAACTCATCTTGACGTTGAATGTGATGCTGAATGAACATGACATTGTGAAGAGCTTTCTCTAATTCGAACGGGTACTTCTTTTTGGCTGTTACGTCGCTCATAGACTCATCAAGGCCCGACATCACAGTTGGAAGCCCGTTGTATCCGCTCATGCCACCAACCCCTAGACTGCTAACAAGAAATCTGTTGTGTGCTGTAGTTGTGTGAAGACCATTGCAACCTGTAATGTGAACAAACTGTGGGTTTGGTACTTTTCTACATAATAGTAAAGCAGGTCTTCCAAGAACATGCCGCTTGCCTGAACTACGTTATTAGATACCGTTAACTGATTGAAATCAACTGCAAATGTAACTTCAAACACAAGTTTAAATCTATATCTAAACGGAAGATTATACTTGAAACGGAAATAAAGTTTGTGGTCACGTTTCTACTGAAGGTTGTATTTAAGGATGCATCACACATACATTCCGAACTAAAACTTTAATACAATAAAAATTTCAGCACGTCGTGATATGAAAAAGAATCCGAAAAAAGTCAGGCGCATTATGTATGTCAAGACCTTGGACTTTGCACAGTAATAATGCCAAAAAGTTATTAACAAATGAATCGAAAAAATAATTGTTTAAAAAAAATCATACTCCTTTTATTGTCTCATTTTAAATGAATTCCTTGTTTTTTCATATAAATTTTTTCAGAATGTTATATCATTTCAACACTTTTTTCTCGAAAATTTTAAAAGTCGATGTAGAGGCATGCATTTCGGATATGATTCAGTATTATTATTTTACAGTAGACACAAAAAGTTTCGGGGCCATTGCGCCAAGCGTTCCGTAGTTATGGCCTTAAAAAAATGTCAAAAACGGAAAATTAAAAAATTATAGAAAATTCTGAAAAAATTTATATGGCTTGTAGAAAATCAATAAATTTGTTTGAAAACAATTTTTTTTTTTTAGCAATTTGTTAATAATTTTTCGACTTTATTATTATTCAAAATTATTGTTGTTGGCACTTATGAACAGTTCATTTTTGTTTTCAAATTTTTATACCATTAGGAAGTCTGCGAATTCTCACGGAAACTCACTTTTGACTGGGAATGTACGTGTGTAGAATCCTTAAGGTAGTCCTAGCAAATAATGTTCACTTCCCATAAGTTTCGGAGAAATGAGAGGGAATTGCAAACAATTCTCGATGTTATAGAAATCTGAAAGAAGCATATTGAAGGATATTCAAACACCTTAAAGATGCTGAAAAGATTAATTTTGCATAATAATAATTCCAAAATGTTATTAATAAATTGATGACAAATAAACTCTTTCAACAAATCTTCCGGAATCCTAACTTTTTAAAAATAAAAATCATTCGTTCACTTCTTTGAATACGTATGACTTTTTTCAGATTTTTTAATTCACTTAATTTTAGTTTTTACATTGGAAAAATGTGTAGAAATTCACCGAATTCAAAGTGTATTTAACAATCTGCAACGATTCATACGTATTCAGAAAAATGAACGAATCATTTTCATTAAAAAAATATGTAGATTTCCGGGAAATTTATTGTACAATTTTATTTTTCATTACTTTGTTAATAACACTTTGGAATTATTATTATGCCAAATTGATCTTCTCAGCACCTTCAATATACTTGTTTTTTTTTTTAATTCCCTTGCCTAGGTTACCCATTAATTATCATTAACTGATTCCAGTGATTAACATTAAAAGATCCGATTGATTACCATTAACTATTCGTTAAAGGTAATTCAATGGGGTTTTGCCAACGGTATTAATCCCATTTGTACTACCATTTAATATGCCATTCAGTTTCACATTCGTTGTATGGTATTTTTATCCCGTCGGCATTTCCATTCGTGGAAAAATATTCTATATGAGGTATTCCATACCAAATCGACCTGTGTCTGACCCTTCATATCTTGGATTTGGCCCGCAACTTTTTATATGATTGAACTAACTCTCAAAAGCACTCGGATATTTTTTTCAAATTTTTTCAGTTAGTTTATAATTATTTATAATTAAAAGAGGAATTTTTTATCGCCACAATTTAAAAATCTGAAAAAATTCTGAAAAATCTTATGTTATATATCAAAATTTTTAAGATTTGATCCGGAATGGGCCGATGTCACCTTCTATTTTTCGATTTTTTTTCTAAAAAAACATTAAAAGAAATTAGAAGAAAAAATCCGTCGATTATGGGCTATCGCTTGATCATTTTTATATGCAACACAGGATTATTGGGAATTGGTTCCAATTTTTCGGGAGAGTTTTTCTTTCTTTTTTAAGTTAAAAAAACTCTGGAGAAATCTGAAAAAATTCCCAAAAATGCAGTGCTAAATCTAAAAATGGTCAAGTGATATAATCATAACCAATAGTCAACTGATTTTTTTTAAATGTTACTTTTTTTTTAATTAGAAAAAAATAGAAGATGGTGCCGGCCCACTCCGGCTCCGGCACTTCCGTCCACTTTTCTATACTGTCTAAATAAATAAAAAAGCTGTAATGCTACCAAAAAATATCTCCTATTATTCATAAAAAATGTCGGTCTTTAAGTTCACAATTACTATTGTGCACTCATTTATCTGCACTTCATTATCGTTTATACCATTTAAATGAAAGTTCCTAATCACGAACGTGATTCCCTAGTGTTTGTCGACTCAAGTCTCATGCCTCACGAATTATAAATAGTTAGCCATTACAGATTCTCAAGCTTTTTACCGTTCGATTCAGTTCTCATTTACTCCCAATGGTAAGAAATACCATTTCAGCTATCCGTTATGCTCCAAAGGACTACCATTAATAACGAATGGAAAAAGTACCAGTTAAAGTTTCCCAGGAAATTTTCATTGGTCTCGTATTGGTAACGACTGGGAAAATGTAATATTTAAAATTTCCCACCGATTTGCCAGTGGAGTCCGATTAAGAATGAATGGTAGAGAGTACCGTTTCAATTTTCCTCATGAATTTCCGTTGAGATCCCATTGATTATCTTTCGATACCATTTATTACCATTAAACGCCCAATGGAAAACTTTGCCAATGGTTTCAATATCACTCAGAACTGTTTGCAATTCCCTCTCATTTCTCTGAAACTTATGCGAAGTGAAGACTATTCGCAAGGATTGCCTTGGATGTTGACTATTGTGACTTAGTCGAGTAGTACCGCGATGATAATGATCAACAAAGACCTTTGGTACACGGAGATTGCAGTGCTTTAAAAATAATAAATTAGCCACACAATTTTGCTTACCGCCAATTCGCTGACGTCGCGCAGAGTCCGGGGAAGAAACAACGGATGGAGACTGCATAGCAGCTGAAACAGCGGCATCGAACTTGCTTTTTTTGCTACCAGTTCTGCCTCTTCCGTGGATTTTGTGAGCTGCAAGGTCGTTGAGAAGATCGTCTGGTACCCTCATCAGTAATAACTTTGGCAACCGTCTGATGAAAACTTTCCGGACCCAAGGGGCCATTTTATGGGTGCTTGGCTTTCGGTAATGAACGTTCAATATTATAATAGTTATCACGACCGACAGGCCGACTAGCACCATTGTAAACAGGAGATATTTTCCCAGCAGAGGTAAGGCTAATGATGTCGATGGTATAATTTCCGATATAAGCAAGAAAAACATTGTCTGGGATAGAAGAATGTTGATGCAAAGTGCAATTTTCTCGCCAGAATCAGCTGGCAAATAGAAAGCCAGCACCGACAGGTACGAAATACTGACACACGGTACGATTAAGTTTACCGTGTAAAACAGAGTTTTCCGACGTAATGTTATGTTGAAGAATATATCCGGGTAAGGTTGGGCACAACATGGGTAGTATCTTTCATGACGCTCCGCTGGGACACTCAGGATGTCCCATTCAACGCTGGGGTAATATTCCCGAAGATCTATTCCCAGTTCCACGTTGTTGTTGCCCATGTTTTGGTTTATGTGCTTCAAATCGATCTGCAAAAAATCCCGTAAACAGTAAGTAACCCTTATGAAATTCACTCTGGAACTCACATATGGGGTACAGAAGTACCCCATACGACATTCAGACTGCACTTCTACAGTAGAAATTGACATTATCTACACGGTACCTCCACGATAATTTAGGTCGATAATCTGACAATGTGCGGAGGCAGGTAGTAGCATGAATTGATCTCTGGCTGTCGCACCGGACGTTAACGCATCGCGCTTGGGGTACCAAAACGTGGACGGAATTCACGTTAGTATTTTATATAAGCAAGTGTTATTTTTGTTTGTTTGTAGATCTATCGAATTTAAGTTATTATTATATAATGTGAACGTTTATAGCATTTCGTATACGGCATTTCATTTTTTCATAATTTTTTACAATAATTTATAATTTTTTAAATTTTTTATAATAATTCTCATTATTTTTGATTACCTATGTTTCAAGAAAAAAAAAAGTTAAAACCCATGCAAAACCAATTATGTTTAGGTTTTCATTGATTTTTTCCATATTACAAGTTTTCGACTTTTCCCGATTTTCAAATGTAGAAGTAAATAGACTTTAAACGGTATATAATGGGACTATTTTTTCCTAATAGTCTGATGTGTCCCCTATAAAATGGCGTTCGACATGTTTTTATGGAAACATTTTTGAAAAAACTACAATTATTTTCACAAAAACTGCGACTTTTGCCAATTTTTGTTACGTTTTGGGCTTCAAGCGTGGTTTTCACCCCCTAAACTTGAATGAAATCAAATTTGCTGCATCCCATTCTCTTCCTTAAGAAAAAACGAAAAGATTAATGTGCGGCAAAATTCATATACTGCTCATAGGACCCTTATACATAGAAGAAACGTATGGCGTACATATGTACCCCAGTTATGAGTTAGACGATTAAAACATTATATGTGAGCTCTAGGGTTAAGGTTGTTGTATGGCGAAGCTTGCGGGGGTGAAGTACGGAAGGATTGTCCCATGCTTATGCATTTGGCCATATGTATGCTCAAATACAAAATAATTGTAATATTCAATGTGCGTTTTCGGGTGATTTTTTACCGGCATCTTTATAAATATACCTTTATAAAACATTTGTAGTTTTACAGAGTGTTTTACTAATCTTGCATAATTGATTTTTATCACATTCATTTACTGGATATAATTTGACAACGTTGGACGGTACGCTATAATATCAAGGTTGGCCGCGTTGCACGACCTGTATATAACCTAAACACTTGCTCAGTTCGGCGTGTGGAACCTCGCAACGATGTCATTTACTCAAATATGAATCCCCGTAAAAATAATAATAAAATTTCATTCGAAGGGAAAAGTGCGTACCGAAGCCGTTTATAAGAAATGGTGTGCTCAAGTGGAAATTGGCAAGAAGAGGAAAAATAGTCGTAAAAAGAAGGAACGAAGTGTAACTCGACACGAAATGCTGTTGCCATGTTTCGTTTATCCATTCTTACTTGGACGAGATTTTCTACCAGTTTCTCTTTTTTCATTAATTAATAAATAAATAATTGTGCTGTGAATCGACATTCAGAAGGTGCCAAAAGTTAAAACGATTGCTATTTTACCTCTACATTTTTTTGACATGCTTAGTAGCTTTTTTCATAAGAGCAGAGCAATCAGTGTATGAAACATGTCACGTTTCCGATTTTTTTTCTCAGAAACAACGCTGTTCATCGTTGCATTTTACAGGATGATAAACAGCGGCGCGTGATAGAATACGATCTTGTTAAACTTCATCACTGTGGTAGCATTTTGACGGGCCCACAACAACCTTAAGACGGTGATTCAACATTTCATACATCACCGGTGAAAATATTTCTCTGAAAATTTGTCTGAGAAAACTCTAACCGGTCCCTTTGAGTGATTTTTGGAGATTTTCCGATGTTTTGCATTAGTTTCTCTGCCATTTCCTAAATATCTCTGACATTTTCTCTGCACAATTTCCAGCGGTCATAATTTATCAGAGAAATTCGGAGTGTCCCTGATAAAGATGAACCATTGACCACCATTAAGAAAAAACCACCGGGATAACGATTCGAATATGTCTAATGGTAAATTGGCGGACCATTCGGACAACCATTCAATTTCTCAGTGTCACACATTCAATTTCTCAATGGTAGCCATTAAGTTACTTAATGATAATCAAACCATTTTTTAATGGTCACCATTGGTTATTATTTTTCAGCAAATAATATGGAGAAAAAAATCCATATTTTATTCTTGCATTAGAGAGTTTCTGCCTTGTTACTATTGCTTATGAGCCAAATCTCTATTTAATTATGTTGGAAAAAACGTTCGACTCATGTTGGGATCGAACCGACGACCTTCACCGTACCAGATAAGAGCTCTGCCACTGCGCTACCGATCAATTTTGTACTTTTCTGACATGGATGATTCCTGGTGTCTGGTGACACGGAGTCGCCAGTAACATATGATAATGCATATTCATTTTTAATTCGTGGGTATTTATAATCGTAGGAAATACCAGAAAATCGACGACTTCAGACGAGGCCAGAAAAGGCCCGAAAATTGAGCGACGTCAGATTCTGTTTATCGTTTTGACCCTCATGAACATGAACCATTGATCGTCAAATGGTTACCATTGAATCTGAATGGGGTACTGAATGGTGCATTTGTGGTAACCATTCGCTCTGAATGGTATAAATAGTGAACGATTGACACTTTCATTGGTTATGATTCGTCCTTTGACCATTGGGAAATGAGAACCATTCGGAGTGTAAACGTGGTGCATTGTAACCAGTCGGAGCATAACCATTGGTGAATGGTAACCACTCGAAACATTACCATTGACTAGTTGTATCTATTCGGGGTAGAAGGATTGAACAATATTTGCTATTTCGATTTTTACTTTTAACAAATTGAACACTTAACTTGTAATGAAAGGAATAATTTATATCTATATTCCTTGACTCTTAGGTCCCAAGTTGTGATACTCGTTTCTAGGGGCTCTATAAGGGCTCTATATTTGGGTCAACGTAAAAAATTAAACTCTATATAAGTATTTACCTGTTTGTCCCGACCTGTTACCTGTTTCAAGAGCACTGGTTCACGATACAGCAATCATTACATTTCATTAATCTCAAAACCATAAACGGAATCTGACATCTCTTGTGAACATTTCTTATGAACATCAGAACGACTTTTGCACTGACCAAAGAACACTTTATAAATTTCGACGATTTTCTGGTATTTCCTACGATTATAAATGCCCACGAATTAAAAATGACTATGCATTTTCATATGTTACTGGCGACTCAGCCATTAAAATATCAAATCAACTTTTATGTCATGCATGTCAGAAAAATACAAAATTGTTCGGTAGCGCAGTGGCAGAGCTCTTGTCTAGTACGGCGAAGGTCGTCGGTTCGATCCTAACATCAGTCGAAAATTTGGGGTTTTCAGATAAATGTTCGTAAATGTAGAAAATTATTAGCAAGAGAAAAGAAAACAAAGTTTATAGTTGTTAAGAGAAGTCGGCACAAAAAAATCAGAGATTTTTAGAATAATCAGGGATATTTAGATTCAGAATATTTTTTTTTTTACTTTTTCTTGAAAGTGCTAAAACTTTGAGAAAATAAGAGGACTTTTCGGAGACATTTTTATACATTTTCCGAGACTTTCAGATAAATTTTCAAACATATTCAGAGAAATATTTTCACCAATGATCCAATATCAAAATAAACCGATACAGCATAACGCCATGTTATGTTAAAGATCTTAATTAAGAAAATTCTGAATAACCGAGACTGCACTGTAAAAATAATTTGTTTGAAAATTAATTACCGATATTGGAAGCTTTTTTAACATAAACTGTTTCCGAAATTTCAAACACATGTGCGTTGCAATTTCACAGTAAAGTTTTTAATTTTCATGCCAATTTTTGTAAATTTCTGACAAACGATATGTAATTTTCATATCTGGTATTCTAATTTTATTGTAAAAAAGTACAATAATATTTTATTAATGTAAGTAGTGTAAACAATTTTCAAGTTTTGGTGTATTAAATTTACAATTTATTTTTCCAGTGAAGGTAAAAAATGTAATTTATTTAAGAAAAATGGTGAGATATGGATTAGTACCTGGAAACCGTCGTACGTCCACGATCCAAATTTCATAAAACAGGTCTGCTGATCGAACGGAAAGTATCGAACGTCTATTTCGCATGATGATTTAAATATAGCTGGCGGCGTCCACAGAACTTTTCCCGTGTGATGGAGAATCGCTTTTGTCATTGTAGTTACTCCATATTCGCCATCGGCGCTAAAATTATTTATTTATTTTATCACCCATTTGTATCGGAAAATGGTACTGAGTGAAGGCAATTGACCGGTATAAACATTGCCGAGCGCATACTCACTTATTATAAAGTACAATATCCGGGAGCCATATGTGTTCGCTGGGCACATAGAGCTCTGTGACTCCACCGTATTCCGAAGGATCCCACTTAAACTTGTGGTCTTGCCATTCCTGTGAATCATTTTCGATATCCATGAATTAAGGGTTTACTGTCATAAGGACAGTAAATGGGTAAAACGGTAAAAGGGTACGCGTACTTCGTGATTTTCTTTCTCGGTAAATATACGCTTTATAGATTTTATTTTTTTAGGGTTGAAGGAGGATAAATTAAAGAACATTTAAGCATTTTTTCGTGTAATTTTATTGTTACTATTTATGTTTTTTTTATCGGTTAATGTAAACATTGTTTTCAAAAGTTAGTTTTCGGTGGCCCTGATTTCGACATTTCATTTTATGTGAAACAATAGTTTTTAATTATTTCGTACCAGATGATATATACAACGCAGTTCTTGAGAAGGGACAAATGAAATAAAACAGAATTGGCAAAATGACAGCCACTTGAAAAAAAAAACGACTTTTACCCACTTCTTTACACTTTGAAACATTTAAAAAAATCATTTTTTATTATTATTTTTTTTTTTTATATGAAAACGTCAAGGACTAAAGAATCTGTACAAGTAAATTTTCATGACAATTCATCGAGCTGTTTTTGAGATATCAGGGTCACCGATTTTGAAAATCACGTTTCGAGAAAAAAGCGTTCAAACATCGGCCGCGCCGCTGCTCGAGCACTCCGCCACTTTCCACATAACGGTCTCGAGCTTCCGTAATTCATTGACATTCGACATCAAAATTTAATCGAATATTCTTTTACTGTGGCGAAATTTAACTGAACATACATGAAGGAAAAATATCTATATAATTCTAGTACAGTTCATATAGACTTACGTGTTCTAACCACACGTTCGTAGTTAAAATTTGGTCTTTAAGATTCTGTAATCAAAAAGGATTCTGTAAGGTTCTGGAATCAAAAATAAATCATTGATCGCACATTGTTAAGATAGTACTTGCGGTCAGCCCGAGCCCACGTGACTTCAGAGAGAATTGGGAGAGGAATTGCGAACACTCCTTGATGGTATAAAAATCTGAAAAAAAATCGGCCATACGGATAGTACTGAAAAGATTGATTTTGCATGATAACAATTCCAAAATGTTGTTGAAAAATATCAAAAAAAAATTTCGCGATAAATCACGCGGCAAGGTAACTTTTTTTGTTATGAAAATGATTTATTAATTTTTCTGAACACGTATGAATTTTTTCATAATTTCGTGTAATTTTTGAAAATTGCGTTATTAGTTAACAAAAAAATGTATTTTTCAAAAAATACAAAATTCTAAAAAAATGCATATGTATTCAAAAAGATTAACAAATTGACTTTATATGAACAAAAAGTTCTTGCCGGGGGATTGGTTGAACTTTTTTTTTCTTTCATTTATTAATAACATTTTGGAATTATTAATATACAAAATTAATATATTGAGCACCTTTCATATGCTTTATTTTTTTTCAGATTTTTAAGCGTGAAGAAGTGTTCGCAATTTTCTCTGAACTCACGTGGGTTCAGGCTGTCTCCTAGTACTACCTTAATAGAAATATTAATATACATGGTTATTCATACATATGCACGCTTGATGAGGAAAAACGATATGGTCATGAGAGTGTGGAATCTAACCAACTTGTTGTAATTACCATCATTTTCACACGCATGGATGTGTTCTGCTATTTCAATTTTTTTAATGCGGCAAAAATAGAAGTTTGACGTGACTAAAGGTAGCTATGTCGCTTCGGGCTCATTTCGCATAAGTTCGACAGAAATAAGAGAAAATTGCAAATATCTCTCGATGGTATAAAATTTTGAAAAAAAATGCATGCATACTAAAGGTGCTGAAAATATTAATTTTTCATAATAATAATTCCAAAATGTTATTTATAAATAAATCAAAAAATGAATTGTTTAACAAATTACTCAGCGACGAAATTTGTTTGAATGCAAATGATTCTTTCTTTTTCTGAATACGTATGCATTTTTTCAGATTTTTCAATTAGCTTCAAATTTTTTTGTATGAAAAAATGGGTGAAAGAACACAAAGATCAAAACTAACTGACAAATCTGAAAAAATTGCTAGGCTTTCATAAAAATTAACGAATCATTTTCATTAAAAAAAGTTGGTTTGCCGGGTAATTTGGTAAACAATTAATTTTTTGATTACTTAATAACATTTAGGCATTATTATCATGCAAAATTAATGTTTTCAGTATCTTTAATATGCATGATTTTTTATAGATTTTCATACCATCGAGAAGTATATGCAATTTTATCTAATTTTTCTCGATCTTATGCGAAATGAACACCAAGTAACAGAACTACCTTAAAACTGAACAATGCACAGTTGATGGAGTAAGGACAAGGCATTCGAGAAAAACGATTTCTCGGGGTTTTCATGAGTCTCTTTAATTCATGAAACTATTAACCTATTAAGGATGTATCACACATACATTTGAAACCAAAAGTTTAATACGATAACGATTTCAGTACATCGCGATATGCCAAAAATCTGAACAAATCAGGCGTATTAATCATGTCAAGACGTTTGATTTTGCATAATAATAATACAAAAAAGTGATCAACAGATTATTAGACAAATAAATTGTTAAAAAAAATCAGACACAATGCTATTTTCCCATTTTATATGACTTCCTTGATTTTTTTAGAATTCATATGCATTTTTCAGAATATTCTATTATTTCAACATTGTTTTTTTGCAAATTTGGAAAATCGATGTAGAGATACGAATTTTGAATATATTTCAGTATCACGATTCTACAGTAACGTAAACAATGTCTACGCGATTGCGTTAACCGTTAGTCATGGCCTTAAAAAAATTTCAAAAGCGGAGAATTCAAAAGATAGAAAATTCGAAAAAAGTTTGTGCGACTTCTAGATAATCAATGAAGTCATTTGAGAAGAGATAAAAAGGTTTACTGATTATTTCTCGACCAATTTTTATTTTTACCAATTTGTATTTTTACCAATTTGTATTTTTACCAATTTTTATTTTTACCGATTTTTATTTTTACCAATTTTTATTTTTACCAATTTTTATTTTTACCAATTTTTATTTTTACCAATTTTTATTTTTACCAATTTTTATTTTTATCAATTTTAATTTTTACCAATTTTTATATTTACCAATTTTTATTTTTACCGTTTTTTATTTTTACCAATTTTTGTTTTTGCCTTTTTTTATTTTTACCATTTTTTATTTTTACCAATTTTTATTTTTACCATTTTTTATGTTTACCAATATTTATTTTTACCAATTTTGCTTACTCATGTAGGAAGCTATGTTTTCTTGAAAAAAAATAAATTTCGTGATTTTAATGTCAGCGTACTAGAAATGTCTGAAAACGTCGAGAAATGTAATTTTTAGCTGGCATCCGGATGTATGTATGTGTGTGTGTGCGTGCGTGTATATGTATGTGACAGACTTGCCGCCTTTAGAATGACTATAACTCGGAAACGGCTTTAGATAGAGGGTTGAAACTTTGTACACTAGTAGAGTGGTCGCGTATCTTCCTTCAGTATCATTTTCATGAAAATTGAGTCCCAATTCGAGATTTTACGCAATTTAGAAATTTTTCAAATATGTCTGTGGTAGCTCCAGTTTCCGTAAATTTTGAGCTATCGTCCTGCATATAAATACAATACTATGAATAAAGACCTGTGGTATTGAATTTGGTCGGAATCCACCGAAGGGATCAGATTTCATGAAATTTTGATTTTTTGAAAAATTACTAATAATGATGTGATTTGAGTTAACATGGAGGTACCGATCTTAAATTTGGCACGGTAATGGATCAGCACCGTACAATGTTTCGTATTAAATTTGGCAAAAATTGATCCAACCGTTTAAATTTTATGAGATTTTGAAAATTTAGAATTTTTCGAAAATTTTGTTTTTTTACGTCTAACACGCGTTTTTGAATGAAATATCACGCAAAGAGTAAAATGAATTATATTTATGTAATCAGCGGCGAAGACATTAAAAATTTCTTTAAAATCACGAAATCCGCAAATTTCGGTTTGCGATTTCCTGTAATAAACTCGGGTGTAGATTTTGACGGTTTTCATTTTATGAGATGTAGACTTTTTTATTATCTTACTAAAAAAGGTGCAAAGTAGTTTGCACGTGGGTTTTTATACTGAATTCAAAAATACAATTAAAAAGGGTTGAAAATTGTATGTTAATTTTAGCTTCCTCTATGAGGAAGCCAAAATCGAAGAACGAAATTCATCAGAGAGGAAGTTATGCGCAAAACCGTAAACATGAGGAAGTAGTTGTGCAAATCACTATGCACTCTTTTTTAATAACTTTGTGACATTATTATTACGCAAAATTAATGTTTTTGACATTTTTAATAAATTTCATTTTTTCAGATCTTTATACTATTAGAAAGTATTCAAATTGTCACTGAATCTAAATTTTGGCTGCGAATTACGTGTGAAGCATCCCAAATCTTCTCGATCACTTCGATAACTACCCTTGGCTAAATCTCCCATTGATTACCATTAACTATTCGGTAAAGGTAGTTCAATGGGGTTTTGCCAACGGTATCTTTCCCATTTGTATTACCATTTAATATACCATTCAATATGCCATTCAGTTTCCCATCCGTTGTATGGTATTTTAATCCCGCTGGCATTCCCATTCGCGGAAAAATATGCTATATATGATTGTCCACTTTTCTACAGTGTCTAAATATGTAACAAATAAAAAACCTATAATGCTCCCGAAAAATGTCTCCTATTGTTCATAAATAATTTCGGTCCTTAAGTTCACAGCTACTATTGTGGATTCATTTATCTGCAATTCATTATCGCTCATACCATTTAAGTGATTCCCTAGTGTTTGTGACTCGATTCTTATTCCTCGTCAATTATAAATATATTAGACGTGTCATTAAAGATTCCCTAGCTATTGACTGTTCGATTCCGTTCCCATTTATTCCCAATGGTAAGAAATACCATTTCAGCTGTTCCAGTTATGCTCCAATGGACTACCATTAATAGCGAAGGGAAACGTACCATTTGTAACGTCCCATTGACTTGTCAGTGAACTCCCATTAATAACGAATGGGAGAAAGTACCCCGTGAATTCTCCCAGTCCTTCGGAATTGGACTCGCATTAATAACGAATGGGAAAAAGTACCAATCAAACTTTCCCAGGAAATTGCCATTGGTCTCCATTGGTAACGAATAGGAAAACGTACCGTTTAAAGTTTCCCACTCCTTTGTCAGTAGAGTCCCATTAAGAATTAATGGTAGAAAGTATCGTTTCAGTGTTCCCCATGAATTTCCATTAGGATCCCATTGATTACCTTTGGATACCATTCATTACCATTAAATGCCCAATGGAAAAATTTGTCAAGGGTAGCCGGTGAGCGGCTAACCGATCACCCATCCAAGTACTGATCGCGCCTGGGACTGGATGGCGTCACGTGTGAGGGCTCTCCAAGAAAACGCCCCGAAGAAAAAGTTTTCTATTTTGTCAGCTATAATTGCGAATGGTTTGTTTGGCATATAACAATTATTGTTCGTGAGTGATAAAAATTTATTTTTGAATTATCATGGAGATCTTTAAATGTGTAAAGTGGAATTTTTATAGAATTTTTTAATGTGATATATGTTTTAATGTGATGGAATAAAAGCTCCAACAAAGGTTTTTTTGTTGTTTTAGTTATAAGGTTTATAAACATGAATTTATATTTATATAATTGGTTCCAGATTCTCCAATCGTTATGTGTCAACGATACAACAAGACTATGTAGCAAGTTTCAGTTGCGTTGATTGATCCGTTGTGAAGATACACGACGACACGGACGTGCGATGAGATGAAGTCGTGAAAAATAGTCATTTTAATACGCACTTCCTACGTCCGTGGTGAAAATATTTCTCTGAAAAATTATTTGAAAAACTCCAAATGGACCGTTTCGGTGTTTGTCATCGATTTTCCGAGATTTTTCTGACCTCTGCTATATGATAAATATATCTGCAATTTTTTTCCCATAACCTCCAACAGCGTCCCAATATATCAATGAAATTCTGAGTATTTTTCGAAAAATTCTGGATACCTCTGATGTTTTCGGATAAAATATGAGTTTTCTCTAAGGTTTACCCATTCTGCTACTCGGACGAACAGCAGACTTATTCAGAGAAAATGCAATTTATTTCCGAAAAACTCCGATTTTCTCGGTAATGTGTGTTTTGAGAATTTCAGACAATTTACTAGTTGTCTTTAAGATCTACTAATTCTGTTACCCGAATTCACTATAGACTTTTTCAGAGAAAATACGATTTATTTTCTGAAAAACTGCGATTTTCTCGGATAATGTGGGTTTAGAGAATTTCAATAAACTTACACCGGTCTAAGATCTGTTCATTATGTTATTCGTATGAACAGCAAATAGTAAACAATAATTTATGTATACTTTGTATGAGAATTTCAGCGAAAATTTGTCTTTTAGAAAATAGTTTCTGAATATAGAAGAGAAATAGGCTTAGAATATCACCTAAGTTCATAGTTTTTCAGAGGAGTTGGCAGGGAAAATCAGCGACGTTCAGAACAATTACAAATATTTAGATTCAGAAAAATCTTTGACTTTCTCTGAAAAGTGCGAAAAGTGATCGAAATTCAGCGGACTTTTCAGACAAATTGTAGATAAATTTCCCGAGACATTCAAATGTATTTTCGGAGATATTCAGCGAAATATTTTCACTGGGGGTGTAAGGAGGGACTGCCTACCGCAATAGACAAATGACTGCGTAATGGCAGCAGGAACGCGTCAGGCAGCAGCGCGTCGTGACAGCACACGCGAAGTGACATATGGCCACTTTAAGCTAACTTTTGACATCACGTCGTGCCATATCTTTGTACCATCGCATTGCAGTCACATTGGCTTCACGTCTTGACGACTGTCTCGGTACGCGGTGGTGTCAGTGTAGCGGCATAATTGACACGCACAGTGAATGGTGTCGCGACCAGGTTATGCCATGACGCCACCATAATTACTACACAACGTGTCATCGTGAGTATGAAGGATGGCCGTTGTGACGACGTATTAATGTCAAATAGGCAGCATCTTTCAGACTAAAATGACATGATATGATGGTTTTATCACGTCTTAATTACAGCATATTATGCCGTTGCGTTTTATGACGATACAAAAATGTTTAAAAAATACTATTTATTTTTAATTATATATACGAACTTACTCTACTGGCAGGCACTAGATAGACTCGGAAAAAACGCTGTTAATTCTCTAAACGCTGTATCTGAAACTGTACTTTTCGGAGGTAATTTAAGTAAGAAATAAAAACTTTGTTTTTATAAGATCTGGATAGCTGAGTGGGTTAAGGCGCAATGGTCGGACTTGGTAAGACCCAGGGTAGGCTGTTTGATCCTCAGCGAGTGACAAAATTAATAGCGTTTTTCCCGGATTATCTTGTGCCTGTCAGTAGAGTAAGTTCGTATAGATAATAAAAAGTAACGCATACTATTTTTTTATTTTTGCCTTGTCATAAAACACAATGGCACGATATGCTGTAATTAAGACGTTATAAAGCTATCATATAATGTCATTTCAGTCTGAAAGGTGCTGCCCATTTGACACAAATACGTCATCACGATGGGAACCTTTCGCACTCACAATAATACGTTGTGCAGTAATTACGATGGCATCCTTTCATCATCTGATCGCGACGCCATTCACTGTGCGAGTCAATTATACCGCTACAGTGAATCCACCGTGTGCCGAGACAGTCGCCAAGACGAGATGCCAATGTGACTCCAATGCGGTGGTACGAAGAGATGGCACGACGTGATGTCGAAAATTAGCTCAATGTGACCGTATGTCACTTCGGTTGTGCTGTCACGACGTGCCGATGCCTGACGTGTCTCTGCTGCAATTACGCAGTCATTTCTTGCCCATCATAGCACGTTTGTCTAGCTGGGTAAAAATGGTGCACTGAAGATTAATCCCTAAGCTACGATACTTGAAGCCTTATTGGTCACACCATCACAAACCGTACCGAAATAAGACCAAGCTTACCAAGCTTAGCGAACAAATTACTATAGAGAAGCCGGAAAGCGGTAAATTTTAATTAGTGGGAAAAGGATAATCCAAGTCTAAGGTAATTCACCGAATTTTTTACTCACAAGATCGATTAACTGCGATAGACGCAAGCCTAATTTTACGACAACAGTGTCAGTATTATTGGTCACCGGCCGTATTAGCCGATTATAATTAGACAACAAATCATCATACAGCCTCTTTGCATCTGGATTGGCGTCGCAGATACCAGCGATTGATGCAATGAACCAAAGGATCACGCTCGGCAACATCTTCCCTGATATGCCTTGTATCCGATCCTGTGTACACAAGTGCGTGTATGACTGTGCACCGCGCACACAAATCACCCTTTGTCGGAAGTGGCACCCTGCGGCAAACGGAAGCAATGGTACAGCCTAAATATCATGGCGTCTGTCAGAATTACATACACGTTACAATTAGACCCATGCAAATAGGAGACATTCTATATTATTATTATTGATCGCTCAAAAAATTCTTAGGAACATTACCTTTTTAGTTACCGACTACGGGCAAACCACATTTATTTATCTAAATAATAGTCGAGTTTATACGAATCTATATGAAATACATTTTTTATTTGTTTATTTGTTTACTACACAAGTATGGCAGGTCCCATTTCGGGATTTTTTTTCAAAATCTTCATACGATGCCAAATACCCTGTAAAATTAGGACCAGAATCGGAGGTGTGTTTTTTGTAGAAAAAAATTATTATTATTATTTTCTTTACGAAAAATGGACTTTCTTGTATCGGGAAAATTATGATTCTAACATCATTCGAAAGTTGGTGAAAAATTGAAAAGGTAATGTTCCTGAGATTTTTTGTGCAATCAATACTTTCTGAGATATACTGATGTTAAAAAAAAACGTAAATCCTTAACGGTGCACTTTAAAAATCTAAAAAAAAATCACAGTTGACCCACTCAAGTAGTACAACAATCTGGCAAATTGAAAAAAAAAAACATCTGTGAGGTCGTCCGAAAAAAGTGGCCCAGTTGATAAAGAAGGCCTCATCGATTGATCGGACCGTGCATCGACTTCAAAGATGACGGCGATTGTAACGATGATATCCATCAAGCGCTAGTGATGTAAGTTTGGTAAATAACCAGTTAAGTAACCGGACATTTAACCGGTTATAACTACAGCTATTTATAATATTTTACCGGAAGTTGTTTATTTTACGGTTGAAAATCCATGCAACCAATCTTTATACGTCGTCTTCTTTTTCGTAGAAAGTATTTATTGATTTATTTATCATCAATTTTAATAAATGTTTTGCTTTTTTAAGAAAAGAATATTTCAACTTTTTAAATGAAATGTATTTATTTTTTAATAATTTAGTTCTTTTATTATTTGTTAGCCTGAATTTCACTAGTAGTGTTTTGAAAAGAAAAACTATTTTTACCTTGTAAATTAAATTTATTAAGTAATTCCTCAATAATTCAAATTTTTTAATTACTTTTTATCCAAATTCCATTAGTTCATATTTTCTTAAGAGAACAAAAAAATATATAAACTTTTTAAAGTAAATTAAGTAAAGAATTTTTAATTAATTAAAACCTGCCAAACGTGAGTTTAAGAGAAAATTTCGAATACTTCTCAATGGGATAAAAATCTGAAAAAATCAAGTGTATGGGAGGTGCTGCAAATATTGTTTTTGGTGAAATAATAATTGCAATCTGTTATGAACAAATTGAAGGTAAAAATCATTATCCAACAAATTACCCGGCAACTTAACTATTTTATTGTATAAAAATAATTCGTTTATTTTTCTGAATGCGTATGAATTTTTTCAAAATTTTTTGTAATCTGTGAAAATCACATTTTTCTATGTTCAAACTATGAAAAACGCAATTTTCAATGATTACAAAAAATTCTGAAAATATTCATGCGCATTCATAAAAATAAATGACTTATTTTTATGGAGGAAAATAGTTAAGTTGCCGGGTAATTTGATGAATAATGATTTTTATCTTCAATTTGTTAATAACAGATTGGAATTATTATTCCACGAAAACAATCTTTGCAGCACCTCCTATATACTTGATTTTTTTCAGATTTTTATCTCATCTTGAAGTGTTCGAAATTTTCTCTGAAACTCACGATTGGCGGGACTATACCGCAAGTACTTAATCCTCTAATTTATAAAATAATATCTCAAATGGCAAACGTAAGGTTCACTGAAATGGATGAAAATATCGTACAACCGGCTGAAGAACTGAGGTTGATGATCCTTTGGCACTACATATTGATAAGAAACCACACATGTATGTTTATTAAAACTTTGCTCTGTTGTCAATAAATTCACTCTTACTACTAACTACTTCGTCTTATAACTATAACTATAACTATAACTATAACTATAACTATAACTATAACTATAACTATAACTATAACTATAACTATAACTATAACTATAACTATAACTATAACTATAACTATAACTATAACTATAACTATAACTATAACTTATAACTAATAACTATTCCGCCCTACTAACATCGAACATTTACATATTCGTACCAACCTACAAAAGAGCTCTACAGAAGGTAACGAAAACTTACAGGTCATAATAAATTTTACTTGTGAAAGATAACAATACAAAGTTAAAGCTCTTAAAAATTGATGCCCACTCCTCATGCCATGGTAACATTACAGCCATCACAATGGAAAATGCGTTTAGATTAAATGTTGATTGGCATTGGAATTATAAATTTGACCTGCCAAATCATAAGTAATTGTTATTTCAACGATAAACTGAGAATGTAGTTGATTGAAGAACACTAAATAATTACGTGCGCAAACTTTGAGGATAAGCTTACAGCATCAGCACCATCAATATGTGGTACGTTAAGACTTTCCGATCTGGTTCATCTGGACAAAATGACTTCCCAAGCCGAAATTGACAATTCAATCAACACCGGGTGAAGATAGTCTGAAGAAGTCGCGAAGTTCTCGTCAGTTGATTGGGGATTCGCCGGAAAGCGTGTCAGTACATGAGGCAGCACTAAGATGCCATTTTTCCTCTGCAGCTTAATAGTTCGCATATCCACGGCGCTTCCAGTGTAACTGCGCGGCAGCTGTTGGGCCGAGAGATGTTGTCACAAGACCACGAGATACAAGTGGGGTCGACTTTAACGGAAGGGACATCAGTTGAGAACGGTCGGTGGACCACTGCCTGACATTATGGAGCTGGCAGACTCTCAAGCTAGGAAAGGGTGGTCCAGAAGTGAGGGAGGATCGATACGCGACTGCGCGCTACCATGCAACGGTTCACACACCCGCTTCAGCGCAAAACAAAAAATAAACGACGACTGTAGTGAGCCATAGGCCACTTAAGGTAGTACTTGCGGACAGTCCGACCTCACGTGAGTTCAGAGAGAATTGCGAATGCTTCTCGATGGGATAAAAATCCGAAAAAAATCGAGCATAAGGAAGGTGTTGAAAAGATTGATTTTGCATGATAATCATACCGCAAGATTATTAAAAAATTAATGCGAAAAAATTCTGAACAAATCGCCCGGTAATCCAACTTTTTTTTTAAACGAAAGCAATTTGTTGAATTTTCTGAACACCTATGCATTTTTTTTCAAAATTTTGAGTCATTTTTGAAAATTGTATTTTTGTTAACTGCAAAACGGAATTTTCAAAAATTACACAAAATTTTGAAAAAAAATCATACGTATTAAGAAAAATTAACATATCGTTTGCATTTTTTTTTTTTAAGTTACATTGCCGCGTGATTGGTTAAGCATTTTTCTCATTAATTTGTTAATAAGCTTATGGAATTATTATTATGCAAAATCAATATTTTCAGCACCTTCCGTATGCTTGATTTTTTCCGATTTTTATCCCATCGAGAAGTGTTCACACATCCTCTCTCAATTCTCTTTGAATTCACGTCGGGTCAGACGGTCCACAAGTAGTACCTTGAGTGCGGACGCTGTCTGCCACTATGCGCACTATACTCAGTCAGAATCTGTGAGGAGAAAAAGCATCTCTTCATATGGTCGAGATGCTTTTATTTTGCGTGCTCATTCAATTCACCCCGTAGCGTTTATAAATACGCATCGTCGGAACGTCACCTTTTTCTCCCATACATTTGCGTTCTCCAACGACCGCATAATTATACAGACTCCCATGAAAATAAAGTACATGAAAAATTATACCGATGGATGTATGGTGACATATTTTAAAAATCTATCTGATAAACTTCGAATATGTTTAAAATATATGGGGCATTCCAGGCCAAATCGACAGGGTCCTAACCTTCATATTTTTTTCTTTTCTTTTTGTCGAAGTATGTGGAAAGGCGGTACAAAAAAATGCTTCACACAAATTTTCAGATTTCTTTGAAAATTCGTGTGGTCAAAATCAACAAAAAGCTAAATAGCTAAAAAAAAACTACGTCATCGATTTTTTTGAAATTTTTACAGTAAATTCTGTGTTGAAAAACAAAATTTTTGAGACTAGTCCGAAGATGGGCAAGCAACTGGAACTGCAACTTAAAAAAATGGAAAAAAAATCGCAAAAAATCTGTAGCATCTTTAACTTTATACAAATACATCCGGTACTATATTTTCAGATTGGTCAAAAATGTCGACGCTCAAAAAAAAATTTCCACCGAACTATCATAAAATGAATGGTCACGGTATCAAATAAATCACTGGATTAATCTTCTGTTTAATGCATTCGTGTTTAATAGTGAATAAGGGTTTTCTTGGGATAAGCTTTCTCTTAATGATGTCGTAAATTTTCAACTATGCGCTGAATCAAATCGTTCGTTAAAAAAATCTTTCGCTACGTCATAATCCTCTAGCGCAAAAAACTTCTTTGCGCACATTGAAAAGAGCCATGCGACGGAATCGGTAGAACTTCGAAACGATTGGGGGGCAAGGCCAGTCTGCAGCTTCCTTCCGATCGCCAGAGACTAAAACCTTGTGTTTATTTATTTCAATGTACGTGTTCACGGGGTACCTTGACGTCCAGTGGAAAAAGGTTTTTTGGGATAGACGATTACGATGCAGCGAAATATTTTTTGAACGAGCGATTTAATTCAGCGAAACCGATTTCGAACACGCAGTCACTATTGTTTCACACCGACTAACGAAGGAATTATTACGAAGCTGTACGCTTTCTCAACAGAGTTGAAAATTCACGTCGTCATTAAGAGAAAATATATACAAAGAAAAACCCAATTCACTATTAAAAACTAACGTATTAAACAGAAGATTGATTAACTGATTTATTTGTGATACCTCAATCATTAATTTCAAGATAGTTGGCGGCGATTTTTTTAGCATCGGAATTTTTGGAGAATCTGAAAATATAGTACAACATTGTATTTGTATTTGTATTAAGGTGATGTGTTACCTCGACCACTTGGCCACCATTTTTCACTCGAAAAATTTAATCAGCATTTTCTCAAAAACGTTTGATCGGAATGGTTTGAAAATATCGGGTTCGCATTTTCCGAATTGTACCAAAAAAATTACATCGAGATTACAACATGAGCTTTGCAGTGAGAAAGCTGCAAAAATGCTGTATAGTGCGATTGTAACACTAGCTCGAGTGGTGAAAAAGTCTAGCGATTTAATGACGCTGTAATTTTTTTCGGTACTATTACAATAAATACGAACCGTCATATTCTTCGTTTATGTAATGAGAGTCGAAACGCAACATTTTAAATCATACCGATAAATCGTTTATGAGAAAATAAGGATGAAAAATTGCAAGTAATGGCTCAATTATGCTTAGACGGTATGATACTTTATGTTAAGGTGTAAGATGCTATAGATTTTTTGTTATCTTTTATATTTTCTTTTATTTATTTTATATTTTAGTGGCAGTTCCAGGCGCTTGCCTATCTTCGCACGAGTCTCGAAAATTTTGTTTTCCAGCACAGAATTTACTATATAAATTTCAAAAGAATCGATGTAGTTTTTTTGGCAATTTACATTTGCATTGATTTTGACTACGCGAATTTTCAAAAAAATCTGAAAACTTGTTTGAAGCATTTTTTTTATACCTCATTTCAACATACTTCAAGGAAAAGAAAATAAAAAAATATGAGGGTCACGACCCTGTTGATCTGGCCTGAAATGCCCCATGTATGTAACATATACATACATATATATATTGTGATGTTATATTCCCCGTGGGACGGGCGAAATCATCGATAAATTAGTAAACTAAAAATTGGGCCAAAATCGTGCAACGGGCGGAAAAGGGGGGGGGGTCAAACAAGATAAAAATAATTCTCGTGGGGAACAATAATAACGATGGTTTAATGGTGCAAAAGGATAACAAAAATTGAACTTGAAAGGGTTGAGAAATAATTACAAAAATGACCGCTTCGACGCCGGTACTGGTACGTCGAAGCCAAACCAAAAAATAACAGTAATAATCCTCTCTTCAACGCCGTTACGGGTACGTTGAAGAGTCTACCCGAAAATATAAAAATAAATCAAAAATACAGCTTCGGCGCCGTTACTGGTACGCCGAAGGTCAAACGGAAAATAACAATAATAATTTCTGCTTCGACGCCGTTACGGGTACGTCGAAGACAGAACCCAAAAATAATAAATCGACAACGAAATAATAATGAAAAATGGTAACTAATCAGTCGAAAATAAACGCAAGCAAAACGGGAATAATAACCTAAATAATCGCTGAACAATACGGGGCAGTCGTAAATAATAATCCGGGGGTAAAGGGGGGGGGGGGGGGAAATAGTCGGGGCAGTAATACTCGCTTTTTAACAATAATCTCGGGGAAAAATAAAAATACAATTGGCTCAAAATTATCAAAAAGCGCTAATAAAGGGGGCTGCAAAAGGGGGAAATATTTGGGATAAATTTGGGGAAATTATGGGGATCTTAAGGGGGCTTTGTGGGACAGTCAATGGGACTTCGAGGGGGGTTCGTAAGGGAAAGCTGGTCAGGCAAAAGTTGCACGAAAATCGAATAATACAAAATCAAAAACGACTCAAATGACTCAAATGGGCGCCAGCTACTGTGACGGTGTAGCACCGTTATAGATCGTGCAGACGGCACGGATCTCTCCTCAAAAAAACGCAACTCAAAAAACTCTGTACTTGAAAAATATCTCTGTCTTGCGGACAGTCCAACTAGCTCGGGAAAGGGGAGAGAGCTCAGGGGGAGGGTACACGAATCCGACGGCTTCTTACAATATTACCTCGGTCTTAACTCAATAAACTGTACAAAAAAAAGACTTAAGGGCTCAAGGGAAGGGAAGGGAAAAACTTTAACTAAATAAACGATCACTTATCACGAATTTTACGCCTTTTACGCCGCTCACCACGCGCGCGATATCTCTCTTTGCTCGTGTAACAAAGGACGTCGACCACGTGTCGACCACGAGGCAAAGTCTTTTCTGAATAATTTCTACCAAAAATACGGGGTTTCGGGGGAGGAAAAAGGGTCAAACAGGGTCGGGAAAAATGTGGGCAAAAACTTACGGGTCGTCGGGGTTCACTCACTCAATGCACTCAGATCCTGGTTACAATATTTCCTCAAATCAGTGGATAGCCTCGGTCGTTATAAAATTCCGTACAATGGTCCAAATCGTATTCCTTGGCTATCACTGAGTCGTCGTAATGGGCGGGTTTTACTCTCCTACACGGAGTCGGAATTAACAATGGACAGCCGAGTCGTCTTATAAATTTGGGAAGAATATTCACTCGCTTTCGGCTGTCGAACATTACAATTTCTCTTAAGATTAATGACACCCGATCTCACACACGTCTACACACCACGCGGCTCGGCTCGGAGAGTCGGAGAGTGAGGGGGCATGGCGATATCTTCTTCTTCTTCATCGGGTCTGGCGCTGGTGATGATGGTGGGGAACGAGAGCACCTGTGCGTCGGCTTTGGTCGGTAATCGGAGTCATGGACGGGCGTTTCCTCCGGACGACGGGGGGTGGCGACAGAGGTGTCGCTGGATCGTCAATCGATGTCGTGCGTCGATGATCACAGCGGCAGCGGACAGGCGGGGCGGGCAGTGGCGACTTTTCGGCGGGCTTTTCGAGGCTGGTTCGGACGGTCTTTCACAGGGCTTTTTCCCCTCGTCCACGATCCTCCTACCTTCCTCGGCGTCAGCACGTCGGCTCTCGTTTCTTTGCAGGTCCTGGGGCTTGCTGGGTCGTTGGGCTGTTCCTTGGGGCTGTCGGGGGAAATCTTGATGTTGCCTTCGAGCCGCGCACACTCACACAAGGGGTAACGGGAGGGAAGAAAAAAAAAGGGAATTTAAACACTAACTTACACAAAATAAAAAACAGAGAAAAACGTAAAAAATATGCTTGTCTAACGTTCGGTGAGCGGCGGACTCGAGTCGAGTTTGGCGAGGGACCTGTGACGTACCACGTCACAATATATACATATATATACAGGGTGACAATTATAAGGTGGACACCTGTTTTTTCGCGCATTTGCGCGAGCGTTTGGGCTCGGCTGAGGGGGGCTCTCTGAACGATTTTTCAAGTCCTCTTCGATGGCGCAAACGGTTTTTTGCTAAGATTTATAGTTTTTAACGTGGAAACATTTTTTATTCGGAATTTTTAGGAAAATACATTTTGACGTCATATTTATAAATGGGATTAAAAACTGAATACGAAACACCCGTGGGCCGATCGATTTGATGCTATTTTTATGTAGATAATTAATTTTAAAGTTGTTACATTTAGCAGCCGATTCAGTGTTGGCACACGGACCGGCGGAATCGGACCGGTGCGCCAAATGTGCATGCTTCACGACGCTCGTGAGCTAGCTGATCGCCCCGCTGTCACAAATCGAGACTGTGACAGCCAACTGTCAAAGGATTTAGCAAATAACTCGTCGCGTTTACGAAAGTGCTTGCAAAAATTACAGTCCGACTACAGATGAAAAGTTGATTTTTTGTTTTGGTGATCCAATAAATAAATTATCAAGAGTAAATAAAAAAATACATCGAAAATAGAAGTTGCCCGTTTGTTACGCTGAGACGTAACAGTGAGCATCGAATGGTGACACTTAATCTTTTTTAGTATCTTCCTTGCGTGTCGACAATGTCATTCACAACTTATCGTGAAACATTTAAATTTGAAATCCGGAAGTGTTAAAGTATTTTCTGGGAAAACGCGATGAGCTTACAGAAAACCTCGAGAGATCAAAATGTAATTGTTTTTGGGGAAAAGTGATGAATTATAACCCTTTCTAATTAGCTTCGGGTCATAATTCATCGCTTTTGCCCTAAAAAATTTTTTTTCTTGTCAAAGACATGGACGAACGATAGAACAAATCGTTATTAAAATAATCATATGGAAAGTGGTCCAGTGACTAGAACGATAACTTGATAACTCGGAGGTCCCGAGTTCGAGTCTCATCGGGTGCTAATATTTTTTTTTCTTTCTTTTCTTAATTTTCGCATGTACGGTTGGCATACGAAAATTTTGTAAATTTCGGTTAAGGACCTTGGTGGTAAATCTTCCGCCCTTATCCCGTACCGATTCAAAGCAATAACGCAAACTTTGATTCTTTCGGTCGGGCTATTTACCGAGTTGAAGCAAAGTCCGCATTGGTCTTACGAGCTGCGTAAGGCCCTAAGGTTTCGCGTGAACCATCTTTCAACTTTGCTTCAACTCGGTTAAGGACCTTGGTGGGAAATTCCCCGCCCTTATCCCGTACCGATTGAAAGTAATAACGCAAACTTCGAGTTTTTCGGCCGGGCTATTTACCGAGTTGAAGCGGCCTTCAGACATGCTTCTCATGAAACCTTAGGGCATTACGCAGCTCGTGAGACCAATGCGGACTTTGCTTCAACTCGGTTAAGGACCTTGCTGGGAAATTCCCCGCCCTTATCCCGTACCAATTCAAAGTAATAACGCAAACTTGATTCTTTCGGTCGGGCTATTTACCGAGTTGAAGCGGCCTTGAAACATGGTGCACGCGAAACCTTAGGGCCTTACACAGCTCGTAAGACCAATGCGGACCTCGCTTCAACTCGGTTAAGGACCTTGGTGGGAAATTCCCCGCCCTTATCCCGTACCAATTCAAAGTAATAACGCAAACTTGATTCTTTCGGTCGGGCTATTTACCGAGTTGAAGCGGCCTTGAAACATGGTTCTCGTGAAACCTTAGGGCATTACGCAGCTCGTAAGACCAATGCGGACTTTGCTTCAACTTGGTTAAGGACCTTGCTGGGAAATTCCCCGCCCTTATCCCGTACCAATTCAAAGTAATAACGCAAACTTGATTCTTTCGGTCGGGCTATCTACCGAGTTGAAGCGGCCTTGAAACATGGTGCACGCGAAACCTTAGGGCATTACGCAGCTCGCAAGACCAATGCGGACTTTGCTTCAACTCGGTAAATAGACCGGCCGAAAGAATCAAACTTTGCGTTATTACTTTGAATCGGTACGGGATAAGGGCGGGGAATTTCCCACCAAGGTCCTTAACCGAGTTGAAGCAAAGTTGAAAGATGGTTCACGCGAAACTTTAGGGCCTTACGCAGCTCGTAAGACCAATGCGGACTTTGCTTTAACTCGGTAAATAGCCCGACCGAAAGAATCAAAGTTTGCGTTATTGCTGTGAATCGGTACGGAATAAGGGCGGAAGATTTACCACCAAGGTCCTTAACCGAAATTAACAAAATTTTCGTATGCCAACCGTACGTGCGAAAATTAAGAAAAGAAAGAAAAAAAAATATTAGCACCCGATGAGACGCAAACTCGGGACCTCCGAGTTTTCAAGTTATCGTTCCAGTCACTGGACCACTTTCCATATGATTATTTTAATAACGATTTGTCCTATCGTTCGTCCATGTCTTTGACAGGAAAAAAACATTTTTAGGGCAAAAGCGATGAATTATGACCCGAAGCTAATTAGAAAGGGCTATAATTCATCACTTTTCCCCGAAAACAATTACATTTTGATCTCTCGAGGTTTTCTGTAAGCTCATCGCATTTTCCCAGAAAATACTTTAACACTTCCGGATTTTAAATTTAAATGTTTCACGATAAGTTGTGAATGACATTGTCGACACGCAAAGAAGACACTGAAAAAGATTAAGTGTCACCATTCGATGCTCACTGTTACGTCTCAGCGTAACAAACGGGCAACTTCTATTTTCGATGTATTTTTTTATTTACTCTTGATAATTTATTTATTGGATCAGCAAAACAAAAAATCAATTTTTCATCTGTAGTCGGACTGTGATTTTTGCAAGCACTTTCGTAAACGCGACGAGTTATTTGCTAAATCCTTTGACAGTTGGCTGTCACAGTCTCGATTTGTGACAGCCGGGTGATCAGCTAGCTCGCGAGCGTCGTGAAGCATGCACATTTGGCGCACTGGTCCAATTCCGCCGTTCCGTGTGCCAACACTGAATCGGCTGCTAAATGTAGCAACTTTAAAATTAATTATCTACATAAAAATAGCATCAAATCGATCGGCCCACGGGTGTTTTGTATTCAGTTTTTAATCGCATTTATAAATATGCCGTCAAAATGTATTTTCCTAAAAATTCCGAATAAAAAATGTTTCCACCTTAAAAACTATAAATCTTAGCAAAAAACCGTTTGCGCCATCGAAGAGGGCTTAAAAAATCGTTCAGAGAGCACCCCTCAGCAGAGCCCAAACGCTCGCGCAAATGTCCGAAAAAACAGGTGTCCACCTTATAATTGTCACCCTGGATATATATATATGTGTGTGTGTGCGTGCGTGCGTGCGTGCGTGCGTGCGTGCGTGCGTGCGTGCGTGCGTGCGTGCGTGCGTGCGTGCGTGCGTGCGTGCGTGCGTGCGTGCGTGCGTGCGTGCGTGCGTGCGCGTAGCGCTTCATCGCTAGTTTTTCACGCATGTAATGTAATTACTCTATCAATTGATACAAATTATATTCTAAAAATGGATAAAAAAATCGTTGACATTGGTGGAGATTCGAAGCTCGTGACTTGCGATTTGTGGTCTGTGGCGATATTCTCTCAGCTATTCGTTTAACTATTTAAGAAAAATTTTTTAACATAACTTAGATACACCATCTTGATTACACGACGGATAGAACCGGTTACCTGCCCGAGGGCTATAAACAGCGTACGTTTAATGAGTAGAATAATGGTTAAAAATAATGAGCGGTTGAGAATAAGCACGTAAAAACGACCGCACGAAATAACCCTGCAACTTGAATGGTAACGAAGGCAAGCACAGTTTTAGGAGGTACTTTTTGTGTATCGGTTATATAAGATAAGGGCAGTACGTCGTTTCCACAGAGCCCACCTCTACACATCGCTCATGGAAATAAAGTATATTCGGAAATATACTTTATGATGCATGATGTATATATGTAGGATATATAATAGATACATATTGTATACGTGGTATATATCTCTCATATATCCGAGATATATAAGTTATTGCCGATGGTATATTTCCATCATATCTGCTAAATATATAAAATATACATCCAGGATATATGGAGAAGTTAAGAATATATATATATAATAGATATATCATTTATATCGTCCTCATACATGATAAATGTACTAGAAATATACAGTTTTGTTATTTCGTAAATTGGTAAAAATATTATTTGCAGTAAACTGTAACGCGTAGTTTCTCACCCATTTGTCAGAATTGTAGACACACTTTATCAATTCATATAAATTATATCCTGAAAAAATATTTTTATATTGTTGCCCTCAGTGGAGATTCGAACCCTGAATCTTGCGATTTGTAGACTACGACGATATCCACTCGGCTATTCGGCTCTTGAGAATAAAAGTGTTGAATCTTATATATTTTCGCTGTAGACATTAAGAAATGATTCATGAGTTGTATCTGAATAAGGTTTTGATTAATTGACTTCGAAATCTTTTTCAATGCTTCTTATTTTTTATATGTAGATTTTTTGTTTTGACATGTAGTTTTTATCATTTTCCCAAAGCTATTTCTATAATTAAGCATATTCTGTAATTTATTAGATTATTGAATGAAAATAGGCGAAGCAATTCATTGGTCACGCAAGAAAGTTTTTGATCGACGTAATTTTTTTACGAGAAAGGCCGTACAAAAATGTAATTTGCATACTTCTTTTCTGGAAGGATACTTTTCTGTTATGAGTCATGAAATTTTCTGTCTACCGAAAAATTGAACCGCGATACGAACTTGCGAGCCCGGGTGATCATATATCGCACCCTTAGAACAACAGTGTAACAACGTATATGGCAATCCCATAAGAGATATTACACTGTTATTCTAGGGATGCAATATAATATGTGTATATGGTTATTACATAATATATATAGTTGGATATATGCATATATACAATTCATATATAGATTGTATAACATGTATACGTAGATTATATATTAGGGATATATCTTTCATAAATGAAAGATGTAGTATTTATGTATAATATATAGGTCCATAACATATCTATCTGGTATATAAGAGATATATGACGAATATAGAACTTATTGCCGCTTTATATGCTATATATAATTTATATATCCTCGAATATATCTGTAGTATACTTTATTTCCATGTGGGATCACCGACTCTACACCACCTACTCTACTGAACACAGTGCTCGACTCTACACAAACCCATCCATAAGCACATAGTGAAACTCTATATACGTATTTTTTGCTCTAACCCTACACAGCAAAACTGTACACGCATTACATCTAGGTTGCCAATACTCTACTCAGGTACAACTCTTCACGGCAAAACTCTGCACGCGTCGAATGAGTGACAGCCAAACTCTAAATATGTAATACCTCATACGTGAAAATTCACCACATCGAATATTCTACACAGAAATATTCTACGTAGACTCAATTCGACATGGTGAATTCGAAATTCTACACATCGACGACTTTACACGCCAAAACTGTACACAGTCGAGACGCCTTTTTCAGCCACTCTACATAGAATTCGATTCACTACGGTTCCGACTCGACACAAGTTCGACTCTACACGTTCGCCAAATCACATACAGTAGAACCTCGATTATCCGAACCAATTGGGGTCGAGACCAGTTCGAATAAACGGTTATTCGGATAATCGAGTTATGAATAAAAAATATTATAATAATAACATACGTAATGAATATGAGTTTTTTTAAAGTATAAATTCGCATACAAACATTATAGCACTTTGGAGCATATTATTAAACGCTTACTTTAAGCATTCTTCTTGACAAAGTGGTCAATTTTTGGTTGTACAAGCACACGATACAAATTTGCACACGCCTGCAACAAATGTCATTCAGAGTGATCGAAGTGTAGAGTTGCGCCGTGTCGAAGTGAGTGTGCGTAGAATATTTCTGGCGAGAATATTCGATGTGGTGAATTTTCACGTATGAGGTATTACTTACGTAGAGTTTGACTGTTACTCATTTGAGATGTGTAGAGTTTTTCCGTAAAGACTTTGACCTGAGTAGAATATTGGGATCCTAAATTTAACGCGTGTACAATTTTGCTGTGCACGGTTAGAGCAAACCAAAATACTTGTATAGAGTTTCAGTGTATGTATAGACAGGTTTGGGTAGAGTCGAGTATTGTGTACAGTCGTGACTGTGCATAGTCGAGCCGCATGTTGCTGTTGTATAAAGTTGATGGTGTAGGATCGGTGATGTGTAGAGGTGGGCTCAGTAGAAAGGACGTACTGCTCAAATATTTCGAAATATTTCTGAAATGTATGGAAATACTGTCTTGAAATATACTCCCTAAATGTTGCAACGAAACATTCGTGATACATTTCATAAATATTTTCAATATTTCAATCTTACAAAATATTTCTGAAATATATGGAAATCATATTTTAAAGTATTCTATCAATATATTCCAATGAAATATTTTTTTAAAATATTTCAGACATATACTTAATCTTTCATACATCTGAAATATTTCTGAAACGGTGAAAAAATATTTTGAAAGCGAATATTAACAGGTGTGTACTGAACTATGTTCAGAAGAAACGAAAAATAAAAAATGCCATGCTTCGTACGTATATTTTAATACAGTTTGACTATTTAATATGTCATAACACTACATGTTAGTGGCACTCTTGAAAGGGCTGACGGGAATCCCATAGATGAAGTGCTGGAGGCACTATATGGGGCATTCCATACCGATTCGACCTATGTCCGACCCTCGACCTCTTCAATTCGGTCGGTAATTTTTTATAATATTGTTCGAACTCCAAAAATCACTCCAATTTTTTTTTTTTTTAATTGGCATCAATTATAGCTTTTTAAAGTGAACACATTGTTAGCCCAAATTAAAAAATATGGAAAAATTCTCAAAAAGCCTGTATCAGGCATGAAAATTTTCAAGCCTAGAGCGTAAGTGGTAACTCATTAGCTTCTATTTTTTTGTTTCATAAAAAAAAAACATATAGTAACTGCAGTCAATACTCTATCAATTGTGTCTAGAATACATGTATTCATAATATAGGATTTTTAAGAATTTTATAAGATTTTTTTCGAGTCATTTTTACGTTTTCAGAATAGACAGAAATCAAGATTATTAAATAGCGCTAATTAAAAAATGGAGTTTAGTAATGTTATATTGGATGTAGATTTTTTACATATGATCATTCGAAATTCAAGTTTAGAAAGCACTTTTCTAAATCGAAATTCTATTTATTCTACCATATTTATACAGTTAATTTTTCGTTTAAACACAAATATTGTTAAATATCGCCGACAGTGGACATCGTGAACTTTAGCAATTCAGTTAAGTGATTTAACGCGCAGTTACATTTTTTCAGATTTTATCATTTGGGCTAACAGCATGTTTACTTAAAAAAAATTGTAATTAACGCAAATAAAAAAATATAATATTTGGAGTGATTTTTGGAGTTAGAATAATATTATAAAAAGACACCGACCGAATTGAACAGGTCGAGTGTTCGACGTATGTCGAATCGGTATCGAATGCCCCAAATGTGTTTAAAATAATGAACAATATTTACGGCACTAAAATATTTGCAATGTCTTCAATATTTCAGAAAGATATCTAATAAATATTTCACCAACATTTAAAAATGTTTGTTAAATGTTTTAAAAACATTTTAGCGCAATGTCTTAAAAACCTTTTTGCAAAATATTTCTGAAACATTTCAGTGTAAGATTTATGAGCGGACAAAAATATATTCTCAAAATGATTAAAAAATATTTGGGAAATATTTTGTAATATCGGTCAAATATTTTCAATATTTCAAAAAAATATTTTCTAAACGTTTCAAAAATATGTCCGTGCTATGTGGGTAATGACTCGGGAACAAGACCAATTGTGCGCGATAAGATAAGTGATAAGTTAGCTTCCCCAAATATCTTTTCGAGTTCCAACATTTCCCGTCTGAGATACCGTTGCACTTTGCACAAGAAGATGACCGGAGTCGTAAAAATAACGATGATTTGAATGAGTACAAATATATGCATTATCCCACAGCTGTAGCCATCAATTTGTAAATCTTAGTTCTGTGAACTATGCGAATTCATTTGCGAATATGAAACGCATTTTATTTGTAGGCGGAAAAAAAATAAAAAACTCAAAAAAGAACGCCCTGAAAAAAAAAACCGGAAAAGGCAAAAATAATCTAACGAAGAGCAAAAATAATCTAACGAAGAGCAATATTAACATAAACAGGATTGGGAGTGAATTGTTTAAGAACAAATTTACGTTTAATTTATTTCTCATACAAAAAAATTCATACGTATTCAGAAAAATGAACGAATCATTTTTATAAAACAGTTAGGTTTGCGGGAGTTTTGTTGGACAATTTTATGTTTCATCACTTTGTTAATAAAATGTTGGAATTATTATTATGCAGAATTCATATTTTGGCAACCGTAATATGCTGAATTTTTTCAGATTTTTATACCATCCAAAAGTGTTTACAATTCCATCTCATTTCTCGAAAACTTATGCGAAGTGATTCTCGTGCGGAGTGCTGTTCTCATGGATTACCTCAAGCGTATCACACATACATTCCCAAACAAAAGTTTAATGGGACCAAATTTTAGTACTTCGCGGCATGCCAAAAATCCGAAAAAAATCAGCTGCATTATGTATTTTAAGACCTTTGATTTTGCATAATAAAATGCCAAAAAGTTATTAACGAGCTGCAGCTTTTATTCTTTAATTTAAATGAATTATTTGATTTTTTAGAATTCATATGAATTTTTTTCAGACTTTTCTATCATTTCAAAATTAGTTTTTTTCGAAAATTTTAAAAATCGATGTGGAGGCATGAATTTCGAATATCTTTCAGTATCACGATTCTACAATACACATAAAAAGTTTCGAGGCCATTGCGCCAGAAGTTCTGTAATTACGGTACGGCCTTTAAAATATTACAAAAACGAAAAATTCGAAAATGATAAAAAATTCGAAAAAAAATGTATGCGGTTTCTAAAAAATCAATGACTTCATTTGAAAAGAGAGAAAAAACAGGTTTACCGATTATTTGTTGAATAACTTTTTTATTTAGCGATTTGTTAATAACTTTTCAACATTACTATTATGCAAAATGAATATTGTTGGCACCTTTAATACAGTTGATTTTTTCAGAATTTTATACCATTAGGAAGTGTTCAAATTCTCACTGAATTTTACTTTTGACTGGGAAGCTACGTGTTAAGCATCCTTAATGCGGAGGGCTCGGATGAGTTAGGTGCTTGGGACAACGCGGAGGCTCGGTTGATCGACGGTCGTATAAGCGAGTTATTGCATTTTAATAATATTTATTAAATTAAAAGTACACTGTAAAAAAATATTGTTTGAAAATTAATGACCGGTATTTGGAATTTTTTTTTTCTTACATAAAGCGTTTCTAAAATTTCAAAGGTATGTGGGTTGCAATTTTACAGTCATTTCTTTTTCTTTTTATTGACATTTTTGTAGATTTCAGGCGAAAGATTCGTAATATTGATGTCTCCTATTTTAATTTTACAATAAAAGTACTATGAAATATCAATAATTCGAGCTATCCTGAGAGAGCGTTCCGCGGGTATTATCGGAGGCCTTGAGGTTGATGATAGAATGAATTTCGAAATTTGACGAGTTTACCTTTCGTTGTGCGGGTAAACAAAAACAAAATAAAGTGGTGACCGTTGTAGGTTCGTACACTGGGCGTGACCTAGGACAGCTAGGAAAGGAATATTAAACGGATTTAGTACTCAAAGCTTGGATTTAAAAAAATTAGAAAAGTTAATTTGTTGAGTTTGATTTAATTTACCTGGCCTCAGTAGGGATCACTCGAGTCCACGCGCCCAGAATTTTTTTTAAATTCAATCCAAATAAAATTTATTTAGAGCAAATAAAATTGCTTATTTTAATATGGGTTGAATAGAGTTTTTTTGAAATCTAATAAATTTTATTAGAGTTAAATACCGCATATACTTGAATCACGTAAAAATATCCTTGAGTCAAATAAAAATTTAATTAATTCAAATAAAAATATTCTAATATCCGATTTTATTGACGATTGATAAACTTTTTTCTGGGTGAGCCGACGAGAGCTTGACCCTTCATCCTAGGCACATTAATGAGTCAAGAATTATAAAGCTGCCCCTCGAGACGCGAGTAGCCAAAAGGAATTTGAAAATGATTTTACTGGAAATTTTTTATTTAGGTTTTTGCACGATGGAAAACAAAATGGATTTGGAGTTGAGTTCGGATGGAAGTCAGACTACGAATTTTACAGAAACTTACAATTCGATCGTCGACGTAGTTGGCGATAAGCGCTTATACTCGACGTTGCTCTCACTGTAAAAAAAGAATTGAAATTTAATGTACCAAAGAATTTGAAATTCACAAACTCGGTACATTAATCGAAAATTAATGTATCCTAAACTGCAAATTTGCAAATCTTCAGTAAAATTCATGTCCCGTACATTAAAATTCATTATGTTTTCATTATAATTACAGAACTTGTCCCTTAAAACTATGCTTAAAGAACTTTTTTTTTTAATTTAAAGAACTTTTTTTGGAAATTGCTGTAACATTATTAAAATTTATATAAAAGTTTATAGAATTAACTGGTGTGGCTGTGTCAATTGCGTATAGCAGTTTCTGCGATTACAACGTTGGTTCAAAGTGAACCAAAACTGCATTACATGAACATTTTTTTTTTATTCAATCGTATATAATGCCACAATACAGAAGGTATATTATTTCGACTTGAACGTATGTTTCGTCAATTTGAAAAAAAAATGATTCGATGTGTTCGTATATATATGAATATTTGTCATCTTGAAAATGATTTTATTGTAACAACGCTCCTCTATACACCCTCCTTTTTCCCTTTCCATCCGACCACCGCACTACTGCAGCTGCCATCGATATCTCTCCATCCGCCGCCTTCGCTCGTCGCATCGCCGTGCGTCTCTCCTTTCTTGGAAGAACCCGAACGCCTACTCTTTATCTACCCCTAAAATACACAATCCTAGGCTCGACCACTGCATTTCTTTTCCGACCGTTGACCACTTTCCCAAAACCCGAAACATCTGCCTTTTCTAGTATTTTTCCGACTCCCAAATTCCTTCCCCACTATCTGAACTTTCCCGCAGGATAGATCTATAAATACAACCCTCAGCCTAGCTTAAACAGTCAGTAAGTCACCGAATTTCTACGCGTACACTCTGTACCTCTGCAGCTCTTATTTTTCATAATAAACCTCTTAAGCAGTTTGTCACCTTGTAAACCGAGTCCTTCCGTCCTACTACCGCGTTCTGTAGCCGAGTTGGCTGCTCGAAAGTTAAAATAATATAAAATTGCCATCCGCGACATCACATTATCTATTCGGCAAGACGTCAATTTAGTCATTCACTAATATTATGTCCATAATAAACAACTTTCAAGTTGTTTCGATATTTCAATGTCCAATCATGAAAGTTGAGACTAAGTTAATGACGAAGAATAACTTACATATCCGATTCAAGATCTTACATATCAATAAGCGACTGCAGCGTAGCGGTAAGGTACTAGGTCAGAATGCGTTAGTTTCCGGGTTCGAGCCCCGCTAGGGTATATAAAATGTTTATTTATAAAAATTGGGTTATATTCATAAGTGGCGATGTACTGATAACAATTGAACATATAAAACATGATATAAACCATGTATAAAATTAATTAGTAACAAATAACGTAAATAACCATACCGGGACCAAACTTCAGATTGAGTTGGGCCAAACCTTTTTTTCAGTGTACAAAAACGTCCAGACCTTACTTGAAATTTCATTAACTGCATTCACACAAACATGGCAATAGTTTCTTAAATTTTAAGAACGAAGGTATCGTAATATTTCCGACACCGGCTTCCTTTTTCATAAACCGTCACTTGAAAATTGCGACGTATAGATGCTTGAAAGTTACAAAACGGTTTGTGCATAAAAACTTCCATTACCGGTTCATTACTTTTCAAACAAATTTTTTTTACAGTGCTTAATATCTAAGTTAAACGCGTGATTGCGGATGATCAGCGAAAAATATTTTTATCAAAGCATTCATACGACCTGCCTGGTGCAGTATCGCATGTAATTAACACCCAACTTAATACGATTGAAACGCATACCCCCTGATCGTTAGCGCAGACAATTTTCTATTCTTTTGTAGAAATGTTACGCCGGTTTAAGCCCAATATTGCCTACTCGCAAGATGCTATTTAGGCGTGCAAAGAAGAATCTTATTAAGTCTCGGATTCTTCGGTTGAAATTCTACCCGAGGGTCTGCGAGTCTGTGATCTTACCTACCTTTTCAGATCAGTTAGCCATTAATTCCAGAGTGTTAACGAATTGGCTCGAGCCGTGTTGTTTGTTTAGCCTCGCAACGCCCGCACATAGTTTTCGCGGCGAGGGTCACACTCTAAGGTTTAACTTTTTTAACCTCGTACACAGTAAAAAATATTTTCGTAAAATCGGAATGCGAAATTTCGTAAAACTTATTTTGTTAAATAAGTGACAAACTTGTTTGTTACTTATTTGAATATACGAACCTGTCCTTTCATTTTCTGTATTATTGACAATTTTAGTTTGTAGTTTTGTTTGTAAAACTAGAAAATTAACAATTAAACAATTATGGACGTTGGCGGACAATAATTTGTTGTAAAAAGTACACATTTTTTTTACTGTGTACCATGCTTGAACTTCCAAGCACTGTGCTGGGGTTTAAAATGGCACGAATACCCTGACTGAAGTTACGCAAAATCCAGGACGACTTACTTAAGTGGGAGAATCGTTCCTGCTTGAACACGACGACGATGTTAGTCGATCGATCCGTACGTTGCAAATAAGAGCGAGTTGTGCGCTCCCCGCGATTTTGTTGTTTCGGTGTCGTTCGATACGTGGTAGTGGGAATTCCACTACCACAAGAGTACCATGAGACGATCTCTGTCAACTCAGCCACCTTTTTTTCGACCCTTAGATTTATCCCATAATTGGCCACATTTTAGGTTCACTTGAAAGTACTCTCTCGGCATTTTTTCAGATTTTTTAAACCATCCATTTAGAATATGCGTTTTTTCAAATTCATATATCTTGAAAGGGATACGTCGGGCCAAAAGATCTAAACACAACAAAGCTATCTTTAGTCAGTAACTATTTAATACAATATGTGTTATATTCTTGTTCTTTTTGGACAATCTATTTTTAGCAGAAAGGTATGAAAATTAAATTTTTTCGTGCAATGCGACACCCTCGATTTCGCTGCCAATTTTTCAGGATATTCAACGATGTATAAAGAACCGACAAAAAAAAAATGGCAAAGTGGTACTCAACGTAGTTGCTAAGCAAACAATTTTTTTTCCACTAAGAACACACGTTCGATTCTAATCCTAATTTTACAAGATATTTGGTATTGTATGAAGATTCTGAGAAAAAAAATCCCAATGTGATACCTGCGAATCTTACGCATTAAAAAAAAATAAACAAATGAAACATTTAATTCATATAGCAAAGGGCATAAGGGAAACCATCCAACAAGCTTTATTGAAAGAATCTCTATTTCGAAATAAGTTTCCCAACGATGTGAATCCCATTTATCGACAATGACCAATCCCTTTTCATTCATCTAAATAATAGTCGGGTTTATACAAATCTATATGAATTAATTTTTTTATTTGTTTATTTATTTAGTCTGTAAAAATCGCAGGTACCCCTTTGCGATTTTTTTTAGAACCTTCATCCAACGCTAAATATCGTGTAATGTTGGATCGTGTAATGTCGAATCGCAGGTGTGTTTTTAGTAGAAAAAATCATGACTCTAACATCATTCGAAAGTTGATGAAAAATAAAAAAGTTAATGTTCCTAATTGGATGTCCCGGTTGATAAAGAATGCCTTATATAACTGTATGAAATTTATATACATCTATGTATGGACACTAGGGTGTGTCGAAAAAAAGTTTTTTTTTTTATCGCACCCCCTTCAAATTATAGTTTGGGACCTCTAATTAATACCATGAAATTTTAAGGACCCGCAATTGTACATTACTCCACGAGGGCGAAAAACGCTTTTCTAACGAGTGTGAGTTTGCAGCACGAGCCGAAGGCGAATGTAAATGTCACACGAGTCGCAAAAAGTGTTTCGCATGAGGGATGTACGAAATTTTTCATCACAAGGTGCGAAAATGGCGGTTTCTTGGCAAAGTTTTCCATTGGGCGGTTAATGGTAATGAATGGCATCGAAAGGTAATCAATGGGATCCCAATGGAAATTGATGAGGAAAATTGAAACGGTACTTTCTCCCATTCATTCTTAATGGGACTACACTGGCAAACCAGTGGGAGATTGTAAATGGTACGTTTTCCCATTCGTTACCAATAGCAGACCAATGGCAATTTCCCGGGAAAATTCAACTGGTACTTTTTCCCATTCGTTATTAATGAGAGTCCAATTTCAAATGACTGGGAAAATTGAGTGGAACTTTCTCCCGTTCGTTATTAATAAGAGTTCACTGGCAAATCAATGGGATGTGACAAATGGTACTTTTCCCTTCGTTATTAATGGTAGTTCATTGGAGCATAACTGGTTCAGCTGAAACAGTATTTCTTACCATCGGGAACAAATGGGAACTGAATCGAATGGTAAAAAACTAGGGAATCTTTAATGACACGTCTAACTATTTATAATTGAGGAATAATTGAGGAGTAAGAATCGAGTCGACAGACACTAGGGAATCACGTGTGTGAGTAGCAATTTTCACTTAAATGGTATAAGCGATAATGAATTGCAGATAAATGCGTCCCCAATAGTAGCTGTGAACTTAAGGACCGAAATTATTTATGAACAATAGGAGACATTTTTCGGGAGCATTACAGCTTTTTTATTTGTTACATATTTAGACTGAAGAAAAGTGGACAATTGTATACAGCATATTTTTCCGCGAATGGGAATGCTAGCGGGATAAAAATGCCATACAACGAATGGGAAATCGAATGGCATATTGAATGGTATATTAAATGGTAGTACAAATGGGAATGATACCATTGGCAAAACCCCATTGTATTAACTTTAACGAATAATTAATGGTGATCAATGGGATTTTTTAATGGTAACTAATGGGAGATTTAGCCAAGGGGTTTTACGCACGCGAAGCGGCCGAAAAAGTGGCCATTTCCGCACCGAGTGATGAAAATAATTTTACGACCTGCACCAACGCAGTTCTCACAAAATGTTCGTCACAATATTAACAATAGAATTATTCAAAGATTGCTTATACTTTTTCGGTTTATTTTGGTCATTCTGAAGAGAAAAGTTATTATACATTTGTTACCAAAGTCGATAGTTTCTTTATCATTATTTTTTCCCCATGTGGATTTGTTGCCCTCTATCCACACGTAACGGCTGAAGGAATCCCAATCCTTAGGACCCAGATACGCTTAGTCTCCGTTCTCCCATGTGTGAAAATTCGAAACTTATGTACGCGCAAAATTTGCGTAAAATTTTAATTCCCATATACATTTTATCATAAAATTGCAGTTTACATTAAAAATTATGAACAATTTGGGTTCTAATTAAAATTTTGCGAAAAATTTGGACATTGAGTAAAAAATTGAACAAGGAAAATTAGATGTCAAAAATTTGAACTATAAGACAAATTGTGTAAAAAATTTTATATGTAGGGGAAACTGGGGCAAAATGGGCCTTTGGGGCAAAATGGACACATGAAAAAGGAGACCGATGCGGGGCGTACTGGGCAACCCAAAAATCATCGAACATGATCACGCCCATAGTATAGAGTCAAGCGGGACAAAATCGAAACCCGGGGCAAAATGGAGTACGGAAGAATAGGGCATATCTGACTGTCTCGCTGTCGGGTCTCTTGCTGTCAATACCGTCTCGCTGTCGGGCCTCGCGCATTATCGGGACTCTCTCGCTGTCAGTGTCGTCTCGCTGTCGGGAATCTCTCGCTGCCCCCACGGGCAAAACGGGCCCATGGGGCAAAATACATCCATGGGGCAAAATGGGACCATGGGACAAATTGGGACCATGGGGCAAAATAGGTCCACGGGCAAAAATGGGACCATGGGGAAAAATGGGCGCATGGGCAAAAATGGGACCATGGGGGAAAATGGGCGCATGGGGCAAAATGGACACATGAAAAATAAGACCGATTCAGCGCATAATGGGGCACCCTAAAATCATCGGAAATGATCATACTGATAGTACAGAATAAAGCAGAGCAAAATCGAGACACCGGGCGAAATAAAAAAAAATAGGATGCCCTCAAATCCACATGGGGAAAAAACAATAATAACGAAGAAACTGTCGACCCTGGCAACAAATGTGTGAGAACTTTTCTCTTCAGAATGATCGAAATAACCAGAAATAGTATAACCGATCTTTGAATAATTCTATTACTAATATTGCGACGAACATTTAGTGAGAACTGCGTTGGTGTACGTGTTAATCAAATGGGAAATTGAACAGTCGCTTGAGGCGCCTCGTAACATTTTTATTTGTCTTATCCCCCTAACTATAGTTTAAGGGGGATAAGACAAAAAATATATATATTTCGACACACCCTAATGGGCACCTTCCAGGACTTTTCGTAATTTCAGCGTGTATAAACCAGATATATGTATGGAGTATTCCAGGCTAAATCGACAGGCTCCTGACCCTTGAAGTATGTTGAAAGGCTATACAAAAAAATGCTTCACACCAATTTTCAGATTTTTTTGAAAATGCGTGTGGTCAGATTCAACAATAATTTAAATTGATAAAAAACTACGTCATCGATTCTTTTGAAATTTTTACAGTAAATTGTGTGTTGAAAAACAAAATTTTTGACACTAGTCCGAAGATGGGCAAGCAACTGGAACTGTCACTAAAAAAAATAAAATAGATAATAAATGGCTTTAACTTAATACAAATACACCCTGTACTATATTTTCAGATTCTCCAAAAATTTGGACGCTCAAAAAAAAAAAAAAAAAAAAAAATTGCCGTCAACCTATCCTAAAAAGAATGGTTACGGTATCAAATAAATCAGTGCATTAAAATTTTGTTTAATACCATGACGTTGACAAAAAGCCTGCTCCGTCATCTCCAAATAGCTCGGAAATGAATCAGGCCGATAAGGTAGAGCGCAAGGGACACAGGCGCTTGCCCGTCGAGTCAGCAGCAACGGAGCAGCCGTTCTTACCCTGGGATCTGCCGTGCGCTTTCAATCACGCGCTAAACACGCGAGTATTGCGTCAGCCGCGCATGATGTCGGGAGGCGAGAGAAGAGCCGTCACTCTGACGTCAGAAGAGGCAAGGAAAGAGTACCGAATCGTGCCGTGTGCACACCGCAGATTCGGTATAAACGGTGGCTCGGAAGCATAGAGAATCACTCTTAGCTGGGCAGCAACCGCGAGTACTCCTAAGTTTCCTTCCGAACGAAGCATCGGCGACTTTCTCTGGGGATAGAGATAACTGCCGCCGCCTGTTAACCCTTTCTTTCAATACAGCGTCGACGACTTCTCTCGGGGACGGGAGAGACTACCGCCGACTGTCCCTCTGAACCCATAACTTTTTTTTTCCTTAAAGTAATTAGGATTAATTTCGCTCCAAAAATCTCTGCCAAAATATTTTATTTTGTCTGTACAATTACTAACGATTCAATTCAAATAAAAACAAAATTATTTAATTGACATTTAGAATCATTTCTGTATCTCGAATTTTTATTTACAGCACTTGCCCTCACAAATTAAAGTAAGCAAAAAACTCACGTAACGCAATTTTGAAGCCAAGAGTGTAAGCCTCCCAAAAAGTGCTACGTTAGAATACATTAGTTTTTAATAGTGAATAAAGTTTTTCTTGGGATAAGTTTTCTCTTACGACGTTTTCTCTGATGTCGTAAATTTTAAACTCTGAACATCTTCGAAGGTGGTAGCTCGCTCACCTCGCGATCTTCAATCGATTCTTAGAGCGAAATTGGATGTTTTTACCTTAAGCTTAGGGCATATAATCCTTCAGGAGAGGTGAACTTAGCCCTGAGTGTGCCTTTTCCGTGTCTTTGTTGCCGGAATATTATTTTCACTCTGGCCCGTGCAACTCTTTTGACCGGTCACTTTGGTAAATTAACTGATTCGCTCAGAGTGTTATTTCGGTGCAACAATTTTATTGTCTCGCGTCATTCGAAATTGCTTATAACCCCCTTTCGCACTTGACAATCTTTTTATGTTAAATGTCACAATCTTTCGACAATTGCCGAATTCGTTCTTGACTTTTAAGTAATAACATGCTCGGTCGGTGTCGTCGATATTCTCGCGTGTCGTCACCTTCGTCCAACAGGCTGTGTCGATTTTCCCTCGCTTTTGATCTACTTCGACCTTGATCGTGCTTTCGACACCATTCCGTCGACGGCGCCGTCGTACTTTCGAATCTCCGGCGGTATCGGTTCCTACGCATGCGCGGTGCTCTGCATCGATTTAGCCACCGCTCGATCCTATCGGACGGCGCCACTTGTACTTGAGCGAGCTTGTCGGACGGCCTTCTCTCAGCTGACCAGCATATCCCGGGCGCTTTCGCGTTGGCCGACACGTTCATTCTGGTGGCCATACTGGGCGTCTCCTATTCGTACGTCAGGTGGCCCAGTAAAATTGTGAAGAAGAAGAAGAAGTATCCCGGGCGCTCGAGGTGTGCGCCACCGGGGCGTGGGGGAATAATTATTTTATATATGTAGGGGAGTCACAATATATAATTACTATTACATCAAATTAACCTGTCACGCCGTGTCCGTTATCGAGGCTGATGTCACCTGCCGTATCATTCTGACTTGATTCCGATGCATTCAATCCTTGCGCTTTCTCCAACACCTTGGACATCTCTAAGATGTCGACCTTAACCACGGGCTGTCTGTAAATGTTCTAGTGAATATTCTCATGGTGCCCCATGAAATTTGCGACCCGTGATATTTCTAATTCGATCAAGCCCATATCGACGCAGCGAGTAGCAATATGCTTCCTAAGATTCGTGCTTCTGAGAGACGACGGATTCTTCGCTCCGCACTCCACCGAAAACCGCCTCATAAAAGGGGACGCTCTTAAGTAGCGGATTGGGTCCGGTAGCGGAGATAAATCGGTTGGCGTCGGGAACTCCTATTTTCTTCTGAAAATTGGAGAGAAGCTGCAGATTTTCCAATGTTTCACCGTCATGAAGATTTCAACTGTTCGATTCAGCTTTCCACGAATGGATATTCGGATGTATTTCCTCGCACATTTTTTCTGTTCTCTTGTCATCGTCTTACTGGAGTCATCATCGTCGTTCAGTTGCTATCGATTTTCAAGCTGCGTTAGCGTTATTCGTTCAGTCTCTCCGGGCTTTTGACGGCAGTTTAATTATTACCACTCCCGCAAGATTTTTCCAAGTTTCTATAGCGAATTCCTTTCGCAGTTTGGCGGACTCGCAATCGCTAACCTTATCGAGATGCTTATGGAGCAGTATAACGTCTTTATATGTCGGATGATTGACCGTCTTAGTTCGCTGCTTATTAACCATGGTTTCACTGGCTGTGTGATGAATTCTCCGAGGAAAACATAATCTCGTCGCACTCAATAAATAAAACACCAATATCAAATAGAAATCTAAAAAAAAATTAAAAAAAAAACATAAGGCAGAGAAAAGTAAGTTTAATAACCCTGTAAATTTTTGTTCTAAATTAAATGAACCTCATGGTAATTACCGTCTCTTACATCCGATGGGATTCTTGAATTTTCTTGCCGAACAATTATTCGATGAGCCGGGAATTATTTAACATATAAAAAAAATAAAAATACGGGTTAACTCTGTCTCAACAATAATCTTAGAGATCAATATAACAAACACAATACCACGAAAAACTGTCGCGAATCACGTCCAATACTCATACACATTTCTATACAATAAAATATATATACTGAGACAATAAATATATAAAAATCCCGGAACTTGGCTTTTTCACACATACATCACGATTTTTCTCCTCATATACTAAAAATTACTTCTCAGCATTGATTTCGCTTCCGCGTTGGCGCTTTCTATTTTCTCCGGGGCTCGCAGTGGATAGGTGAGAAAATAATTTGACTGCTAGATCGGCTAGCCAAGCGCGAGTGAAGGGTTCCAACACGAACCGTCTTTTTAATCTTTCACGTTCCACACCAGTAAGTGACTATGTTGACTTCTCGATGTCCGCGGAGAGAAAGAAGCTGAACCAGGGACTTACGCGAGTATATTGGAACGGGAAGACCCGGGGTCGCCTCGTTACCGGTAGAAAAAAGAGGTGAGAAGGATTGGCGAACCCCGTTTTCATCTAGAGGGGTGTCCACCGCTCCTAAACTGAACTCCCGCAACCCACTTTCATCCTGCGTGCCGTGTGGAATTCCCACTACCACGCATTGAACGACACTGAAACTCTCAGTTGTAACGTACAGATCGATCATCATAGTCTTCACGTTCGAGCCGGAGCTCTGCTCCCTTTACGAATGCAAGGTCGAAAGTCCGGCACCGTAAGCAATCGGTAGGGCCCTCATCCTGTGTGAAGCCCCGGCTTTGTGCTTCGCTGTAGATCGCAGGGCGAGGTAAAATAAAATTAATCTTTCAGTGTGACCCTCGGCCGCAACCATTTTTGCAGACGTTCCGAGGCTAAACAACGAACTCTGTTCACGCGTATTCTCTAACACCCAGGGATAATACGCACATTGATCGTACGCGATAAGTAAGCTCACAGACTCGATAAAGATCCGACTAGGGGAAAGTAGGGCCTAACCCGGCGTAACAATTAAAAAAAAAATAATTTCTCCTCTAATTGGGTATAAAGCCGCAGACGGTACTGCAGCAAGCAGGCCGTTTGGATGCTTTGATAAAAATAATATTTCTCGCGGATCATCAGCGATCACGCGTTTAATGTAGAGTTAAAGGCGGACGTCGAGCATAAGCGCTTATCGCTAATTACGTCGACGATCAAATCTTAAGTTACTGTATAATTCGTAGAGTCCGACTTTCTTCCGAACTCGACTCCGAATCCAATTTGTTTTCCAACCCGTGAAATCCCAAATTAAATTCTCCGGTAAACTCATTTTCAAATTCCTTTTGGCCCCTCGCTTCTCGAGGGGCAGCATTATAATTCTTGACTCATTAATGTGCCTAGGATTAAGGGTCAAGTACTCTTCTGTATGGACTCGAGTGATCCCTACTGAGGCCAGGTAAATTAAATCAAACTCAACAAATTAACTTTTCTATATTTTTCAAACCAAGTTTTGAGTACTATATCCGCTCAATATCCCTTTCCTAGCTGGCCAAAGTCGTGCCCAATGTATGAACCTACAGCGGTCAGGACTTTATTTTGCTTTTGTTTACCCGCACAACGAAAGGTAAACCCATAGAATTTCGAAATTCATTCTATTATCAACCTCAAAGCCTCCGATAATACCCACGAAGCGCTCTCTCAGGATAGCTCGAATGATCGAAATCTTACAGTAATAAGACCCGAAATGGTATTGGACATGCGTCGGAATAATCACAGGTCTTTGCCCGTGATAATCGATATGCTTAATCGATTTCGTGTGTCCATCTCGTGCCATCGATACTTATAATTTTTAATTTAAATCGAGATCTTACAACTGCTTTGTTTACACTAACACAGTAGTCTTCCTCAAGAAGTTTCGAAAAGTCCTCTGTAGGGTAAGCGTGATGAATATGGACCACCCCGATTAACATGTAAATCAATTAAATATGGACCGGTCCATATTCCCTACTTTTACCCTATCGGTTTTTTTTTGCGTTATCGTGATTTTTTATGCACTCGGTTTCTATAATTTGACCGAAATTCTTCAACTCAGTGCCAATCCCTTTTGCGACTGACGGCGTCTTGTACAACTGAGTTGCTTCATCTAGCTCATCGAGGTCATTGGCAACTTTTACTACAGTATCATAGTATTTCGGATTGAATATCGAAGCTATGTCGTAATAGTTGAGTCTTCTTGCCACATGGCTTTGAGGAACCGCCTCATTTTTCTCCAAAGCGACCTCGTGTATACGACCGGCTGTTTCGCGCACGTCAATCAGCACATTTCTGTAGTTATCATTTCGTGTGTACATGTAGTCGTGACGAAGGTATTTTTTCGTGTAAAATCCACAACAGTCCGATCAAACAGCAACATCTTGACCACTACAGTTCTCAGCTTTCCGGGGTCTTGAAACGGGGATCAGTTTGCCTTTATTGCAATCTCCATTGACGTTAAAAACAAAAATTCTTTTCTTGCAAATGGCCGCAATAATGCGTCCTCGGAGGGGTGGATTTAACATCGTGGGCGCCCTAGGCCGACGGAAAATTGCCGCCCCCTTCTTGTAGTAAGCAAAGCAGGAAAGAGTATGTTTATAATCGAAATGCACGAAACAGCAGATAAAAAAGTAATCGTTTATTTTCCCTCTTTATTACGACGTACAGAAAATCTTACGTCTTGCTTTTTGAGCTGCAAACTCGTGAATCAATTTATCACAATTCAATGATCGCGTTAATTGTGACTTGATTGAAAGAATCGAGAGCGTTTGATCTGTCTTCGCTCATTGTGGATCGGAGGTAATTTATTACTCGCCGCAAACATGAGAAACTAAATACACCGGAGCAGTTTGTAATGGGGATACAAACGCACATGCGTAGGGCTATGGCGACATTCAGATAAACAGTATGAAGATCTTGATCGCAAAGTCATTTTAATAATGTTCCAGCTGTTTCCTTTCCTTCTCGTGTTAAAGAGCACTGGCAGCGAAAATGCACACTCGTCTACACTTATCTTCACTTATCTTCTCAACGTAAATTATCGCACGACGATCCATAAATATTAAATTGCTAAAAAAAATGTTGTAACTAAGAAGTTGCATACAACTCGCTCGGGTCTCAATCAAAGATTATCATTCGTGTCAATACGTAGCACTCTGAATACCGCCTCCGCGCGGACTTCAGAAGTATCGGGAACGTGCAGGCCTGGGCACGCTGTCGCCGGTTAGAGCGTGATATATTGTAATAGATGCACAAGTAACAAACCTTGACTCTGGACCCAAAGAAAAATTTATTTGACGGTGTCCCACAAATACATATTTATTTGGTTTAAATGAATATTTACTTGATTTAAATAAATATTTATTTAATTCAGTTAAAATATTTATTTAAGCCGAATAAATATTTATTTGTCGGTGCCCGTCAAATACAATATTTATCCGGTTGTGAAGTGTCAAGAAATATAAACCGTCAGAATCAATAAATTGTTTGCAATAACAATTTAATGATTTTTTTTTAAATCACTAGAATTTTGCCGCCTCCTACATTTTATAGCCCTGGGCCATGGCCTACTTGGCCGATGCAAACATCCGCCCCTGCGTCCTCATTCTGGATTATTTTTTGATAGGTTAATAGTACTACTGGACCTCAACTTCATCCGCGTACTTTACTTCGAGATGCCGTGCAATTTTGCTTTGGTGCTTTTTGCAATAAAAGCTAAAGTTTTTCTTATGACCGCCTGAACGTCCACGTGACAGCTCAGCCAACTGGTTGTTTTCATTGCAACCAGAATTGCCAGGAACGTTAAACGATGTGTGCAGGCTGTATACTGACGAATCGCAACTTGAACTTACCGCCCGTGGTGTTCCTTGCGCAGTATGGGTCGGTTCTTTATCAGAATCGAAATTACTGTCGTTTGAACACACCGATGGAACGTATTCAGTCCCATCATTATCGCTGTCATTGTCGCCATCCTGTTCAACGATCTTATCACAGTTCAGTGCCTTGTCATTCTTCCTGCGTGGAAGTACGGGTGACTTCGTCGCCGACAGTATTCTTTATTTCGACTTTTTGTCCATCTTCCAAGGGGTCATTTGGGGGATGGTCAACGACGCTGCTACGTTTCGTTATTATGTCTTCTCTGTAGAAGTATAAATTTAGTATAAACTATGTTCTGTTCTGTAAAAGAACATAGTTTATACTAAATGAACCTGGTAAGTGTAAAGACAAGACGACACAAAAAGTCTTGAACCTTAAACAGACTTAAAACTTGACCTTAAAACAGACACGAGGTTGCTATTATGACGGATATTCTATCCAATACTTCCCTTTTTGGTGGGCCGGTCGATGTCTCTTCTCGCGAAGTCGGGGCAGGCGGGTATAGGCGGGGGGGGGGGGGGGGGGGGGGGGGGGGGGGGGAAATAATAAGTGAAAATTTTGTATAGAAAAATAACCAATAATATACTCTTTTAATATCTCAGAATTAACAAAAAAGAATAATAAATTAGAGAAGTGTGAAAACGGTGATACAAAAATAATGATCTTTCGCTTCAACGCCGGTACTGGTACGTTGAAGACGAAACCAGTAAAAATAATAATAATCCCCGCTTCAACGCCGTTACGGGTACGTTGAAGCGTCGAACAAAAAGAAAAAAAAAAGGAATGCGCAGTTGAACTAAAGATAAAGGCAGAAGAAAGAAGAAGAAACTAGGGCTAACCGAAAATAATACTATCCGTACCGGTTCTTTCGACCCCGTTACTGGTACGTCGAATCCTTACTATAATGAAAACAAAAAAAAAGAAAAAGAAAGAAAAGGGACTAACGAGATCGCTTGGCGATTATTCGGGCCGACGCCGTTACGGGTACGACGGCTCGAATACGCAAAATGGGACTATCGTAATGGGTGTGGATCGGGAAAAATTTACGTAGGGAGGGGTCAATCACATGGGAAAACAAAAGCTTGCCAGTGAAAAGAAAATAATCCGTGTTAAATACTCTCACGTAACTCAGGTTTGCCTGGGCGCCAGCTACTTTCACGGTGTAGCACCGAACTCGAAATGAAAAGCGAAGGAAAAGAAAAGAAAAGAGAAAAGGAAAGAAAAATAACGAGTGAATTTATGGCTTTGTTCGCGGCACACGGCTAGCGGGGGACGAGGGGGGGAGGGGAGAGTGAGACTTCTCAGGGCCTGGGATACTGTCCTAGTGGCTCTTAATTCGATGACCTCGGCACAATAAAAAGTCTACTAAAATTCCCGTATACGGGTCGCGGGGACGGGGGGGGTAAATATACTAGAATAATAAAAAAAAGATTCGGGGTTACTAGCGAAAATTACCGCCACTCACGCGCACTTAATCGTATGCAAATGGCCGACGCACGTGGCAGCCGGTGCTCGACGGTCGAAGATAGCACCGAGAGATAAAGGCGCTAAGTCGCAAATAGCAAAAAAAAATATAGGATAATAATAAAAAATCCACAAGAAACGAAAACGGTGGCAAAAGTTCACTTAAGTCTATTACAAGGGGCGGGGGAGGTTTTCGGGATACGGGGGAGGGTCGAATTCGGGGGGGGGGTCGAGGGGGAAGAAGAACTTATCGGCTACTCACTCAACCAGCACGCTTCCTTCGTTACAAAATTAATTTCCGGAGATCGCTAATTCCTGGGACGGCCGAGTCGTTATGATTTCCGTATCTGATATCCCTTGGACGGCCTGGTCGGTATAATTTTCGTATGCGATGTTCCTTGGGCGGCCTGGTCGTTATGAGTTCCTCGATGATCGATCAAATCGGCTCCTTGGACGTACCGGGCAGTCGTAATGGGCAACAATAATTCTCCAGAAAGAAATCTGGTCCGGGGGGATACAGCTGAGTCGTCTTAAATCCGTGATAATTAATAATTCTCGCACTCGTCTCGCTGTCACACACACGCTCGCTTAACGCCCTGGCTCGAAGTAATGATGGCCTCGCCGTTTCCGGCTTCTTCTTCGTCCTTAGGGTCAGTCTCGTGCTGGAGCGACAGGTGTCGCAAATTTGATTGGCGCTTCTCGGGACTGGCTGGCGGTGGGCCTCGGGATTGGTCGCGGGCTGTTGCGAATATTCTTCGCGACGGAAGGCTCGTCGCGACGCTCGGCGCGCGCATCTTCGGCATCGATTGGTCGATCGATCGATGGGCGATTTCTCGGCACCGGGAAGTGGCGACTCTGGTGGCTCGGTGACGAAACGGCGTTTTGACAGTTCGCCTGTGCTACGGTGGATTTTAACCGCACGACACACCTCGTCGGTTTATGTTCGGAATCCCGAGCCGAGAGGCTGTCACCGGGGTCTTCAGTGTCGGTGGGCGAGTCGGTCAAGGTGCTCCGACTCGTCGTGAGTTTTCCACCGGTGATTGCGACGGATTTTTCCCTCGGGTCGTCCAGGGCAGTTTGCAGGTTAGTGCCAGGGGACTGTCCGGGGTGGAAGTTATTGTGCCGTTTCTTGCTCCTTAGGGTCGTTCGGGGTTTGGCCTTTTATCAGCTGGGTGGATGTGACTAGTTGGAAGTCGTCGATGGGCTGCGGTGGTCTTCGATGGTCTTCGTTGGTCTGGCGAGGGCTTCGGTGAGTCTGGCGATGGGTCTTCGGTGGCTGGCGATGGGCTTCGGTGAGTGAGTCGAAGGGCTGACGGGGTAGCAGGGACTGAGGGTAAGGCGGGGGAGGGCTAACAATGTTGTGTGTCGTTCTTACGTTATAGATTTTTAATCCTAATTGCTTATTATAATTTTTCCCTAGGTGAGTGGCGGGACTCCGAGCCAGGCTAAGCGGGGAAAGCTGTGACGCACCACGTCACACTATATATTTAGGTTCCCCGTGTACCGTCTATGTCTAACATAGAAATTAAACTATTCTTACAATATTGTGACGTCGCGGGTTTCTATTTAACGTTTATTTATTTAGTTCGAGTAGCCAACTCGGCTACAGAACGCGGTTTTAGGAAGAAAAGACTCGGTTTACACTATGCGAACTGCTTGAACCGTTTATTAAAGTACAAACTGGCAGAGTGACGTTGTCGTACAGAAATTCGGTGACTTACTAACTGACTAGCCTAAGGGAGAGTCGTTCTTATAGGTTTTGCCGTGGGAAAGCGTGGTGCGTGGGGAGAGAATTTGGGGGTTGGAGCATTCTGGAAAAGGCAGGTGATGTGGAAGATGCTGGAAGCAGCTGCCTACGATTCTTGGAAGGTTGGTAGATGTGGAGATAAGCGGAGTAGCCTCGCTGGTCAGAGTAACGTAATGTATGGGCTGACTTTTGGGAAATAGAAAATAGGCGTTGTTAGGCTTTCCGGGAAAAGGGCAGGATGCACGTGTAGCCTTTGCGGAGAGGTGCCGCGGCGGGTGCTAGGAAACGGCTGGCGTCGTAAATTATAAGAGCGAGAGGGAAGAGAGGTACGGACGACAAAAAGGAGAGGCCGGAGCGGTACTATCGTTACACCTCCCCCCTTAGATTAGAAAATCCTTACAATATTAAAGGGATTTTCTAGGCTTTAGTATAACTAAGACTATGTCTACTAGTACGTCTTACAGATTGTTGTATTGCTCGAGGTCGGTTTATATCGGCAAGGGCTACCAGTTCGCCTTGTGGATATTCCACATGGTAGTCGACATGGTCGGTGGTATTCGAATGAAAACAATTATTGTAGACGTACATTGTAGACGTACATGGTGAAAAGACACATGAGGCGAGTTTGCTTATCAGAGAAGCTAGACAACTACATAGACCTATCTTAAAAGCTAGTAGTAGTGTTACGATACAGATGCACGCATACCCGAGATACTTCAGTCTATCGTGAGCAGTTTCTAATAAGGTCTTTGTTCGTCTATGGCGTCCAATTTTTTCAACTTCGTCTGATACTTCATCTAACGTCTGTCCCAGAGATTTCAGTTGAGTCACGTCAATGTGGGTAGGTCTTCCTAGTATCGTCAGCTGTAGGTCTTCTAGGGATACTGACTGGTTTTTCAGGATATCGTCAAGCTTAGGGGTACGAAGTGTTTTGTTTATGATGATGTCCGTTGTTTGTACAACCTTTTCGTCAAGTCTGGGCCTAATGATGATGTGGTTGGTCTGTCCGAGGCAATCCCCTGAGGTTGTTACTTTGTTAGTTCCATGTAATGTCGTTTGTCGAATTTTGTCGTCGTCGCACAGGACGTGAAGAGTTTCGGGTATAGGAGAGGTAACAATCCAAGAATTTCCATTTTTTAACTGAATCCATAAAGATTTTGCTAACTTGATAAACAACACTTGACACTGCGAATCAGATATATCCGACGGTCTTTGCAATATAACGGCTTCACAACTGTTTGGATTATTCATTGCATAGTCGGGGTTTTTTCGCTTGCAGAGGAACTTGGATCCTAGTTTTTTACACTGAGATAGATCGTTTTCGTTGCTCGGAGTGAACAGGGTTTTAACGCTGTTTATGATAATCACCGTATCCGGTGGGTTGAGGTAATAAAAGGAGGTTGCAGATGATTTTTGCTGGAGTACCGGGATTAGCCTGTAGGCGTGTAGAACGGAATTTTCGACTACCGGGACTTTGATGATGTAAGCGAAGCGATTATTGACTATCATGACGCTAATGTCACTAATATCGATTATGGCAGCGAAAGCCGATTCTTCCAATGGTATCGGAGGGGTGTCGCTGGAGATCGTCTTTTCGCGGATGGTGAGGAGGGCTTTAACTAAGTCCCTTGGACTGAGGATTTGCGGGTGAACGATTCCCTGTTTACCATCGTTAACTGCATTTAGTACATTGTTAAGGTTCTCGCTATATTCGTCGACAAGAGTTTCCAAGAGTGCTACCTGAGAGCTTATAATAATGTCTTGAGTGTTATTCATTGCCTGGTAACCTACGTTGTACGTTGCTCGGTATAATGCAACTGTGTCGTTCTTCAGACTTTGTATCGCGTCAGCAAAAGTTGAAATCATCGCTTTAACAATGGTAGTTTGATTACGAACAAGTGAACCAAGTTTCGCGTTGTCGGCGTGAAGTTTGTCTATTTCGGAATTATAATAGTCTGCATCTGAATTTCCTAAAGTACCGAATAAAATCTTACTTATATCCCCAATGAAATTAAAAACTCCTCTTTTGAAACGGGGAGAATAGTTAATTATGCCCATCAGCCGAACTCTACGGTCTTCTATTCTATGTAGTCTCTGGTGTACAGTCTCTATTGTGATAGATTCTAAACAATTCTTGCCGATATGGGTGGTGTTACACACAAGAGATAATGTTTAGGCGATGTTGAATAGTTCATCTCAGTGAATGTTGATCTCGGTAAGGTCGACGTAGTTCACCACGGTCCAGGTCTTGTGGAACATTACTACATCTCCTAGGTGTTCAAGGTAGACGGCTCCAGAGATTGGTTCCACTTGAAATCGTTCCGAAGCTACTGTCGTTGCTAGCAGGAAAAGCAGGAGTACTGGCATGACCTGCACAAACGAGTGGTTAGTTTTTATAATAAGGCTTGAGTTTATTGACATGAATCAGTTTTCTTCGTTTGCAGAGTAATATTTCGTAGTTAACGTCCGACGTTCGACTAAGTATGATCGCGGGCCCTTCCCACTTCGGCGCGAGTGGGGACTTATCTCTTTCTTGAGCGACGAGGACTTCGTCACCCACATTAAAGATCGGTGCAGGTCGATGGATGTTAGCATCTTGCGTCGTTTTATAACGTTCTTTTGCCGCGACAAGATGGTCGCGCCCTTTTCTCAGGATTCGCTCGTGGTCCGCGCGAAGTCCCTCGAAGTATTCGTCGATCGTGGCGTTCGTGCGATGTATGGGGATGCTGTTTGGGACATTTGGCTTTCGTCCGAACTGCATTTCAAAAGGCGTAAGTCCAATGCCTTCTTGTTTTGCAGTGTTATAAGCCATGGAAACAAATTTCAGCTTCCTGTCCCAGTCTTCGTGATGATCGTAGATGAGAGCTTTTATCTGTTCCTTTATTGGTCCATGGGCTCTCTCGAGGCTCCCGTTACTTTGAGGGTGAAAGGTCGTCGTTGTCATATGAGAGATCTTGAAAAGCTTTTCCATGTGCTTGAATGTCTGACTGATAAAGTTGCGACCTCCATCCGTTAGAATCTTCTTCGGTGCGCCGTGAATGTAAATGAAGTGTTGTACTAGAGCATCGACTGTTGCTCTAGCGTCTTGAGTTTTGCGCGGAATAAGGGTGATATATTTCGTCAGTTGATCCTGTACGGATAGTATGTACTTGTATCCATCGTTCGATTCGGGGATGGGTCCGACGAGGTCCAACGCGATCTTGTCGTTTGGTCGTTCAGGCGTATCCGTAATTACGGCCTCTGCCTGTGGACGTATGCGGACTAACTTAATTTTCTGGCAAGTGTCGCATCTTCGGATGTAGTCTTCGATGTCTCTTTGCATGTTCGGCCAGGTAGCAACAGTTTTTATGCGGTCGAGAGTTTTGGCTACACCGAAGTGTCCAGTGGCTTTGGTCCCATGGTGTTCTTTTATGATACGCTGACGTTCGTCCTCGGTACCTGGCTCATAAACTTCCCTGTCGAAGAAATACAGGGGAGGCCGGTTATTCCTCGATGACCAAATGAAATTTATCATCTGTTTAATACGGCTCTTTGTTCCAGGATGAGCCCTTAAATGTTCACATCCCAGGTAGATTTTTATCGGTTTATCCACCTTGCTCAGTGCGGTACAAATTCGGTTGTACCAGTCGATTTCATCTTCCCTAAAATCGATGTACAGGCAGTCTGTAGCGTCTGTCGGTGAATCCACTATCTTCAGTGCTGGAGTATCCCTCGGTGGAAGATCTTCGCTGATTTCTGGAACTAGTGGGATATCATCGCGCAACTCGAATTCCATGTAAAGAGGTGGCTCTTCTTCTAGGGTCTCGATTATCGACTCTTCTGCTACGTCGTTGTTGATGCTGCTGGTATCTTCTGCGGTGATACTTTCCTCTTGAGCATTCGCCCGCTGTCGGCCTCGGGTGGTCACAGCATAAATTCGGGAGAGTGCGTCGGCGTTGGTGTTAAGCGAACCCTTTTTATAAATTGGTTCGTATTCGTACTCCTCGAGCTTCATTCGTAATCTCATAAGACGACTATTCGTAGGAGGGTCAGTAGCCTTTAAGATCCAGATGAGCGGTTTGTGGTCAGTGACGATTTGCAAATGTTTTCCGTACAGGTACTGGCGGAAGTGTTTTGTTGCCCAACTTATTGCAAGCATTTCCTTCTCGGTGGTGGAGTATCGCTGTTCCGCTTTATTGAGGGTTCTAGATGCGTAGGCTACAGGTCGGTCCTTACCGATTGTTCCCTGTGACAAGACGGCACCGAGAGCGAAGTTGCTGGCGTCGGTGGTCAGAACGAATGGTTTGTTGAAGTCCGGGTACTGCAGCACGGGAGCGGTCGTGAGCGCCGTGCGTAATAGATTGAAGGCTTGTTCTTCCTTCTCTGTCCAGACCCAGGTAGCTCCTATTTTCAATAGTTCTGTCAGCGGTTTCGCGGTCTTGCTAAAGTCTTTTATGAATTTTCTGTAATATCCTGCGAGTCCTAAGAAACGTTTAATTGCTATCGGGTCTTTAGGTCGTGGGAATTCTTTTACGGATTTAATTTTCGCTGGGTTTGGTTGGACACCGTTTTCCGATATTACGTGGCCCAGAAACTCCAGTTCTGGCCGGAGAAATTCGTACTTGTCTGGCTGGAGTTTCAGATCTGCTGCACGTAGTTGCTTCAAGACATCAGTCATTTTTTGATTATGTTCCTCGAGTGTGTTGCCATACACAATTATGTCGTCGAGGTAAACGAAGCATGCGTTGCCTATAAGGCCGCGTAACGCATTATTCATCATCCTTTGGAATGTTGCCGGCGCATTCTTCAGGCCAAATGGCATCCTATTGTAATGGTAGTGTCCCGATGGTGTAGAGAATGCTGTTTTCTGTTTATCTCGCTCGTCCATAGCGATTTGGTGAAAGCCGGAAGCCAAATCGAAGGCAGAAAAATATTTTGCTCTTCCCAGTTGATCTAATATCTCGTCGATGCACGGGAGAGGATAAGCGTCGTGAGCTGATTTCTCGTTCAATTTTCGGAAATCGATGACAATTCTCCATTTCTTTTTTCCCGATGCGTCGGATTTTTTTGGTACAACCCACAGTGGGGCGTTATACGGTGAATCGCTTGGTTCGATAAGCTCCTGCTGTAGCATCTCATTCACCTGACGGTCGATCTCCTCCTTGTGTGCTGGAGGGTACCTGTATTGTTTCACATTTATTGGTAGATCGTCGCTGGTGATGATGCGATGTTTCACCGCCTTTGTGCCGGGTAAAGGGTCTCCAGGTAGCGCGAAGACGTCTGGGAAGGAAGAGATAATGTCCCATACCTGCTCCGCCTGCTCCGGTGGCACGTGCTCGAGCCGTACGTTTTCTTTCAAGTCTCGAATCCGACCAGCGGTGTTGTAGCTGTCAATATTGTAGACGCCTGCTGTACCCGGTGGTGAGTTTCGGTGTTCCTTTGACGATGAATCGGTAATTTCTTCCAACAGGATCCCGCGCAGCAGTGGTATTGTAACCCTCTTGGGCTCTTCCGAGTCGTTTATTACGGGCACTCGGGCTTGATAGTCCCTGGCTTCGAAAACGCAAGGTACGATCGCTTCGGAATTTTCTTCAGCTGTTATAGCTGGTCCGTTTTTTACATCCGTACGAGTTTGGATCCAGAAGATCGTTCTCGCTGGAATTGTTACTTCATCCGGCTCGAAATCGAATCTCTGGTCGTTAAATTTTAGATAGTCCTGTGGGCCGATGCCAATGACAGATTGGTATTGTTTCATAAATGGGATACCGACGAGTCCGTCTTCCAAAAGGGGGAAATCGTCAGGTATCACGTGAAAAATCTGCTTTTTCCCTTCGAATTCTTGTTGTGTAATGAACAATGATTCATGTTCTTCCTTGCCCATTGTGAACTTGGTGTTCACGTTTCTGTTGACCAATGACTTCTCTGTCAACATCCCTTTTTTCAATAAACTAATGGCTGACCCGGTATCTTATAAAAATCTTCCTGTTCTTCTCGTTCCTCGCATTGGTAATTTGACCACTCGCTTGTCTGATCCAATGGCGTTGATCTTTGGTATTCCTCCTCTTTCTCCCGTTCCAGGGTCTGCTCTTGTGGCACGTGGTTCACTTTTGGCGGGGGGCGAGGTTGAGGCGTGTCCCTTCGAAAACCCGACTGCTGTGAGGAAGAGTGGCCGCGGTTTTCCGCGTCTCGTACCTTGGTGCGGCAGTCTCGTTCGATGTGTCCAATGCGCTTACAGTAGTGGCAGGTCACTGATGACCGTCGTCCTTCCGATGAAGTTGTGGATGGTCTAGAGGCTGGTTGCGTATGACGGCGTGGAGCGATTGTTGCGTTTCTATCGGCGGCGTTCAGATTCCGCGTCATCGTTTCCCTGGTGAAATCATAGGCCTCTGAAGCCTGAGCCTTCGCTATCGCTGATCGAATGTTGCTCGGTTGTTGAGCTCGTACTTCCGAGGATATTTCTCTTCGTAATCCTAACAGGTACTGTTCGAGTCCCTGTTCTCTCTCATATTCAAGTATAAACCTGCGCTTATCTTCGTCCGTTGTGGAATTCGCGAGAACCGCTAGCACCTGATTTTGGACTTCCAGAAATCTGTTTGTAAATTTCGAGACGGTCTCATTCCGGCCTTGAAACATGCGAGAGCGTTTGTCGCGGTAGACACTAACCGGTTGCAGGTTCCCGAATAAAATACGAAGACCCTCGTAAAGTTTTTCGTACGTGCTAATATCGTACTCTTGAAGCTCGCGTGCCGCGTCGCCGATAATTCTTTTCGCGATTATTAGACGGCGAAGATAATCTTGCCGTGCAACTTGCTGTCGCACATCCTCGATAGAGCTGATAAATCCCTCGACGCCGAGGTTTTTCCCGTCGAATTCTTTAACAAGCTCTATTGCCTCTTTCGGCGTTATTTCTTCTAAATCTAGGCCGGATGCAACACTTGGGACCCGCGACAATTGTTCTTGCGAATTATTGCCCTGTCCGTTCTGTTGCTCGCCCATCTTGTTTATTACGCCTTTGAGCGTTTGGGTCAGGTTCGTGATCGACATGGAGTCGGTAATCACGGAGTCACTTTCCGAATCGGTCGCGATAATCGGTGGTTCGCGATATTGAGTAAATGGACTATTACTCACCGATGTTTTTCGTGAATCCAGTGTTGAATTGGACGATTCTCGCAGATTCTTCGTGTCGTCGATCGTTCCTATGTTCCCAGCACTTTGAGTTGACTACCCCACACTTAGCACCAATGTGACGTCGCGGGTTTCTATTTAACGTTTATTTATTTAATTCGAGTAGCCAACTCGGCTACAGAACGCGGTTTTAGGAAGGAAAGACTCGGTTTACACTATGCGAACTGCTTGAACCGTTTATTAAAGTACAAACTGGCAGAGTGACGTTGTCGTACAGAAATTCGGTGACTTACTAACTGACTAGCCTAAGGGAGAGTCGTTCTTATAGGTTTTGCCGTGGGAAAGCGTGGTGCGTGGGGAGAGAATTTGGGGGTTGGAACATTCTGGAAAAGGCAGGTGATGTGGAAGATGCTGGAAGCAGCTGCCTACGATTCTTGGAAGGTTGGTAGATGTGGAGATAAGCGGAGTAGCCTCGCTGGTCAGAGTAACGTAATGTATGGGCTGACTTTTGGGAAATAGAAAATAGGCGTTGTTAGGCTTTCCGGGAAAAGGGCAGGATGCACGTGTAGCCTTTGCGGAGAGGTGCCGCGGCGGGTGCTAGGAAGCGGCTGGCGTCGTAAATTATAAGAGCGAGAGGGAAGAGAGGTACGGACGACAAAAAGGAGAGGCCGGAGCGGTACTATCGTTACAATATCTTAATTTTTTTTGTGTTTATTTAACAATTATCCCATATGATGATGTCTTATATGTCGAGTTTGACGAAATAAAAGTTACATTTTATTTTGATTGTTTTCATATTTATTAATGGACGCATAAAAGTTGGAGAATCACGAGGATTATCGCAGATTGACTGAGAACATTAATTGACTTATTTTACATTTTCCTCAAGTTTGCCTAGTTCTTGAGCCAAATTCAACCATTGCTAGTGTAACTTCGATGAGCCATTACAAATAAATAGTTAACGTTAATAATATTAGAATTGGGTATACGTTAAGCATATATTATAGCTCTGCCCTAAAGTATAACTGCCGTAAGATTTAAGGAAACTTCAATGAAAATCAACGATCAGTCAGTTATACTTTAGTGCAGAGCTGTAATATATGCTTAATGTATACCCAATTATAATGTTCTTAATGTTAACCAATTTTTTTTGTTTTAATTACTCGTTCAAATAACACTGGCCATGGGTGAATTTCGGTATTTCCAGAATGCTCACCAGACTCGGATGCGCGTTCGGCTATTAGCAAAGAAATATCTTTTATAGACCAGTCGATTATGTTGGAGCCTATAAATACTAAAACTGTGCAATTAGTACAGGAATGTAATATTTAATGCGTTAACAAAACGAAAAAACTGTTTTTTTATAAACATATATACTGGACTGCGGTAGCCAAAGTCTACCCGTAAAAATGTCTGGTTCTCCAAGTAACTGATAACATTGGTGCGCTGGACCTCAGCACAACTCATTATACCAATATGATGGTTCTCAGCACAATTCATTGTATTAATATACTGAACTGTAAACATAATCTGTTGCAAAGAGAATTAGCGTAGCAATATAATCTGTTGAGAAGAAAGTTAGAGTGCCAATTATAATCTGTTGCAAATAGGTCCAGCTTACCTGTAACCTGTGATAATCGTACACCAACAGATATTTGTTTGCAAGGATTCCACAAAACCAATCACTCGCTAGTGAGCTATGATGAAAAACGTTTCATTTAACAGAGAAAAATACGTACGATTTAAAATCTCATTTTCCATCGAGGTACCAAAATCGATTTCTTCGATCTACTCCGCGCCGTCCATCAACTTTCCCAACTTTGCATACAATTCACCATCTAAAAAATGTCATGACATAATTTTAAATCCACAAATCATATACAAATAATGATTTATTAAGCACTTTTTTTGTTACCTGTGTCAATAATTTTGCCCGAATCATTGAGGACAGCTGGTGACGGTGTAACGTCACACGGAGATATCATTTCTTAAACAAAAACATATAATAATATAATTCCTTATATTATTATATCCCAAGCTGTATTGATCCACCGACAACGATGGGGCATACTGGTATATCTAGTCAAGTTAACAGACACTAGATGCGGCAGGTGACTCAGACTTCCCTGAAAAACCATGAAGCAACAAAGGGAGGTTACCCGTATTACCCTGAGTATCCATACGCGCCATGACGAGTGACTCGTTCACTTTCCACTTCTAGGACATGGCTACCCACATAGAAATAAAATATATTGAAAAATGTATTTTTTTATGTATCAAAAATGTATGTCGAATATATTTGTGGTATATGTGCATTTATTTCAAATATATTCAAACAGTACACGACCGTACAAGAAATAAATTCAAAACGTTTTCGCCGTACCTGATTTTTGGAACAAAAAATGTATTCAATATATGACTTTGATATATATATGTCGTCTGTTTGACGTGTATGTCCGATGTAGCTCCGAATGTATCCGAGATATAAGTTGGTAGTACTTGCGATACAGTCCCGCTAAACGTGAATTTCAAAGAAAATTTCGAACACTTCTCAATGGGATGAAAATCTGACAAAAATCAAGTGTATAGGAGGTGCTGCAAGGATTGTTTTCGTGAAATAATAATTCCAATTTGTTATTAACAAATTGAAGGTAAAAATCATTATTCAACTAATTACCCGGACTTAACTATTGTCCTCCATAAAAATAATTCGTTTATTTTTATGAATGCGCATAATTTTTTCAGAATTTCTTGTAATCTTTGAAAATTGCATTTTTTCACAGCTTCAACATTGAAAAAACACGATTTTCAAAGATTACAAAAAATCCTGAAAAAATGCATACGTATATACCGCGCTCACTACTCAGTCCGAAAATATTCCGCTCGAGCGTGCTGAAGCTCATGAGCGCACATGAGCGCTCAATCCGTTGTAACGCCTATTTAGATCCAGTGTTAATTTACAGCCGAAGCTCGAGGGCTCGTTCCATATAAATGAACCGAAGAAAATATAATTTTCAGTATTTTTACATAACCTATGATTGTTCTTTAAAATGATATTAGGAGACTAACTCCAAAAGAAAAAATATAATATGAAGGGGTTTATCCCGTGAAGTAAAAAACTAAACAAGAATATCTCTTGGAATCGATTTAAATTACTTTTTAGGGGTATGTGACGAAATATTGATAGTGATATTTTTTCAAAGTTCACACCAAACATTGGATCTCAAAAACGTTTTGGACTGCAAACAAAAAAATAATTCGTCGTAAGTAGACTGACGAAAGAAAAGGCAAATAAAACAATTGATTCGCACGACAGATTTTTTTTTATTATCGGAGAACGAGTTGTCCTTTTTGTTTTTTTCCTCGTTATACCCTTTTCGGCCTTTTACCTTTTTTGACCATACAATTATTCATTGCCAAGACCCTCCCCCCCCTTGCGGCCGCAGCCGACTTCCCCCTTTGTACCGCATTTGCCATGGCATTTCTGCCATGGGCATAGGGAAACTGCGGAAAACCTATGCCGATACAGACGGTCTCAGGTGTGATCCCCGGCGTCGCGTTTCGCCGAGATGGTAAACACGAACTACAGCAGTGCGAAATCCACATATAGAATTGCGACGTATGTATGGCTGATGTATATATTTGGAACTTCGTCCCGCCCATATTTTTATTCTCGGCAAATCTACGGGAACCGGAGATCGAACTTTCGACCTCCAGATGCTTAGGTTTAGAGGCCCGCACGCTAACCACTAAACCACCATGCTGGTTAAATCACACCATAGATAATTGTTTCTACTAAATACTATTTAAAATTTTCATTCAGTAACGCTAGTTATTCAACATGGCTGGACAACAATTGCGCTCTGTTAGGAATGCCAATGTTTCCGGCCGTTGAAAAAAAGTCGCTTGCTGGTCGTTTGCGATGCAGGGATATTTAAATGCTTTTTTACCATTCCACCCAAAAGTGGAAAGGCCGATTTGGTTTTACGTCACCAATCTAGAACTCCTGTGCTTCGAGGTAGGAGTTTTTCCGGCAAATACTCTGCAAGTTCACGGTCGATGTCTTTCTTGAATTCGCTCGCCGATTCGAGAACTTTATCAAATAACTTGAGGAGCTTCGACTTGGGTTCACCTATAAATATATTTATCTGTACTTGAACTGCGACAAGGATTTGAAGAAAATCTTAACAAACCTGAAGCGTCGTTGTGACTCAGTACGTCCGATTCTTCTTCATTGCTCTCATCGCCGTCAGCAATACCCATTTCCAAATTTACTTGCCATTTCACATCGTTTGTGATGAAGCGATCTTTGAAACGAGAATCGAGAAGCATCGCGAACGTTAGCGTATCATGAATTAACGAAATGAATTAACGAATTGCATATTCAGCGCATTGACGAAGGAGCTTCGTATATCTTTTTTATTCGCCTCCAAATCAATGTCCATAATGCCCGTATCATCCCTCAATTCCCTTTTCAATACTTCAACCACAGGAAGGTACTGCGAAAGAGTCGGATACGTTTCGCCACTCATCAGTGTAGTAGCTTCTTTCACCGGTTCGAGAATTCCGACAAATTTCGTCAAAACTTCCCATTCGTTGTCGTCGAAGTTCGTTAACATTCCTAGGAAACATTATTACACGCGTTTTGTAATAGATATATGGGGCATTGCATTCCATTTCAATCTAGGTCTATATTTTTTGTATGAGTAAACTAACTCTCAAAAGCACTCAAGTAGTATAGTTATGCCGGTTTCAAAACACAAAACGACGGCTTCAAAAACTGTATGCTGGTTTCAGAATAATTGAAAACAAATTTTAGCGCCAGATGGCGCTGTTGTGACATTATAAAAGATGGCGGCGGTGGTCAACTACTGGGTCAATGGCGACAAGTGCGCACGTACCAGTGGTTGACCACTTTTAGGAGGGGGTTCTCGGACACATTCTTACAAGCACGAACAACCACGCCATTGTTGCATCCACACACCGCATGTAGTGGTAGGGACGTATGGCCGGGCTGGGGCGGTCCGCCGCTCATGTGTTCACTGCTCTTACCATCGGGGAGTAGCGACCCCGCGGTATCGAGCTCGGGTGTTCAGGGCACTCGTTAGGGGGTCCGGGTCCTTTGTTCCGGTGAATGTTCTTGGTCAACCGCTTGCGCGGGGGATCCGGGTTCTTCGTTGGGCAAATGTTCCTAGTCAACCATCTCTCTGAAAGCAGGCCCGGGCGATGCCAATCGTTCCAATGCCATCCCGGTGCCTAAATCGGGTGTCCCTTCCCCGTAGGGATATCGAACAGTAGTTCTCGGCAATGTCTTGCTCCAAAAGGAGTGGACTTTGACGAGCTAATCCATGTGGTGCATATGTATTGGAGACTACACGTGTGGTAGCGGACGTGATTGGTGTGCGTCCGACGAGAGAAGGAGACTTACGCTTTAGCTTACCCCGGGTGGTTAGCCGGCACCCGTAAGATGTGTCAGTTAAGGGTATCGCAGGGAAGGTGATTGCCAGCCAATGGTTACGTCCCCATCGGCGCACCTTGATTGAGGTCGGTCCCTGCGGGGCATAACATATCGGTATGCGGGTAGATAGAAGTTCCGTTGCGTATGCTCATCTGGGCGCGAGACTTCGGTCGAGCACATACTGACGGCTGAGTGCTGAATTTCTTCACACTATCTGTTGCATCCGCGAATCACACCGTCTTTTTTTCAAGATATTAGGAGCTCACGGTGCGTAAGGAAGTAATTTTATTTTTACGAATGAAATAAAAAACATGAAGTCTCCATTCTTTTCATCGATGTCTTCGTTCTTGTCATCGATGACCTCGTTCTCGTCATCGTCATCGATGACCTCGTTCTCGTCATCGTCATCGATGACATCGTTCTCGTCATCGTCATCGATGACCTCGTTCTCGTCATCGTCATCGATGACCTCGTTCTCGTCATCGTCATCGATGACCTCGTTCTCGTCATCGTCATCGATGACCTCGTTCTCGTCATCGTCATCGATGACCTCGTTCTCGTCATCGTCATCGATGACCTCGTTCTCGTCATCGTCATAGATGACCTCGTTCTCGTCATCGTCATCGATGACCTCGTTCTCGTCATCGATGACCTCGTTCTCGTCGTCCTCGTCGTCCTCGTCGTCCTCGCCGCCGCCGCCGCCGTCGCCGCCACCGTCGCCGCCGCCGTCGCCGCTGCTGCCGCCGTCGCCGTTCTTGCCCTCATGATCGTCCTCATCCTCCTCATCGTCATCATCATCATCCTCTTCATTCTCCTCATCGTCCTCGTCGTCGTCGGTCCCCATCCTCATCGTCTCCACCATCGTCACCGTGACCATTACCACCATCACCATCTCCATCTCCATCTCCCTCTCCTCCCACATTGTTGATTTTAACGGTTAGATTGCTTCCAATTCCATCATCCACCTCCGCGATGTTAGAGGTGATTGAAAGTGGCAGAAACGATAGTACATGGAAATCAGTTCGATTAGGTGATGGGTGTGATGCTGCGTGACAACACTTTTGACAATCAGTGATATCATCCTTCAAAGTACAATCACAGGTGAATATTGATGGTGATTGAATTTTGCTAGAATTAAAAAAGATAAAATTAATATATATAAAGAAAATAACATACTGTACGACTCACCTAAGGAAAAGATTGTGTTTATTGGGGTTAAGAACTGTGGGTCGTCGACCGTATACACCCATCATTTCACCTACAAAGTTGTCCATATAAAATTTCAAAATATCTGTATCATTGAAACCAATATCGCGAAATTCCTTATCCTCCTCATCTTCGAAAAATTTTTTTTGTTTGTGGGAAGGCCGAAAATTTTAAATAAATATTGAGATAAAAATCTTATCACATCATTGATCAAGGGGAAGAGAAACAAAATCAACACTCACCATACATTGTAACAACCCTTGCTCACCATCGATGACGATGGAGAGGCCTACGCAAAATGGCGAGCATTTTAACGATGAAGATTTATTCTCAGTTTTGATTATAAATTTGTGAAGAGCGAAGAAAGCTTGCCCCATGAACGCATAACCGTCATCGTCGCTAAAACAAAGATAGAGAGGCGGGTTGAACATTATTGAAAAAAAATTGTATTTCCCTTTTTCACCAAATCTATGTCGAATATTTATGTGTTATTTATAGGCTCTATTTATAGCCCATAAATATTCCACATAGATTTGGGGTAAAAACGTATTTTTTTGTCCATTTTCAAAAATGTTTAAAGCTTGCTGCCTTTATAGGGGTTGATTTCTGGAAGTTGGGTGTTGCATATCTGAAGAGCCTATAAATAGCCCATAATTCTGTGACCAATAAAATGCTTATAAGTACTATCAGAAAAAAGTTGATGCTGGCTTAATATTAAGCTGGCAACCTCACTTTTCAATTTCGATTTTTTTGAAACAGGGGTGAGCCCTAAAAATTATAGTTAGTGGGATTCGTGAGCCCATAAAAAGCCTGTAATTCCTAAATAATTTAAACTTTGTTTTTTTACTTTCCGAATGATTTCGATTTTTTCGAATGGTTCGTCGAATTATTGCGACTTTTTTATTTCGAGATATTAACTGACATGGGAATTACAGGCTTTTTATGGGCTCTCGAAAGCCACTAAAAATTATTTTTGGTCTCTTCCGTGATATTTCGAGAAAATCGAAATTGAAAAGTGACGTTACCAGCTTAACATTAAGCCAGCGCCAACTTTTTTCCTATAACACTTAGAAGCATTTTTTTCGTCTCAGAATTATGGGCTTTTTATGGGCTCTTCACATATACAACCCCCAACTTCCCGGGATCAACCCCCAAGACGGCAGCAACCGTTAAACATTTTTGAAATAAAAAATATATATTTTATCGCTAAATCTGCGTGCAATATTTATGGGTTATTTATAGGTTGCAACCCTCAACTTCCCGGGATCAACCGCTAAGTCGGTAGCAACCCTTAAATATTTAAAAATTAAAAACAATATTTTTTCGCCAAATCGGTGTGGAATATTTATGGGCAATTTATAGGCTCTATTCCCAGCCTACCGACTACTTGCTGGCTTTATTTTAGGTCATCAGAACCATCCCTTATCGACAAAACCACCCCCGAGACAGGAAAGCAAGGCTGATCTCCAAGTAACGATGGCTCGCATGCTCGGCTACGGTCTCAACATTCATTCGCATTTATGGGCTCGCCTTTTTACTACCTCACGATTTTTGGGCTACACCCCCATCTCGAAACGGGTAGTTTTTTCGAGATAGAGGTGCAGCCCAAAAATCCCAAGGTCGCGAAAAGGTGAGTCCATAAATGTGAAAGAATGTTGCGACTATAGGCGGGCTTCCGAGCCATGGGTACTCGGAGATTAGCTTTTTGTCCTTCCTCGGGGGTGGTCTTGTCGGCAAGGGATGGTCCTGATGACTTACAATAACTCCACTAAATAGTGGGTAGGCTGGGAATAGAGCCTATAAATAGCCCATAAATATTCTACACAGATTTGGGGGGAAAATTAAAAATTTTAAATGTTTAAGGCTTGCTGCCTTTATAGGGGTTGATCCCGTGAAGTCGGGTGTTGCAAATCTAGAGACCATATAAATAGACCATAATTCTGCAACCAATAAAATGCTTCTAAGTGTAATATGAGAAAAGTTGTCGCTGGCTAAATGTTAAGCTGGCAACGTCACTTTTCAATTTCGGTTTTCTCGAAATATCACGGAGGAGACCAAAAATAATTTTTAGTGACTTTCGAGAGCCCATAAAACGCCTGTAATTCCCATGTCAGTTAATATCTCGAAATAAAAAAGTCGCAATAATTCGACGAATCATTCGAAAAAATCGAAATCATTCGGAAAGTAAAAAAACAATGTTTACATTATTTAGGAATTACAGGCTTTTTATGGACTCACGAATCCCACTAACTATAATTTTTAGGGCTCATCCATGTTTCAAAAAAATCGAAATTGAAAAATGATGTTGCCAGCTTAATATTAAGCCAGCATCAACTTTTTTCTTATATTACTTATAAGCATTTTATTGGTCGCAGAATTATGGGCTATTTATAGGCTCTTCAGATATGCAACACCCAACTTCCAGGAATCAACCTATAAAGGCAACAGGCTTTAAACATTTTTGAAAACGGACAAAAAAAATACGTTTTTCCCCAAATCTATGTGGAATATTTATGGACTATAAATAGAGCGTATAAATAACACATGAATATTCGACATAGATTTGGTGAAAAAAGTAAATACAATTTTATTTAAATAATGTTCAACCCGCCTCTCTATCTTTGTTTTAGCGACGATGACGGTTATGCGTTCATGGGGCAAGCTTTCTTCGCTCTTCAACAATTTATAATCAAAACTGAGAATAAATCTCCATCGTTGAAATGCTCGCCATTTTGCGTAAGCCTCTCCATCGTCATCGATGGTGAGCCAGCCAAGGGTTGTTACAATGTATTTTTCTCTCAATATTTATTTGAAATTTTAGGCCTTCCTACAACAAAAAAAATTTTTCGAAGATAATGAGGATAAGGAATTTCACGATATCGGTTTCAATGATACAGATATTTTGAAATTTTATATGGACAACTTTGTAGGTGGAATGATGGATATATACGGTCGACGACCCACATCTATCTCTATAATTTTCAACAAAGTTCTTAACCCCAATAAACACAATCTTTTCCTTAGGTGAGTCGTACAGTATCTTATTTTCTTTATATATATTAATTTTATCTTTTATTATATTAATTTTTTTAATTCTAGCAAAATTCAATCTCCATCAATATTCACCTGTGATTGTATTTTGAAGGATGATATCACTGATTGTCAAAAGTGTTGTCACGCAGCATAACACCAATCACCTAATCGAACAGATTTCCATGTACCATCGTTTCGGCCACTTTCAATCACCTCTAACAACGCGGAGGTGGATGATGGGATTGGAAGCGATCCAACCGTTAAAATCAACAATGTGGGAGGGGAGGGAGATGGTGATGATGGTGACGGTGACGATGGTGGAGACGATGAGGATGGGGGGAACGACGACGACGAGGACGATGACGAAGGATGAAGAGGATGATGATGATGATGAGGAGGATGAGGACGATCATGGAGGCCAAATCGGCGGCGGCGACATCGATGAAAAGAATGGAGGCTTCATGTTTTTTATTTCATTCATAAAAATAAAAATACTTCCTCACGCACCGTGAGCTCCTAATATCTTGAAAGAAAGACCGTGTGATTTGTGGATGCAACAATGGCGTGGTTGTTCGTGCTTGTAGGAATAATACGATCGTTCTCCCTGCACGCCAGCGCTCTGTAGACATTTTTGTTTTGTGATCTAAGGCGTCGAATTTATGATTTCTCATCGAGAAATCGTAGGTTCGAACCTCTCGCCGGACAACATTTTTTTCCGCTAGTACGAACACTTACCGCATCGGTGGGTGGCGGTGGAGGCGCGAGCATCGATCGACGCACCGCTGGATCATTGGACCGTCGGTCAAGAAGGGATCGCTCCGCTCGATCGTCGGTCATTGAGATCCCTCTGTTATCGGTTGCGGATACAGAAGTTCCCTTGGTCGCGCACGGCCGGTACATGCCACTCCCACGTGTAAACCATTCACTTGATGCAAATGTCACAACAGCGCTATCTGGGGCTAAAATTTGTTGTCTACTGTTCTGAAACCTTCATACAGTTTTTGAAGCCGCCATTTTGTGTTTTACAACCGGCATAGCTAGACTACTCACTCAGATTTTTTATTAGTTTAAAAAAAATTGTTAATCACGCCAATAAAAAAATCTGAAAAATCTTATGTCATATATATAAAATGTCAAGATTTGAGTCAGAGTGGGTCAGTATCAGTTTTTTTTCTTTTTCTAATGTATTTCGAGAAAAAAAAACAGTGAAAAAAATGTAAGAAAATGTCAGTCGATTCGCTTGATCGCTTGATCGTTTTTATATACAACACTGCATTTCTGGGATTTCGGTAGAAAATTCGGTAAATCTTCGAGATTCACCGAAGTTTCTATATTTTTTTATGTAAAAAAAACCTGTTCGGCAAAATTTGAAAAAATTCCCAGAAACGCAGTTTTGTATATAAAGTTGGTCAAGCGGTAACCCATAATTGACTGATGTTTTCTTAATTTTTTTTTCGCAATTTTTTAAAACTAGAACACAATACAAGGTGACACTGGCCAACGCCAGCCTAAATCGAAAAATGTTGTCTATATGACACAGGATTTTTCAGAATTGTAAAATATTTTTCCGATTTCGGATCATGGAAAAGGAAAGCATTATTGAAATTACCTTCACTGAATCTTTGACAGTAAGCTGCAAAGTGTGGACGAAGCACGATATGCGAAACCAATTCTTGTTTAGCCGGATGGCTGCGACGATATTTGGTGCATTATCGGTGATGAAAATCATCGAGTCGATAGCTGAATCTACAAGATCCCACTAATGGATCATTATTTCCAGGACATTGTGCAAATTCGCGCTCGTGTGTCTTGCTGTCAAGAAAGATATGCCCAAAGTGAATGGCCGTTGCTCAACATTTTCCGTTACATAATGGACCGTCAGCGAAATATAATTCTCGACCGATCGAGACGTCCAGCCGTCCGTGGTAAAGGCTAAAAACGAATCACCTGAAAGTAATTATTGGTAAAAAATAGGACATAATTTGCATTTCTCTATTGCGTATCAACACAACAGTGTACAACAAAAATTCCGCGAATTGAACATGAAAATTATATACATTTTAAGGGTCATGGATAATTCAAAATAAAAATATAAATGCAGTAGAATCGATTGAGTGTATATCAGAATCGATATCATGACTTTGGGACGTTGAAGACGTACCTTCCTTTATATCGAAGGTTCGAGTTTCGAAAAACTGGCAGCCTTAACGATCAACCAGATTGTACGGCTCCAAATCCCAAATCATCATTTTCGCAATTGCGTTCGTCAATTCCTCGGCCCGTGGCGAATTGCGATCCATCGTTCCGTGCGGTCTAGCTTTTTCATCTAAGTCAATTAACAAAAAAATCTATGAGAGAGTTCGTTGATCAATTTTCGGGTTCCGCATAGAAGAAGCTGTGCGCAAAATTGTGATAAATAAGAAAGCCATGTGCAAATTCGCACTTTTAAAAATGTATCTTCTTTATTTTTTACCGATAAAGACATTTGACTTATTTTTTATGAATAAAATAAAATTATTTTACTTATTTTTTTGATTGTTATACTAGTAATATCTCTGGTGTATATCTTTTGAAGCCACGAATAATATTTTTGCAGCTTACGATATTTCACGATGATTTTTGCGTCTGTTGTGAAGGATGAATTTGATAAAATGCAAATCCTTATAAAATTTAAACGAGTTGATCGATTTTTACCAAATTTAATAGGAAACGTGGTGCCATAATAGTATATTTATGTTGAATTTTTTATACATATATTTAAAAAAAATGATAAGAACTGGAGGACAGAAAGATATTATTCGGAAAATTGACAATGTCGCGAAATCTAGATCCCTCACCCGATTTTTACCAAATTCAATGGCGGAAATTGTTTCATGTTAGTCTAAGGTAAAGGTACCAATGCTCGGACGGTTAAGAGCATGCCCAGTTGCCGGCAGTTATTAATTGGCCAAGAATAAATATGTTGTCAACATAACTGAAACCAACGTCAAGCTGGTAGTTTCTAGTTTTCAAAACACATCGAGTGATTGTAAAAAGATACATATTTTTTTAATTACGGGAGAAAGTAACAAGAGAGTCCAAATGTACCAGTTTTCGGACGCGCGACTCTATGTTCGGACACTGTATGTTCCGATCTTTCGGACAATCATGGATTTCGAGAATTCTTATGTACGAATGCGACTAGTTCATATTGACAAAAATAATTTCTTTGCTATTTATTTATTAAATCGATGAAGAAATTATATTTACGCTAAAGGATAATGAAGATAAGCTACGTAGAAAACTGGCCAACCTAACCTCTTCAAACTTTTCGATTATTGGGTCGCGTATGTAGTAACGCTTGTACCAATTTCCGGACACTATATCGTCGGTCTTGTAACAAAATGCAAAGATAGAAAATAATTTAGGCTTGAACCTTGCATAACTTTTTTTTGCGAATAATATAATGTTATGTAAATACCATTACAAGTGTCAAACTGGACTTCTAATAGTTAAATTCATAATAAATCAAATTTGCTACGGAGTGTCCGACGACTGGGACGTGTCCGAGCATTGGTACCGTTACCTTACGTCTGTAGAAAGTTTCAGCCCGATATCTCAACATTTAGGAAAGCCAGAGCACGAACACACTTTTTCGAAAAAATGCACGCACGCTCGTACGCTCGAACTCACGCAAGCACATAGAACATATGTCGCACACAAAATACATAAAGACCGGAACCCTCCATCATGGCGTGTTGGATTGTGTATACAGTGAGAATAATTCGAATATTCGTCTCAATAAAAAAATTTATTATCAAACATACCTTTCGTTGTAACAAAACCGGGATTGCTTCGAGCATGTCTTAACATCGAAGTTGTTGAGTCAGACAAAGACCTCAAAACTTTACCGCAATGATTACACCTTGCGCTGAACCGGTCAATGCTCGTGAAATATTTCCAGGCAATGCTTTTCCGCGAGATATCAGATTCGATACCAGCTAGACCAGTAGCTACCGGTAGCTATTGTGATGTCGCGGATGGCAATTTTATATTATTTTAACTTTCGAGCAGCCAACTCGGCTACAGAACGCGGTAGTAGGACGGAAGGACTCGGTATACACGGTGACAAACTGCTTAATCAAATTTGCTACGGAGTGTCCGACGACTGGGACGTGTCCGAGCATTGGTACCGTTACCTTACGTCTGTAGAAAGTTTCAGCCCGATATCTCAACATTTAGGAAAGCCAGAGCACGAACACACTTTTTCGAAAAAATGCACGCACGCTCGTACGCTCGAACTCACGCAAGCACATAGAACATATGTCGCACACAAAATACATAAAGACCGGAACCCTCCATCATGGCGTGTTGGATTGTGTATACAGTGAGAATAATTCGAATATTCGTCTCAATAAAAAAATTTATTATCAAACATACCTTTCGTTGTAACAAAACCGGGATTGCTTCGAGCATGTCTTAACATCGAAGTTGTTGAGTCAGACAAAGACCTCAAAACTTTACCGCAATGATTACACCTTGCGCTGAACCGGTCAATGCTCGTGAAATATTTCCAGGCAATGCTTTTCCGCGAGATATCAGATTCGATACCAGCTAGACCAGTAGCTACCGGTAGCTATTGTGATGTCGCGGATGGCAATTTTATATTATTTTAACTTTCGAGCAGCCAACTCGGCTACAGAACGCGGTAGTAGGACGGAAGGACTCGGTATACACGGTGACAAACTGCTTAAGACGTTTATTATGAAAAATAAGAGCTGCAGAGGTACAGAGTGTACGCGTAGAAATTCGGTGACTTACTGACTGTTTAAGCTAGGCTGAGGGTTGTATTTATAGATCTATCCGGTGGGAAAGTCCAGATAGTGGAGAAGGAATTTGGGAGTCGGAAAAATACTAGAAAAGGCAGATGTTTCGGGTTCTGAGAAAGTGGTCAACGGTCGGAAAAGGAATGCAGTGGTCGAGCCTAGGATTATGTATTTTAGGGGTAGATACAGAGTAGGCGTTCGGGTTCTTCCAAGAAAGGACGAGACGCACGGCGATGCGACGAGCGAAGGCGGCGGATGGAGAGATATCGGTGGCAGCTGCAGTAGTGCGGTGGTCGGATGGAAAGGGAAAAAGGAGGGTGTACAGAGGAGCGTTGTTACACTATACTGCCCGGAAAAAACATTTTTCTTACACCAGCAATACATTGGTTGTCGCAGCAAAAATTGTTAGCAAATATAGTGACAGCAGAATTGCCTGCGCCCATAGCAAAATTTATTTGTTGCATGTGATGTGCTGGCAAAGCAAACAGCTTACTGTAGATTCAAATGTAACCGGCAAGTGACTTCTTAGGTCAACCAACATCCTGCAGCCCATAAGCAGACTACCCGAGCAGAAATCATCAGGCTGATACACTTATAATATTAAACAATCCTAAATTTATAATACATGCACTATATTCAAGTGATCATCGCCATTCAAGTGATCATTTTACACATGATCATGTGTATATTTTTATTGTACTATTGAAAAATGTCTTTTATTTCCTCGTCGAAAAATTAATAATTGATAGTTAATGAAATGGTAATTAATTATTTACCCCTTGAAGCATATAGTTTTTCGTACCTGTGGTTTACTTGAAATTTGTAACACGTTAGTTTTTAAGGCAGCTAAGTTCGAATATAAACTGAAAGTCGCTCAAGTTTTTGGGGCTGCTGGCAATTGATTGCTTACGCGTACAAATAATTTGATGAATTAGAACGTCGTCACGGTAGCGAAAATTCAGTTGCTGACAGTGCTTAACCCTTATCACCAATTCAGTTCACCAGCAAAATGATTAGATCGCCCTAACAAATCATTTGTAAGTCCAGCAAATCATCCGAAAGCTGCAGTTTTCGATTCCGTAACTAACCGTCATTTGCTAACAGGGCAAGGTAATTGCTCCATGTGCAAAATAAATGGCTGTTACAGCAGAAAGATGCTTAGCAAACTAATTGTGACTGCGACAACAAAATTATTTTTCTCCGTGTGCTGCTCGAGGAATTGGTATCCGAATCTTTCAATCTTCGTGGTGCAGGAAACCCATCGCATGAATTATCATCCATCTCTAAGTCTTGAGTCATTTTGTTATCCTTCGTAAATTAGTAGAAACACCAGAAAAGCTTTATTACTTGTCTATGAATAGATAGAAAGAATTACGTACATTTCAAGCGAAATAAAAAAAATCCATATAATTGAATATCTGAACTTACACGTATTTCACACAAATCTATCTTACTTGTTAGGTGTACTTTTCACGACTGAAATGTTTTAATTCTGGCTGGCAGGAAAAAAACCACTGTGATGGCACGTATTGGTGAGTGTTAAGCTATGAAAATGTATACATGTGAAAAAATATCATCGTGCAATTTCATTATGTACGAAAAGAACACAATTACACGTCACTAGTAAAGGTCGCTTCATAGCTATAATGTAGCGAGCTTCTGTTGCTGGTTAACGTACGCACCTATAGCGGAAATGGGGGGCAGTCAGCATAGGGACGTCGAGATAAATATTGTAATTCTTTTTAAGATCGACGTTTTACAGTTTTATGGAGCTTGTTGAACAAACAAAATGTGGAAAAGTAGTTTTAAAAAATTTAAAAATAATGCACATTTTTTTAAACCTTTTTATTTTAGTAATTCAATTTTTATTTGATTATTGTTTTTATTATCTAATAACAAAAAAAAATTATCAGAATGCTCCGAAATGGCGTGATACAACAATGACTTTCTGATGGAATCGCGAATAATGTATGGCGTCAACCATTTTCTACTGGCAACATTTTTTAGGATAGGATATATGAGGAAATTGAAAACATATTTGTTCGCGTAACCGCAGGTCAACGAATACTATATAAAATCATCATAGAGTAGCATCTGTAGTCTACTCGGTCGCTCACAGGTTAATGAGCGCTCAAACTGGATGAGCGCTCGTGTACGCTGAGCGCTTGGGTCAGGTGAGCGCTCGAAGTGAATGAGCGCTCGTTCTGTGGCTTGAGCATGCTCGAGCCATGCTCGATCTCGCTCCTGCACATCCTTACTATTATGTATGTATCTTTCTTCTTCGATGACATTTTTTGTGTCGTTCATCTCTGATAGCATTTTTTCTATGTCGTTCCTCTGCGATGCAAATTTTAAAAATGGAACAAAGAGCAGCGGAGCATAGAAAATTGTCTTCGAGAGGACAAACACATCAAAAATTGTATCGCACAGGAACAACATATAAAATAGTGAACGAAGAAGAACGGTACATAGAAAATTGTATCGAAGAGGAACGACACATAGAAAATAGTAACGGATATCAACGACAAATAGCAAATTGTTTAGGAGAGAATCGACACATACAAAATATTGTTGGAGAAAACAACATTAGAAAATTGTATCTGAACGATATAATATTTATAAAATTATATCGCTTACATATAACACTTTGCAAATATCACATTACATTATGGTGATCGAGTTAGAACTGTAGAACCGTATAATTTAATTCGTTCATTAAACGCTTTTTGCAACTGGGAGTTTTATTAATTTATGTAAAATTTTTTTCATCATTTTTAAAGTATAATAAATAATATAACCAAGACGGGAAAACATTAAGATTATAAATAAATAAATAAAAACTAATAATAATTGATCATTAAAGGACGCATAAACAACTTTTCTATCCACCTAACAAATTATCAGACACAGCTCGACGCGTATTCGAGGTTACACTACACGTCGAGTGAATGCAATCCACTACAGAATAGCACACAGCTACAGCATTTTTATATCAGACGACAAATAATCGTAAAGGCAATAGTACATAATGGCGGCAGCATGTCGATATACCTGAATAGGCTTCTGGCCCGTTTTTTCGAAGTTAATTATCTCTGCCATTTCACATTTATTTTCTTATTCCTTTGTTATGAACACATTGAACGCGCTGCCACATATACAGAACTAGTGTGCTAAATTCTGTCAAGTGACATTGAACCATTCCGACGAACACTAGAGACAACAAAAACAGTAAAACCGGGAGGCCTTGGTGAAACGCATAACCGCCGTCTTTTTGTCCTAGAGGGCAGTCGGAAGTTAAGAACTGAATCATTTATTAAAGTAACTAAAATCCATCCCGTTTTACCATTATTTCGTGTCATCTATAATTTTTGTGATTTTTTCTGTCTGAAACAAGCAGCTTGATTCGATCTGTTTGATTTTTTAAATGTGTACAAAATTGCAGAAATTGTCATTCAGGTTTCAAATTGGGGGCCAATATCGGAGGAAAATGAAAAAATCGCCGACGTCACAGAATACATGCCTTAATAACCATGCGCATATGTTATACATGCCGTCAATGTATAAAAACATTAACTGATTATGTTCCGCTGGAAATATGTTCTGAATACATCCAACATATATTACAGGTTTACTTCTAAGTATATCAAACATATATCCCAAGTATATATCCTAGTATATTGAACGTATATTAGAAATATATTTCGAAATATAAAGTATATATTGAAACGTTTCGAAATTACGGGCTATCCCAAGAAAGCACTCCGTGGATATTATCGGAGGCCTCGAATTTAATATAGCGCGTATTCCGAAACTCTGATGTTAAATTCCTCGGATGAAAGTAAACAAAATAAAATGAAGTGCTGACCGCGGTAGGTTCGTGCACTGGGCGCGACGTTGGACAGCTAGAAAAGGAATATTAAACGTATTTATTACTCGAAACATGGATTGAAAAATTTAGAAAAGTTAATTTGTTATAATAAATTTAATTTACCTGGCCTCAGTAGGGATCACTCGAGTCCATGTGGACGAGTGGTTGACCCTTCATCCTAGGCACTTCAGTGAGTCAAGAATTGTAAAGCTGCCCCTCGAGAAGCTAGGGGCCAAAAGGAAATGCGAAAAGATTTTACTATAGATTTTTAATTAAGGATTTTACTGGTTGGAAATGAAAATTAAACAGGAGTGGTATTCTGAAGGAAGTCAAACTCTACGGATTTTATAATGAAATTGAAATGATCGTCGACGTAATTAGCGATAAGCGCTTCCCGTGCAGAAATTTAGTTGGGCGGCCGAGATAAACTATTGAGCCATTACAGGCATACCCGTGGAATCCATAATAGGGAATCCAAACTAAGACCCTACAGGGCCCAATGTAGGAGTCCACAATGGAATGATAAGGGATAGTCAAGGAAACCATAGAAGGGCACCCATATTTCGCCTTACTGGATCCTATAAAGGAAAATCAAGCTTCAATCGAACAATCTACAGTGAGGATTTCAACAGAGGCCCTATTTAGATTTGTTGGGGATTCCACAATAGAAATTGAAAATTAGAAACTTAGTGCTGAATACTTATTAAACATAATACATAAATCATTTGTTAAGAAAAATATTAACAATGCGATTAATATATCAGAAATTGAATAAATGATTTTCAACGAATTTTTTTGCATTTGTATTTATTTACGATGACCCTGCGAAAGATACAGTTAATAATTTGTTTAAACGTATACGCATTATTGTGCATTTGTTATTTAATTCGTCAAGGGTTATCGATACTGGTAACTTTTTAATATTCGGTAATGCCAACTATCGAGTTATTCATTAGCGATTGTAAATTAAATGTTATTGACAAAAGGCACAATGTCAATAACAAAAAAAATTATTTTAAGCGTTCACGAATAAATTGTTCTATTCCAATTATTTTAATCGCATTCATATAAATGCAGCCATAACAGCTTCTTTAAGTTCAAATAGACAATAAAAAAAGAACTCTAATAAGATGTGAACAGCCGAGTGAGCTAAGGCGCAGAGTAGCAACCACAGGGAACCCGGTTCAAAACCCACCTACAGCAAAATAATTTACAATATGTTTTTTCGGCGATCTAAATTGACCGCTATCTTCAGTAAGTAAAAATCTCTAATAAACAATGCGAAATATCCAAGAAAGATCTGCAAATAAATATTTTTCAATTTAATTTATGTACTAATTTAGTAGGGGCTTAATGGAGAAGCCTTCATGGGGCCTAACAAGGAAACTTATAAAGGCCCCATACTTCGAAGTGTGACAAGTCTAGTCGGGCATTGATTAGTTTTCCATTCTAAGCCCCGTAAAATGTCAGGGAAGTCTAGAAGGGGCCAGACAACACCCCTGACTAAATTTCTGCTCGGGTTACGCTCGACGTCCGCCCTAACTCCGAAGTTAAACGCGTGATCGCAGATGATCAGCGTAAAAGATTATTTTTTCCCGTTCTTCTAAATTTATTCGTGCAGTCGCCAAGACGTCGTCCTGCACGAGGCTTTACATCCAATTTATAATTTGTTTGAGGAATTCCTACTTTCCTACTTTCGGAAAATTCCTACTTTCGCCTAAACGCTCCTTTATCGAGTCCGTGAGCTTACATATCGCGTACGATCAACTTGCGTATAATGCCGGATATTAATGTATACGCGCGAACAGATTTCGTTATTTAGCCTTGAAACGTCCGCAATTATCAATACCGTTGTACAATAATTATTCCGGCCGAGGGTCACACTCAAAGATTAAACTTATTTATCCTCGCGCCGTGATTAGACATCCATGCACAGTGCAGGGGCTTCTCACGGAACGAAGTCCCTAACAGGCATTACCCAGTGACCGGATGAACCTTACATTTCTAACAGGAGCAGAGCTCCGGCTCGAACGCGAAGACGTTGATGATCGATCTGTACGTTACAACTGAGAGCGAGTTGTGCGCTCCTCGCGATTTTAATGTTTCGATGCCGTTTGACGCGTGATAGTGGGAATTCCACACGGCACGCAGGACGAAATTCGGTAGCGGGAGTCCAGATTAGGAGCGGTGGGGACCTATCCAGGTGTAGGGGGGAGGGGGGGGGTCGCCTATATTCCTCCTCTCTTCTTTCTGCCGGTAACGAGGCGGCCCCGGCTCGCCCCGTTATAATATACTTCAGATATCAAGAGACGCGGTAGCATCTCGACGCCAAGTACTTAAAAAAAATATTTTTTAAGGGAGCGAAGGACGCTACCAAGTAGTTATACTCCAAAATGCCGGAAGTATTTCTTTGCTCTACGTTGTCACAAATAAATCATCGGATCGAAATGATAATAAGATTTTTACTATAGAATGTCTATCAAAGCTTGATAGTTTGCTTAATTCCGAACACATTCGTTAGGTGGATTCTTATGTACAATAATCGCGATCAGCAGTCGATCCAAAATTTTTCGATTGTGCGTGCGGTAACGCGATAATTTTCGGACGGCTTGATCTCGGCAACGAAGCATCGGATCGAATTTTCAAGGACACTTTTATCATATAATTTGGACCCAAGCTTTCCAATGGGCATAATTACGATCATAATCGTCCAGCGGTTCGCGAGATATGATGAGGCGAACCTGAAATACGGGTGTGAGGTGAGTTCGCACGAAATTTCCGCATCCTTACGTGCTGCGGAAAATCTTCGGGAATTTTCACGAGACCTAGTGAGTAATTTTATATTATTTTTTATCCTTATTTTTTTATATTCTTTTTATTTTTTACCCTTATCGATCAAGAGCCGTGTCTCTTGATCCTGGATAGGTAGGGACAACGTAACCTAAATTTTGTTTTTTCATATATTTCTTGTTATCAATTCTTATTGTCTCTAACCTCAATTTGTTTTCCATTTGTTTCATTGAAGCAATTTCAAATCTTTAAATCTGTTCGTAACCTCAATTTTTTTATCACTTTCAGGAACTAACGAGATGCTGCGGCATGGGATGAGCAGGATGCCAGGGTGCTACAGCAGAGTGTTCGTGGACTACGGACGTGGATGTGTGGGAGATGTGGGAGATGAGCAGGACGCAGGGGTGCTACGGCAGGGTATTTGTGGACTGCGGACATGGATGTGTGGGAGATGAGCAGGACGCACTTGCATTGGACTCGCATCAAATCCCTGCACGGAGATAGATCTCGGACAAACCGACAACTACGAAGACTGCAAAGATTGTCGCAAGAACATCTAGCTGTTCGCATGGTGACGCTCTGAATCCATGGATGTTGCACAGAAGTTGCATTTCGATGCGTATGACATCGGGGACGAGGAGTTGAACGTCAGCTGTCGTGCGAATAGCTCGGGATGTAATGTTGAGGATTCAGTATTGCAATGGAGTGTAGTGACAGTGCGAGCACAGTTAGCGACAACAAAACTCTGTCCGTCCCCGTGACAGTTTAGCATTATATTGCTTGTTGCATTTTTACCAAAGCCCGTCCCATGAGCAAGGCGCGTTACATCGATCTCTCTCTGTAATTCTTTGCGTGTCAGGGTGTATATAAATTTAAAAAATTAGGTCGCTGGGTAATTTGTTCAACAATTAATTTTTGGATTGATTTGTTAAAAACATGTTGAACTTATTATTATGCAAAATCAGTCTTTTCAGTACCTTTAACAGTTGGAAATTGAAATTTTGATATTGCTCGTATTTACAGGATTTCAAAAATAGATGAAATCAAACACAAAATACTTTTTTCAAAAAAGTAAAAATGGTACGCCAAGTACTTAAAACGTTCAGAAAATATGTTTATGAAAAAAAACCTCTTTAAAATTAAAAACTCTACAGAAACAGATGTTTATCCGAAGAATAAAAAAAATATATATGTGTATCAAAATGTAAAAAAAAAATCGAAAAAAATCAAATCAAACCAGCCAGTAGTATTACAAAATCTAAAAAAAAAATACGAGATGTAAAAAAAGTTTTTTTTTTACAATTTTTGAATGAACTAGGTATGACAGCGATTGGAAAAAAACTGGCACGCCAAGTTTTTTTACAATTTTTGAATCAACTACGTACGACAGCGATTGGAAAAAAAACTGGCATGCCAAGTTTTTTCTGTTCAAGATTTTTTACATCTTGTATTTTTTTTTTTAGATTTTGTAATACTACTGGCTGGTTTGATTTGATTTTTTTCGATTTTTTTTTTACATTTTGATACACACATATATATATATTTTTTTATTGTTCGGATAAACATCTGCTTTGGTCGAGTTTTTAATTTTTAAGAGGTTTTTTCATAAACATATTTCCTGAACGTTTTAAGTACTTGGCGTACCATTTTTGTTTTTTTGAACAAATATACCAATTATACTTCGATTATATGAGAATCGTATTCACAATATATGTGGAATTTATATCTCATATACTTTTAATGTATTTGGCATTATACATTCAAATATATTTATAGGTACATCGAAAAATGTACAGAACCTACATTCATTGTACAGGTCGAAAGCATTTATTGTACATATTAAATTTATTTTGTTTTATACCTTGCATATAATCGACGTACAATTAAAAATATTTTCAACATATACCATTTTTGGAACAAAATATATTTTCTATATATATTTTAATTACATTTTTCAATAGATTCCAAATGTAGGGTAAACGTGGTGAATATGGACCACCCCGATTAGCACGTAAATCAATGAAATATGGACCCGTCTATATTCCCCACTTTTACCCTACTTTATTTCCATGTGGGAAGTACAGACGAAAATCCGAGAGATGCTCGCGTAATTGCCTGTGTAATTCAACATTTCAAAGATTTTGATTTAGATGCTTTATACATCACTACAAACGCGCCTGGACGAAGCGCGTACAACAGAGTAGAGAGGCGAATGGCCCCACTGAGTAATCAGCAGACGGGAGTGATCTTACCATACGATCATTTTGGAACTCACGTTAACTCCAGAAATAAGACAGTCGACAATTATTTGGATGTCAAGAATTTTGCATCATGCCGGAGAGATACCCGCAGAAATATGGAGCTCTCTAGTCATCGATAGTCATCCAGTGGTTGCAGAATACCTATCTCCAGAGGCGGATTTCTGCATAGGCCAAGTAGGCCACGGCCTGGGGCGGCAAAATTCTGGTGATTATTTTTTTAAAGAATCGCCAGATGGGACAGTTGTCCTAAGGCCTTATTTTCATGTATTTTCTTTTAATAAAAAAAAATTTAAGAAATTAAATTGTTACTGCAAACAATTGATTGATTCTGACGGTTTATATTTGATTGAAACTTCACACCTGGATAAATATTATATTTGACGGGCACCTACAAATAAATATTTATTTGTGGTACACCGTCAAATAATTTTTTATTTTTTTATTATGCTCTAACCGGCGGCAGCGTGCCCAGGCCTGCACGTTCTCGATACGTCTAAAATCCTCCCAGAGGCGATATTCAGAGTGCTACGTATTGACACGGATGACAATCATTGATTGAGACTTGAGCGAATTGTATGTAATTTCTTAGTAACAAAAATCTTTTTTAGTAATTTAATATTAATGGATACTCTTGCGATAATTTACGTTGAGAAGATGAGTGAAGCTGAGTGTAGACGAGTGTAGACGAGTGTAGACGGGTGTAGACGGGTGTAGACGGGTGTAGACGAGTGTAGACGGGTGTAGACGGGTGTAGACGGGTGTAGACGGGTGTAGACGGGTGTAGACGGGTGTAGACGGGTGTAGACGGGTGTAGACGGGTGTAGACGGGTGTAGACGGGTGTAGACGGGTGCAGACGGGTGCAGACGGGTGTAGACGGGTGTAGACGGGTGTAGACGGGTGTAGACGGGTGTAGACGGGTGTAAATGGGTGTAGACGGGTGTAGACGGGTGTAGACGGGTGTAGACGGGTGTAGACGCGTGTAGACGAGTGTAGATGAGTGTGCATTTCCGCTGTCAGTGCTCTTTAACACGAGAAGGAAAGGAAACAGCGGGAACATTATTAAAATGGCTTCGCGATCATTCTTATAATATATAATTATAGCACCGATAAGAATTTTATTAGTAATTTATCTAGTATTTTTACAGGTTAAAACTCAATTTTATACGAAGAAGCGGGCTCTTTGATCGTGACCATTAGACGTGACATAGGAGGGGAGGGGGGTTTACAAATTGTGACTAAGTGTAATAAGGAGGGAGGGGGTGGGGGGTAAAAAAGTAGTCGAAATTTGGGAACATCCTTTATGGACGGCTTCTAAGAACTTGCTCCAAAAAAGACGATGCCGAGTAACAGGAAAAGGTCCGGTAAAAATGATATAACGAAAACGTAACAGAAAAAAGTTGAAAAGTGAAATTTTCATAGCGCTTCTTCATAAAGTTGAAAATTGAAATTTTCATAGAGCTTCCTCATAAAAGTTGAAAATTAAAATTATTATATCGCTTTCTTGTAAAAGTTGGAAATTGAAATTTTCATATCGTCTTCTCATAATGTTCCTTTATTTGCGAAGCCTCTTCTATGAGGAAGCATTGTCCGTAATTTTGGCTTCCTCATAGAGGAAGCTTGGCAAATAAAGGAACATTATGAGAAGACGATATGAAAATTTCATTTCTAACTTTTATAAGAAGGCTATATAATAATTTCGCTTTTCAACTTTTATGACAAAGCGATATAATAATTTCTATTTTATGAGGAAGCGCTATGAAAATTTCAATTTTCAACTTTTACCAACGTTAACGTCTCCTTAGATTTGCGTGCAAAGCAGCTAGCCGATTCAGGTTCAGCGCGTAAAAAAATACTCCATCGCCACGCTTCACGTTGTCAGATCTGTGCTTGGCGTGAAAAATACTTGAAAGTATGAGCTCCTAAATTTTTTTTTTTTTGCACTTTCGATTTTTACTCACGAAATTCAAATGATACCTCTTTATCTAGCTTTTTCAACCGCGATATATCCATCTTCTTGTGTATGTCTCTCTGCAGGTCATAATAGGCACATGAGTTGTGCCGCGACGCCATCGGAAAGTAAAGAAATCGCTTTTTAAAAATACCCAAAATCACGAATTTTTGCAATTTTGTTTTTAAAAATGCCCGGTAAAGTTTTTCGTTAGTTGTTGCTCCGGGTCTGTAATTCCATGTATTTTTTTCACGCTGATCACGAATCTGATACTTTTTTATTCATAGATGAATATTTGATTCGGAAAAATGAATCTCAAAATAAATAAAAAATTGCGTGAAATGCAAACAATTCAAAATGACATAACATTTAATCAGTTCGATCGATTTTTGTGAAATTTTAATGGAATCATCGGTTGATTATATTCTATCTGTACAAAAAAAACAACTGAACATTTTTGGATGCATTTTTGCAAAAACATTAACTACCAACCAGATATGCTGTATGTGAGATTTCAGCTTCATCGGTCAAAGCGTTCTGGAATTATAGTGGTTTGAATTTTTCGCGTCTGATTCACACACACACACATACATCAGGACATTTTTTCTGAACACGTTTTCATTAAGATCGCGATTTTTTTTTCACCACAATAAAGCTTCCTTTATGAGGAAGCAATAACAACAGTAATAAAGTAACAGAAAAAAATACAATAAAAACGAAAATAAAAGCGCACCCCACACAATGAACATTAACAAAGTAACAGTAACAAAAAGCAAGAGAACAAAAAATGAAAATACGGGGAAAACGCGCCCATCAAGCGACCCGTCGACCGGTTCGGCTCACCACCCACCCCCCATCGTCGAGAGCAACAATGCTCGAAGCGCACACCGCAATGCGTGAACCGAGTCCAGCCTCCGTACTTGGTAACCTTTGTCAACGCTATAAGCTAAACCATAAGATCGTCCCATATAGAAATAAAGTATATTTGGAATATATTAAAAATATATATAATACATTTTGAATTGTACTTCAATTATATGCAAGGTATGAAATAAGATATCTTCGATATGTATAATAAATATATTTGAATGTATAATGCTAAATACATTAAAAGTACAAGAGATATAAATTGTACATATATTGTGAATATGAGTTCCATATAATCAACGTATACCTGAGATATGTATACTTTACATTTCGGAATATATTCGGAATATACGGGCAATATACTTGGAAGATATGTTTGAGATACTTTGGAGAATACCATGAATGTATGTTTCATATACTTTGGGGTAACGAAGTGTTAACTGTTAGCTAATTAATAATCTGACAGCATAAATAATTAATCAACGACAGTTAATTGATTGTCTAATCATAGTAGATAAATAATTATTGACTGTAGTAGACTGACAAATGTGGCTCACTGTATACGAATATAAAAAATGCTTTGCGCTCTGTGCATACGTTTTACGTTCATAAGCATTATTATTATCGGTATTCAGATCGAAAAAAAAATCATTGTACGTACATTATTATTTTTTTTTTACATGACATAAAAAATTTAACATTACCATTAACATTGACAATTAAATTAACATTAACGTATATGCGTCCAGCATGGAGCCATCACATACCTACGACGTCTTAAGTTTCAAATAAAAATAAAAATGAAGATTTTCTAAGATCTGGATAGCCGAGTGGGTTAAGGCGCAACATTCGTACTGTACGACCCAGGGTCGACGGTTCGATCCCCAGCGAGTGACAAAATTAATGGCGTTTTTTCCGGGATGTATATAATGTTCATGTATATAATGAAACGTGAAAATTACCTCCGGAAAGTACAGTTCAAAGTACCATTTACTTATTTTTAAATTTTATAGCTGAGATTCAATACGTAGGATATACATAGGATATATGACACATACATCGAACTTACATCTCGAATACATTCGCAGATACACTTGACATATACGTAGAATATACGACACTTGTATCTAACTTACATCTCGAATACATCTGGAGCCTATATCTAACCTACACATAGAATATACAACATATAGGTCATTCCATACCGATTCGACCTACATCGGACCCTCTACCTCTTCAATTCGGTTGGTAATTTTTTATAATATTGTTCTAACTCTAAATATTGTAGTGTACATTGTTCTAACTCTAAAAATCACTCAAATTTTTTTTTAAATTTACGTTTATTACAATTTTTCAAAGTAAACATATTTTTAGCTATAATTAAAAATTCTGAAAAATCCTGTATCTAATATGAACATTTTTAAGCCTAATCCCAGAATGGTAAAACGTTTGCTTCTAGATGTTTTTTGAGCTTTTTCTTTCTTTTTTTAAGTGAACATATTGATAGTCCAAATGAAAAAATCCGAAAAAATTCTCAAAAATCCTGTATCAGATATAAAAATGTTCAGCCTAGAGCAAAAGTGGTATCGCATTAGCTTCTATTTTTTTTTTTAATAATTTTTAATCATTTTAAATAATAAAAAAAGAAAAAAATAGAAGCTAGCGCGATATCACTGTCGCTCTAGGCTTGAGCATTTTCATATCTGATACAAGATTTTCGAGCATTTTTTCAAATTTTTCCATGTGGGCTAACAATATGTTCACTTAAAAAATTGAGAATTGAAATTTGCATATCGCTTTCTCATAAAAGTTGGAAATTGAAATCGTCATATCGTTTTCTCATGATGTTCCTTTATTTGCGAAGCTTCTTCTATGAAAAAGCATTATCTGTATTTTTGGCTTCCTCATAGAGGAAGCAAAGATCATTTGAAGGAAGGGCGTTGATGTCGAAAAAAAGTTGAAAATTGACATTTTCATAGCATTTCTCATAACAGTTGAAAATTGAAATTTTCATACCATTTCTCATAATAGTTGAAAACTGAAATTTTCATATCGTTTCTCATAATAGTTTAAAATTGAAATTTTTATACCGTTTCTCATAAAAGTTGAATTAGACCGCTTGTATGCATTAAAAAAATTTACATTCCATAAAATCTGATCGCTCGGATAGATTTTGGCCCAATTCAATACTTGTATGCAGTTTCAATACGATAGCTGGGTCGAATTTCCATGTTAAATATTACGCTGACAGTAGCGTTCGGATTTGGACGAACCAAAAAGCACGAAACACCCGCGTAGAAATTTCATCAGGTATGCCGCACGACTGATCAGGTCGTGATGAGGAAACGGTAAGGCTTGCCTTTTCATGGAAAGCCTTACGTGAGCCGGGTCTGGAATACACATGTTCTGTATGACCAGGCTAGCCTACAGCTAGTAAATCAGGTCCAGATCAGGCATTAATCGGGCAGTCCTTGTGAATCGATAGTAAAGGAATTGAGTGGATATTCGGCCCCGGCCACAGTAGGGGCGTTACCAGGTCTGCTATACTGCTTCATAATAATTTTGTTAACTCAAGATATCTCTACAGTATTCTGAACATTTTGTTATTTCACTGTGGTTGAATAGTATTCCATTCATTATTATCAGTATTCCTATATTAATTTTAACTAAATTCGTACATTTTTTATAGTCGATGTGAATTTTTTATAAAATTTTCTTACGTTGAAAAAAATATTTATGAACTCTTGCAACGAACTTTGGAAGTTTGAATAATTTAATAATTTAATAAATAATTTAAATAATTCATACGATTTAATAAAAAAATATTCCCTCATTATTTTTTGAACACTTATTTTTCTATTATTTATAATTTTTTTTACATTTCTGTTATACAAAATCAATGTTCCTAGCATCTTACACATGACAGCATTTTATCGACTTTTATGTCATCAGAAATTGTTCGAAATTGTCACTGAATTTAATTTTTGGCCGGGAATGCATGTGTACTGGCACTGTAAAAGTATATATAGTCATGTACATACTTCTTCCGGAGCTTAAAAGCAAATTTGATATTAAGTTGCTCAAGTTCAGGATAGCCGAATTGGTTTAGGCGCCGTCATCGCAGTCGCCATTGGCTAGGTCGCTGGTTCAAGTCCGACCATGAGTGAAATAAAAAGGAATTTTTCTGTGATTTACATTGTAGTAATTAGTTAATTGAATACGAAAAACAAATATAAAAGGTTCACAAGTCCGATAAAATAACGCTAATAAATAAAATATATTTATTATACTTCGCTTAGGGGGCCATCAGGCACTTTGATAAGACCGTGATCAGGCAGCCTGTTCACGGCCTTATCAACCACTGCGTTACATTTCGTGTAAGGCCCTTTTCAAGCTGCCGTACTGTAACCTGATGAGGCACTACGGCAAGCCTGATAATGCCCATATTGGGGCCGTGGCTGAATTTCTACATGGGCACTCCCTGGTAACACCAACAAATTTGAATGTCCCCACATAGCACACAAATGTTTTTGAAATGTTACAATAATATTTTTTTGAGATATTGAAAATATTTTTTTCAATCTAATAGAAAAATCTGTGATGGTCTGCCAGGTATGGTCGAGGGAAAATACGTGTAAATGATGATGCATGCCGAAATACTGTTAAGAGATATATTTATTGTATAAGTGAAGGAGAGCGTGCGTCTGACAGGTTCGGGTCTCTGAGATGAACTGAATGAAGGGCCTGACGGAGGCAGGGCCCTCGCCTATTACTGCGCGCAACAAAGTATTCCTACGCGCGATAAGATGGCCCCTGCTCGCGCGTGGCGGGTGCAGCGGCTGGACCGCTACCGTGAGGGCAAGAATGTTCGCACGGAAGGTACTGACGGCACAAAGATTAGCACGAGTCTAGACAAAATGTTTAACTTAGAGTTTCCTGCGCTAAAGTGCTAACTCAAAACATGGCACCATCACAAATCTTACATTGAAAAGTTTTGCAAATATATTTTTTAAACATTTGTATGTTGGCAACGTGCCAATATCTAATAAATAGTTTACCAGTATTTTTAAATATTTGTAAAATGTTTTAGTTACGCGAAAAGTTCGGTGCACATCATCGTTTTAGAAATATTTCAGATGTATAGAAATATTAACGATATTTCCGAAATATTTAACAAATGTTACGCTGGAATATGTCGATAGAATGGATGCCAAAAAAATATTGGGTAACAGATTATTATAAATTATTTAAGGGGATCAGGTTCAAAGCATGAAAATTTCCGGTGGATTGCGCCATATATAGGTTCGAGTATCACAATCACAACCACAAATAATAATGGCCTAAGTGACACAAATAATAAAAAGATACAATTATTTTAGTCTGCCCGTATGGCAATTTTAGTTAAACAAATTAAAAACCTTTCATCATTATCATTCCAGTACCGATTTTTCTTATGCAAAAAGTGATCGTTCGAAGCAATTGATAGGCAGAAATTTATACCTGAGTCTTGTTCATCGCGATCATTAACAATAAATCATTTTTGTATTCACAATTCTCCTTCTGTATCATTCCATACCACTCCATACCATTCCATCTATACAAATTCGCTTTTCAGAAATGCACAATACAAAGTTATCAACCCGAATCGTACCATATAATAAAAAGCTTGAAACTTATCTCAGTTCGCTGGCTCTTTCTTTTAAACCCTGGGGCTCGCAGTGGTAATTATGGAGTCGAGTTAACTTTTGGAAAGATCGACCGGCCACGCTCGATCCGGAAATTCGGACACGAGTTCACCTCGTTAGTCTCCATATCGCTTCCTTCGTTCCGAAATGACGCGTCCGTCGTCCTCGGAGTATGACGTGAGACGCGGTATTGACATTATTTGCCCTTTGCGCACGCAGAATCGATAACTTCGATTTTCTGCGCCGCGACGCGCAGTGATTTCGATCGCGCGACGATTTAAATTTACTCGATACCTTACAACGTGTACAGTGTACTCCCGAATTATAGCTCCGACTAATAAAGACTATTTCATTTTACATTCATTCACTCATTTACATCGTCTGACCAATCAACCATTCGTTATAATATCCAGTCAGCAACAGTTTAATTGTTATATTAAGAGACTCGGTAGCGTCTCGACGTCCATTCCTTTTAATTAAAAAAACGATGTTTTGTAAGCGAGTTTTATAAGTGCGTCCGGCCCTTTTTTCTCGGCAATTTTTTCCTGGCTCCCCTTTTTGTCAGCCATTTTTTCCATCGGCCATTTTTTTCTGGATAATTTTTTCCTTTCGCGAAATCTTTCTTCTCGCCTCGACATCTCAGATCGAAATTTTAAAGACCCTTTTATAATATAACATGATTCCGTATAAATCCAAGCTTTCCGACGCACCCACACCGAGAAATAATTTCATAGTAAAAGCAACAATTCTGACTTTTCGCCATAAAAAATAGTTCGCAAGGAAAACGTTTACATTTTATAGTTACGACAGTGACAAAAAATCATGCTTGCAACAATAATTATAATTTAACCAATTGAATATATTCTATGAGAAATTATCTATATTTAAGTGTTTCAGAAAAGGCTTATTTTTTGTTATTTTGCTCACTGTTTTAAATTATAGATTATAATCTCAAATTTAACCTCACGAAAGAAGGGCACAATTTAATAATCCTAAATGATGCCGCATTCAACGGTTGTACCCAAGAAATTCAACTATTCATTTTTTCAACAACTTTTTTTTAAGGGACAACACCACTATGACGGCTTCAAAAAATCGGTTTTTGAAAACTATCTAGAAAAATCTAAAATACATTTAAGAATAGAATGCCGTTGGTCCCAGGTCGAAAAAGGAATTATTTTCGGAGATATTAAATATTTTGTGGAGCGGTGCAGCGCTCCGTGACGCTCGGGGTCTCGCGCCGCCTCAGCCAGGTGCGCATCTTAACCGGTCGGCAGGTATAACCCGGCCATTGTAAAAAAGTGCAAATCAATTCGTGTCCTATGATTGACAATGCATACGAAATAAATCGTCGGATCGTATTCAGCATGCGTCTTCTTGGCGTCGGTTTGAATGGCCTGATGAAGTTTTGTGCATTTATGGACCTACCGCGCCCCATATTTCAATCTTTCTACGATCGAATCGTAAATTCGATTTCGATTGCCACTCAAGCTGTGAGCGCAGTGAGCAAACAAAAGGCTGCACTTGAAGAGAAGAGAATTTCGTTGGAAAAATTTACGCAAAACAATAACAAAAGCTACAACAAATCAGTTTGGGCAATAGCCCCCAAGTGTCAGTACGGGTGCAAAAAAATCATCGATATTGCCGCTGATATCGCGGTATTATTATTCAACGATGGCCTAAGAAGCCTCATGAAAGTTATGGAGACGTTGGTGGTAACCATCGGCCCAAATTGTTTCAATTTTTGCGTTGAAACCGACGCAGCGCGGATCGAGCAGGCGGAGCGCTCGCTCACGGATGCTGCAAAAGAGGCAAGAAAAGCCGCTACAAGTTCGAGAAAAGATGCTGGGGATCTTAATTTGCTTCTTGAAGGCCAGCTATATGGTGCCGGAATCGCTGATTAGGTAAACAATTTTTTTTTCCAATTTATCACATAAATTAACAAACTTCAAACTTTGAACGCGTTTTTCTCAAAACCACTTTTTTGAGTGCGGCACGCAGCAGAACTCGAGCAATTTTTATCCGATCGACTTCAAATTTGGACTGCATCAATAAAACTAGATTATCTAAAGAAGTACATAGGAGTTTTTCGATATCTCAATAAAAAAAAAAAATTATAGCCTTTTTCGACGAGAAATTTTGCTCAAAAATCGACCTTAAATTTCGAAAGCGTGCCTATTTCTTAAAAATCAATATTTTTTCAAATCCCTATGTACTTTTCTTCAAAATATCATATGATTAACGAAAACACTCGGTATTTTTTCAGATCGACTTTGAAGACAGTTCTGCTGCGTGCCGCGGATCACTGCAGAGGCAACAGCACCTGACGCGGGAGTTTCCCCAGCGCCACCAGGAGGCGTGAAAAATTAAAAAAAAAATGTATGTATCTTTAATAAACAACAAACAAAAAAAAATGTTGGAATATCTCTTTTTTTTCCCACGAAAAAAAATTCTTGAAAAACGGCAAAAAAACAGGGGGTCACAGTGGTGTTGTCCCTTAAATTCCCCCTACCATTCCTTCCATTTTTAGAGTTTCCTATAAACGATTTTAAAAATCGAAATCTTTTGTGATTGATACAAAATATTACAAAAAGTTAAACTCCCACCCCGTAGAATTATATATTTTGATCGATAAAAAAGTTCGGCGAACGGCGGTCGCTGACAATTAACTTTACGAGGTGCCTTTTGGGTACAAACGTTGAATGCGATAGTGCTTATATTACAAAAATTTTTTTGCTAGGTATCCCTTTCGCGAGGTTTAATTTGAGATCGAAATCTATACTTTGCACAGGTGGGTGGAAAATTAAAAAAAAACACGTTCTTTTTTTGTTTGAATTCAAATTAATCCACTCGCTCTTGTTCCCCTTGTTTTGATCATTTTTTCTCACTAGCAACCATCTGTAACAAGACTCGTCACTTATGTTCTAGTCGTCTCTAGAACATTTTGTCATAATGATATATAATATTTTGCATCGTGCTTGTCTTTACAATTTCAAAATTTTTTTAATCACCGTAATCTATATGACGTATTCCATCCGATTTCGAAGGGTAGAAAACTCGACCGTCTAAAAAAAAAACTAATTTCACCATAATTCATGATTATTTACAGGCGGTTTTTATAATTTACTTTTTAGAATTTTTAATTCGTATTTTTTGTGATAAAAAAATTGAACTTTATATAAAAATCCTTATCTTAAAAACTATTAGTTATACAAAAAAAAAATTTCAGGTATAAAAGTTACAGTTTCAAATGAACTTTTAAAAACAACATTTTGTGATTTTTTATTCTATTAAAGGCCCATTTCTATGAATAATGAACTAAATGTTTTTTTCGGCCAATATGTCGTTTGATTTTTTTTTTTAAACTCCGAAATATATTCTCAAGTGTGTAGAGTGAACATATATATGGGGCATTCCATACCAATTCAACAAGCCGGAAACCCTCACCATCTTAAATACCGTTGATTATTTTTTTACATATTCACCCGAGAAAATAAAAGTTGCTCAAATTTGTTTAGATTTTTTTAACCTCATTTCTTCGATTTATAAATTATTTTTCGTTTCTGGAGTAAAAATTATCAAATTCTCATATCTTCTAAAATATCGATAGGATCCTAATGAACTTAGGACGAAATTCTTCAGATTAGAGTACACTTTCATTTGCATACTACATTTTTTTTTGCAATTTAGGCAGGATTTTTTAACTTTATTACAAAGGGTAAAAAAAGATTTTTCGAATCCTTGGACCAGATTTTTTTTTTCAAAAAAATTGTCAAAAATACTACTCGGAAATACGAATATTTTAAGCCTAGGCCGGAAGTGGAATAATTTTATTTCGTGTTGTGAGAGCATTTGAAACATAAACTTTTTTTATCATTGTCATTTTCGGGTATAGTCATGAAATGTTTCATGAATCCTTCCTCTATGTAAACCAATATTAATAGTTATTATTATTATTATTATTATTATTATTATTATTATTATTATTATTATTATTATTATTATTATTATTATTATTATTATTATTATTATTATTATTATTATTATTATTATTATTATTATTATTATTATTATTATTATATAAAGTTAACAAGTTTTTGTGACCCCTATATTTTTTGCATCTTCGAGTAGCGTCCATCTACGGACCAACGAATATGAGTGCCAAACCGTTGCCAAATGTACTAATCCGAAAATATTTGCTCTCAGAGTTGGAAAAAAGATTTACTTTTTCGTCTCTCGAGACAAATTGCCCGCGAAATTTGACCATTTATGCACTCGTGTATAGGCGAGTAGGCGAGGGCACTGTACTGGGTGCATTTTTTGCCTCATATGCAAAAAAAAATAAAATTCGACATTTATCTGTTGTTTCCAACTTCGGCGACACCTAGTTTTTCGTGTTTCCGGGCAGAATACGGGTTAAATCCTGCAATTTTTTGCACTCTCGAGTTGCGACCGGCTGGGGAACGACGAATATGAGCACCGAATCGCTATCGAATGTCCAGATTTGAAAATATTCGCTCTCAAAGATGGATTGAGTGTCCGGCGACATTTTACTTTTTGGCGCTTCAGGGCGAATTACTTGCAGAATATGTCCATGTGTGCATGCGTGTGTATGCGGGTACACGCGAACACTCTGTTGTATTTTTCGTTCCCAATCCGGACCCAACTCGATAGTGCAACAAATTGCCGAATTTAACCCGTATGGCGCCCGGTAACACGAAAAACACGGTGTCGCCGAAGTTGCAAAAAACATAAATGCCGAAAACAAAAATTACTGCAGCGTATGAGGTGAAAATAATACATTCAATAGAGTGCTCGTATGTAGTCGGATACACACACGTGAACATATGAACATATTTCACGAGTAATTTCCTTTGAGACGCCAGAATATTTTAAAATTAGGACATTCTGTAGCGGTTCGGTGCTCATATTCGTCGTTTCCCAGTCGGACGCAACTGGAAACGGCAAAAAAAATACCCACAATGGCTCGTATTGAGCCCAGAAACACGAAAAACAGGGTATCGCCGAAGCTGCAAAAAACACATAAATGTTGACAAAATTTTGTTTTGTGCATATGGGGTCAAAAAAATGCACCCAAAACAGTGCTGTCGCCTACTCGCATATACACGAGTGCATAAGTGGACAAATTTCGCGGGCCATTTGTCTCGCAGGATGAAAAAGTAAATCTTTTTTCCAACTTTGAGAGCAACTATTTTCGGATTAGTACATTTGACAACGGTTTGGCACTCATATTCCTTGTTCCCTAGATGGACGCTACTCAAAGATACGAAAAAATATAGGGCTCACAAAAACTTATTAACTTTATTATATACAAGAATAATAATAATAATAATAATAACTATTAGTATTGGTTTACATAGAGGAAGGATTTATGAATATACCCGAAAATGACAATGATAAAAAAAGTTTATGTTTCAAATGCTCTCACAACACGAAATAAAATTATCTCACTTCCTGCCTAGACTTAAAATATTCGTATTTCCGAGTAGTATTTTTGACAATTTTTTTGAAGAAAAATATCGGGTCCAAAGTTTCGAAAAATCGTTTTTTACCCTTTGCAATAAAGCAAAAAAATCCTGACTAAATTGAAAAAAAATTGTAGTATGCAAATGAAAGTGTACTCCAATCTGAAGAATTTCGTCCTAAGTTCATCCGATCCGAATTTGATCATTTTTACTCCAGAAACGAAAAATAATTTATAAATCGAAGAAATGAGGTTAAAAAAATAAAAAAAAAATTGAGCAACTTTCATTTTGTCGAGTGAATATGTAAAAAAATAATCAACCATATTTAAGATGGTGAGGGTTTCCGGCTTGTTGAATTGGTATGGAATGCCCCATATATTTATATATATATATATATATATATATATATATATTTTATTGTTGGGACACCGGTTTCGTAGCTATGGTCAGTTAATATCAATTTTCCCTAAAAAGTCATGATGTGTATTAGTTTCAATTATACTTATGGATTACTTTCTATTGTACTTATGAATCATGTCACCATTTTTATGAAATTTCAATGGAAAGAAATATATATAATTATTTTTGTATGAAAAATCGATATTAAAGAGGCTGAAGGACTTAGGTCGATGGCCCGTTGGCAATGGTAATAGCTGAGGAATATATTATGTAAATAATCGCGCAAATGTATCACCGTACCATTTAATACATTGTCAATAAATGCAATTACTACTACTCGATATTAAACGGAGCATAGCTATCAAACGGGCATCTCAATCATCGGTAAAAATATGAGTCCAGACATTTGAGAGTATATTCTGGATTTTTTAAAAGAAAAATCAAAGGACGTATTGTCTGAAAAAATAGGGTCTTTTTTCATAGAAAGAGACCGTTATTGCATTTTAAAAAATGTATAAAATTCTGTTTTCAAAAATTCATTTAAATCTGCAACATTTATCTCTTCAACGTTTTTTGTCCGACTAATAGTTTTTATATACAGGGGTTTTTTTTAAGTTAAATTTTCTGATACCTCAAAAAATACGATCCCAAAATGTTGAAAAAAAAATTGACATTTTCATAACGCTTCCTCATAAAAGCTGAAAATTGAAATTTTCATATCGCTTCCTCATCAAAGTTGAAAGTTGAGAGTTGAAAGTTGAAAGTTGAAATTTTTTATTCGGTAAACTTCTTCTATGAGGAAGCATTTACTATATTTTTGGCTTCCTCATAGAGGAAGCTTGGCGAATAAAAAATTTCAACTTTCAACTTTCAACTCTCAACTTTCAACTTTGATGAGGAAGCGATATGAAAATTTCAATTTTCAGCTTTTATGAGGAAGCGTTATGAAAATGTCAATTTTCAACTTTTTTCCAACATCAACGTCGTATTTAACTTTCAGGAAAAATTGCTGGCTGACTCAGGTTTAGCCCGAAAAAATACACCAACCCTACGCTTTTGGTAAAAACGGATGTAGGATCTGTGCTCGGTGCGAAAAATACATAGAATTATGTGTTCCTAATTTTTTTTTTCGATCTTTCAATTTTTACTCGAGAAGTTCACATGACACCGCTTTAACTAATTATTTTAACTCCGTCATATTCATCATCTTGTGTATTTCTTGTCGTAGAACACGATAGGCACCTGCATATTTTTCGCGATGCCATCGGGAAGCAAAGAAATCGCTATTTAGAAATATGCAAAATCACTCATTTTTCAATTTTGGCTGTAAAAATGACAGATAAATTTTTTTTCGTTAATCGTAACTCTGGGACTATATTCCATGTATTTTTTCGTGCTGATCACGAATCTGACAACTATTTTAGTCACAAATGAATATTTATTGTAGAAAATTGCATTTTAAAGAAAGTACTCATTTTTCACAAAATCCAAAAAATTCAAAATGTCATAAAATTTAAACGGTTCGATCGATTCTCTTGAAATTTTAATGGGATCTTCGGGTGGTCATATTCCATCTATGTACGCGTTTTCAGCTAGATAGCTAAAAAATTGTGAGTACTAGAGCGCGAACCGACATTTTAGCAAATAAAAAATGGCGTACAAAAAATAATTGAACATTTTTTGATGAAATTTTGCAGAAACATAGACTATTAACCGCACATGCTGTGTGCAACATTTCAGCTTGATCGGTCAAGTCGTTCTCGAGTTATAACGGTTTGAATTCGCGTCCGATCTGCATATATACACACACACACATATACATCCGGACATTTTTTCTAAATGTGTTTTTTCGATGTTTTGGAACATTCTGAACACATTTTCATTAAAAACTCGAAAATTTTTTTTTTTACCATCACAAAGCTTCCTCTATGAGGAAGCAAAAATTACAAGAAACCCATATAAATAATCATGAATTGCTTAAAAAAATAAACAATTATGAACCTTGTAACTAGTCATAAGTTACTTGCATTTAATAAAAATTCAATGGAAAATAATAAATATAATTACTTTTTTATTATGAAAAATCGATATTAAACGGAGCATAGCTATCAAACAGGCGTCTCAACCATAAAAAGATATGATGTTACTCTAGACATTTGAGAGTATATTCTGGAATTTTTTAAAGAAAAATCAAACGACGCAATGTCTGAAAGAGATAGTATCTTTTTCATAGAAATAGACCGTTATTGAATTTTAAAAAATCTACAAAACTTAGTTTTTAAAAGTTCATTTAAATCTGCACCATTTATCTCTTCAAGGTTTTTTGTCCGACTAATAGTTTTTAGATGCAGAAGATTTTTAAAAAGTTGAATTTTCCGATACCTCAAAAAAGTACGAACCCAAAATTAAAAAAAAAATTACAAAAAACCGTGTAAATTATCATAAATTGCTGAAAAAAGTAAACAATTATTAACCTTGTAACGAATCATGAATTGCTTGAACTTTATAAAAATTCAATGGAAAGCAATACATATGGGGGATTCCATCCAATTTCGGCTATCCTCCGTCCTGGATTTTCTGTATTTATTATTCAACTGCAAGTAAAATAAGTGGTAGATTCGTGATCAATGTGGAAAATTATATAAAAAATAGTCCTGGCGCGACGACTAACGAAAAAAGTTTATCGGGGATTTGTATAGTCGAAATTGAAAAATGAGTGATTTTGAGTATTTTAAAGCAACGATTTCTTTGCTTCCCGATGGAATCGCGAAAATATCCGGGTGCCTATCGTATTCTACGGCAAGAAATACACTTTTATATAGTTTTTATAATACATTTTCAATGTATTTTTCCCCAAGAATAAAAAGAACATTCATAGCCGTGAAATTATTGAAGGTTATAAAATCTTTAAAAAATTAAATCTTTTAAACCATAAGAGATACCATAATCGCTAAGGTCTCATAATTTCTGGTATTTTTCAAAGATTTTTCAAAAAAATTAAAAATGTCCAACGACGAAAAATCATTATTTATACTTCAAATTGATTCTTAACATGCCAAATATTTTTGAAAATTAGGCAATCTTTTTTTTGTTAAAGTATCATTCAAGACATATCCATCGCACCCTAATATTTCCTGATACCCCTATCCAATACAAAGATATCTCACATCGAAAAATTTTTTGTTTTAATTATTACCAATTTTCAATTATCGATTGCTCTGTCACAGATCCTCAAAAACATCTAAAAAAAATTATGTTTCATTTTGAATGTATATAAAGGCGGGAAAAAAGTTTCGCTCGAATTGGAAGGGGTCAGGCCGGAGGATGGCCGAAATTGGATGGAATCCCCCATATATAATTACTTTTTTTAAATGAAAAATCGATATTAAATGGAGCATAGGTATCAAACGGGCGTCTCAACTATAAAAAAAAAGATATTACTCTTGACATTTGAAACTATATTCTGGAATTTTTTAAGAAAAATCCAACATGACATATTGTCTCAAAGAAATATTGTCTTTTTTTTATAGAAATGGATCGTTATTGAATTCAAACAAAATTTACAAAAAATTTCACCGACTAATAGTTTTTAGATACAGGCGTTTTTTTAAGTAGAATTTTCCGATACCTCAAAAGAATAAGATCTAAAAATAAAAAATAAAAAAATTACAAAAACCCCTTGTAAATAACCATGAATTGCGGTGAAATTACATTTTTCTTGGAGAGGTTCGAGTTTTTGACCATTCGAATCTGGATGGAATACCTCATTTAAACGTTCTCCCTGGGAACTATTGGTTACAGTAAGAAATACTGTTTTTTTCTGAATGCAGTTATAATCATAACTGTTTGGGGAATACTGAGATGCGGACATCCGCGCATGCGTTCGCTGTGCCAGCTGGCTCGTCTTTTGACTGCTGCAGTTAGTCCAGCGATTGCCACCATTCAGAGAACAGATCAATGTTTCCGGTAAAACATTGGTTGCTTGGTATTGTTTAAACGAATTGAATATTGTTTAAACAAATAATTGTCAAATATGTACCGGCTGACATGAAACTTGCTCAATATTTTTATTTATGTAAAGCAGCAATATTGTCGGTAAGAAAGTGTTACTAAAGATTGTTTAAACAAAAAATTGTCAAATTTGAACAGATTGACATCAAACTTGGTCCATATTGTTATTTAGGTAAAGGAACAACATTGTCGGTAAAAAATTGTTACAAAATATTGTTTAAACAATAATTTCTTAAATATGTATCGATTACCAAGAAACTTGGTCAATATTGATATTTTGGTAAATGAACAATATGATAAAAATGATATGTGTGTATTGGGCTAAGATGACGCAAAATGTGTCGGATTCTACTATTGCTCACGCGCGTCGTTACGGTTTCGACACCTTTGTCGGCTGCTGTGTTTATTAGATAGTCGGTAAAATAATTAAATTTATTCAATTCATAATTTATTGAAATTTCTGAAAAAAAATCGATAAAATAATGCGAAAAATTGGTGACAGAAATGTAAGAAATTTATGAAAAATCTTGAAAAAATGTTCGACTGAAGAATTTTTAATGATCCCAAAAAAATCCAATTTATATTTCTGTAATAGATTCGAGATTTATTCGTCTTAATTTACAACTTATTATTTGTCTTCAATTTTTACTGTTCATGTATCCACACATGTTGTTGATGATCAATCATCTACTAAAGTTGCAAACATGGCTGACATAAAAATCGAAAAAACTTTTTTTTACCAAAAAAAAATAAAAATTGGACGCCACGTACTTAACGTTAATTGTCTGTACCAAAAGTGTTGCTTATAAATCTTTTTAAAAGTAAATCTTTTAATTGTAATAAAAAGAAAATCTTTTTAAAAGTAAAAACTCTTCCAAAAAATTGTCATCAAAAGAATCGCTGAAAATAAAAATCGACAAAAATTTAATCATGTAAGCCAAGTAGGGATATACAAATTTTATTATATATACTAACCATGTAGTATAATATTATGAACTGAATTCTAAGCAGAAAATAGTGATAAAAAATACGAAAATAAAAACAAAATGTTTCATCATATTTATCAATCGAACAATAGTACACGGAGCCGGCGTACAAAACCTTGATGTAGCAGTTTCTTTATTCGTTATTTCGTTTGCGAACGCCCTCCAAAATCATATTTTGACGAAAATATCTGATCGGCGGCGATTCAATTGTAATATTGGTCATTATCCACTCTGGGCGAACCAAAAAATTCCAAAAACCACTGAGTAACACTACAAAATGTTGATGTCAGGTCGGTTTCGAACACATTTTGAGTTCAAATTTTGATGAATATATCCAATCCGCAGCGATTAGATTGTTATGCTCGTCGTTTGTGAGCTCGGGCATACTCGAAAACACAAAAAATTTAAAGAAAATCGAATGTACATTATATATAACGATTATTATATGTAAAATAAAATAAAATAATAAAATAATAATAAGATTGTAAAATAATTATAATACATAATAATTATTATATATAACGTAATATTATGTATAACGTATGTATGTAATTTAATAGATATGTAATAAATAATTTATTTAATAGAAAAAATCTGAAACCGTCTTTTTATTTTTATATATTACTCAAATATAAAGAGACAAAAAAAGAAAAACAATACTTGACGCGTCCTTCCGTTTGATGCAATGAACTAACTTCATTGACATTTCAAGGGCGCGACAATTATTATTTTGCATTTTGTCTCACTTCATTTTTGAATAACATGTAGGAAAGTAAAAAATGGTGTAGGTTTTTTCGGTTATTAATTTTTTTACGAGCTCATTTTATTAAAAAAAGCCTTTCATTTTTTAAAACCTGTACATTACTACTCGCATTTCATCGTCTCTTTTTCTTTTTCAATCGTTGCGTTTTTTTTTCATCAACGAAAAAAAAACGCAAAATTTAACGAGCATAACCGACTCGAAGCCTTAAATCCAGAACAATCTCCATAGTACAAAAAAAAGAGACGTTGGTGTCTTCCTCGCCGCGTGAGACATGCCTTGTCCACACGATATGCAATAACCCGCTTTTATCCGAACACTCTGCACCGCCTCGCTTGAGCCGGTGTCGTTCCGCGAACATCGACATCGTCCTGAAGGTGCTGCCGCCGCACATGACATAGCACCAGCATCAGCAGCGTCGACGGTTGCGTTGCCCTCGTCACCTCGACGCAAGGAATCTCGATAGTCGAGGGGCGCGGTGGTGAATCCCACGGTGGTGTGGAAGCAGCGCGGGTGCGGGGGGTGGATGGGGGCAGGGTGGGCAGAAGAGGTACACGAGTCCAGACGCTCGGTCGACTTCGGGCGGACTCGCGAGCGATCGTCGGACGTCTCGTCGGGGCTTCCACATGGGTTGGTATTGGCTCCTGGGGTGTGCACGGTGGTTGTGCGGCGGGGAAATTGTCTCACCGTATACCCACGAAGCGTGGAAGCTGGAGTGTTCGTGGAGATGCGCGAGTGTTAGTTGCGAGGATGGAAGATGTAGGATGGAAGAAAGCCCGCTCGGAGCGCTGGCAGCAGCGACACGACGGGAGCGTCGAGGTGGATGTGGTAGTAATGGAGGCGGTAGTAGCAAGACGGGAACTTGAGGGGCAGTAACTCGTAGCGGTGGAAACGGCAGTGTAGGGAACTGGAAGTGGATGGTAGTGGTGGTGGTGGAGGCGGCGTAGTGGTTACGGCTACACGGCTCGGCACAACAGCCCCAAAACGGGCAGCGTCAGTACTAAGGAGGGCGGCACGTAGGACTCTCGGTGCGGCCGGCTTGAGCTATGTCCGGGGAGTGCCCGTTCGCTATTACACCCCCGTGTGCCGCTACGGCTCGGGTTAAGTGCGTGCGGGCTCCACTATCGCGGCTACGTTGCGATAAGGCTGTTACGGGCCGCGGTTAAAAAATCGTAACGTGCACAATTGAGCGATGATTAATTCCGATATTGATATTGTTCCGTCATGCGAGTTCGGTTGGTGGTGAATAAAACAACTGCGGTTCTCAGGAGTGAAGAGTAATCTGGGACGAGGTATTCGACTCCCTACACTCTACGACGAAAGGACGAGGACTACTTGATGTGTTCGTGGAATGAGCGAATCACACGTGTAGAGAATCGTATCGCAACACCGAGACGGCTATGAGATATGCGCGTTTTTCCGCAATCCTAGGCAATTAAACGCACTTTGTAGTGGGTTACGTATGGATGAAAATAGCATCGAGATTGTAGAGAAACAAAAAAAAGTAAAACGTGAGACGAATTCCACTGAAAATAAGGATAGGAGAATGGAAATCCACACCGCCCATTCCGACACTCTAGTGGAGCGATAGAAAGAATTAACGACAAATAAACGAATTGCTCATTCGTTATTTAATTGTCCTGATGTAGATTGGGAACCATGCGAGCCAAAAGGCTGCGGGCAATTGTAACGAAGACATACATAATATCTCTGTTTCAACTACGGTGACTTCACAGTCAGTGTGAAAGGGTCACCGAGGTGCTCCTGCTAGAGGTTGGGGCGGATACTGCACCCTAGGGACATCTCTCTCTTCTCTCTCTTCTCTCTCTCCTCTCTCTCCCCTCTCTCTCTCTCTCGCTCTCTCCCTCTCTCTCTCTCCCTCTCTCTCTTTCTCTCGCTCTCTCTCACTCTTTCTGTATATATACACATGTATATATATATGTATATGTATATATGTATATCGCAGACATTGTGAGTGTGTTGGACTGATATGCTCACGGGGCGGCAGCAGCACCCACCCCTGTGCAACGCGGCAAGCAGTCAGTGCGGAAAATACACAGTGGCACCGGGAAGCTGACTACTTCGTCGCCCCAGGTACCTTAAATCTTGAACCATTTTCTTACATTCTGTCTTCGTATCTACGAGAACTTTCTCGAGCCATCATCGGGTGAAAGCGTGACGTGTGCATTTCTCGCGATGTCTCAGTGAATAAGGGAACGTGATAAGTCGGGTTTATGTGTTGCACAACCGAAAGTGGAGAAGGCAAGAAAAAAACTGCAAAACTGGTCTATCACCTGACACTGCGACAGCTAATGAGTTAGCTGTTCGCTTGCGAATATACCGCTATCAACTGCTTCACGATCCTACTACGCTACTATATTGTTATCTGCGGTTTTCGTGTGAGTGTAACTCGTTCAGTGTGCTCGCATTAATCGCGATGACTTCGGGTCGCTGTTTCATGATCGTGTTTTATTCATGTTAATTGCGTGTTACAAAGCGAATTGAATTTGGAGAGCTACTGGTGAGAATAAGTTTAGTATCATCTACGAATTAGGAAAAAAAACGTTTTCTTTGCTGCGGGTGACAAGTGATACGAAAGGGCTTGACGAGGAGTTCACCGATCCCTCGCTATATAACTCGGTGACTGAGTTTGGGCTTCGACGGAGCAACGGACCTTGACGGGGTGTGTTCGTGGTTCCGTCGCGGCTCGACCATGAGAGGACATTTTACCACTGAATGTCCTGAGCGGTTCGAAAAAACAGATCCGAGACCCAGAATTTACTGACTCGGCCATTGTCAGTTGCTCTCTTCAACACCCCGAAAGTGCGTTTGATATGCTTTGTTTCTCATGATTGGATCGGTACTTTATACACTTTTCTGACATCGAGGAAAAGTTACATGCAGAAAATTGTTAATTTCAAACGTGCCAAAGAGTGTTCGACGAACGTTTATAAAAATAATACACCACACATTGCCCTGGTATCTTCATCGCAAATGCAACTTGGGGTTGTCAATGCGCGGTTCGCAATAATTGAGGGTGCGGTTTTTAATTTTTTAGAATTCACCAATCGGTCCTTGTATGACGAGGAAACAAATGCGAAATACGAAAATTTATTGAGATAAAGGAATGACGTTAGACGGAGTGACGAGAACAAGCCACAGGTGGGGCAAGAAGTATCAACAATCAATAAAGGAACCTAGAACGAGAAAACTGGAAAAATGTCAAACGGAAAAAAGGCAATTGAAGGCCGTAATTTCCAACGCAAATACAATCCAGGCGACGAATAGACCAATGATGGCCGCGAGAATGACAAATGCATCGGCAACCATACATTTGTGGAATCAGCTGACAAGGAGAACGAGAAGAACAGATGGTGGAGCAGACGAGTGCATCATTAGTGGATTGGTCAATGAGTATTATAGGACAACGACAAAGTCAGCAGTAACCTCGCTAATGCGGAAAAGTAGAACAACGACATTGTTCAACAGTATCATCATAAACAACAATTGGAAAAGTGAAAGTTTTTATTTACTCATATCCGAATTAGAGCAATCAAAGTTAGCGGCGATCTGTGCAAGTTCATCGAGAGCAACGGCCGTTCTCTGGTAGCGTGCCAAAGGGCTGGTGGACTTCCTGATTGGGGCGGATCATCACTGAATATATCGGTAACCATGAAAAGTTCGGTATTCGATTGCTGGTCGATGATAGCAGACGCGCTATATTCAAAATCAAGCCTCCAATAGCGTGACGCGGTTGGCGTCAATGGTGACGTAGCTGCATATAATAAGTGTGCCAAGCAGTAGTAACATTCAGACGGCCCTTTAATTGTGCTGTCAAAACTTACAAGGAAAGCTTGATCAACGGAGCGTGGGCGATGCATGAGCGAGGCGTCGATAACCTCACAGGGCGCAGAAGACAGCAACAAAAATTGAATCCAAAGCAACGAGTCGTCCTTCGTTTCGAGGAAGGCGCATGTCAACGGTTATTAACGACTCCGGAACATTCGAGTACACATCGTCGTCGGTGCGGAAAAGTCACCAGCGGATCGTCGACGTCAGCAGCAACGTGCTCGACCCGTAACACGCCCCGGGTCCGGTAGCTCGTCCTCCTTCATCCTATTCTCTCATCGACGCCCCTGGGCAATGTGCCCACCCGCCGGCAGCGTAACGTGAGTTCTCTTTGCTTACGTGTCTGTCTTTTCTCTTATTCCTATCTGCCTTATACACCTGATACTAGTTTTAGTTCTCCACTTGCCACTTAATAACAGTGGTTCTCATCTTCTTCCTTTATTCCGCTGTCCTTCGTTCTGCTATTGAGTTGCATCCTTTATTCTATTGCGTTCCGTTATTCTTTCTATTCTGAGAGTTTGAAGTGCTTGCTACCTAAATCCCTGACGGCCCACTTTGAGGAGCCTGAAGCATCTTCAGGGACAGAGAAATGGTTCTAGGCTTTTCAACCTTTCCTTTTTTTTTGCTGTTGAAGACGGTAGGTAAATCTGATTCTATGTCCTTGGTGTAATGCACTTTTTATTACGTTCACGGGAGACCGGAGCAAATCAATTGTCCAATAATTTTTGGATGCCCCATTTTGTCCTAACGATACATCTGGATTATCAACACGGTTTTCCCCACTTACCACCATCGCCAGCATCCAAAAGTTATTGGAAAATTGCGTTTTGGCCCACTCCCATTTTGCCCAGCGTTTCCCCATATGGAACCCTCGTAAAAAAAGTGCGCACTTGTGGACTTCATGATCTTGGATCCCCTTCGGCATGCATTCACATATCGATAACTTTATTGCATAAGGGTGTAAAGGCTCTGTATAAGCAGAGCTTGTATTCCCTTCCGGCATTAAGCATCGATACAATAAGGTGATATACATCAATTTATTTCGGATTTTTAAACGGAGCCGTTTGACTGTAGCACGCTATCGATTTTTGACAAGTTTTAAAAAAGTACTTAACATATAACATAATTTTCTTTTAGCAAATAAGATCTTTTTATATAATGTAGATAAAAACATTCTTATGTGTAAAACTCTCAGCTTACCAATAAACATATGATCGATCCATTTTGAATACGAAAACAGCCCTCAGAAATATTTAATAGATATTTAAAAATATTTTACTTCACATATAGCACAAAATATTTTGAAATATTCTATCGAAATATTACAATGAAACGTTTCTTTAATACTTCAGAAAACTAAATAAATAAATAAATAATATATAAAAATAAATATAAATAAACATAAATAAATACATTTGAATTCAAAAACAGCACTCAGAAATATTTAATAGATATTTAAAAATCATTTTACTTCACATGAAGCACGAAATATGTTGGCAGTGGGTCGTTTCTACAGATCCCAACTCTACACATGGCCGGACTCTACACAACCGCGACTGTACACATGCCTAAACTCTACACATCCGCAACTCAACACACGTTCCAACTCTACACACCATACCATATAAGAGTTAAATTATTAAAAGCAAAACTCTACACAGCAAAACTCTATACAGATATAACTCTACACGGCACAATTAAACACATTGAATATTCCCCTCAGTAATATTCTACACACGCTCAATTCGACACGACGAAACTGTACACATGCTCGACTCTCCACGACAACACTCTATACACCCTAGACGCTTTTGTCACCGACTCTACACATAGCCCGATTCACCACAATTCCAACCCGACACAAGTTCGATTCAACACAGTCACCAACTCACACCGGGTTGACATACGTCGGTAAAATAGGAACGACGTATGTCAACCCGGTGTGAGTTGGTGACTGTGTTAAATCGAATTTGTGTCGAGTTGGACCTGTGGTGAATCGGGGTATGTGTAGAGTCGGTGACAAAAGCGTCTAGGATGTATACAGTTTTATCGTGGAGCGTCGAGCATGTGTAGAGTTTCGTCGTGTCGAATTGAGCGTGTGCAGAATATTACTGAGGAAAATATTCAATGTGTTTAATTTTGCCGTGTAGAGTTATATCTGTATAGAGTTTTGCCGTATAAAATCTGACTTGTGTAGAGTTTTGTCGTGTAGAGTTTTGCTGTGTAGAGTTTGACTTGTGTAGAGTTTTGCTTTTATTAATTTAACTCTTATATGGTATGGTGTGTAGAGTTCGAACGTGTGTTGAGTTGCGGATGTGTAGAGTTTAGGCATGTGTACAGTCGCGGTTGTGTAGAGTTTAGGCATGTGTACAGTCGCGGTTGTGTAGAGTCTAATCATGTGTACAATTCCCGTTGTGTTAAGTTGGTTTTGTAGAGTCGGACGTGTGTAGAGTTGGGATCTGTAGAAACGACCCACTGCCAATACGTTGGAATCATTTTAGAAATATTTTCTATGTTTCAAATCTTTCAAAATATTTCTGAAATATATGAAGATAATATTTTCAAATATTTCTATCAAAATATTCCAACGAAACGTTTCTTTAATATTTCAAAAAAAAAAAAATATATATATTTTGAATTATTTTTAATTTCACGTTTCACTGAATTTTTCTACTAATGTTGACGTGTTAATAGGAAGATACGCAATCTTTCACGTTCCGCTTGAATGTCTAAAAAATATTCCAACGAAACTTTTCCGAAACATTTCAATATAAGATTTATGAGCGCACGAAAAAATATTTCCAAAATGTTTTGGAAACATTTTGTAAATACTTTTTAATATTGATAAAATTATTTCCATATTTCACATTTTTTAAAATTATGACCTTTTAAAAAAATATTTCCTTGCTATGTAGGTTCATGACTTTTATTCCTAAATAAAAAATAAATATATATATATATATGTTTATGCCTTGGAGTTTCGGTTGGGTTTGAAGCGGTTTCCACACTGATTTCGACCATAGTTTTGATGTAAAAAATAAAAAGTATCATAACTATGAAAGAAAAAAATTAAATAAATTATAGTGAATTAGTAAATGTCCATTTTCTAATAAACGTATTGTCGATTCGATTTAAATTCAATAAAGCAATTAAAACCTGAAAAAAGTAGACGAAACTAGTTTTTAAAATTTGCCTATTTATGAAAATTAACAAAGCTATGTTTTAAAATGTGCCGATATTTCTTTTTATCCTGCGAGAGCGTTACTCTGACGTAAACAAAGGTCTCGAGAAACCCATTGTGCGAACTTCGTGCTTAAATTACAATAATAATCGTCATCGGTTTGAGAGTACGTGCACCGGGCGCGAGTTTTGACACACTGAGAATTATATATTTACGCAAACACTTAGAAAATGTATTTATTTTTATTTTAATAATTTAACTTCACCTGTCCTCAGTAACTATGTCTCCAGTCCTTCCGGATGAGTGCTTGATCTTGTATCCTACACAATAAATAAATAGTAAAATAATTTTGTAAAATCGGAATAGGAGTTTCGTAAAAATAATTTCGTTAAAAAAGCGATAAACTCGTTTAATCGGGTTTGAATATACAACCATGTCCTTTTATTTCTCGTATTATTAACGATTTCAGTTTCTACTTTTGATTGTAAATCTGGAGCCGGGTGGTGCGATCAGAAAAATAAATAAAAAATTGTGGACGCTTGTGGACAATAAATTGTTGTAAAATTTAAAAACGTTTTTTGTACTGTGTGCGCACTTTAATGAATCTAAAATAAAAATGTGCCTCCTGAGAATCGAACGTCCTAATGGAATTTGAAAAATAATAGTAGTAGTGGTAGTAGTAAATGAGGCATTCCTTTCAACTCAGCCACTTTTTTTTTCGACCCTCTCAGATTTATCCTACGATTGTTCACATGTTAGGTTCACTTGAAAGTACTCTTTGAGAATTTTTTCAGAATTTTTAATCCATCCATTTAGAATACGCGTTTTTTCAAATTCATATATCTTGAAAGGGATAAGTCGAGCAAAAAATCTAACGACGAAAAAGTTCTCTTCATTCATTAATTATTTAATGCAATATGTGTTACATTTTTATTCGTTTTTCAAAAGCTATGTTTAGCAGAAAGGAATGAATATTACATATATATTTTCGTGCAATGCGACACCTGCGATTTCGTTGCCAATTTTTCAGGGTATTCGACGATGTATAAAGAACCTACAAAAAAATTAGCACGATGGTACTCGATGTAGGTGATAAGCAAAAGAAAATCATAATGTGATATTGATATTTCAATATTTATTTTCTCGGAAAATAGTCTAGTTTCAAAACGATAATTTTTTTAAAAATATTTTTCCTATATCGCCTGCTGCCCTAAAAAATTATCAGTAAAATTGAATGTTGCATGAAAATGAAAAGTGTAATACTAAAATATTATATTACTATATTTTTGCTTAGCAACTACGTCGAGTACGACTTTGACAATCTTTTTTGTCGATTCGTCATACATCGCCGAATACCCTGACAAATCGGCAGCGAAATCGAAGATGTTGCATTGCACGGAAAACATAAAATGTTCATTGCGTTTTACTAAAAATATCCTTTGCAGTATGAACAAAAATATAACACATGTTGCATTAAATAGTTAATGAAAAAGAGAACTTTTTCGTCGTTAGATTTTTTTGCCCCACTTATCCTTTTCAAGATATATGAATTTGAAACAAAAAATCATGTCCATAAGTGGATGGCTTGAAAAGTCTGAAAAAATTCACAACGGGTACTTCAAAGTTATACTAAAATGTGGCCAATTATGGGATAGATCTGACAGGGTCGAAAAAAGTGGCTGAGTTCACAGAGAATGCCTCATACATGTGTGATTTTTTTTACCTTTAGGCTAATTGGTCTTTGACCGAGGTTCTTCAATTCGTATATTTATTTTTTGTTTTGTCTGCGGAGTACCGCATAATATTTTACTTATGTTTTAAGTAAAAAGTAAACCGTAGAGTGCAAGCAAATGTTCAGGAAGCTTCACACGTACATTTCCAGTCAAAAGTGAGATTAAGTGAGAATTTGAACACTTCCTAATGGAATAAATATCTGAAAAAAATCAGCTGTATCGAAGGTGTCAACAACATAATAATGTTGCATAATAATAATGTCAAAAGTCATTAACAAAATGCTAAAAAAATGATAAAAAAAATAACCCGGACATTTTTGTTTCTCTTTTCAAATGAATTCATTGATTTTTTAGAAGTCACATACATTTTTTCAGAATTTTCTATCATTTTTAAGTTTTTCGTTTTTGAATTCTTTTAAGACAGTAGCTACGGAACGGTTGGTGCAATTGCTGCGAACCTTTCGTGTATACTGTGGAATCGTGATACACTGAAACATATCCGAAATTCGTGCTTCTCCGTCGATTTTTCAAATTTACGAAAAAATAATTTTTGAAATGACAGAAAATTTTAAAAAATTCTAAAAAATCGAGGAATTCATTAAAAATGAGAACACAAAAATTTGTCTGATTTTTTCAGACAATTTATTTTTCTAATAATTTGTTAATAACTTTTTGACATCATTATTATGCAAAGTAAAAAGTCTCAACATAATACGGCTGATTTTTTTCAGATTTTTGGCATGTCGCGAAGTACTGAAATTTTAATGATATTAAACTTTTGGATGTGAATGTATGTGGCATGCATCCTTAAGGACTTACGGTACTTAAGTAAATGTTAAAAACGTAAGTGGATAAAAACGTACGCACATGTCGACATTTTTTTCTCGGTAACTAGATGCTTTAATGATTTGATTTTTTAGGGTGAAACGATCATATAGTAAAGAATATAGAAAATAAACTTCATTGAACTTTATTGTTATTATTTATGTTTTTTATCGGTTGGCGTACATTTTTTTATAGGTCTTTTGTGGTGGCCTTGATTTCGACATGTAATTTTATGTGAAACAAAATGTATTAATTTTTTCTTTAACAAATGATATACAACGTGGAGCCTGCCGAGGGGAAAACAAATTATAATAAAAGAATTGGCAAAATTGCCGGCCTTTTGAAAGGAAAATAAATTTTTACCCATTTTTTTACACTTTGAATAATTAAATTTTTTAAATATGATAACGTCAAGGACCAAAGAATCTGTAGAAGTAATTTTATAAAAAATTTTGATAAACATCCATCGAGCCGTTTTCGAGATATCAAGGCCACCGATTTTTAAAATTACGTTTCGAGAAAAACGCATTCAAAGTTCGGCCGCGCCGCAGCTCGAGAACTCTGCCACTTTCCACATAACAGTCTCTAACTTTCGTAATTCGTTGAATTTCGACATCAAAATTTAACCGTACATTCTTGACATTATAAACTGTAAGAAAATAAAGTTTGTTTTCCAAATATTACTGTGGCATTTCCTGTAGTCCTTGAAGAGTTGAGTGCAAGAGAAATTTAAACTTCACGGTTTTCACTGAATTTCCAAATTTGACATGACCTTGAAAATAAAAGAAACACGAGTAAGCGTAGCCACGTAATTTTGGGACACGAGTAAACGATAAGAACTGTGATCGAAGCAATGAACCACTTGCCATCAATCGTTCGATAAACCTAAATGTTTAATGGGCGCTGAAATGGTTTTTACTTAATCATCACATACGAAATATGCAAAGAAAATAATAAATAATAAATAATAAATAATAAATAATAAATAATAAATAATAAATAATAAATAATAAATAATAAATAATAAATAATAAATAATAAATAATAAATAATAAATAATAAATAATAAATAATAAATAATAAATAATAAATAATAAATAATAAATAATAAATAATAAATAATAAATAATAAATAATAAATAATAAATAATAAATAATAAATAATAAATAATAAATAATAAATAATAAATAATAAATAATAAATGGCCGCTGGGATTATGGTCTAGAAATACGTGTTGCATGTTCTAGAATTCAAAAAAGCAGTTTCCCATTTCTGTCTGTATGAAGGTCTGTCATCTGGCCTTGTATAAAAACACAATAACACTCTAATAATGCGTTGGATCGCAACGAAATTTGCTATCTTTTATTTGCAAACGGCACTTTTGGTATTGAATTTTTTATTAAGGTAGTCCTTGCGAATAGTGTTCACTTCACTTAAGTTCCAGAGAAATGAGAGGGAATTGTAGACACTTCTCGATGGTATAAAAATCTGAAAAAATCGCGTGTATTAAAGATGCCGAAAGGATTAATTTTGCACAATAATCATTCTAAAATGTCATTAACAAATTGATGAAAAATAAAATTGTTCAACAAATATCCCGGAAACCTAACTTTTTTTTAAATGAAAATTGTTCGTTCATATTTCTGAATACGTATGAATTGTTTCAGATTTTTAAATTCACCTTGAATTTTCTGTTATTCTACACGTTTTTCCCGTATAAAAAAAAAATCAAAGTGAATTTAAATTCTGAAAAAATTCATACGTATTAAAAAAAATGAACAAATTATTTTCATTAAAAAAAAAAAGTTAGGTTTCCGAGATATTTGGTGAACAATTTTATTTTTCATCAATTTGTTAATAACATTTTGGAATTAGTATTATGCAAAACTAATCGGGTGGAGACCAATTGTACACCTGCCAAGTCAACACGAAGACAGGTCTACACAAATAGTATACATCGAACGACCGTACACGGAGGCAGTTGTACACCAAAAAACTCTGCACTGATAACCGTACACAGCCTAACTATACACGACGAAGGGTCTGTACAAAAGTATGCACCGAATGACTTTACACGAAATCAAATCTACACCAAATATCCGTGCACTGAAAACTTTACACTGATCAAGGGGAAAAATACGACACGACGAAAGTTCGACACCAAAAACTCGACACTGCAAAAGGTCGACACCGAGAACTCGACACGATACAACAGACTATTGTGCACAACTTCATATAAATAAGTATATATTGAATTTTTCACTTTTTACAGATAAAATATATGGTCTGTCTATGTACGGTGTATGTATGTATGGTAAAAATATCTGTTGAGTTGCTCTATAAGACTTTTAACAGTAACTGATACGAAAATCATATACTTTATCTGTATTTGTAGTGAAAAATTCAGTATATACTTATTTATATGGAGTTGTGTACAATGGTCTGATGTGCGGTGTCGAGTTTTTGGTGTCGAACTTTCGTCGTGTCGTATTTTTTTCCTTGTGTACAGTTGCTCGGTGTCTAATTTTTGCCATTGGTCGGTGTAAAGTTTCCAGTGTACGGTTATTTGGTGTAGAATTGATTTCGTGTACAGTAATTCGGTGCATACTTTTGTACAGACCCTTCGTCGTATATAGTTAAGCTGTGTACGGTTTTCAGTGCAGAGTTTTTCGGTGTACAACTGCCTCTGTGTACAGTTGATTGGTGCATACTTTTTGTGTAGATCTATCTTCGTATAGACTGGGCAGGTGTACAGTTGGTCTCCATCCAATGAATCTTTTCAGCACCTTTAGTATGCTTGATTTTTTTCAGATTTTTATATTATCCAGAAGTGTTTACAATTTGCTCTGATTTCTCTGAAACTTATGCGAAGTGAACACTATTCGCAAGGACTACCTTAATTCATCCATACTTTCTAATAGTTTAACTTAAGGTAGTACTGTCGCTTGGTGTTAATTTCGCATACGTTCGAGAAAAAATTAGATATAATTGCAAATACTATTGGAAGATACTGAAAAGATTAATTTTCCATAATAATAATTCCAAAATGTTATTAGCAATTGATGAAAAAAAATATTGATCAACAAATTTCCCGGAAACCTAATTTTTTGCTTTAAATGAAAATGACTCGTTCATTTTTCTGAATACGTATGAATTTTTTCAAATTTTTTAATTTGCTTTGAATTTTTTTATATGGAAAACATGTGTGGAAACACAAAATTCAAGCAAGTTTAAACATCTGAAAAAATTCGTACGTATTCAGAAACATGAACGAATTATTTTCGTAATAAAAAAAATTAGGTTGTCGGGTAATTCGTTAAACAATTAATTTTTTTATTAATTTGTTAATAACATTTTGGACTTATTATTATGCGAAGTCAATCTTTCCAGTACCATTAATACGCATGATTTTTTTCAGATTGCCAAAAATCCGAAAAAAATTAGCTGCATTATGTATATCAAGACCTTTGATTTTGCATAAAAATAATGCCAAAAAGTTATTAAGAAATTATTGGAAAAATTAATTGTTTAAATAAAATCTGACAACTTTTTATCTTCTCATTTTAAATGGATTCCTTAATTTTTTAGAACTCATATGGATTTTATCACAATTTTCTATCATTTCAATTTTTTTTTCTCGAACATTTAAAAAATCGAAGTAGAGGTATGAATTTCGGATATGTTTCGGTATCACGATTCTACAGTACAGACAAAAAGGTTCAAGGCTATTGCGCCAACCTTTCCGTAGTTACGGCCTTAAAAAAATTGAAAAAAGATGGAGAACTCGAAAATTATAGAAAATTCCGAAAAAATGTATGTGATTTCTAGAAAAACTATGAATTCATTTGTAGAGAGAAAAAAAGGTTAACTCATTATTTGTTAAACAATTTTTTATTTTTTTTTTAGGAATCAGTTAATAACTTTTTGATATTCTTATTATGCAAAATGAACCTTGTTGGCACCTTTAATACAAATGATTTTTTTTCGGATTTTTATACCATTAGGAAGTGTTCAAATTCTCACCGAATCTCACTTTTGACTGGGAATGTACGTCTGAAGCTCTCGAATAGTCTTGTAATAGATCCTTAAGGTGGTCCTTGCGAATCGTCTTCACTTAGCATAAGTTTAAGAGAAATGAGAGGGAATTGCAAACACTTCTGAATGGTATAAAAATCTGAAAAAAATAAAGCATAATAATGGTGCCGAAAAGATTAATTTCTCATAATAACAATTCCAAAATGTTATTAACAAATTGATGAAAAATAAAATTGCTCAACAAATCTTCCGGAAACTAAATTTTTATCTTATGAAAATGATTCGATAATTTTTCTGAATACGTATGAATTTTTTCAGATTTTTAATTTCACTTTGAATATTTTTTTTATATAGGAAAAATTTGTAGTCATAAAATTCAAAGTGAATTTAAAAAACCAAAAAATTCGTATTCAGAAATATGACCGAATCATTTATATTTTTACAAAATCGATGACTGGGGAATTTGTTGAACAATTTCTTTTTTTTCATTAATTGGTTAATAACATTTTGGAATTGTTATTATGCAAAAAAATATTTTCAGCACATATGCTTGATTTTTTTCAGATTTTTATCTGATCGAAAAATGTTTGCAATTCTCTTTCAATTCTCTCCGAACTCGCGTGAGGTCAGAGTCACTTATGGGCTTACGCAACAGTGAAATTCGTAAACAAATAAATGTTTTTTTGAATGTTCTAATAGTTTATAGTGTCCAGAATATTCGGCTAAATGTTTATGTCGTAATTGAACGAATTATGAAAGTTAGAGATCGTTATGTGGAAAGTGGCGGAGTGCTCGACAGGTTGCGCGGCCAAACTTCGAACATGTTTTCATTTAAACGTTATTTGCAAAATTGATGACCCTGATATCTCGAAAACAGTTTGATGGATTTATAGGAAATTTTTACTGATTTACATCTGCAGATTCTTTAGTTCGTGACATTTTCATATTTAAAAAAAATCAATAATAAAAAATAATTTTTTAAAATGATTCAAAGTGTAAAAAAATGGGTAAACCCGATTTTTTTTTCAAATGTCCGCCATTCTGCCAATTCTTTTTTATTTATTTTTTCCCCTCGTCAAGAACCGCGTTAAATATAATTTGTTAAAAAACAATTTAAAAATTCTGTTTTACATGAAATTACATGTCGAAATCAAGACAACCGTTAGTAAACTTCCGAACAAAAATTTTACGCCAAGCGATAAAAAACATAAATGATAACAATAAAAATGAAGGAAAAAAGTGTTAAATCTTTTATAATATATCCTCCTTCCACCCTAAAAAACTCAAATCGATAAAGCGTACATTTACGGAAAAAAAAATCATGAAATATGCGTACGTTTTTATCCATGTACTGTAGCGTAAGCCTTTAAGGTAGCTATGTCGCTTCGCGCTCATTTCGCATAAGTTCGAGAAGACTAAGAGAAAATTGCATGTACTTCTCGATGGTATAAAATTCTGAAAAAATGCATGCATACTAAAGGTACTGAAAAGATTAATTGTGCATAATAATAATTCCAAAATGTTATTGACAAATGAATCAAAAAATTAATTGTTTAACAAATGAATCAAAAAATTAATTGTTTAACAAATTATCCGGCAACATAACTTTTTCCAAAATGTTTTGACAAATGAATCAAAAAATTAATTGTTTAACAAATTATCCGGCAACATAACTTTTTTTTAATGAAAATGATTCGTTCATTTTTCTAAATACGTATGAATATTTTCAGATTTTTCAGTCAACTTTGATTTTTTTTTTATATGAAAAAAATGTGTGAAAAACCAAAAAAATCAAAGTTGACTGAAAAATCTGAAAAAATTCATACGTATTCAGAAAAATGAACGAATAATTTTCATAAAAAAAAGTCGGTTTGCCCGATAATTTGTTAAACAATTAATTTTTTGATTCATTTGTTAATAACATTTTGAAATTATTATTATGCGAAATTAATCTTTTCAGTACCTTTAATATGCATGAATTTTTTCAGATTTTTATACCGTCGAGAAGTACTTGCAATTTTCCCTAATTTTTCTCGAACTTATGCGAAATGAGCGCGAAGCGACATAGCTACCTTAAGAATGTCGGAGCGGTACAGTCTGGCTAAACGTGAGTTTCAGAGAAAATTTCGAACACTTCTCGATGAAAAATCGGAAAAAATCAAGTATATGGGAGGTGCTGGAAGAATATTTTGTGAAATATTAATTCTAATTTGTTATCAACAACTTGAAGATAAAAATCATTATTCAACAAATAACCCGGGAATTTAACTATCTTCCCTCATAAAAATGATATGTTTATTTTTCTAAATACGTATGAATTTTTTTAGAATTTTTCATAATCTTTAAAAATTGCGTATTCGCAGTTCGAACATAGAAAAAACACAATATTTATTTTTCAACACATCCTTGATTTTTTCTGATTTTTATTTCATCGAGAAGTGTTCGAAATTTTCTCTGAATCTCAGGTTTGGCGGGACTGTACCGCTCCGACATCCTTAAGTCGGACACACCCACAGTGCACATAACTGCGAGTACCGCCATCCGCAACGCAAATCTCTGCTTCAGGTAGCTCCAGCGAGTGGTGTTTATTTCGCCTAAATTCGAGAAATTCGGGCAAGAATTGCAAACACTTCCCGATGTTATAAAAATCTGAAAAAATTCATACTTATTATAGGCACTGAAAAGACTAAGATTGCATAATAATAATTTCAAAATGTTATTGACAAACTGTTGAAAAAAAAATTGTTTATCGAAATATGCGCTAACTCAACTTTTTTTTTAATGAAAATGATTCGTTCATTTTTCGGAATAGGTATGAATTTTTTCAGATTTTTATCTTTATTTTGATTTTTCTTGTTTTTGACATGGAAAAATGTGCATAAATTAAAAAAATTCATACGTATTCCGAAAAATGAAAGAATCATTCTCATGAAAAAAAAAGTTGAGTTACTAAATATTTTTTGCACAATCAATATTTTCTGACATATAATGATATTTAAAGAAAAACTTAAATCCTAAACGGTGCACTGTAAAAATCTTTAAAAATCACACGTGACCCACTCAAGTAGTACTACAAAATGGCAAATTTTAAGAAACAGCTGAGAGGTCGACCGAAAAAAGTGGCCCAGTTGATAAAGAGTGCCGCAAATGTTCTTTAATATATCCTCCTTCAACCATAAAAAAATGAAAGCGATTAAACGTATATTTAGCAAGGAAAAAATCACGAAATATTCCTGCGTTTTTTACTTATTTGCTGTGGCGCAAGCTCTTATTACTTTGACATTAAAATCTCAATGATTTTTTTTTTTTTTTTTTACGAAAACAGGTTTTTTTATGATGAAGCAAAAATGCAATAAAAATGTCAAGACATGTAAAAACAAATTGTAAAAAATTCTGATAAACGTGTGTTTGGTCCGCAGACAGACTTACACCGATGTAGCCACAAAAAGAATTAATATAACACTACAGCGGTGTCTCCATTATCGTATGAAGTCACTTGAAGAAGATAAAAACAAATCATCGGTCGCAAAAAAGATCCACTGATTAAATGACAGATCTCGTCGCCAGTCGACAAAAAATGTGTAAACAATAAGATTGTGTATAATAACATGTAACAAAGTAATGCAAAAGATTATCGCACGGTGAGAAATTTGACCAGGAATATGCTTATAATTAGTCACACTCGGTTTTAATGTTACAAAATTGCGTAAATAGAACCGCCTTCAGGTGCTTCACACGTACATTTCCTGCCAAAACTGAGATTCAGTGAGGATTCGAACACTTCCTAATGGTAGAAAAATATGCAAAAAAAAGTTGAAAATTGACATTTTCATATAGCTTCCTCATAAAAGCTGAAAATTGAATTTTTCTTATCGCTTCCTCATAAAAGTTGCAAGTTGAAAGTTGACAGTTGACATTTTTATACCACTTTCTCATAATGGTCCTTTACTCGCAAAGCTCCTTCTATGAGAAAGCATTTACTCTATTTTTGGCTTCCTCACAGAGGAAGCTTTCCGAATAAAGGAGCATTATGAGAAAGTGATATAAAAATTTGAACTTTAACTTTCAACTTGCAACTTTCATGGGGAAGCGATATGTAAATTTCAATTATTTTTTTTCAGATTTTTGGCATGTCGCGAAGTACTCAAAATTTTCATCGACTTAAATTTTTGGTTGAGAGTGTATGTGTGTAGCATTCTTAACAACCAATTACATTGGGGACACACTTATGATATTTATTACAGGCATACACTGTAAAAAGAATTGTATGTAATTTAATGTACCGAAGTGGAAGTTTTTATGCAACAACTGGTTCATTAAATTTCATGTACAATTGTGATGAAAAATTAATGTTCACTGTATCAAAAACATTGGGAATATTTTATTTTGAATAGGTTCCCTTAATTTTACTATGAAAGTACTGCAATGTTTATAATGTAATTTAATTTAATAAAAAAATATATTAGTTTTTCATCGCAATTTTACGTTAAATTTAATGTACCAGTCTTTGATTAAAAATCTCCCGTTCGGTACATTAAATTTACAATTTCTTTTTAAAGTGTAACATTTCATAAAATCGTTCGTCACTGCAATTTAAATCAGCGGTTTATCGAGATATGGACCTGCAATCTACGCATCGGAATTATCGATAACTGTAATACGAAAAGTGACGAGACGAGAACGGAACTACTAAATTATTAATTAAGGTAGCCATTCAGAGATATTCTGTGCGTGAAGTCTGTGTGGTAACTCTGAATAGAAGTTCACTCAATTCATGTGTTGTCACGAACGCTGCGGGCGGGCTGTTCAAAATTTCTAGCAAGGAAGGTAGACAACAATTATTATACATATTTGAGTCATTATTTGTCAACTCAGCCACTTGTTTTTCCGACCCTCAGATTTATCCCATAATTGGCCACATTTTAGGTTCACGCGAAAGTCCTCTTTGAGAATTTTTTTCAGATTTTTTACACCAACCATTTAGAATATGCGTTTTATTTAAAATTCATATATTTTGAAAGGGATAAGTCAGTAAAAAAGAATCTATTGTCAAAAAAGTCCTCTTCTTCATTAACTATTTACTGCAATATGTGTAATATTTTTGGTCGTTTTGCAAAAGCTATTTTTAGCAATAAGGAACGAAAATTATATTTTTCCGTGCAATGCGACACCTTCGACTTCGCCGCCAATTTGTCAGAGTATTCGGCAATGTATGAAGAACCTACAAAAAAAAGTCAAAGTGGCACTCAACGTAGTTGTTAAGCACAAAAATATAGTAATATAATTATTTCTTTTTTTTACAATTTTCTTTTACAATTTAATGCGATACCTTAAATTTTGCTGTTAATTTTTTTAGGGCAGTCGGTGATATACGACAAATCTAAAAAAAATGCTTGATGTGGTACTAGACGCATTTTCCGAGAAAATAAATATTGAAACATTAATATTAGATTATTATTTTCTTTTCCTTAGCAACTATGTCGCGTACCACTTTGCTACTTTTTCGTAGGTTCTGTATACATCTTTGAATACCCTGAAAGATTGGGAGCGAAATCGAAAGTGTAGCGTTGCACGAAAAAATTTAATTCTCATTTCTTTCTGCAGAATATAATATTTCAAAAACGAACAAAAATATATTACATATTATATTAAATAGTCAATGAATGAAGAGAACGTTTTTGTCGTTAGTTTTTTTTGCTTGACTTGTCCCTTTCAAAATATATAACTTGAATAAACGCATATTCTAAATGGATGGATTAAAAAATCTGAAAAAATTGCACAAAGGGTACTTTGAAGTGATACTAAAATGTGGCCAATTATAGGATAGATATGAGAAGGTCGAAAGAAAAAAATTGCTGAATTGACACAGAATGCCTCATATATATCCAGTGATCAGACTTTGTTCCAGCAATATAACATGGAAGTTACATTTAACGTAACAATGTAATACTTGTGCAATGTAAATGTTACGTGACGTGGAAATAACATGTTATATATCATTTGTAATACGCAAGTAATAGAAATGTTACAAACCGTTATGCTATTACCAGTATATAACAAATGTCTGTAACGGTTACGTACCAGGCATATAACAGTATATATATAACATAGGCAATATGCAGGGAATGTGAAGGTTATAAAACCTTGTAGAATTAGCAGTTCCGTAACCAAAATTTGTAATGTTTATCACACAACATGCTCATATCGCTGTTTATCTAACACTGATAACCCAAGGTAGTGTGAAGGTAACAAACCGTCATATCTGTTGCACATCTAACATTCGCAATGAGCACATGAATGCTCATTGCAATGTTAATGTAACATTAGTAATATGCAATTAATGTAAAGGTTATATAACTTCGTGACCTACCTGTTTTCACATTTCGCTAAAATGTTTAAAAAACTTTCAGCGAAACATTTCAATGTTTCAATGTATCAGCGGACAAAACAGTCTTTTCAAAATGCATTCAAAACATTTCACAAATATTTTTTAATATTGATAAAATATTTTCAATATTTCAAAAAAAAGATTATTGTCTTAGTTATTAGTTTTCGTTTTAATGTCAATGAAATTGGTAATGAGTGGAAAAGTTTCCCGATATATTGTAATATTCCGGTATTGATTATGCACTTTTTTCATTTATACTGATGGTGTAATTTCAATCACGGTTTGTGAATAAGCAATTTAAACGTCATATATCATTTACCAGAACTTTATTCTCAACTCCGGCATAGCTGAATAGGTAGGGTTACAGAGTACAAATCCAAGGGTCCCAGGTTCGAGCCTCACCGAAGGCACAAAAATTAATTACGTTTTTTTCAATATATATTGGTTTCTAGTAATCGAGTAAATGTTCCTATGAATAATAACGATGCTAATTGAGGTATGATTAATTGCGAGTGTATTTTTTAAATTGATTTCCGTACTATGTCAACTGTTACAATCAGTTCTGCTGCGGTTATGTAACTGTTATTGTTTTTGTTATTTACAGTCAGATATGGCAATCTTAATTTTACGAATCAGTAACATAACCGTTTCTTTTTAGCTATATAACACTGTTATGTAACATGTTATATTGTTGAGCCGGAAATGGTAAGTTCCCCGTAACTTGCGTGTAACACTCTAGTAATATTACTTGTAATATTCGATTTTGTTGTCGTTACATTACAGTTATATTACTGTGCTCACTGCGTAGATACCAAAATTTCGTTCGGATTTTTAAATACTTGTTTACTGACTTCTGTATTTTTCGACAATTTTTCGCTATGTCTTTCATATGTACATATTTCTTTTTTTTATTTCACATTATAAGCCAAAATAGGGGATTTCGAAAAAGATTATACTCATAATTCGTTAAATGCGCAATTTTACCTCAGTAAAATCACAACACAACTTCGTATCAAAACAAACGGGATGAGAAAGTTGCTGCCCTAGCAAGTTGATGGACCGCAAACGGATCGAAAAACGGACACGTCCGTTGAGGAACGAAACGGACCGTAAAAAACGACAAAACGGTCTATATATTTTTTGTTGGCATTTGGTGTTTTTTCGGTTGCCGAAACCGAAAACGGGCGGACAATTTTTTTTCGAAAAATTTGTTTTGGTCCGTTATCGGTTCCCGCAACCGAAAAAATGACCAAGATTGTATTTTTATTCTGTCCTTCCATTAAAAACAGAATTACAAGCAAACCAAACTGAAATGAAAAAACTTAGTCAAATATTTTACCAAAAAACATTTGGTCCTTCCTCGGTTTCCACAACCGAACAATGACCAATCCAAAAATTTACGGTCCGTTTTACCGTTTTGTGGTTCGTTTCGTTCTCCAACCGACGTGTCCGTTTTTCGGCCCGTTTTTTAGTTTTTTTTTTTGTCTAAAAGCAGTCGTGCGTGAACTTGCTAGGGTGTATCACCATCAGCAACGGAAGAAGCCTTTTTTTAGCAATTATGTATGCGCCTCACGTGCCGCTATCCCACATGACGCTTTACACTCAATTCTATAGGTTACCTAATTTGTTGCTTAGATAAAATTAATATCCGTCACGCATTGTCGCTGATTACAGACAAATTGTTTGAATGAATGTATCGTTGAATGAAAGTGGTTTTCACGCAGCGCATTAACTGTGTCACCACGTGGGGTTTAGCATTTATTTCAATACGGTTTATTATGAAGGCGTTAAGTCCTGGATAAGTCCTGCTAACGAATACACCATCTGTCGGATTACACTACCCGGGACAATGCAGTGACCTCACATCCATCGAGGGCCTTATTAAAGTTACTTATCAGTCAGATGGACTTTTGATCTTAACCCTAGAACTCACATATAGTAGACAAAAGTACCCCGACGATATTCAACCAGCGCTTCTACAGTAGAAATTCACATTATCTACTCGCGATCTCCACGATAATTTAGTCCCATGATCTGACAATATGCGGAGGTAGGTAGTAGCATTGATTGCTCGCTGACTGTCGCACAGAATACTAACGCGGCGTGCTTGGGCCCCCAAAATAGCATGGTTGGGAGTCCACGTTAGTGTTTCATGTAAGTAAATTCGCTCCCTCATAAAGAGGAAGCTTTGTTATGGTGAAAAAAAAATGTCCAGATTTTAATGAAAACGTGTTCAGAATGTTCCAAAACATCGAAAAATCACATTTAGAAAAAATGTCCGTGGTGCGTACGCGCGTGCGTGCGCGCGTGCGTGCGTGCATGCGTGCGTGCGTGAATCAGACGCGAAAAATTCAAATCTCTATATCTCGGGAATGCCTCTACCAATCAGGCTGAAGTTTTGCACGCATCATATGTGATCAATTGTCAACGTTTGGCTAAAATTTAATTGAAAAATGTGCAGTTGTTTTTTTCTGTACGCAATTTTTAATTTCTTCGAAAATGTTTGTACGCACTCTAGCGCTTACCATTTTTTTAGCTATACGGCTAAAAACGCGCACACAGATGAAATATGATCACACGATGATCCCCTTCAAATTTCACGAAAATCGGCTGGAGCGTTTTAATTTTATGCCATTTTGAATTTTTTGAATTTCACGATTTTTTTTTTTTTTTTAGACGCATTTTTTAAATATTCATCTACGAATAAAATCAATGTCAGATTCGTGATCAACGTGAAAAAATACATAGAAATACACTCCCGGAGCGACAATTAACGAAAAAGTTTACCGGGCATTAGCCAATGTTGCAAAAATGAGTGTTTTGGGGTATTTTTAAACAGTGATTTCTTTACTTTCCGATGGCATCGCGGAAAACCCCAAGTGCCTATTATGATCTACAGTAAGACATACACAAGACGATGGATATGACGGGGTTGAAAAAGCTAGGTAAAGAGGTACGGCTTGGATTTCTTGAGTACACTGAAAGAAATATATTGTACTGGACAGAAGACAAATACTACCCCGTAGCATATTTTATATTTCATATAGGGATATGACTAATTAATGTAAGGTGTCTGTTTATAGTATTGATAATATATTGTCCGATACCATCTGCAGATAATAATAATTCCAACAATCTCGCATTGCTCACTTCAGTATATCCGTATTAGGGTGACAGTGTGGTGGGGTCAAAACGAATTTTGTTCGTGCCGCCCCCCAAATCGACTCCAAATAAATAAAAAGTAATCCTGTAATTTTTTAAGATTAAAAACAATACTTACCCCTTGACCACGGGGGTTGAAGTTAGTATTTTATTGTTAGGCTAAATATGGATGAGAAAAATTGAAATTCTCACGAATTGGGCCTTCAGTATGCTGTTATGTGGAAAAAAATTGCCATCCCCTTACCGTTAAAATTGACATGGCTTATCCCATGATAACGTTACTGTTATCATTACTGCTCGATTAATGGTCATATTACCTTCAACACGTCATATTACCATAAACGATTTCCTTATTTTCTTGGAATTTTGTACATTCCACTGCCTGCTTATTTTCTTGGAATTTTGTACATTCCACTGCCTGCTTATTATTATATTATATATTTTATATCCTTCCAGGGGATAGCGGGGCAAAATGGGACAAAAATTCGGATGTATTGATGGGGAAAAACGGGGCAAAAAATCGGGATGCATCGATCGGGCAACACGGGGCAAGAAAATCGAGATACATCGGTCGGGCAAAACGGGTAAAAAAATCGGAATACATCGGTGGCGCAAAACGGGCAAAAAAATTGGGATGCATCGGTGGGGCAAAATGGGACAAAAAAATCGGAATACATCGGTGCGGCAAAAAAATTGGGATGCATCGGTGGGGCAAAATGGGACAAAAATCGAGATACATCGGTGGCGCAAAAAGGGGGAAAAAATTGCGCGGTTTTGCTGCACCGATGTATTCCGATTTGTTTTTCCCTTTTTTGCCCCACCGATGTATTTCGATTTTTTTGCCCCGTTTTGCCCCATTGATCCATCCCATTTTTTTGTTGCATTTTTTCCCATCAATATATCCGATTTTTTGTCCCATTTTGCCCCGCTATCCCCTGGAAGGATATAAAATATAGAATATAATAATAAGCAGGCAGTGGAATATACAAAATTCCAAGAAAATAAGGAAATCGTTTATGGTAATATGACCATTAGTCGAGCAGTAATGATAACAGTAACGTTATAATGGGATAAAACATGTCACTTTTAATCCATAATTAGCCTAACAATAAAATACTAACTGCGAAGATTGGGAAACCCCGTGTATTTTAAAAGGAAAACTTCAACCCCCATGATCAAGTAAGTATTTTTTTTTAATCTGAAAAAATTACAGGGTTACTTTTTATTTATTTGGAGTCGATTTGGGGGGTGGCACGAGCAAAATTCATTTTGACCCCACCTAAAAGTTACTCTAATCCGTATTGTACTGAAGGTTCATGTTTTTTTTTACATCTGAGATACTACCAAACCTTACAATCTCGTATTGTACTGTTGAATATCTTCGTATACCATGGGATATAAACGATTTTTTTAAATATCAAAGTTACGAACACTCTGTGCAATCTCGAATTATACTATTAAATATCTTGATATAATAATGCATATGGGGCATTCCACCGAAATTTTCATGCTTGGACCCTGACACCCTTCAATAATTTTGGAAATTTTTCTTCGAAAAGTATTTCGACAAAGAGAAGGCACCTATTTTTTTATTTGGGCATATAATTAATATTGTTGAACATATAATTTTTACAAAAATCTAATTTTTTTTTATAAAATTATTTTTTGTAACATTAATATCGTGGAAGTTTTCATTCGTATCAAAAAATCTCTCAGATAAAAGTTGTTCGAAACAGACAGCGGTGGATGCGCGGTTGCTGCGCGGCTCCTGTTGTCCCCTAAGTCAAGCTAATTCGTTCGCGGTCAGTACTTGGATGGGTGACCGCTTAGCCGTGTGCTAGCTGGCACATCGACCTGTTGAGCGGGAGGCGCTTCCTTCTGAGACTTTGGTGTTTCTGCACTTTACTCAAGTGCAAAAATACCAGTGGTTCAGTCAAATATGGCAGTCTGTGTCGGCACGGGTTTTCCGTAGTTTTCCCGTGTCCCCGGCAAATACGGTACAGTGTCGCTAAGTCGGCTACGGACGCACTGAAAGTTAGGTAGCTTAGTTGAGTGCGGGTAGGGAGTGATGGGGAGGAATCCGGCTGGGGTTCCGTAAAAACCCGACTGGGTACACGGTGAAAATAGAACAAATATAAAAAAAAAAGTTGTTCGGCTTGGAATGAACTAAATTATGCATATGGGGCATTCCATACCGATTCGACCTACGTCGGACCCTCGACCTCTTCAATTCGATTGGTAATTTTTTACAATATTGTTCTAACCCCAAAAATCACTCAAATTTTTTTTTAAATTTTTCTTTAATTTGCATTAATTACAATTTTTCAAAGTGAACATATTTTTAGCCATAATTAAAAATTCTGAAAAATCCTGTATTTGATATGAAAATTTTTAAGCCTAAATCTAGAATGTTCAAACGTTTGCTTCTAGGTGTTTTTGAGCTTTTTCTTTTTTTTTTAAGTGAACATATTTTTTGCCCAAATTAAAAAATCTGAAAAAATTCCCAAAAATCCTGTATCAGATATGAACATTTTCAAGCCTAGAGCGAAAGTGGCATCGCATTAGCTTCTATTTATTTTAGTTGTTTATATAATTTTAAATCATTTTAAATAATTTAAAAAAAGAAAAAAATAGAAGCTAATGCGATGCCACTTTCGCTATAGGCTTGAAAATATTCATATCTGATACAGGGCCTTTGAGAATTTTTTCAGATTTTTTCATTCAGGCTAACAACATGCTCGCTTAAAAAAGAAAAAGAAAGCAAAGTTCAATACATCTAGACGCAAATGTTTCACCATTCTGGGTTTAGGCTTAAAAATGTTCATATCTGATACAGGATTTTTGGGAATTTTTTCAGATTTTTTAATTTGGGCTAACAATATGTTCACTTAAAAAAAAAAAGAAAAAGCTCAAAAACATCTAGAAGCAAACGCTTGGACATTCTGGATTTAGGATTAAATTTTTCATATCAAATACAGGATTTTTCAGAATTTTTAATTATGGCTAAAAATATGTTCACCTTGAAAAATTGTAATTAATGCAAATTAAAATAAAATAAAAAAAATTTGGAGTGATTTTTAGAGTTAGAACAATATTATAAACAATTACCAACCGAATTGAAGAGGTCGAGGGTCTGACGTAGGTCGAATCGGTATGGAATGCCTCATATATATATTTTTTTTTATTCTGCTTAGTATAAAGTTACGCTATGTTAAAAATGGAACCCAAACGGATGAATAAATCTTTTCTTGACACAGCTGGCATTCAATTTGAGACATTTTCCCCTGTCGATGTATAATTGAAGGCCCGCAGTGAAGATTTTAAATTTATTATATATATAATACTTGCTGCATATAGTGGCGAAAGGCGTTTCCAGCTCGAAATATAGATGCCATTGATGCTCTAGAACTTCAGAGGCACTGCGCAAGGATCAAAAGATGGCTTTATCCATCATGCGAGAGAGATACATTTTTTTTAACTACACATGATGAAAACTACCTCCTGATCCTGACGCAGTTGCCTTCAAAGGTCCAGAGCACAAAGAGCCAGCTACTTACAGAGTCGGAGGTGCCTTTCGTCGTCATAAAATGTTGCACGAATATATTTGACAGGAAGGTGGTTCAGTTTTTTTGTAATGGAATCTACGCTCCGTCAGCAAAACATGAACTTATTTACCTATCCAAACCGAGGAATAAATCTTTTCCAGACGGAGCGGGCATTCTATTTGAGGCATTCCTCCCCCTCCCTGTCGATGTATAATTGAAGGCTCGCAGTGAAAATTTATAATTTATATAAATACTTGTTGCATAAGGTAGTGAAAGGCATCTCCAGCTCCGTCGAAGGTATATGAAAGGCATCTCCATCGAAGGCATACCGATGCCTTCGATGCTCTGGAACTTCAGAGGCACTGGGTCAGTATCAAAAGATATCTTTACCCATCATGCGAGAGAGATTAGTTTTTTTTAGCTATGCATGGGGAAAACCACCTACTGATCCTGACGCAGCTGCCTTCGAAGGTCCAGAGTATCAAGAGCAGCTAGTTAAGACGTCGGAGGTGCCTTTCGTCACCATTCAAAACAGGTGGATGTATTATTGCTTCTGCCCGAAAGCTTAAAATAGGAAATTTCTATACTCAAACCGTGGCCTCCGATACAAGTCTAAAAAACCAGTCTGATACTGTTTTATTTGGATTTTATATATATCACCCCATAGTAGAAACCACATAGTAGTATAGTAGAAAACATTGTTTATCAACAATGTTTTCGTTCTGTATTCCCTGCATCCCTGGTGAAAATATTTCCCTGATAATTTGTCTGACATACTCTAAACGGACCGTTTCGGTGATTTTCAGAGATTTTTCTCTGATTTTCTCTGCTATATGTTAAATATCTCTGCCATTTTCCCCGCACAACCTCCAGCAGTCATAATGCATCAAAGAAATTCAGAGTATGTTCGGAAAAATTCTGGATACGTCTGATTTTTTATGATAAAGCACGTTAAATGGGAATACGAGTTATCTCTGATATTTACTCTTTCTGTTACTCGAATAAACAGTAGACTTATTCGGAGAAAAAGCAATTTATTTTCCGAAAAACTCCGGTTTTTCGCGGGTACTTTATGCTTAGCGACTTTCAGAGAACTGACCACCCACAGAACACTCGGACGACATAAATAGGACTTAAATAGATCGTAAAAAACTGCAGAACTCTTAAGAGTACACTCAATATATTTCAATATGAACTCTGAATGACCTCTAAAAGACATCGATTACGTTGATTTCAGTCCTCTTGTAGTCGTCTCAAACATCTGATCTTATGGAACTCTTCTCGAAGAACTCTTTATCTACACTCTTAACTATATGTATCTGTATGAAAAATATTTATAAAATATATATATAATTCAAATATAATTCTGAAATAATTGTTATGAACTTCGTTATTAACTGTTGGAAAATGTTATTAACACTTTGACTTTTATCTGGCTGACTTATTACGTGAGACTTCGGAACGTCACATGTTTTATAATCGGAGTTCCGTTCTTATATATTCACTTGCTAGGCATGGGACCGCTTGCGAGAAACCATCAGGACCATCTTCGTCCTCGTAACCACCTAGCGGTTACCACCCGCAATACGGCCGCAGGTTATTATAAAAGTGCCTGCTATATTTGCTAACTGTACATACACTAAACAATGTATATTTATTTCTACGCAGCTTTGTAATTTTATTAGTTGTAAATTTGCTAATATTTTCAACAGTGAACCTATTATTATATATTATCCCATAGAATACTCATGCATAATGTCATCGCGTGTACCTTTTAAAGAAGTCTTAAATTGACAATCTCGGCGTCTTCAAGATATCTTCAAGATTTATTTAAATTTGTTGTCAATTTCTAACTCTTCTTTTGCTTCCTCATAAAGGAAGCTTTGTTTACATGAACATTTTTGTCTCGACATTTTCATGTCAGTATTCTTATAACCGTCTAAAACGTCGAGAAAAGTGATTTATACGAAATGTTTTTGTGTGCGTCGAAATCTTTTCAAGAAATCGAGCTCAAATTTGGTCCACAAGTAGACTGGTAAAACAAGGGTTTGGGATTGATTTTGGAGTCAATTCGTTAAAGGGTTTAATAATAATGGCATTTTTAATTTTCCCAAAAAGTCTTTTTGCTCTAATTCTCCCAATTTTAAAAATATTGTGATCAAATTTGGTTCACAAATTGACTATATTAAGACAAGAATTGGGATTGAATTTGGCATGGATCCGTCAAGGGGTTAAAAAATTATGGCATGGTCAATTTTATTTTTTTATTTTCGTTATCGCTGTAATTCTCACAATTTAAAAAATATCGAGTTTAAAGTTGGTCCACAAATTGACTATTATTAGACTAGGTATGAGATTAAATTTGGTGTGAATCCGTTAAGAGGTTCAGAAATTATAGTACTTCAAATTTCTAAAAAATACGTGTTCAGTCTCTAACTGTCGCAAAAATAGTTTCATACAATAAATTTCATGAAAGAATGTTTATGTATAAAGAGAAATAATGAGGAAGCAATGTGACAATTTCAATTGCCTCCTTTACTTGTTTGATATAAGATATTTATACGAAACACAGGAAAAAATTCTATCTAATATTATGATAGTTGTTCCGGTTTGGCAATCGTGGTGGTAGTGGCCAAAATTGCTGCCTAACTAATCAACTGCTACAGCCAGGCATCTCGAGACGCGGCATCATCTCCACGTGAGGTATATTCTTATGCATTAGAATTCCGAGGCGTATAAATTGCTACTCTCATATTTATGAGCATCGACAATGACTTTATCAATTTCGTACATCTTTGGTTGCAAAAAAGTTAACTGAGACAAAACTGCCCACCTTACATATGATACTGGGGTGTTTAAAAAACGCTGAAACCATAGTTTTTACTAAATTTTCAAAGTTTTTACACATGACTGTAGCGGTTCCTTAGAAACAAGTCGAATACACACAACAAATACGGTGTTGTATCGCATACATCTTCGCATAATATGTAATAAAATATGAATCCACTGAGCTTTTTTATGGTCATATACTTTAATGAATATGTATTACGTATTTGTCGAAGTCTCGAAGTCCTTACGTTTCACCCCCAAAAAGTTTTCGATTCGATATGAAAAAAGGCGGCTATTAAAATTGTCACATTGCTTTCTTATTATCCCATTATCCCTTATTATCCCATTATTCATAAACATTTTTTTATGAAAATTCGAGATCTATAATTTTTGGGAGCCCCTCTATCCTACACATCTCGATTCTCCACATCAGCGATCCTCCACATTCAATTCTCCACATCACCAATCCTCCACACACCTTTTCCTGCACAACTCGATTGTACACATTCCTTTTCCGACACATTTCGCTTCGACACATCCCGATCGTCCGCGTTCGATCTTCCACGTCGCCAGTTCTCCACACTCCTTTTCCTCCACATCTCGATTGTACACACTCTCTTTCCGAAACATTTCGATTCGACACATCCCGATTCTCCGCGTTCGATCCTCCATGTTCCCAATCCTCCACACTCCTTTTCCTCCACATCTCAATTGTATACGTTCTGTTTCCGACACATTTCGATTCGACACATCCCGATCCTCCACGTTCGGTTTTCCACGTACCCAGTCCGCCACACTCCTTTTCCTCCACATCTCGATTGTACACATTACTGCTGTCGATATCGATTCGTAAGATAACTCCTGTTGGTAAGGTAAATATTCGCGCAGTTCGTCTTGCGCGCAGAGGTTCTCACGGGGTTTGATTTCTACAGTGAACCAACAGAAGTTATTGTACGAATAGATATCGACAGCGGTAATGTGTACAATCGAGATGTGGAGGAAAAGGAGTGTGGCGGACTGGGTACGTGGAGAACCGAACGTGGAGGATCGGGATGTGTCGAATCGAAATGTTTCGGAAGAGAGTATGTACAATCGAGATGTGGAGGAAAAGGTGTGTAGAGAACTGGGTACGTGGAGGACCGAATGTGGAGGATCGGGATGTGTCGAATCCAAATGTGTCCGAAAGTGAGTGTGTACAATCGAGATGTGGAGGAAAAGGATTGTGAAGGACTGGGAACGTGGAGAACCGAACGTGGAGGATCGGAATGTGTCAAAGTGAAATGTGTCGGAAAAGGAACGTGTACAATCGAGTTGTGGAGGAAAAAGTGTGTGGAGGACTAGTGATGTGGAGAACTGAATGTGGAGGATTGATAATGTAGAGAATCGAGATGTGTGGGGTAGAGGGGCTCCCTAATTTTGGGCTTTCCTCATAAAGTAATGATTGATAAGAGTTTACCCTGGTGAACATATTTCTCTGAAAATATATCTGAAAGTATCGGAAGATTTATCTGAGAATTTCTCTGAATCTCCCGCTCTTCTCACAGAAAGTCAAAGATTTTTCTGAATCTAAATATTTCCAATTGTTCTGAAAATCTCTGATTTTCCCTGCCAACTTCTCTGAAAAACTATGAACTTTGTTGATATTCTAAGCCTAATGTAGAAGAGAAATATCTCTTCTGCATTCAGAAACTACTTTCGGAAAATGTCAAATGTTCGCTGAATTTCTTATACAAAGTATACATAAATGATTGTTTATTGTTTACTGTTCGTACGAATGCCAGAAAGAGCAGATCTTAAAGTGAACTCGTAAGTTCTCTGAAATTGTCTAAACTAACTTTATCTGAAAAAAGCAGATTTTTCCAGAAAATAAATGGAGTAACACAATGAAGAGATCTGGGAGACAACTCGTAAATTCTCTGAAATTCTCTAAACATACATTACCGAGAAAATCGGAGTTTTTCAGAAAATAAATCGTATCTTCTCTGAAAAAGTCTATTGCTCATTCGGGTAACAGAATGATTAAATATTGGAGACAAGTCGTATTTCCTTTTAACGTACCATATCGGAAAAAATTAGAGGTATCCAGAATTTTTCGGAAAATACGCTGAATGTCTCTGATATATTGTGACTGCTGGAGGGTGTACGGAGAAAATGGAGGATATATTTAACATATAGCAGAGAAATTCAGAGAAAAATGTCGGAAAATCGATGAAAATCACTGAAACGGTCCGTTTAGAGTTTTTCAGACAGATTGTCAGAGAAATGTTTTCACCAGGGTACTTCCTTTTATTATTGATTTTTAGTCAAGTATGTTTACAAATTTAAAGAAAACAAAATTACATCCATGATAACGTGATTGCCGCGACAGTTAGAAACACCGCACGCATTTTTTTTTTTTTTAAGAAATTCGACATTCTATAATTTTTTAACCCCTTAACGGATTTTCACCGAATTTAATCCCATATCTTGTCTAATAATAGTAAACTTGTGGACCAAATTTGAACCCATTATCTTAAAAATTGTAAGAGGTACAGCGAAAACAAAGATTTTTCGAAAAATCGAAAGTGTCATTATTTGTGCACCCTTTAACGGATTCATCCCAAATTGAATCCCAAGCGTTGCGTAATAATAGTCAACTGGTGGATAAAATTTGAGCCCGATATCTTAAAAATTGCAGAAGTTAGAGCGAAAATAGTAATTTTTGGAAAAATTCACAATGCCATTCAATTTTGAACCCCTTAACAAATTCACTCTAAATTCAATTGTAATCCTTGTTTCATCATAGTCGACTCGTGGACCAAATTTGAGACCGATATCTTAAAAATTGCGATCTTTATCGTGCCAACAACATTCCGGACATACGCGGACACGCACACGCATACACACGCACGCACATGCACACGCACACACATACGTAACGCAGAAATTTCGTACAAATCAGTTTTCTCGTCATTTTAGACTATTTTAAGCATACTGACATGAAAATATCGAAAAAACAATTTCATGAAAGCTTCCTTTATAAGGTAGCAAAAAGAGCTAAGAAACTGCACAATTAAATTTTATTATATAAATATGTGACGCCCTGATTGTAACATACAATGTATTAAAACGTATAAGAGTGTATTTTATTGGAATCGGTAGCTCGTCAGTCATTGATGGTTGAGTAAAGCAACTGCGGCTGTGGCCAGTATCAGGACGAGTGACCAGTACAATTATTGTTAAGATTGGATGAATTTTCTTCACATTTAACTATAGATGGCTTAGACTAATAGAATATGGGCTTATAATGTTAATGGGATTGTTATTCAAATAATTTCATAAGCATAAATACGAAAAGCTCTAAATTCCGTAGGTTTTCAGGCTTCTGAATGAGCTTGAAAATCGACGCACTCGTACGCTTCGAATAGAATAAGACATCTTTCTAAACAATTTTAAGAGCACTTTGAAGATATCAAATTTTCGGAGCACAAAATGTCGTCAAAATAAAATGAAGTAACTCTTAAATTACAATAAAAGAGATATTTGTTGACATCTTTATCAGAAGTCATAAAGTCCTCACAAAAATGACGACTTTGTGATATCATTGAGAACTTTGTGCTATGTGGGCAGTTGTCTCTAAGATCTACTCATTCCGTTACTCAGACATACAATAAACTTTTTTAGAGAAAATATGATTTATTTTCTGAAAAACTCTGCTTTTTCAGATAAGATGGGTTTAGAGAATTTCAGAGAACATACGAGTTCACTCTAAGAAGTGTTCTTTTTGGTATTCGTACGAACAGTAAACTTTCGTGCACGTGTTCGTACGAACAGTAAACAGGAAACAATCATTTATGTATACTTTGTATGAGAAATTCAGCGAAAATTTGATTTTTTCAGAAAACCGTTTCTGAAAACAGTAGAGAAAGTTAGGCTTACAATATCAACAAAGTTCATAGTATTTCTGAGAAGTTGTCAGAGATTTTCAGAACAATTAGAAATATTTAGATTCAGAATAATCTTTGACTTTCTCTGAAAAGTACGAAAAGTGACAGATCAGCCGACTTTTCAGAGAAATTTTCCAACATAGTAAAATTTTCCGAGACTTCCGGATATATTTTTAGAGATATTCAGAGAAATATTTTCATCAGGGATGTTGGTAGTAGTCAATCAAACTAGATGATTGGATATCAAAAATAGGTCAGATCAAACGAAAAATACTTTTTTTTTTCAAAAACGTAAAAAGGTTCGCCAAGTACTTAAAATTTGTATCGTCATTCAGATAATATATTTATCAAAACAATTTAAAAAATAAAAAATCCCAAAAAGATGTTAATCAAAATCTAAAAAAAAACATCGAAAAAAAAATTCAATCATATGAGCCAAGGAGTGTGACGATTTGATTATCAGCGACCACCTGAGGCTGAGTCAAACTCGCTGTTATCAGCACTGAGTCAGACGTCGAGAGGCGTAAGTGGCGCCACCTCCCAGGATCGAGCGGCGGCTGGGTCGATATTCGACCTCGCCCATGCGCAGAAATCTAGACGATGAGTCGCATTGGCCAAGGACACGCGGAAATAAATCAAGGGAAAAAGCCATGAAGCCGATTGGTAAAAAATGACGACACCAGACAGCGATTAACATCTGATTTGCAAAAAAGAAAAAAGGGTCGTGACGTCACGAAATTACCGACCCGGGTTGGGGGGCGAGGGGAGAGCCACCCCCCCCCCCCGCAGGACCAATCGAAAGATCAAATGCAAAGAATCCGAGCACGCAGGCGCAAGTCTGCCAAAAATATGCAAATTTCACAAGTGGGAGAGCTAAATTTGCATATAGAATGGCCAGAAATTGCCCATCACTTATCAGTCAACAACATCAACAACCGATAGCAGCGATACCGGAAGTCCAAGTGAGTAATCAAAAAAGTGAATTAAAAGTGAATAAAAACTTGTAAAATTTCGGTACGATTTGAAAAAGAACTTGTAAAAATCTCGATGTGCGCGAATAACTTATGAAATTTCGGTACGTTTTGAAAAAGAACTTGTAAAAATCTCGGTGTACACGAAGAATAACATAAAAATCCAGTGCGACTCGAAAATAACTTATAAAAAAGTCGGCACGCGTAAAAGAGAAGACTGATAAACTGCTCGGCAGGCGGCGAGCAACGAATTAATCAGGCAAGGCCGTACGCATAAATAGGCAACGGAAATCACAAAATTCACTCTTCCGAGACACCTGCGAAGAAATCGTGAAGTGAAAAGAGCCCAAATACCTGCGTAACGGGTCGATTAAAAATCGATGTGAGCATGCTGTCACCAACGCACCGAGCGCTGTGACGTCACAGCAAGACCAGCGGTGCGTGGCGGTCATCTTGAGTCGCGGGTTATCGTAAACCCCGGATTCACCAGTACAGCGCCCAGAGGTGCTTTCGCTTTGGCGTTTTTTCGTTATTACAACGTGACTGCGCATACGCACAGTCGTTTTCTGGGACGATTTAACACAAAAAATTACCATGCGCATGCGCTCGGATGTTTTTTGGTGGAAATTCGTACCAGAAAAGGTTTGTCCGCATGCGCGCCATCATTATAACGGCAAATCAAAAGCACCTCAGGTGCGGATGGCCGACGCTCCGAGTATGGCCGACGATTAGCTTTTTGTCGGCAGCAGGTTGGCGGCCGATGATCAGATTTCGACGAATGCCCAGCATCGGCTAAACTGTCGATTGACAACAACGCCAACGTTAAGCCCAATAGTTGGCAAAACGCTGCTTACCAGAGTTGAGCCGTCGCTGGCGTATAGTCGTAATGATGCGTGTCCGCCGATATCTAGTGGATATTCGCTCATGACGTCGAACGACTTTGGCCCAGTACCTGATAGCGACGCTCAGCCAACGTCCAACACCTAATATTTATAAACAATGATTTTTTTTATTTGCGCGGCTGCTGAATCCTTTTTTATTATTCCAGATCCCTTTATTATAGTTTTTTCTACAGTACTGTGTGCAGACAGTCTAAGCTTCATCGATGTTATTAATTGAAGTGTGAATTCAAAAATTAAATAATAAAATTTACCAATTTAAAGCAATTGGTAAGTTAATATTAGATAGAGATGCAGTAGATATGCAGCGTATCCCTACCTACCTACGCAAGGACTACCTTAAGGTAGTCCTTGCAAATAGTGTTCACTTCGCATAAGATTCAGAGAAATGACAGCAAATTGCAAACACTTCTAGACGATATAAAAATCCTACAAACTCAAACATATTAAAGGTGCTCAAAAGATTAATTTCGCATAATAATAATTCCAAAATGTTTTTAACAAATTGATGAAAAATAAAATTTTTCAACAAATATTCCGGAAACCTTACTTTTTTTTAATGAAAATTATTCGTTCATTGTTTTGAATATGTATGAATTTTTCAGATTTTTAATTTCACTTTGTTTTTGTTTTTTATATGGGAAAAACGTGTAGAAAGCCAGAAAATTCAAAGTGAATTTAAAAATCTGAAAAAATTCATACGTATTCAGAAAAATGAACGAATAATTTTCACAAAAAAAAGTTATGTTTCCGGGAGATTTGTTGAAAAATTTTATTTTTCATCAATTTGTTAATAACATTTTGGAATTATTGTTATGCAAAATTGATCCTTTCGGCATCTTTAGTACGACTGATTTTTTTTCAGATTTTTATACCACCGAGAAGTGTCTACAATTCCCTCTCATTTCTCTGAAACTTATGTGAAGTGAACACTATTCGCAAGGACTACCTTAATAAAATTCCCTTATATATAAGATTCGAAAAAAATCTTCAAGGTGAGCATAGCCGAGCGCGTAAGAACATCGACTAGTAGTCCGAGCGTCACGGGTTCGAGCCCTCATTCCCAACTAAAAAAATTGATTCTGATGATTTCAATGTGTGAAAATAAAAAATTGAAAAAAAATCAATTGTAGGATGATAAAAGAGCATTTAAAAGTTGCGCAGATCGATATCATTTTTTGTTATTGCTTATTAATATTTTTCATTCAACGTTGGGTGGTAATGGGCAGCCAACATTGGGGCAACGTCGTTTGATGACGTAGGGCCGATGTTATCATCCCAAGGTTAAATGGAAATCGAGCCTACGTTGGCGATCAGAAAGTGTCGGGTCGACTTTCTAACTCAGGCGGTCATAATTGGTCCAACGTCAGCCCGGCTCTAAAACCGCACCTGGGGCGTTCGCATGTAGCAAGCGGTCAAATAACCGGACAATTGTAAACGGCGAGATAGGCGAATTGAGAATAAACCTTATAACGTGAAAAATAAAGAATATTCGATTGTACATTTATCTCTGACAGACGATAAATTATTCCTAGACACCCGAGTTCAAGTAATCCCTCCCGTTTGAGTGCCCAACCCTCTACGGGAGGCGCACGAATTCGCTAATTATTGTAGGAACCTTAGCTCCCGTTACAGTAGTGGTACACATTCAAAAAAATTCTAAAAAAAATGTGTCTCAAAACAACCTAAAAAGAAAATATACAAGATGCAAAAAATCTTGACAAAAAAAATTAAGATATTAATCATATTTATAAATCGGGCGATAATACAGTGAGATGTCGCATAAAAACTTGGAGTGCCAGTTTTTTTTTTACAATAGCTGTCGTGCATGGTTCATTCACATAACCGAGGGAACAGGAGAGACACCAGTCTCCTACTATGTATTCAAAATATGATATTGTCCGCCAATGCAATATTAATCCTATCATAATCAGATCCAATCGCCGTTGTCAGTTTGTGTTGGACCTATACCACGGGGGCGTTGCAGTATGCCCGTGTTGCATGCTCGACGAATCACATCTGGGAAGAGCCAGCGGCTCGTGGGGTCTTCCTATCGAGTGTCCTCCACCAAAGTTGTGACTCTGGGCAGCGCAAGCGACGATGCAGGGCACGGCGAAAGGGATAGGGAGCTTCGTTCTCAAAGATTGACTATTCGTCTTAAAACATTTTTAGGTTGAATCGTTTAGTTTATAAATCATAAAGTTCGTGACTCGGATGCCGAATGAAAGCCTGAAGATGCAATTACTTCTCCTCACCCTCGGTTATTTGAATGAATCATGTACGACAGCTATTGTAAAAAAAAACCGACACGCCAAGTTTTTGTACGCCATTTCACTGTATTATCGCCCGATTTATAAATATGATTAACATTTCACTTTTTGTATTTTTTTTTGCTTCCTCATAGTGGAAGCTTTGTGATGGTGAACAAAAATATCTGGATTTTAATGGAAACGTGTTCAGAATGTTCCAAAACATCGAAAAATGACACTTAGAAAAATGTCTGGATGTGCGTGTGCGTGTGCGTGTGCGTGTGCGTGTGCGTGTGCGTGTGCGTGTGCGTGTGCGTGTGCGTGTGCGTGTGCGTGTGCGTGTGCGTGTGCGTGTGCGTGTGCGTGTGCGTGTGCGTGTGCGTGTGCGTGTGCGTGTGCGTGTGCGTGTGCGTGTGCGTGTGCGTGTGCGTGTGCGTGTGCGTGTGCGTGTGCGTGTGCGTGTGCGTGTGCGTGTGCGTGTGCGTGTGCGTGTGCGTGTGCGTGTGCGTGTGCGTGTGCGTGTGCGTGTGCGTGTGCGTGTGCGTGTGCGTGTGCGTGTGCGTGTGCGTGTGCGTGTGCGTGTGCGTGTGCGTGTGCGTGTGCGTGTGCGTGTGCGTGTGCGTGTGCGTGTGCGTGTGCGTGTGCGTGTGTATGTGCGTGTGCGTGTGCGTGTGCGTGTGCGTGTGCGTGTGCGTGTGCGTGTGCGTGTGCGTGTGCGTGTGCGTGTGCGTGTGCGTGTGCGTGTGCGTGTGCGTGTGCGTGTGCGTGTGCGTGTGCGCGTGCGCGTGCGCGTGCGCGTGCGCGTGCGCGTGCGCGTGCGCGTGCGTGTGCGTCAGACCCCAAAAATTGAAATCATTATAACTCAAGAACGGCTTAAGCTATCAGGCTGAAATTTCTAAGGTAAATAGAAGGGTCAATCCCCAATGTATGCTGCAATGCTTCAATTTTTGGCAAAATATTTTCAGTTATAAAAATTTTACGCCTTTCTGAACTTTATTAGAAATGTCTGTACGCACGCTAGTGGTTACAATTTTTGACCGATCCGGCTGAAAACTTGTAAACATATAGACTATTACCAATTGATGACCCTATTTAATTTGACGAGGATCTATCGAACCGTTTTAATTTTATGATCTTTTTTGAATTTTATGATCTTTTTTTCTCAGACTAATTTTTTCTGTTTTGAATCTTCATCTAAGAATAAAATAAATGTCAGATTCGTGATTAGTGTGAAAAAATACTTAGAATTACACTCCCGGAGCGACAACCAACGAAAAAGTTTAGTGGGCATTTTTATAGCCAAAATTGCAAAAATGAGTAAAAATGGGTAAAAAGTCTAAATGGCGTTGACGTCGAAAAAAGTTGAAAATTGAAATTATCATATCGCTTTCTCATTAAAGTTGAAAATTGAAATTATTACATCGCTTTCTCATAAAAGATGGAAATCGACATTTTCATATCGCCTTCTCATAATGTTCCTGTACTCGCGAAACTTTCCTCGATCAGGAAGCCAAAAATACAGAGAATGCTTCCTCATAGAAGAGGCTTCGAGAATGAAGGGACGTTATGAGAAAGCGATATGAAAATTACAATTTTCTACTTTTTTGTCAAGATTTTTTGCATCTTGTATTTTTTGTTTTTAGATTGTTTTGAGACATCTTTTTTTGAAGAATTTTTTTGTACGTGTACCGCTACTTGGCTCATATGATATCATTTTTTTGGAGATATTGATACACATATTTTTTGGATTTTTTATTACTCTAAATACTACTCGACCACTTGCGTCATAGGAAGCAAGCAATTATTATAAAAAATATAAAAAATTACCAAATGTGCCGACGATTTATAATTGGCGATTTTGAATTTGGACAATAATTCAGCAAGTTTTTTTTTCGAATTATATTGGTTGGTTTTCCAACCAATATTTCAAATATTTCAAATGATATATTTGAAATAATATTTCAAAAAAATAGTATTGCCGATAAAAATATCGGCAATACTATTTTTTATTGCCTTTTGTTGCTAATTTTGGTCTTAATCGGTTGATAATTGTCGATTCTTCATTGAAACAATATTTATCAACAATATTTTTACCAGCATATCAAGGGACGCGGAAGCATTTTGAGACAAGTACACTTATATACCGACTGAGGGCAGACTGACGCAATTAAGTTAGTTCCATCGCTTGCTGTTCATTTCACATAAGTTCGAGAAAAACGAGATAAAATTATAAATACTTCTCAATGGTAGAACAATCGGAAAAAATGCATGTATATTAAAGGTACTGAAAATATTGATCTCGCAGAATAATAAGTCCAAATTGTTATTAACAAATTAATTGTCTAACGAATTACCCGGCAACCTAATTTTTTCTATTACGAAAAAGATTCATTCATTTATTTTAATAAATATGAATAGTTTCAAATGTTGACGTTTGTTTTGAATTTTGTGTTTTTCCACACATTTTTTGCGTATAAAAAAAAATATTCAAAGCAAATTTGAAAGTCTGAAAAACTTCACACGTATTCAGAAAAATGATCGAATCATTTTCATTTAAAAAAAAATTAGGTTGCCGGGTAATTTGTTAAACAATTAATTTTTTATTAATTTGTTAATAATATTTTGAACTTATTATTATGCGACATCAACATTTTCAGTACCTTTGGTATGCACAAATTTTTCCAGATTTTGGTACCATCGAGAAGTGTTTGCAATTTTATCTAATTTTTCTCTTATGAAATGAGCTTATGAAATGAACACCAAGCGCTAGAACTACCTCACAACTCTTTTACTCGGTCAAATGGGTTTTCAGGTACTCGAGATGACGTTATACGGTTTTTGAAAAGACATGTTAATTTTTAAGACTCCGGGCACTGTTGCATAGAAATATTATTTTACGAGTTTTCAAATATGACGAAAATGAACAATATTCCTTCAGGCCATTGAAAATAAATGTTGATTTTAAGTTCTTACATCGCGATAAAAAGGATTATTCAGTCGTCATGGTCATCGCACACCTGCCAATTACTATGCCTTCGTGTACCCAGCATCCTGAATCATAGCCATAGTGATTAGCATATAACGAAGACGACCAATTGCCACCAAACTTGATGGATACTCCTGCCAAACGTGAATTTCGGAGAAAATTTCGAACACTGCTTGATGGGATAAAAAACTGAAAAAAATCAACTGTATGGTAGATGCTCCAAAGATTGTTTTTGTGGAATAATAATTCCAATTTGCCATTAATCAATTGAAGATAAAAATTATTATTCAAAAAATGACCCGGTAACTTTACTATTTTCCTTCATAAAAATAATTAGTTTTTTTTAATACGTACGAATTTTTTCCGAATTTTCTGTAATTATTGAACATCGCGTTTTTTCCCAACTTGAACATAGAGAAAACGCGGTTTTCAAACATAACAAAACATTCGGAAAAAATTCATACGTATTCAAAAAAATTAACGAATTATTTTTATGAAGGATAGTAGTTAAGCTGCCGGGTAAATTGTTGAATAATAATTTTTATTTTCAATTTGTTAATGAAAAATTGGAATTACAAAATTGTCATGACAAATGACGAATGAAATTGTAATGACAAAATTGTAATGACAATTTCCAATTTGGAAATGACAAATTGGAATTATTATTTCACAGAAACAATCATTGTAGCATCTCCCATACACTTGATTTTTTCAGATTTTTATCCCATCAAGAAGTATTCGAAATTTTCTCGGAAACTCACATTTGGCGGGATTTTACCGCAAGTACCTTAAGGTAGTACTAGCGGACAGTCTGAGCCCACGTGAGTTCAGAGAGAATTGCGAACACTTCTCGATGGGATAAAAATCTGAAAAAATAAAGCACATGGAAGGTGCTGAAAAGATTGATTTGCATAATAATAATTCCGAAATGTTATTAACAAATGAAGAAAAAAAATTGTTCAATAAATTCCCCGGCAACTTAACTTTTTGTTCCTATAAATACAATTTGTTAATCTTTATGAATATTGAAAAAAGTAATTTTTTTAAATTACGTTTTCTTATTGACTAAAAACGCAAAAAAATCAAAATTCAAAAATGAAACGGAATTCTGAAAAAATTCATACGTATTCAGAAAAATTAATAAATCGTTTTCATTAAAAAAAAAATTAGTTTGCCGGGTGATTTGTTGAGTAAACATTTTTTTCGTTAATTTGGTAATAACATTTTGGAATTATTATTATGAAAAATCAATATTTTCAGCACGGTCCATACGGTCGATTTTTTCAGATTTTTATCCCATCGAGAAGTGTTCGCAATGCCTCTCTCAATTCCTCTGAACTCACGTGGTCTCAGGCTGTCCGCAAGTACTACCTTTACGAAATGCGGTAGCATCTCGAGACAAGTACATTACCATTTAGGCAAAGGAACAATGTCGTCAGAAATGAATGATTGCTTATTATTGTTTAAACAAGACCTCACCGTACATGAACTAATTGGCACCAAACTTTATGAATATTGTTATTTCGGGGAAAACACAATCTTGCGAGTAAAAAATTGTTATTCAATATTGTTTAGACGAATAATTGTCAAATATCAACCGTCTAGCCCTAAACTTGGTCAATATTACTGTTTAGGCAACGAAACTGTATTGCCTATAAAAATTTGTTGCTAAATATTATTTACACGCGTGACGGTCGTCGGGTATAGTCGAGATGAACTTCGTGTAAATGACGGTGAACACCGAACTACTGTTAAAAGATATATTTATTGTGTAAGCGAAGGAGAGTGCGCGTCTGACAGCTTCGGGACGTAGAGATGAACTGAATACAGGGCCTGACGGACCCAGGGCTCTCGCCTATTGCTGCGCGTGACAAAGTATTCACACGCGCGACAAGACGGCCGCTGCTGGCGCGCGGCGTGTGCAGCGGCTGGATCGCTACCATGAGAGCAACCGCTTTCGCGCGGAAGGTGTTGACAACACAAAGATTAGCGAGAGTCCAGATAAAATTTTTTATTCGAGTTTCCTGTGCTAAAGTGCTAACTCGAAATATGGGACCGTCACACTCCGCCTCTTGAAAAAAAACGATGCTCCGTATCGGATATGAGTGTGTACAACATTTTTTAATGTGTGAGTCTATCCAATGAGATAATTTTTTTTGTTTGCTTGTGGGTCTGATTTTTATGCATTTTTCGCTGTGTGTGCGTGTATCGTCAAAACAGCCATTTTTCCTTGGATCCCACTTCTGACACCATGTGATGGTCGTCGGGTATGGTCGAGGTGAACTAACTTCGTGTAAATGATGGTAAACGCCGAACTACTCTTAAAAGATATATTTATTGTGTAAGCGAAGGAGAGTGCGCGTCTGACAGCTTCGGGACGTAGAGATGAAGCGAATACAGGGCCTGACGGACCCAGGGCCCTCGCCTATTGCTGCGCGCGACAAAGTCTTCTTACGCGCGATAAGACGGCCGTTGCTCGCGCGCGGCGTCTGCAGCGGCTGGACCTCTACCGTGAGAGCAAGGGCGTTCGCACGGAAGGCGCTGACAGCACAAAGATTAGCGAGAGTCCAGATAAAATGTTTGATCTGAGTTTCCTGTGCTAAAGTGCTAACTCGAAATATGGGACCGTCACACACGAAAGACTTGCGAACATTAACCATTTGATACGAGAAATTGGCCAATATTGTTATTAAGACAAAAGAATAATATTGCTGGTAACAAATTGTTAATAAATATTGTTTAAATGCAGAATCGACAAATATCAACCGATTAGCACAGTCATTCGTCAATATTGTAATGTAGGCAAAGAAACAATATTGCCGGTAAAATTTTGTTGCCGGATAATGTTTAAACGAAAAATGAACGAATATGGACCTGTTGGTAAAATAATGTATCAATATTGTCCTATAGGCAACGAAACACCATATTCGGTAGAATTTGTTGCTAAATATTATTTAAGTAAAAGTTTTCCGAAAATGGACCAATTGACACGAAATATGGTCAATATTTTTATTTAAGCAAAGAAACAACATTGCCGGTAAAAAGGAAAAGGAAACAATAGAAATAGAAAAAATTCGTGCTAAGTCGCGTTCATCGTACACTCTGTCATCGCACACCTGCCAACTGCTTATCTTCATGTATCCAGCATCCTTAATCATAGTTATACTCATTAACATATAACGAAAGCGACCAATTGGCACCAAACTTGCTAGAACTCATGTATGGGGTACAAAAGTACCCCAGACGATATTCAAACTGCGCTCCTAAAGTAGAAATTGACATTATCGACTTGAAACTTCCACGAAAATTTAGTTCCATGATCTGACGACGTGTGGAGGTCGGAGGCCTCAGTTACTTGCTGGCTATCGCACAGGACACTAATGTAGCACGCGTGAGGACCAAAATACCCCAGTCAGGAGTTCCCGTTATTGTTTTACGTAAGTTAATTTTTTTTTTTTGTTAGAACTTTCGAATGTAATTTCGTATTATATGATTTGAACGTATATAGTCGGAATTTTATTTTTTATAATTTTTTAAAACACTTATCATTATCCTTAATTATCAGATCAGATCAGATCATTATCCTTAATTACCTACAATGATTAAAGTAAAATAAATGTTAAAACCGATGCAATTCTATTTTGATTTTTTTTTCATCGATTTTTTCAATGTTACAAGCTTTAGAGTTTCCCCCATTTACAGATATCCAAATAAATAGACTTTTTGAACGGAATACAATGGAACTATTTTTTCCTAATAGTCTGATGTGTCCCCTGCAAGATGGGGTTTGAAATTTGGAAATCGGACCATTTAAAAAAAGAACTACAATTTTTTTTCACAGTAAGTGCGATTCTTGCCAATTTTCGTTACGTTTTGGGCTTTAAGGGTGATTATCACCTCCTAACTTTAATAAAATCAAATTTGACGCATACAATTCTCTTCCTTATGAAAAAACGAAGAGATTCGTGTGCGAAAAAACCCATTTACTGCTCATAGGACATTTTTACATAGAAGAAATGCGTGGGATACATATGTACTCCAGTGATGAATTAGTAGGTAAGAAAATGGTATGTGACTTATAGGGTTAAAAAAAGAGGTTCTCAGCTCTGTTATCGGAGATGTGTTTCTTAACGATGGCTGTGGTGCTTCGTAAATCGATTTTTTTTCGAATTTTCTAGAGGCCACCCAATCATTATCTTGATGTATGAAATGAAAACGCAATATGCAAAGGGTCATCGAAATTAATGCATTTTTAGAGGTCGCTATTGGGCATTTAAAAAATTAAAAACTTCGGAACATCTAGATTTCAAGTCAAAATGAACATTCTGAGATTCCGTGGCACAGTCGAGCCACCTGTAGAGTTGCTGTTGTGTAGTTGTTGGTGGTGTAGTGTCGGTGATGTATAGAGTTGGACTCTGTAAAAACGACGTACGGCCGATCATTGTTGTTGATCGAATGCGTTAACTGGGGTGTGAGTTGTCGTGAATGTGTAGAGTCGAACTTGTGTTGAGTCGGAAATATGGTGAATTGGGTTCTGTGTAGAGTCGGTGTAAAAGCGTCTCGGCTGTGTACAGTTTTGACATGGAGAGTCGTCGATGTGTCGAATTGAGTGTGCGTAGAATATTTCTGCGGAGGATATTCGATGTAGTGAATGTTGCCATGCGAGGTATTACTTGTGTAGAGTTTGGCTGTTATTCATTTGACGCGTGTAAAGTTCTGCCGTGAAGAGTTTTACCTGAATAGAGTATTGGGATCCTAAATTTAGCGCGTGTACAATTTTGCTGTTTAGGGAAAGAGAAAAAAAATACTTGTGTAGAGTTTCAGTATGTGTACAAATACGTTTGTGTAGAGTCGAGCATTGTGCACAGTCGAGCCACGGGAAGAGTTGCTGTTATGTAGAGTTGGTGGTGTAAAAGGCGATGATGTGTCGAGTTAGGCTCTGCAGAAACTTTTTTGTTACACTTTTCTTTTGCTGTCCAGTTACCACGTATCAGTCTGACAAGCTCCGCTGTGTTAATTGTAATGAGAATTATGACTCTTTCTCAAGATTAAAGAACATTTATTTTCCAAACAGGAATTAAGAAGGTCATGGCGTACCAAATCCTGGACTTCAAGCCTGCAAAGGCTATTATTATGCGTAATCCCATGGTTTTGGAAAGCTTACAAGTAGCTAACCTGGTTCTGGATATTTCTTTGGGTAGCTTTGTGGTCAACGTTTTAAGACGCGGTCCGAATCCTAAAGAAAAGCTTTATGCTGATCTCTTGAGCTCTTTTCTTTTGACCCTCTATACGATCGAGTAATAAAAAAAGAAAGAGATTCAGTCCTCCCAAGTCTGGAGATCTGCTGATCGCTGTTTCTTCTCGCAAAGCTGCTGGCCTGGCTTCGGTGGAGCAGGCTGACCCTTCGCCCTCTCTGAAGGACATTTTACCTTCTGAAGCCATCGCCATGAAGTCCTAAGGCGGCGTGATCGGCGGTTCAAACATGGAGCGTGATAAAAGCGTTGATGAAATCCTTGATGGTATTAACGATTTAAACAACCAACCTTTCTGGTGAAAATATTTTTCTAAATATGTCTGAAAATTTATCGGCAAGTCCCGGAAAATTGATCAGAAATTTCTCTGAAAAGTTCATTAAATTTCTCAGTTTTCGCACTTTTCAGAAAAAGTCAAAGATTTTTCTGAATCTAAATATTTATAATTGTTCTGCTTAGCGATTCTGAAAAACGATAATTTCCTCTGATCTCTGATCAGAAAAAATCGTTGTCTTCCATGTTTTTTTTTTTGGACACTACTCTGAATTTCTCTGATGAATTGTAACTGCTGAAGGTTATGCCGAGAAACTGGAGATATATTTAGCAAATAGCAGACAAACTCAGAGAAAAATTTCGAAAAATCTCAAAAAATCACTGAAACGGCCCTGTTAGAGTTTTTTTTCTTAGACAAGTTATCAGAGAAATATTTTCCCAGATCTGAGGTTGTGCAGTTGCGGCGTAATCCTGGAATACGACGATGGACTCGGTGACTGAACATATTTTCAACAATGTATCGATGATCGAATGCTTCAAATATCGAAATTTTACTATGCATTTGGCGTGTCACCTCTACTGATCTGATGAAGTACATGACGTATTCTCTATCAACTGAGCCAATTTTTAGTTCGACCTTCGCAGATCTATTCCATAATTAGCCACCTTTTAGTATCACGTGAAAGTACCATTTGTTGCTTTTTTCAGATTTTTTAATCCATCCATTTAGGGAGATGTGTTTTTCTTTCAAATTCATCTGTGAAAAATTCTTGAAAAAATTCTTAAAGAGTACAAGAACCTAAAATGTGGCCAATTATTGAATAAATCTACGAGGGTCGAAAAAAAGTGGCTGAGTTGATAGAGAGCGCCTCACACAAAAAATCCAAGGCCTTCTGCAGAGTCTTAATTTCTTCGCCGTGCTGTGCACGGTTTTCTTTTTCGCTGTTCATTACTGGGATTTTTAGGCACTGACCCTTTAGAGGAAAGTGACATTAAAATCGCTTTCCGTACCTCAATGTTGATTAAACATAAAAATCTTGATAAGAAGCAATTGCATTCATTTTTATGCACTTCACATACTTGACATTTTATACTAAATTAGATATTTTGAAGCCATCAAAATTACAACCTGCACTTAATTACGAGGTCGTACGTTCTTGGGAACATTTTTGTCCTCTCGGACGTCCGTAAAACATGGTATCGTTGAAGTCCGTAGGCTTACGATGCTGAAATTCATAACGTTGCCACACTTTTTGATGAGAAGTATAGAGAAGTGAATTTTTTTTCGAAAGCCTCTATGCATGTATTTATTCGAAAAACAGTTTTTTTTAGCCAAAAAATCATAAATATTCCTGTATGGTCTTACAAATTTGATTCCTGTGAACGAAAAGCGTTTATACTTCTTGTGTACTCACCAAATACATTAGCGAACATGCGCAGCGAATATGGGAATCCGTGAAGATCATTACCGACAATGATACTTTTAATTAAAATTCTTTTTTTTAACTTTATCCGCATAAGCGTATAGCTCTTCGAAATAATTTCATTTCATTTTATTCAAATAAACTTATGTCATTGCAATGAATACAATTTTTTATTTATTACTTTTTCCAGTTATTCATTGTATTCACTCACTTCTGCTTGCGCTGGCAATAATTTTACTTTTTATAAATGAATTATTCTAATATGAGTCAACACAACCTCATAGAAATTACACACACTATATTCGTTGATGCCTATTTACTTTTTAGAACAAAATACGTTATTTATTCGATTGTTTTTTTAAACCTCTTATAACTGTAGTCATTATTTGTCTCTTTTTTCTTTATAAACTGAATACTCAAAATGTGTAAAATAAATACGTACTTTACAAAATTATACTCGCTATTCTGCACTTTCATTAATTGAAAAATTTATAGTTTTTTATTATATTTTTATACTGCCACTTACAATTAATGAATAATGAACTGTCAAAATCCGAATAAACATCACACCTTAATGTCTGAGCAATGAATATAACCAGTATTTTACAATATATTACCACGAAAAAATTATTGCGTTAACGTTGTAACGTGTAAAAATATATTAATTTTATGAATACCTTGTAACTAATTGACTATCGTCGACTACCTAAGGCCGAGCTAAACCTGCAATTATCGGCACCGAGTGAGACGCGCGAGGTATAAGTGGCGCCATCTCCCACGATCGAGCGGCGACTCGATCGATATCTAACCGAGCGCAAGCGCAGACGAGAGATCGGAAGCACAGCAGCGCTGCCGAGCGGGCTTGCGGCGAAAGCACGCTCAAGGTCGAAGAAAGGCGAAAGCGAGGGAAAATCGGCCTCGCCGATTGGACGAAAGTGACGACACTAATTTTGCACACGGCACCGACCGAGCACACGATTAGCTCGGCGGCTAACACCGGAAATACGTCAGGATAATACCGACTCGGTATTGGAGGGCGAGGGGAGCCCCCCGCGCAGAACCAATCAAGAAAATTAATATGCAAGGATCGCACGCAGACGCGAATCCGCCAATTTTCTGCAAAACCGACGAGGAGGGAGACGAAAGCGGGGTATAAAAGACGGCGATTTCGACATCCGATCATGAGTTCAACGATCTACTTTACCATCGGCCAGCTCTCCAGGACTACCAGTGAACAGTGAAAAGTGAAAAGTGAAAAAGTGAGTAGAAGTGAATTAAAGTGAATTTGTGCCAAAAAGGACTTATAAAAATGTCGTGCTGTTTGGACTTGTAAATTTGGTGCGAATTTGGACTTATAAATTTCGTGCCTGTCTGGACTTATAAAATTTGGTGCAAGTTCGGACTTATAAAAATTGTGCATTTCGGACTTACAAAATTTGTGTAATTTGGACTTATAAAAGTTGTGCGAATTGGAACTTATAAACATCTGTGCTGTAAGGACTTATAAATAATTGGACCGAGTGGACTTAGAAAAATTGTGGCGATTCGGACTTGGAAAATTATACGGCAAGTAGACTTATAAACTGTTGGACTAAGTGGAACTTACAAAATTATCGGGAAATTTGACTTATACAGTGAGTTCAAAAAGGACTTAGAGCTCATCAAAAGACAACGAAAAGTGACTTAGAGAACATTGTGAAGAGTTAACTGAGATTTAGACACGATCTCCACCGCCGTGATACGATAAAATTATCAAGTTCGGCAACACTCAGTGAAGTTCGGTAATGTGACCAAAGTGACCGGTCAGATCTGCTGCAAGTGCCCAAGTGAACAATATTCCAACACCGAGGGTACTAAAAAGGCACACCCAGGGAGAGGTTCAAGTTCCCTGAAGGGTTACCAACCATCAGAGTAAGGTAAAACCCTCGATTTCGCGAAATAACACCAATTGCAAATCGCGAGGTGAACGAGCTGTCACCGTCGTTCGCTGTGACGTCACCGTGGGAATCGCCGAGCGAGGCAGTCAGCGATGCTGCACGACGATCGAGAAGCTGCTCGCGCCTGCGCAGTGCGAACAACGCGAAATAAAATCAGCTTTGCTAATTCTTCCAAATAATTAATAAATAAATAAGTAAATAAAATGGAAATTAAAAGACGAGATCCGAGATCTGATTTATAATAATATTCTCTATTGCATTACGGACACACCGTTTGGATTAAGTATTTAAATATTGAGAGTAAAGAGATCCGAATAATAGAAAAAGACTAAGGGTTAAATTACATTGAGACCTGTATTGTACCAATAAAGAACAGTATTTGCTTATAAATTTGTCTCTGACACGCCAGCCCATAATTCCTAGACGCTCGAGTCCACGATTCCTTCTGTATGAGTATCGTGTCCCTTAAAGAGGCGCACAAATAGAGAAAAATAATTGTACAGGAGCCTTGCTCAAGTTACAACGTCTAAATTTGTAAAAAGACTACAATTACTGTAAAAATCGTAGCCGATAATCGTATTTCCATTTCTCGGCTACGATATTTAGGCACTCACTCTTCAGAGAAAGTGTCTATTACAATTGCCTTCCATGACTTGTAACTCCTCTACATAAGAATTCAATAATAACTCCCGAGTGGCCCGGGTGACGCAATACCGCGAGAGCCCGGGAGATACTGAATGGCCAGCAAGAGCCCGTCGGACAGGCTCGCTGAGGCACAAGTGGCGCCATCCGACGGGATCGAGCGGCGGCTCGATCGATGCCGAATCGCGCGCCTGCGTAGGAACCAGATTCGACGAGAGGTCGGAAGTACAGACGCGCTGTCCAGCGGAACAAAGTCCAAAGTTCAGTCAAGGTCAGAATAAATTAAATGCGAGGGAAAATCGGCACCGATCATTGGACAAAAATGATACTGAAAAGGGCACACGGCACCGACCGAGCCACCATTAACTCGGCAGGTAGTGCCGGAAATACGTCATGATAATACCGACCCGGTATTCGATGGCGAGGAGAGCTCCCCGCGCAGAACCAGTCAACAAAATTAACACACAAGGATCGCATGCAGATGCGAATCCGCCAATTTTCTGCAAAACCGACGAGGAGGGAGACGAAAGCGGGGTATAAAAGACGGCGATTTCGACATCCGATCATCAGTTCATCGGATCTACTTTATCATCGGCCAGCTCTCCAGTGGACTACAAGTGAAAAGTGAAAAGTGAAAAGTGAAAAGTGAAAAGTGAAAAGTGAAAAGTGAAAAGTGAAAAGTGAAAAGTGAAAAGTGAAAAGTGAAAAGTGAAAAGTGAAAAGTGAAAAGTGAAAAGTGAAAAGTGAAAAGTGAAAAGTGAAAAGTGAAAAGTGAAAAGTGAAAAGTGAAAAGTGAAAAGTGAAAAGTGAAAAGTGAAAAGTGAAAAGTGAAAAGTGAAAAGTGAAAAGTGAAAAGTGAAAAGTGAAAAGTGAAAAGTGAAAAGTGAAAAGTGAAAAGTGAAAAGTGAAAAGTGAAAAGTGAAAAGTGAAAAGTGAAAAGTGAAAAGTGAAAAGTGAAAAGTGAAAAGTGAAAAGTGAAAAGTGAAAAGTGAAAAGTGAAAAGTGAAAAGTGAAAAGTGAAAAGTGAAAAGTGAAAAGTGAAAAGTGCAAAGTGCAAAGTGAAAAGTGAAAAGTGAAAAGTGAAAAGTGAAAAGTGAAAAGTGAAAAGTGAAAAGTGAAAAGTGAAAAGTGAAAAGTGAAAAGTGAAAAACTGAAATAAAGTGAGTTGGTGCAAAAAGGACTTATAAAATTTGTGCCGATTTGGACTTATAAAATTGGTGCGATTTGAACTTATAAATTTGTTGCCGTTTGGACTTGTAAATTTCGTGCGGTTTCGGACTTATAAAATTTGTGCTATGTGAATTTATAAAATCTGTACCAATTCGGACTTATGAATTTCGTGCCAGTTGGAACTTATAAAAGTCTGGGCTGTGCGAACTTATAAATTGTTGGACCGACTGGACTCAGAACAATTGTGGCAATTCGGACTTAGAAAATTATGCTGCAATTGAACTTATAAATTTCCCGACCCAGTGGAACTTATAAAATTATCGTGGAAATGAACTTGTCAATTGTGTCTCAAAAAGGACTTAGAGCTCGTCAAAACGGCGAGAAGTGACTTAGAAACCCTTGTCAAGAGTTAAGTGAGATTTAGACACGATCTCCACCGACGTGAGACGATAAAATTATCAAGGTCGGCAACACTCAGTGCCGTTCGGTAAGGTGACCGAAGTGACCGGTCAGATACGCTGCAAGTGCCCAAGTGAACAATATTCCAACACCGAGGGTACTAAAAAGGCACACCCAGGGATAAGTTCAAGTTCCCTGAAGGGTTACCAACCATCAAAGTAAGGTAAAATCCTCGGTTTCGCGAAATAACACCAATTGCAAATCGCGAGGTGAACGAGCTGTCACCGTCGCTCGCCGTGACATCACTGTGGGAATCGCCGAGCGAAGCAGCCAGTTGCACTGCACAACGATCGAGAAGCTGCCCGCGGCTGTGTAGTGCGATTGACACGAATACTAAACTTATTTCTACTAAACTCTTCTAAACAATTGATAAATTAATAAATTAATTAATTAAATTAAATTAAATTAAATTAAATTAAGACGAAATCGATGATCCGAATATACTTAGAATTACATTATCTGTTGCATTACCGACACACTGTTTGGAATAATTATTTGAATATCAAGAGTAAAGAGACCCGAATAAAAGAAAAGGAAAACGGGTTAAATCACAGTGGGACATGTAATTTGCTAATAAAAATCATTATTTGCTCATAAATTTATCTCTGACACACCAACCCATAATTCGTGGACGCTCGAGACCACGAATCCTTCTGTATGAGTGTCCGTTCCTCGTAAGGAGGTGCGCAAATACCGGAAAATTATTGTACAGAGCCTTGCTCAAGTTACAGACTACATACATAAATATCAACAATATTTTGGTTTAATGACTTACATGTATTTATACTTCGTTTGCATTATATATGGGGCATTCCATACCGATTCGACCTACGTCGGACCCTCGACCTCTTCAATTCGGTAGGCAATTTTTTATAATATTGTTCTAACTCTAAGAATCACTCAAAATTTTTTTATTTTTTTTTTAATTTGCATTCATTACAATTTTTCAAAGTCAACATATTTTTAGCCGGAATTAAAAATTCTGAAAAATCCGGTATTTGATATAAAAATTTTTAAGCCTACATCCAGAATGTCCAAACATTTGCTTCTAGATGTTTTTGAGCTTTTTCTTTCTTTTTTTAAGTGAACATATTGTTAGCCCAAATTAAAAAATCTGAAAAAATTCTCAAAAGTCCTGTATCAGATATGAACATTTTCAAGCCTAGCGCGAAAGGGGCATCACATTAGCTTCTATTTATTTTATTTTTTAAATAATTTTAAATAATTTTAAGTAATTTTAAATAATTTTAAATAATTTTAAATAATTTTAAATAATTTTAAATAATTTTAAATAATTTTAAATAATTTTAAATAATTTTAAATAATTTTAAATAATTTTAAATAATTTTAAATAATTTTAAATAATTTTAAATAATTTTAAATAATTTTAAATAATTTTAAATAATTTTAAATAATTTTAAATAATTTTAAATAATTTTAAATAATTTTAAATAATTTTAAATAATTTTAAATAATTTTAAATAATTTTAAATAATTTTAAATAATTTTAAATAATTTTAAATAATTTTAAATAATTTTAAATAATTTTAAATAATTTTAAATAATTTTAAATAATTTTAAATAATTTTAAATAATTTTAAATAATTTTAAATAATTTTAAATAATTTTAAATAATTTTAAATAATTTTAAATAATTTTAAATAATTTTAAATAATTTTAAATAATTTTAAATAATTTTAAATAATTTTAAATAATTTTAAATAATTTTAAATAATTTTAAATAATTTTAAATAATTTTAAATAATTTTAAATAATTTTAAATAATTTTAAATAATTTTAAATAATTTTAAATAATTTTAAATAATTTTAAATAATTTTACAAAACGAAACAAATAGAAGCTAATGCGATGCTACTTTCGCTCCAGGCTTGAAAATTTTCATATCTGATACATGTTTTTTGAGAATTTTTAATTCCGGCTAAAAATATGTTCACTTTGAAAAATTGTAATTAATGCAAATTAAAAAAATAAAATAAAAAAAAAATGTTGAGTGATTTTTAGAGTTAGAACAATATTATAAAAAATTGCCAACCGCGTGTATACATATATATATATATACACACATAGTTAATTATGCATATTAAGGAAAAACATTTCATCTGCATAGAGGTTGGGAAATATTTCCCCAATTACGCTAAGAATAATAATAGTAAGGTTCAATATCGACGAGCGGGAGGAATCGGTCTTTTTCCATCTCCGTTGCTGGCATAGAAATATGGCCACTTTTTAGCATAGTCGGAAAAAAAATCGTATGCCACACTGGAGGAGCGAATTTTCACCTCGCGTGGAAGTAAACTTCAGACTCCGTGAAAATCCCACACTTCCCTCCCTTGTAGCATAATGTACTATTGTACTATTGTACTAGTGTACTAAGGTACCAAGGTACCAAGGTACCAAGGTTTTTTTTTTTTTTTTTTTTTTTTTTTTTTTTTTTTTTCGGAGGGGGGAAATGCTTTATGCACCATAGGCTGCTTAAAGCAACCCGTGTGTCGGACTCGCAGTTATGCTCTACCGACTAAAACCCTAAACCTCCTTCCGTCATTGACCTTCTCATACCCCCGCGGCACCGCCGCTAGGCATTACTTCGCGGGGGTGGTCTAGCCGTAGCTTTTCCTCGATTCTTGCGACTTCGTCTTTCTACTGTTGTCCACGGCGAGGCACAGCTGCCGCTGACTTCTTTCTCTCACGTTCCTCGCTGCGCACAGCTTTCAGTACTGTCGTGGCGAAACTGCTTATTGCCTCCCAGTTCGCTTCCGATGTCAGCATGTGTTGCGTCAGGTTGTCAGGTGTTGCGACTTCTCCTAGTCTTTCCTCCAAGTCTGCACGTTCCTGTTGGAAGCGTGGACACTGGAAAAACACGTGTTCTGCGTCGTCTGGCAGTCCGCACCCCACTGTGCAGTCCGGAGATTCCTCATGGCCGAACCGATGTAAATACGCTCGGTAGCAGCCATGTCCCGTGAGCATTTGTGTCAGGTAATAGTTGGCCTGGCCGTGTTTGCGTTTCACCCACCTGTCAATTTGGGGGATGAGACGGTGAGTCCACCTTCCCTTCGTCGACGTATCCCACTCCACTTGCCATTTCATCAGGCTTTCCATGTGAGCCTCCTTTTGTTGCTCTCTCCGATGCTCTAGAGGTGATTTCCTCTGTTCAAAGAGAGTTCTTCTTTCTTCCGCCAGTATTCTTATAGGCGTCATGCCCGCAATGACGCACACAGCATCTGTCGACACTGTGCGATATGCGCTGCAGACCCTTAAGGCACTGAGACGGTATACCGTTTCCATCTTACGATGGTATTCCGCGATCTTCAGGGCATCTCCCCAGACAGCAATCGCATATGTAAGGATAGAAGTCACTACTGTTGCTAGCAGTTTCCTCCTGTCCTGTCGTGGGCCACCGACATTCGGCATAAGCCGTGCCAGCGCCGTCGCGACCTTGGCCGCCTTCGTCGCCACGTGCTCAACATGTGGTTTAAAGTTGAGCCATGAGTCTAGTATCACCCCCAGGTATTTGATGTACGGCTGGGAAGTGATTGTGTGCTCTCCGACTGTTAGATTGATCGTTTCCATCTTCTTACGACTTGTAATAAGCAGGGCTTCTGTTTTGTGTTCCGCTAATTGGAGTCCCATTGCACCCATCCAGCGTTGAATCCGATGATACGTATCCTCGAAAATCCCAGAAGCTTCTTCCAGGAACTTGGCCACAATAGCTACCATAGCATCATCTGCAAAGGCAGTTATTTCGGCTTCTGCTGGTAGTTCCAGCTTCAATAGCCCATCATACATTATATTCCACAGAAGTGGCCCCAATACTGAGCCCTGGGGTACCCCTCCGGTAACGCGGTAATCCTTTGGACCATTTTCTGTTTCATACTTGAGGAATCTATCACTGAGATAACTTTTCACTAACTTTTTCAGATACGTTGGTACCACGAGTCTATCGAGTGCGAGACAGATGGTGTCCCACTTGGCTGAGTTAAAGGCGTTTTTGATGTCGAGGGCGACGACCAAGCAGTATTTCTTGGATCCCCTTTTCCAACGTTTTCCCGCCGTAGCCGCCTTAGCTTTGTTGACGACTTTTTCGATAGCATCTAGCGTTGACCGTGACTTTCTGAAGCCATACTGGTTGTCCGCTAGGGCATTTCCAATAGCGGCTTCAATTCGGTCATGGATAATGCGCTCCAAGATTTTCCCGGCAGTGTCGAGCATGCACAGAGGTCGATATGACGCTGGATCGTCTGGCGGTTTTTTTCCCTTGGGCAGCAGGACTAGTTTCTGCCATTTCCAGCGTTCGGGGAAGGCTCCTTCTCTGAGGCATGCATTATACATGTCCAGGAATATGTGCGGAGCTGTCTTGATGGCTGATTTTAGGGCAATATTTGGGATATTGTCCATTCCCGGCGTCTTTTTGTTTCCCACCTTACTGCACGCTCGAATCAATTCCTCATGTGTGATTGGAGGTATGGCGTCTCCATTTTCGTAATTCACCCGATAGTTCGCTGGTTGCTGCTCTGGGAACAGTGTTGCGACTATGTTCTGGAGTTGGTCGGGGCAGGTAGGCTGTTGTCTTGACTGACCTTTCAGTCGAGTCATGACCACCCTGTACGGTCTACCCCATGGATCATGATCGACTTCGTTTTGTAGCTCAATCCAAGTTCGGCGCTTGCTGCGTTTGATTGCTTTGGTGAGCCTGGCACGTGCCTCTTTATGCAGATTCTCCAGTGCTAGGTATATGGGTTTCCCTTTAGCTCGTTGGGCAATCCTTCTGCTGCGGTTGCTCTCCCTTCGTAGCCTGGCTATTTCGGGATTCCACCAGTAAACGGGGGAGTGGCGGTTACTACCTCTCCGTCTTGGCATCGTAGCATCGCAAGCCCTAGTCACTCTGCCGATTACGTCTTCCACTATCTCTTCCATTGAGTATACCAGGGTGTCTTCCTTTTCCAGGGTCAAACAAAACACGTCTTCGTCAAACGTATTTGCCTTCCAGCCGCTGGTCTTTGGTCTGCCCAGTAGTGGGCAACCGTTTTTGTTCTCCCTCGCGATGGTCCACGTAATGGCTCAATGATCACTGTGTAGGTAGGTGTCTGTCACTTGCCAGTGTGTATCTCCATTCATGAGGCCCTCACTAACCATAGTGAGATCTATGAATGAGCTGGCCAGGCCTTTAACGAAGGTCGGTGACATTCCATCATTGAGCAGGACCAAGTTCAGCACGGACAGCGTTTCCAAGAGTACCCGCCCCCTTGGGCCCGTTACCCTGCTACCCCAGTCCACGGCCCATGCGTTAAAGTCTCCCGCTATCGCTCGTGGGTTTCGATCCTTAGCATCATTTACCAGTCGGTCCAAAGTTTCTTCGAAGTCCTCGTATGCCATGCTTGGGGGCATGTAACAGCTGTAGATGTGTACGCCGTTGATTTTGGCCCTAACGAAACCAATTTCTCGCGTTTCCATGGTCTCCTGGTAGGGATATTTGGAGCAAGACCAGATGGCAGCTCTACCCGACGCGTCTGCTTCCCACGTTCGGAGGTCGAGGTTCCGGTATGGTTCCGCGATTATCGCTACGTCAATCTTCTGTTCCCGCACCGTCTGCATAAGCAGGTCTTGTGCTACCTCGCAATGGTTCAGGTTTATTTGGATTACTCTCATTTCCGTTTTTGGATGAGCGCCTGGCAGGCCTGCTTGTAGGTAACGCACTTGCTGCTCCCAGCAACGTGCCTGCTAGCTTCCTCATTCACGTTTCCACTACATAGTACACAGTGGGGTTCTGTTGTACACTGGTTAATTTTGTGACCGTCGGCGCCGCAATTGATGCAGCAGTTCGTCCTGTCAACTCCGGATTTGCAGTATCTCGCCAAGTGTCCGTACTGCCAACACTTGAAACACTTGGTTGGCTTCATGGACTGACGCACTCGGCAGATGACCCAGCCGACTCGTAGCTTACCCCTTTCGGTGACTTTGTTCGCCTCTTCCGTGGGCAATAGCACTACAGCAGTCTGAGTATTGCCGTACGCCTTGCGGATGGATTTGATGTCGTCCATGTTAACATCGTATTCATCGCCGAGGACATTCTGGAGTGAATCTCGGATCTCCTCCTTCGTGGTAACTTCGTCGAGATCTTTGATTTCGATCGATGTTTGCTGGATTCGGCACTTAACTACAGCCTCCTCGCCCAAGACTCTTCTAATGGCCGTGCAGTACTGTGCCGTCTTTTCTTCCTTGGCCTTGCTAAGGATGAGGATGATGTCTCCACCGTCCGTTCTGCGTACGTTCCAAGGTACCAAGGTACCAAGGTACCAAGGTACCAAGGTACCAAGGTACCAAGGTACCAAGGTACCAAGGTACCAAGGTACCAAGGTACCAAGGTACCAAGGTACCAAGGTACCAAGGTACCAATGTACCAATGTACTAATGTACTGTAACTAATTGACTATCGTCGACTACCTAAGGCCGAGCTAAACCTGCAATTATCGGCACCGAGTGAGACAGCGCGAGGTATAAGTGGCGCCACCTCCCACGATCGAGCAGCGATTCGATCGATATCGAACCGAGTGTAAGCGCAGACGAGAGATCGGAAGCACAGCGGCGCTGCCGAGCGGGCTTGCGGCGAAAGCACGCTCAAGGTCGAAGAAAAGCGAAAGCGAGGGAAAATCGGCCTCGCGGATTGGATAAAAGTGACGACATCGATTTTGCACACGGTACCGACCGAGCACACTATTCGCTCAGGAGGTAACACCGGATAATCGTCACTATAATACCGACCCGGGATTGGAGGGTAGAGGACGATGACACTGCCAACCAATAGCAAAATTAATAACCAGGCGACCGCACGCAGACGCGAGTCCGCCAAATCCCTGCAGACCCGACGGAGTGGGAGTCCAAAATCGGGGTATAAAAGACGGCGATTTCAACATACGATCATCAGTTCAACGATCTACATTACCATCGGCCAGCTCTCCAGGACTACCAGTGAAAAGTGAAAAGTGAAAGTGAAAAAGTGAGTAAAAGTGAATTAAAGTGAATTTGTGCCAGAAAGGACTTATAAAAATTTCGTGCCGTTTGGACTTGTAAATTTGGTGCGAATTTGGACTTATAAATTTCGTGCCATTTGGACCTATAAATTTCGTGCCATTTGGACTTATAAAATTTGTGCCATTTGGACTTATAAATTTTGTGCCGATTCGAACTTATAAAATTTGTGTCAATTGGGACTTGTAAAATCTGTGCGGTGAGAACTTGCAAATTACTGGACCGAGTAAGCTTAGAATAATTATGCCGATGCGGACTTGAAAAACTACACGCCTGGTGAAGAGTTAAGTAAGATTTAGACTCGATTTACACCGATGTGCAACGATAAAATCGCCAAACTAGGCAACACTCGGTGCAGTTTGGTAAAGTGACCGAAGTGACCGGTCAGATATGGTGCAAGTGACCGTATGAACAATATTGGAGCACTAAGGGCATAAATAGGCACACCTAGGGCTAAGTTCAAGTTCCCTGAGGGGTTACCGGCCATCAAAGTGAGGTAAAACCCTTTATTTCGCGAAGTAACACCAATTGCAAATCGCGAGGTGAGCGAGCTGTCACCGTCGCTCGCTGTGACGTCACCGTGGGAATCGCCGAGCGAGGCAGCCAGCTGTACTGCACGACGATCGAGAAGCTGCCCGCGCCTGCGCAGCGCGATCAACAAAATAAATTAATTTCTGATAAACTCTTCCAAGTAATCAATAAATAAATAAGTAAATAAAATAGAAATTAAAAGACGAGACCCGAGATCTGATTTATAATTTTCTATTGCATTTTCTATTGCATTTTCTATTGCATTTTCTATTGCATTACGGACACACTGTGTGGATTAAATATTTAAATATTGAAAGTAAAGAGATCCGAATATCAGAAAAAGAAAAAGGGTTAAATTACATTGAGACCTGTATTGTACCAATAAAGAACAGTATTTGCTGATAAATTTATCTCTGACACGCCAGCCCATAATTCCTAGACGCTCGAGTCCACGAATCCTTCTGTATAAGTATCGTGTCCCTTAAAGAGGCGCACAAATACAGAAAATTATTGTACAGGAGCCTTGCTCAAGTTACAGTACTAATGTACTAATGTACTAATGTACTAATGTACTAATGTACTAACGTACTAATGTACTAACGTACTAATGTACTAACGTACTAACGTACTAACGTACTAACGTACTAACGTACTAACGTACTAACGTACTAATGTACTAACGTACTAATGTACTAATGTACTAATGTACTAATGTACTAATGTACTAATGTACTAATGTACTAATGTACTAATGTACTAATGTACTAATGTACTAATGTACTAATGTACTAATGTACTAATGTACTAATGTACTAATGTACTAATGTACTAATGTACTAATGTACTAATGTACTAATGTACTAATGTACTAATGTACTAATGTACTAATGTGCTAATGTACTAATGTACTAATGTACTAATGTGCTAATGTACTAATGTACTAATGTACTAATGTACTAATGTACTAATTACTGATTTGGTAAACTAGTATTACCAAACTGTTTGGTAATACTAGTTTAACCTTTTAGTCGGGTGAATTAAATCTTATTCGGCTCAACTAAAATTTGATAACAATATCTTATTCGTTTTTCACCATTTCCAATAAAACATTTGCTACCATTAATAAACTTATTTTTCAGAGCAGGCTTATGCATTCTTCGGCATTTTTTTTTTCATTATTATTTTCATTATCTTTCTGTTCACAGAAAGTTCACGTGGTATCTTACCTAGTCTTGTTTAGTCGCATAAAATGATTCAAAACATGCTGTGGATTAGCTGTAATTTTCGTTCCAGTATAGTATGAACATAAGTACTGAGCATTTTATACTTGTAAAGCAAATGCATTCTTCTGCGCTTTCGTTATTAATATTACAGTCCAACCGAATAGAGTTGCAACTTCCGGGCGCACAACCCAGAGCCAAGAAATCAGAAATTCCACAACAGAAAAAATAGACGATGTCGATTAAGTCTAGGTCTAAATTTCGACTATACATGCAAATTTATTGTACACATGTACACATTCAAATAAAATGTAATCGATTCTTCATTTCCAATTAGCTTGTGACGTTCACAAGAAGCCTGCTCCGTCATCTCCAAATAGCTCGGAAATGAATCGGGCTGATAAGGTAGAGCGCCATGGACACGGGCGCTTACCCGTTGAGCCAGCAGCGGACCAGCCGGTCTTACCCCGGGATCGACCGTGCACTTTCGATCACGGGCTAAGCACGCGAGTATTGCGTCAGCCGCGCACGATCTCGGGAGGCGAGGGAAGAGATGTCGCTCTGACGTCAGAAGAGGCAAGGAAGGAGTACCGAATTGCGCCGTGTGCACACCGCAGATTCGGTATAAAAGGCGGCCCGGAAGAATAGAGAGTCACTCTTGGCTGGGTCGTACCTCCGGGCATAACAAAGTCTCCTCTTCGAACGCCAGCACCGGTAACTTCTCCTGGTGACGGAAGTAACCACCATTGTGTGGGGTAACCTTTTTCGACTTTCCCTGGTGACGGGGATAACCGCTGTCGTCTGCGACTCTATCATTTCGTTTGATCTTTTTCTTTTTATAGTTATATTTATATTTTTTTATTTATTAAAAGGATGTATGACGCTGGTCGATATAAAGAAAGCTACGAACAAATTTTATAAGTTACGAAAATCACCGAAGATTTAATTTAATTTGTATAAAATAAACTGGAAAATATTTAAATTGACATTTTGAATCAATTACTCGAATTTTTATTCTACAGCACCTGTGCTCACAAATAAACGTGAGCAGAGAACGCGCATAACATCACTTTTGGAGCAGAGAGCTGTAAACCTCCGAAAGTGAAACGTTACAAGCTTGAACACTGAAATTATATTTCCTTCTTTTTATCTTAGCACAGCCGGTAAAAATTTCATTCGCCGTCAAATTCTACTTTATCGACATCAAATAATCGATATTTCTGTGTTTCTTTAAGTAAATCGATTACTGATAATCGATATTTCTAATAATCGATTATTTTACCATCGATATTTTTTAACAACATCGCCCATCCCTAGCGTAGGGGACGTAGCATACCCATCGCCCGGGACGTCGAGTCTGATGCACAGACTCGACGCTCCGCGATAGCTATCCCTGGCCAGAGTGTAAGCTATCGTGCTCAGGCTTCATGGCACCGGGGTATGGTGCATAGTAGCGATGCTTCTAGGTGTATCAGGCGACTATCCTAGAATACTTTGAGCCTCGACCATGATCCCTTGCGTGACTACATTTAGGGATGCCGGGGGACAGGGGCCTAGGCCAATGATACCCGGAACAATCGGCAATCCAAAGAAGGGAGACTGTGGGGCCGTGTACTGGCCCAGATACCTTGTACAACCGGTAATAGCCTACGAGGAGTTGCTGGAGCACGGAGGACTGACAAAAGGTACCCTGAGCAACCGATAATCCCTAATGAAAAGGTGTCAAGACGCAGAAGTAGGTGCGAAAAGTCAATGACATCACGAGGAACGTCTGTTGATTGTGTTCCGCGTCTGAGGAATACAACTTGGACAATTAGGGCGGTGCGAGTGCCCCACGAGGCCCGAGTTCATTGGTCCAGCTGGACTGAGTGCTCGTATCGCTATTTAAAATAAAATAAAAAATGTACTATTACTAATTCCTTACTATTACTAATTACTAATGTATTACTAATTACTAATTACTAATGTATATTGTGCCTCGGACGTCCGTGCCCCTGAGTATTTTTGGACTGCAAAGACCGATGTAGTTTAAATGTACTGCGAAGCAATATTTCTAGCTGCGAAGTGTGGATACACGGTAAAAAATCGGTGTTAAAATTGGCGCCGTTTTAACACCAGCGCGGTGTCTATATAGGTCCATGAATTTTGTGTTAACCGAGTACTCTGCCATGGCGTAAACCTACTGTGTACGAAAATTCGTGTAAATTAAGAATTTCACTCAACACCGTATAGTTAACACCAATCTACATTAATACTGTTCGGTATAAAAACACCCCGAAGTGTAGCAGATTGACACAAATCTGTGTGATGACTATTATTATTGTTAATGACCTTTACAATGAATGGATAATGTATTTGAAATGGGTTTTCAACTAATGAATACCAACAGATACTCACTTTACCAATGAAATATTAGACGGCGTTCGACGAACAATATGATTTTAGGGAATTTAGTAAATCTTTTTCGAGCTTTTCACTAAATGTGTCTTCACCGTCATATGTTAACATTAAATTGATCGACGTTAATGTACCACTACTGCGATATTAATATTATATTAATTTTAAGACTGAATTTATACACTTATATGTGGGGGATTCCATCCGATTTCAGTCATCCTCCGGCCGAAATCGGAGTTGAATAATAAATACAGAACATTGCGTCCAAAATAAAATATACATTTTTCATGATATTCAAAAACTTCAAAATAACATAAAATTTGAACGGTTCGATCGATTCTCTCGAAATTTCAATGGAATTATCGAGCAATCGTACTTCATCTGTGTAAGCGTTTTTAGGCAGATAGCTCAAAAATTGTAAAAGCTGGAATGCACACAAGCATTTTTGAAGAAATAACAAATTGTGTACAAAAATAAATAAACATTTAAAAATTAAATTTTGAACAAAGATTGACTATAACCACACATGCTGTGTATAAAATTTCAGCGCGATCGGTTGAGGCATTCCCGAGTTATAGCGGTTTGAATTTTTCGCGACTAATTCACACGCACGCATGCACACACAGCACTCACAGCATGTGTGGTTCATCTACGAATAAAATAAGCGGTAGATTCGTGATCAGTGTGGAAAAATACATAAAAAATAGTCCTGGAGCGACGATTAACGAAACAAGTTTAGCGGGAATTTGTATAGCCGAAATTGAAAAATTAGTGATTTTGAGTATTTTTAAACAGCGATTTCTTTGCTTCCTGATGGAATCGCGGAAAATTATGTTTCATATTAAACGTATATAAAGGCAGGAAAAAAGTTTCGCTCGAATTAGAAGGGGTCAGGCCGGAGGATGGCCGAAATCGGATTGAATCCCCCATGTACACCTATAGTAGCGTTGAGATGACTTAATTAACACCGAAATGATAAACTGATATGTACACCTACGGTAGTGTTAAAATGGTATTAATTTTAACACCGAATTGATGAACTTATATGTACACCAACAGCAGTGTCAAATGGCATTTTTTTTATTTCAACACGAATTATGACAATTCTATACCGGTATAGTATTGATTTGCTACAAAACCATATGGTGTGACTTGTAACAAAGTAAGACCGGCTCTTGTTTTTACACTTTGCACCGAGTAAAATGGACTCTATAATGGTGTTATTATTAACACTGGTGTTTTTTACACCGCACACTCTGGCAGTTTACACCGGCAATTTTTTTACAGTTTAAGTATGCACTATGGAAGTATTTTAAATCCTTTAGGCCGGTGATTTTTAAACTTGAAAAAAAAACCGCTTTTTAAAACATATTTTCACACTTGGCTCCGTACGATGTTGTAACTTGGGTGTATGTGAACCAATATGCACAGCGAGAGAAAAAACCCTTGAACAATCCTACGATGGTGATTACCTACAATGATATTTTTGAATGTATCGCAATTACAATGCTGACAAATTTTTGTTCGCTCGGTATAACTCAAATATCGACTCCAGAAGTGTGGGAATTTTTGCACAGGTACAATAATTCCGTATCGTTAATATCCAGCCTGAGCTAAGTGGACATCTTTATTAAAAGAAAAATACCACAATTCTGCCTGGATAGAATGTTCTGAAAATTAAAAAGTCAAAAATATAGTTTCCTAATCAGACACTGAGAAAAATCGGAGATGGAGCGATCATTTATGAGAGGTTGACCCAATCAAATATTATTGGCGCAATGATGATTTAGGTGGGTTAAACCACCGAGAGGTTGCGTTAGCAACATAAGGTTTGTTCAACCTCTCGGTGAGGTTAAATACGGCGAAACTCATGGTGAACTTGAATCAATAGATCTCATTGAGGTTAAGCCAACCTGAGTGACGATGATTGATTCAAATTGAGGTTGAATGGTTCAAGTTCACCATAGGTTTCGCCGTATTTAACCTCGCCAAGAGGTTGACTCAAGCTTGTATCCTTAACTCAACTGCTCGCCGGTTGAGTCACCTATATTGTCATTGAGCCACATTCGGTTGGCTCAAGTGTTCATGTATGTTCTCTCCATCACCCTTTTTCTCTCAGTGTAGCTTTCTTTTTGAGGAAGATAATTAACAATAATTGTTGAATACGGTTGTAGTCGATTCGTGAACATGGGAAAGGACCACAACCTCTTCGAGGTAACTCCAAATGGAGCCTCGTCATATTACTTTCTAGACTGCGTAAGCACGTATGTCTCGGCATACGTGTCTCTGAGCATAGTAGGTTCATAGTCAGAAGATTGTATTCGGCCTTGAACGACGGCTCGACTTTAAGTCTCCGAATTGTAAGAATAAAGAACTCCTTTGTCTTCCAACATCCCTTCCGCCATGTGCGCAAGCGTGTAACTAACGCTATCGTCTCTTTCGAGTTGATCCTCCTTTATGGAGAGTGCGTTAATTAACGCTATCGTCTCATTAGAGTCGATCCTCCTTATGAAGAGTGCGTTAATTAACGCTATCGTCTCATTAGAGTCGATCCTCCTTATGGAGAGTGCGTTATAGAGGCGTCAGCAATCCAGCTGCCTCTTCGAATCGAGATCATGTGGCGCGAAATCCCGTCCTCCACACCTTATCCTGCCAGTCCAGTACCGAACTGTTTACCTTCTATTTGGAAGAAGTCGATCTAAAAAATCGTGAGTTTGATATTCCGGTCCTCCGGAGTCTCGAAAGCTTTCGATGGCGCCCGAACAGGGACTCTATTCTGATGTGGCTTTCCCCCCGTTCCTTACTCTTACAAAGAGTGTTATTCGAGAAATGCTCTAGAAGGCATTTCGAGATCACACTCTTTGGGGGGGGGGGGGGGAGGCTATGAAACGGGACGTCCTACCCCCCGGTAGGTCTTCCCGCTTTCCGCGAGATGGTGAGTCGGCGGAGCTCGATTAGCCGTCAAGCTCAAGAAGGATCGTGTCGAACGACACTATAGCGATGTTGCAAAACGAAGCATCTCCTCGCCGTAGAAGCTATCCCGTCCGCCGGTTGCAATAATCAGAGTCCGGTGCTCGGGGGTACAATTATGGAGGCAACGTCTCCTGGTGCCCTACAAGTTCTTGGATCTGATACAGGTTCACTAAATTTCTAATACTTCTCTAACACTAATAGCATTTCCGAATGCTCGGCTTGAAAGCAAAAGCTACGTGTACGTACGAATCTGCTATGGTTCTAAGGCCCCAAGTAAGCCGCGCGGCCACTTTTATAGCCTCGGAAGAGTTATATAACGTATCTCATGGAGGTGCAAAAATCGTCCGATGTCATGTGGTCAGTCCCTATGATTTTACACGCGTAACGTAGGTTCATTGGGCCTAGACTCGTCTCCACTTGGGCGCCCGCTGTAGCCAAGGTGATCCTGGCGCCCTCCGTGGTCGTTATATAATTTCCGACAGGGAGGTAAGTTATGTAACTCCGAGACTCCCTAACTTACGGTGGAGGGGCTGAGATCGCACGAGGTGACGTCACGGCCGTGTGGGCCATGCTATGTATTGTTTGCCTCGCCGGGCGCTAGTCTCGTGCCTAGTCGCCTTTCGGCTGGGCGCCGGGCGGTCGGTGCCTTTCATACTAAGAGTTTTAATTGTCAGATTTTTTTTTTCTAGATTCCCGATGATTATTCGAGGAGCACGTTGCTTAAATGACCTTCTTGCTTTCATACAATCCGCTTCTGGTTTGATTGTATGGTCATTTTGTGCAATCTAAATCGATTTTATTCGTTTGCGTTGATTTCTTCGGCCCGTTCGGGGGTTTCATCATTCCTCGTGTTCGCCCGAGGTGTAGTCATCGTATGAGGGGTGGAGCATTACCCATGAATGATATTTGATTAACGTTTTCGATTTTATTCATGATCTTATTTTATTTCAGCCTGATTGTTCTGTGATCGTCGGTAATTTGGCTCGCCGTGGTACCGATTATTTGCGTGGCAGATTCCTTCAATGCCTGCGGTAGCTCCGGACTTTACCCTGGGCTTCTATACGTCCGTTAGGCCATTGTGTTGGCAGCGTCGAATTTCGGAGGTGGGCAGGGCATATCGTGAGCGTCTATCTTGAGCTGTCACCTGTGGCTACCTGCCCGTCGTTCATCTGGGTCTGCTCTTCCAAGACGCAATGGCTGCCTTGTGTTTTCCCGCAAGGAGGACGGGTTTAGTCCTGTTTTACTATATTTATGCACATGTGTAAAATCTTCGGATTTCGGAACGCACTAATAGTGCTTCTATGCTCAATTCACGGAATTAGCGGAAACATAACGCGAGAATCCGTTAATTTCCGCCCGCAAGGGCGGCTTAATAGCCATTAGTAATCGAGACGATGCCAGGCGTAGATCAATGCGGATCAGCGAGGGTCGAGGTGGATGGAGAAAAGTCCAGACAAAATATCCGAATCAGCGATGGAAAACATGCAGCAGTACAGCTTCCTAGTGATGGCTGATGAGGCCGAAGTACGCTTCGAGTATCCTGTGCACGTCGAAAACACCGGCCATCCGGTGACGCTTTGTTTAACACAGGCCGAGATTATGCAAGCTAACGCAGGTAATTATTCAGAACACAGTGTCCGGAATACATAATCAATATTTCATAGTAATTATTAAGTATAACTCATCATTATTAATTCTTTTCAGAATCAGAGTTTTTGCGTGAACGTGCCAATGCCCTGCTCGCTTATGGAGCGGAGCTCTATGCAGAGGCAGAGGCAGCGGCGGAAGCTGACACCGAGGCTGACGCCGACGAGGAGCTCGATGACACTGAATCGATGGACATCGCGTCGGAGGCAAACGTTGACAAGCCGACAGGGCGCGGTACAACAGAGCTGGTGCTAAAATAGACAGGTAAAGTATAAAATCATCAATTTGGTATTTATTTTTAAAATGTATATTGTATTGTAGACATGTATATCTATTCCCTCATATTTATTATTAATTCCGTTTTCCTCACGACTGAGAAAAGGAGTTCTTAAACGAAATTAGTAGATCTACCTCAACATTTCTTCCTTCCTATTGCTTCGACGATTCGTACGAGACAGAGGGTTTTTAACGCAGAAGAATAAATAATCTCTTTTATAACGAAAATATATATTAATTATTTTTTATTTTTTTACCTCTGGTCCTGCAACAATAAAAAAACAATTTATTAATTGATGAATAAAGAGATTACCTATCTAATTTATTTAAAAAATACAAATATATATATATAATATGTATATTTTACCTTACTGGGTTTGACCCATTCCATGGTCATCCCTACCGCGGTCACCTCTGCCGCCTCGATAGCCCCGGGTCCCCGACGCCGCTCTCCCACCTCCTGTTGGGCCGTGTAGCGGTTGAGCTGCGCTGGTAAAGGAAGGCGCCGCTCTTCCTGCACCCGCCAGTCAGCGCCGGTGCCGCGATCTAAAAAATATGAAAAGAAAGAAAATAAATAAGTGAGTGTGTGTGTGAATCCGACGTGAAATATTCAAACCCCGATAACTCGAGAACAGCTTGACCGATCAAGCTGAAATTTAGCACACATCATGTGTGGTTAATACTTAACGTTTGGTCAAAATTTCGTCCAAAAATGTTCAGTTGTTTTTTTTGTACGCAATTTTTAATTTCTTCGAAAATGTCTGTACGCACCGTAGCGTCCGCAATTTTTCAGCTATTGGGCTAAAAACGCGTACACAGATGGAATATCATCACCCGATAATCCTATCAAAATTTCAGTAAAATCGATCGAACCGTTTAATTTTATGGCATTTTGAATTTTTCGAATTTCATGAAAAATTAGTACTTTGGTTTAAACGCATTTTTCCTAATTAAATATTCATTTATGAGTAAAATGACTGTTAGATACGTGATCAGGGTAAAAAATTACATGGAATATAGTCCCAGAGTTAAGATTAACGAAAAAAGGTTATCTGTAATTTTTACAGCCAAAATGAAAAAATGAGTGATTTCGCATATTTTTAAGCAGCGATTTCTTTGCTTCCCGATGGCATCGCGAAAATATGCAGGTGCCTATCGTGTTCTACGGCAAGGAATACACAAGATGATGAATATGACGGAGTTAAAATAATTAGTTAAAGCAGTGTCATGTGAACTTCTCGAGTAAAAATTGAAAGAACGAAAAAAAAAATGGAAACACATAATTCTATGTATTTTTCGCGCCGAGCACAGATCCTACATCCGTTTTGACCAAAAGCGTAAGGTTGGTGTATTTTTTCGGGCTAAACCTGAGTCAGCCAGCAATTTTTCCCGAAAGTTAAATACGACGTTGATGTTGGAAAAAAGTTGAAAATTGACATTTTCATAACGCTTCCTCATAAAAGCTGAAAATTGAAATCTTCATATCGCTTCCTCATCAAAGTTAAAAGTTGAGAGTTAAAAGTTGAAAGTTGAAAGTTGACATTTTTTATTCGCTAAGCTTCCTCTATGAGGAAGCCAAAAATATAGTAAATGCTTCCTCATAGAAGAAGCATAGCGAATAAAAAATTTCAACTTTCAACTTTCAACTCCCAACTTTCAACTGTCAACTTTCAACTTTGATGAGGAAGCGATATGAAAATTTCAATTTTCAGCTTTTATGAGGAAGCGTTATGAAAATGTCAATTTTCAACTTTTTTTCTTTTTTTTTAAATTATTTTACTGTGCCATATTATGCACAAGACTATTTAGTTTTTATGGCACAATCGAGAAATCGTCTGATTGTAAGTGAGGCAACTATTCGAAGGGATTGTTTTCCCTTCCTTTAGGTTAAAGTGAAAGATTTCCATCGTTTTATTCCCGAAAAACAATGATTGTACTAACAGAAAATTTGGAAGTGCAATGAAAATCTTTCAGATAACCTTAAGAATAGGTTTTTTATTTTTTTCAAATGTTTCCAGATTCGTCGCATTTTCGTATCATTAGAGCCAAAAAGTTTGGTATAATGTAAAAAATATTTTAAGGGCACCTAGCGAAATAATCGTGAAGGACAATAGAAATGTTACGCTAAGTGTTTTGTATTTTTAAAAATGAACAAGCAGTAAAAACTTTATTGTTATAAAACTGCACAAAAACTCTCTAATAACTAGTGATAAATAAAATTATGAAAACAATTACAATCGTTAAATTTTTCTCAATGTAATCCTTTGATCTTGAGAAATCCTTGATTACTCGGCGATCTTATGCGAGAATCTCATGGTCCCGACTGTTTTAAGTATATATAATAATAATAATAATAATAAAATATCAATATGTGAAAGGCTCACGCCTGACTACGGTAAGCTCCTCCCAGAGCAACAAGGGGGAAATAGCTTACGGTGAAAACCGACTTGGGGGTTTTAACCCCTCCCGATACCAGTGATGATTAGAGTGTAAGGCAGTATAAAACCAATTAATTCCGTTCAGTTAACATCGAACCGTTGTACGGACAACGTCGGGCTATACACCTATCAAATTCATATTGAAAGTCAGAGTTCATAGCTCGTACGGCTTTTCAATAGAATCTGCGCGTTTAAAAAAAAAAGTCTCATTACATTGAATCTACGGGTAGTTATATAAAGTTATACGTGTGTTATATGTGAAACAAATTATATCGTCCGTCTACTCATTAGCATTCTGACAGAATAAATCAATCATGTGAGTAAATAAATTTACCATTTATGAATAATTTAACCACAACAAATAACCTTAAATAATCGCGCTAAGTATCGAAGGCGGCGATCATCATAAAAACCCATAACTATAGTGTAAATAATCGAGGTTTCCGTTTCCGGTGTAAAGGGCTGTGCTGTCTTGACCCGAAAAGAGAAGCCGACGGTGTTGCACTCTCCGTGTATCACTACACCGTAGAGCCAATTAAATTATATGAAATCGCTTTGACTGCCGGGTGAGAAAATGTACCCGCGGCTCGGTAATGCCGCGATTTAGTTGCTAAGGGAGAAAATAAACCCGCGGCGTTGTATCGCCGCGAAATACCTATTGAGCTCGTGAGCGGCTCTGATGCGACTACGCAGAGAGCGTATCCGGAAGAACAACCGCGGGAATCGTCTAAACAAATGCGCACAGCCGTAAGAATAACGAGATGAGATGTAAATACCCTATGAGATATACAGCGCGGTAATTGAGAGTTACTTGAGTGGAACCGCGATGAGAAACCTAGCAAGTTGTGCGACCATCTGTTTTTCGGAAAAAACCTTAAAATGGACCGAAAACGTACCCGTACGTTCGGGAACTAAACGGACCGCATATTATGGATAAACGGATTTTATTTTTTTGGTTTTTGGTGTAGCGCTCTTTTCTGTTGCAAAAACCCGTAAAAGGACCGAACTAATTTTAACGAACATTGACATTTTTTATACGCAATTCGATGCGGTGCGTTTTTTTCAGAGCCAAAAAAGGCGTCAATTCAAATTGCGGCATTATGCTTCTCCGCAGTTCCTTATATAAAGGATGTACATTCCCAGCTAAAAGTTCTTTGCGGAGAAACAAAAGAATTCATCATTTTATTTTTTTTATTTTTTTTTTAACGGAATTCAATATTTCGACTCGTTCGGTCCGGTTTCGGTTCTCGCAACCAGAAACGGACCGAATGAAATTTTGGGTGGAAACGGTCCGATCCTCTTACAGCTTTCACGACCGAAAATTGAGGGAGCGCTGATCAAAATCGTTTCGGTCCGTTTCATGTTTTTCTTACCGTCCGTTTCTTTCCCGAATGTAAGTGTCCGTTTTTCGGTCCGTTTTACGGTCTGTCAACTTGCTAGGGAAAAGCCGGTGATAATCGGCGATCTACCCGAACGCGTGGTGACCCAAGGCAGTCAGTACGCATAGAAGGGACGCGAAACCTGTTGCACACGGCACGTAAGCCGTGCCGCTTGCGCCAAAAGCCAGTACGCGAGCGCCAATGGCGCGCGTGAGTCTTGTCGAGACGCGGCCGGGCGGTGCTGCCAGGCAGCAGCCGCTCGGCTATCGCCCGCAGCTATGTTGAGCGTAGGGATGGGCGATGTTGTTAAAAAACATCAATGATAAAATAATGGATTATTAGAAATATCGATTATCAGTAATCGATTTAGTTAAAGAAACATCGAAATATCGATTATTTGATGTCGATAGAGTAGAATTGGACAACGAATGAAATTTTCACCTACTGTGCTAAGATAAAAAGAAAGAAATGTAAATTCAGTGTTCAAGCTTGTTACGTATCACTTTTGGAAACCGGTGCGGTGGTCTAGTGGTTAGCGTGCTCGCCTCTAAGACCTAAGCATCGGGAGGTCGACGGTTCGATTCCCGGCTTCGTATGTTTCGCCGAGAAGGGAAAAAAACATGGACGAGACGAAGCTCCAGATATATACATCGGTCACTCACACTCAGTTACCGCGGTGCGAGTGTCGGATGTATATAGCTGTACGCCATTGTTTTCATTCTCGGTGAGACGCGACAAGCTCCGACGTCGGGAATCGAATCTGAGATCGCATCGGCGTAGGGGACGTAGCGTACCCATCGCCCGGGACGCCGAGTCTGTGTACCAGACTCGACGCTCCGCAATAGCTATCCCTGGCCAGAGTGTGTAAGCTATCGTGCTCGGGCTTCATGGCACCGGGGTATGGTGCATCATAACGATGCTTCTAGGTATACCAGGCGACTATCCTAGAATACTTGGAGCCTTGCCTCCTTAACCTGGGGCTCTGAGGAGGCCGACATTGATATCCCTAGCATGACTACATTTAGGGATGCCGGGGGACGGGGAACTAGGCCAACGATACTCTGAGCAACTGGCAACCCAAAGAAGGGATGCGGTGGTGCGGAAGTACTGGCCCAGATACCCTGTACAACCGGTAATAGCCCACGAAGGGTTGCTGGAGCACGGGGGACTGACCAAGATACCTTGAGCAACCGGCAACCCCGAGAAGGGATGCTGGGAGACGGGGGACAGGCCAAGTTACACTGAGCAACCGGCAAGCCCACGAAGGGTTGCTGGGGACCGCGGGACTGACCAAGATACCCTGAGCAACCGGTAATCCCTAATGAGAAAGGTGTCAAGTCGCAGAAGTAGGTGCGAAAAAAGTCAGTGACATCACGAGGGACGCCTGTCGGTTATCTGGTAATTTTTCCTGCTCTAGTGCGAAAAAGTGCCTTTCTACGCACACTTCCTAAAAACGAAAAGCTGGATTTTCGTGAATTTGTTAGGAAAAGTTATGTGGATGACATTTGCCACACAAATAACTATTGTACATTTAACAAACCTTTTTTGTCCACACGCGTTCACAATTATTTTGTTGTTAATATTACAAAAAGTATTTGCAAAATTGACAGACATTTTTGTAAAATGGACAAGATTTTTTTGGAAATTTAACAAGAAAATAATCATGGACGTTTGTGGACAAGAAACGTTGGTACCACTTTTACTGTGTGACTGAAAGCTTATAACCTATGATTTTTCAAGTTCTGTAAAGATAGTATTTTTTATTTAAACAATGAATCTTATAGAAGATTCATATACCACTTGAAGTTGCTAGTTCCAAAGTAAACAGACATAACAACCTTCTCACTCATCTTTTCAGGCTGTAAAACGCGACTATGTTGTTGAGTTGTTGAGCTACCTATTGGCCGGCGCGGATCTGTCTCTGTGACGAGGCAGCACTCCACGGTGGCGAATAACTCGGAGGAGCCTCGATGATTTTCGGGTGACGTTCGGTGATACCAAAAGGGACGGCATGGTACCCCTCTGAATGAACAGCTTTTGAGGTGGAAGAAACTTCTTCTCGGATTGACCACCCCAGGGGCTTGTTTTTACCGGTTTATCGGGTTGGATGGCTGGTAACTTTTATATTCTAGACTCCGAATACTGATTCGTTGCTGCCTGGCGAATAAACATCTGACTCTTTACACGGGAGCTTTGTTAAAGGTTTAAACATATGTTGGATTAATAAAGACACGTTATTACGATTTGAAACACAGCAATTTAATTATTTGTTCGTCGAATGAATAAAACAACTAGTAATACACAATATCATGACTATCAATTCACAAAATAACCAACTAAAATACAGTTGAATACAAGTTGACTTATTTCAGAACTTATTATCACAACTACAACTATTTGTTAACTCTGTACAAGCTCTCAGCAAGCGAAGTGAACCGTGTGAGATTTTCCGAGTGACTGCCTGAAGAACGTCGCGACTCAAAGCGTTTCCAGATCCTTCCTTCCCAAATAAAGAATTTTCATGAGAGGGTAGTTGGGGGTAGAAACTTTGGAACTTGACTGTTCATTGGTTGAATGAGGTACCGCACGCGCGATAGCTCAGTTTTTCTATACAGGCGGAGCCCACCAAGTAGCAGGCACAGCCAAGAGCTTTTTCCATGCACCCCGTAGAAAACCCTCGGCTTTGTCTCCGCCTATGTCTGTTTTCCGAAGAGGTCGTATAAAATTTGGCCACCTGCTGATCTCGGCCACCCAAGGCCGCGTGAGAAAAAAAAGAGTGTCTGTTAATTTGCACTTTAAGTATCTTTCAGGGATTTCGAGTTTTGACTCTTGAATAAAAAGGTATTAGAGGGTCTTTCTCTTAGAAGAAATATAAAAGATTGATATTTTCCTTCGTTGAAGACTCACGTTCGTTCTCATAAGCCCTTTAATGAACATATTTCGAAAGTTTGCAATTACGCTGCCATGCAGAGAGCAAATACGCATATATCTATGAATTAGTGTATTAAGATAATTCGAGCGCTACGGCCCCAACAACCGTGAGTTTCAGAGAAAATGTTGAACACTTCTCGATGAGATAAAAATGTGAAAAGAATCAAGTATATGGGAGGTGCTGCAAAGATTGTTTTTTGCGAAATAATCGTTCCAATTTGTTATTAACAAATTGAAGATAAAAATCAATATTCAACAAAGTACACAGAAACGTAACTATTTGTCTTCATAAAAATTATTCGTCTATTTTTTCAGAATTTTTTGTAATCTTTAAAAATTGCGTTTTTTCAAATCATGAACATAGAAAAACCGATTTTCAAAGATTATAGAAAAAAATTCTGAACAAATTCATACGTATTCAGAAAAATACGTAAATAGAGAGTCGTCGGTCGCTGCTAAGCGACCGACGACTCTCTACTACCACAACTAACTAAGTCCTGTGATAGTAGAAGACTCCCATTCTACTTGCACGCATACGCGGTTTCAAATTGTAAATCCTCTCCAAAAATAAAACGCTTCTCGTATGCCGCGATCAAGAACAAATCCAGCCTATCTCCGTCGACAGGCGCGGCGATTTGTGATCCTCCGACCTGGAGAAGACGTGACCATTAGTCTCGCTCATGTTCGAACGGACCCGCGCTCTAAACCAGGGCCTTTCGCCGCTCGCCGCCGGCAACGGGGAAATCTAGTCGTGATCTCTACTATCAAAATCCCGTCCAGCCCTCCTACTGACCTCAGAGAGTTACCGACCCTCAACTTTCTGTTCGAGCCGCAGCCCGACGCTTCTCGTCAAGAACCAATAGTTCCCGAACCGGCCATCCGCCAACCGCAACCCCTCGTCTCTATCGAGAATAACCAACCGTCTATCTGCCCGAGTATCCAGCCTTCCTGTTCCGGACGGACCACTCCTACGAACGACGCGGAGTTTCATGAGCAACTCAACGCCCTCGCGCTTCTCGTCGAAAACCCGACGCGCCCAGAGGTCTCGCTTTCCGACTCTGAGGATGATCACAGCTTCTTGTACGAGGCTTGACTACCGAAATTGAAAAACCACTTCCGGCCTCCCCGAAGGTCCCGGAAAACGTTCCGACGCGCATCCACACTTACCTGACCAAGCCGGGAACGCTTCCCCGAGGACAATGGCCTCTCGTAGGAAGTCCCGCCAAAGCCCGGATACCAGCCACGATTTCGAAACCGAAAATCCCTGGACGCGACAGCGCGAAATGTCCCGTCTCGGAGACGCCGGTCCGACGTCGCATCGAGGTCATAGTGTTGTACTCCGAATTATTTTCAATTAATAAAAGAGAAATTAATAAATTCATGAAGTAAATTGGGAAATACTTACTGGCAAATCCACTGAGTCGTGAAGCCGACACGCGTAGGAATTTGCCGAGTAAGTATTGGATGATATCCGGTTAATGCACCCGCCATTGACGAATCGTGCTGAGCGAGAATCGGACGATAGCCGATTCTCGATGTTGAAATATAGGAAGTACAACGAAATTGCAGACGTATCAATTTGCACCTCGCGGATCGCGATCGGGAAATTGTCAGTTTGGACTCGACTAGAGAACAGAGCGCTTGGTCTCAGAGTTAGGCTCATGGTCAGAGAATTTAACAACTGTAATACGAAATATTGACGACGAAGAAATTCATTTCAACTTTTGAATAAAAACTTGTTATTTAGTTTGTATAAACAAACTTGAGTTTTCACTCTTAATTTGGCAACGATCCAAAATACCTTTAAAATTATATTTGTTGACCTCGCGTACAACAATAGCTACGCCAACCAAAAAGCCTAGGTGCTCGTAGAGAGGAGGCGCCAGTGGAGAAAAAAACGGTCCTTTTCAGGACCACCACAAAAAATGCAAACATAATCTTCTTTCAGCAAACCCCCTACCTTGCCGACTCCGACATCCTGTAGGTCGAGGTTTGACAATTTTATTCATATACAGTATATGAAATTTCATTGATATGTATGTAAGAATATTGCGTTACCGGTATATTAAAAACAATATTACTTGTATAATATTTGTAATAATGACATAATTTTCATATACAGCTACTGCATTTACGATTAAATTATAAAAATTCAAATACAATGTATTGTAACGTTCCACTTTTTGGGCCTGGTAATTTTTACCACATGACCTGCGGACGTTGGGTTCGGGACGAGCGAGAAATATTAGTAGGCGATCGGTTATTAGAAAAATTGATTGTTTATTGAAATTATTGTTAAAAATGATGATACAATTTGTTTCTTCATTGTTGTTGATCTTCTTGTTGATTCCTTGGATGGATGATTGAACTAAATAGCTGAGCGCAAAATCAGAGAGATATTATTGTTTGTTCTAAATCCGATTGTCAACCTTACTAATAGTATCTTAACGGTTGAACGAAGCTTTTTCTTATTTTTACTGATCGAAAGGAGATGGCTGAGGAAACTTAAATGCTGCGATGCTTTTGCTATCCATCAGCAATTGAATCGCATTATTATTTAAAACGAAAATTGATTATATTTATTTAATTAATTTTAAATACGTGGCCAATTATTCACGGTTATGTTTCTTCATTACTTGACCTGGTGTGCGGTCGTCCTTCCATTGCCCCATTGTCTACCGGATCCTGGGCCTGCATCTACGAGGTGTCGTATGGAGAATCGTCCCCATACTCTACCATGCATGCCCACGGTCGGACCCTCGGAAAAGATTTCGGCTTCCCCGAGAGCTGCGCGGAGAGATGTCACTACCTGCTCCACCGGTACTCGCTTCCGAGTCCATCCAGCCGGGTTACCTCCCCATTTACGAGCTACAGGGATGAGAAAACCAAGATGGTCGGTGTCACCACCGGTTACTCTTGGTCTCTCGGAAGATGAATCCGGAATAGGCTCGCGTCACCGTGAGCCACTCGAATCATAGGGAAAAGGAGGTTGGAACTTACCTCTCTTCGTCGCCGTGGAGAAATAAGTGCCTTGTCTGGTGCTGCGCACCGCCTTATATACCGTCTGCCGGCTTTGTGTACGGCACTCTCAGTCCCTAGCGGGCTATCCCACGCCGGTGTACTCTCGGCGCACGCCGCGAACGCTCGAGTAGGGCGGCGCTCTCGAACGTTCTGGAACCTTCGACAACCTTCGGCCAACAGTATGTCGAAGAAGGGGGTTTTCGGTGCACCGATTTATCCTATTGTATTTTTCATATAATTTTGTATATTAAACGTGTTGTAAATTTCATAACATTGTTAACAGTGTTATGTTCGATCGGGGAAAATATAATCTGAGTCCTTTTTCTATTTCATTGGGAGAGCTTATTAATGGGGTGGCCTTTGTAATCTTTCACGTAAAGTCGCCATAGTGTCGTATCGTCCTTTGGGAACAACTTTGGGGTATGCTTTATTTATCGCCGCGGAAACCGGTTTAGGTGAATGTTTTAGTACGGAATTAATTGTGCCGGATATATATAAGAAAAATTAAAACAATGCTTGGAGCGACCTTCGAATACGAATAAAGTTAGTTCAATGCATAAAAAGAAAAATGCATTAAGTATTGTTTTTATTTTTTTTGTTATATTATTTTTCAGTAATATATAGGAACAGAAAAATGATTAAAAATTGTTCGATTTGTTTGAAACTTTTACGACATATCTACTACATGTATACTGAAACGTTTCCTCTTATCTGGAGCCGGACCAGAGCGACGTGACTGCGAAGGAAACCAGGAATACCCCCACACGGCAAACCCATGGCATTCGTCACGAGTTCTCGAACATTCGAGAACTCGTGACGTGCGCCGCTGGGACATCAGAGTGGGCGGCCAAGATAGTGGGGAGATGCGTGAAGGTGGGAGAGCGATAGTGCCGTGTGCAAAGCCCGCACATGGGTATGTAAGGACGTGCGCGACACGCAAAGATCACTTACTTCTCGATGTTGACGAAGAGAGGTAAGTGAAGAACCCCTTCATCTTGTGGTCCGGGTAGCTCGTGGAGACGCGAGCCTATCCCTGAAAGATCGGGAGTCACCGGTGGCGACCCATGTAGGTTTTGCCGATAAAACAGATGTGGCCGATGGTCAGGCTAGTGTTACCATGGCGATTGTCGAATCTCCAACGATCGACCGATGTACGGCCAAGTATGGGCTCGCCAATGGTTGGTTAGTCGATTTGAGGTCAATGTTCAGCCGAGCATTTGGGGGAGTCTCGCGTCGCGTATTTCTTTGCTTGTGATCCGCGATTAATCGATATTGTGAGCCGCGTTCTTATCGATTGACCTTTTAGTGGAGCGTTAACACGGTAGGGTCTTGTTCCGTGACAATATATAAGAGAAAATTAGTATATTATGCCACAAGGAAGGAAAGTGCGTCTTTTCACCGACTTTATTTGAAGCCCGAGTGAAGCGATGGCAGAAATTCACACGAGGTGAAAAGCCACTTCCTCCCTTATGACATACGTTATTTTTTTTTCCGACTTCTTTAAAATAGTCACAATTCTTGGGTCGCAAAATCGTCATATTCGACAATGACCGTTACTCGCCCGGAAGTAATAGAGCTTCCAGAAGGAGTAATGAGCCCTATTACTCCCTAGGGAGTAATGAAACTGTACTGCGTCTGCGTACAGGTTAACAATGATCATCGGTCAATAATAGACTATTTTCCGCCCGTATTGCCCGCAAGAAATGTGGCTGTTTTAGCGAAGTATGGAAAAATAGTATCCCGGGAAAAAATGATCATATTTGATCATATATGTCCATATCTGTATAAGATATGATTCTGTTCGGATAATATATGATCATATACGATCAGATATGAACATATATACCCATGCCCGATAATATTGTGTTTTTTATATGGTAAGATATGATCACGTATGATCAGATATGTTCAGATATGAATTCATATCTGATCATATCTGAACATATCTACTCATGCAAGATTGTACGTGAATTATATCTGATCATTTACGAACATATCTGATCAAATATGATCATATATGATCATATATGATCATGTATGATCGTTTTTTTCCGGGATATTATACCAGTAGGGAGGAACGTGCGTATTTTCTCTGAATACGAAGTTTAATGCCTGAACGTAGGGAGGGCAGAAATCATACGAGTTGAAAATCCACTCCTGCCTATGTGACATACGATACTTTTTTTACGATTTTGTTAAAATACTCGAGTCGAAATTTTCGAGCATTAAATCGGGGCCTGCCAAGGTCCTGATAAGGCCTTGGCAGTTCTCCTCCAGTCCAGTCCGGGCCCGATGTAATCCGTGAAAATGTCTACTCGGGTCACCGAGTAGAAATATATTTTTGTATTATAAAATCGTCATATTCCCCAATGACTATGACCAATGTTCCCCAGAAGTAATAGGGGTTCTAGAGGGAGTAACGAGTCCTATTGCTGCCTAGTCATGAACTAATACTGCGGATGCGTAGTGGTTAATAAAATGGAAAATGTTGAATACTTCTCGATGAGATAAAAATGCTCTAACTAATGCTGCAGATGCAATAATGATCATTGCTCAACAATAGGCGATTTCCCTATGCAAATCCAATAATGATCATTGCTCAACAATAGGCGATTTTTCGCCCCTGTTGCACTTCAGGAATATGGTTACTTTAGTTAAGTTGGGAAAACGAAAATAACAATATAAATAACACAACTGTACAATTAAATCAGTGGCTAATTGTCCGATTTTTGTGCCATGTCAGACATTTTTGAATTTTTATCTTTTGAAACCATTTTTCGGATATTTTTTTTCGGACCTTTCGGATTTTTTTACTTTTGGATTTTTTACTATTCGGAGATTTTATGTTTCGGTTTCTCACCTTTCGTAGTTCTGAGTTGTTTTTATTACCATTAGTAATTTTAAACTGTTGATGTCCTGAACTGTCGTGACGTCAAATTGTTGATTTTCTAACTTTTCGGATTTGTCCTCCACCGGATGATTTTTTTTACATATCTAGTTTTCGTGACTCGCTGTTCGAAGTATTAAATTTTCAAACACTCGCTTATTCTAGAATAATTTTACTGCATTGTATCATATTCGGAGTATAAGCTTTCCGATAATTGAAATATGATTCTTGTTATAGTAGCTACTTCATTCATAGGTATCGTTCCGCTCTGGTTGATTGTCTTTCTGATTTGTCTTTCTGATATTAATTCATTTGCATTGTACTATTTGAGGACATCGACGGTTCTATTTTGAAAATATCGGCTATCAAAGTTTTTGAATTATTTCAAGTCTTGAAAACAAAAAAAAATCAACAATATAGTCGTTCTGAACACTCGGTATTCGGGACTTCAATCCCACCCCGGCAACGAAATGCGCGGTGGGGTTAAAGTTGTGTCTCGTCTCGGGGCGGGGTTAAAATTTCATTTTGTAAATCGTTGCCTCATCTCAATGCAACTCCACCCAAACATCGATCAGATACATCGAGGTATTGGCTAATCCAATCACTCTGCAACCGTAAGCAGTTGATCTGGATCGGTTGCGCAAGCGAAGTAGTTCTCGGATCGCTATAAAGGCTCGACCTAACCTATTATTAGGATCCCTTCCCATCCTATAAAGAATCAACCACACATCCTCGACGCAACCCCAGAATGGGCCCTCATTGCTAGTTTTATTATTTTATGGAATGCATAAGGACGTATGCCTCGGCATACGTGTCTCTAAGCAGAGTAGGCTCACTGTCAGAGGATGTTGGGCAGCCAGAATTACTTTTGTAATGGAATTGCCCGTTCATTATAATTATTTTATATAATAGCAATTTTTGCATCGCCAATTAAAATTACTCAATGTAAGTGTAATTATTATAATAATAATGATAATAATAATAATAATTATTATTCATTAAAAGTAAAGCTTTAGGACTCGTCCTTTCAGAACCAACACAGGATACAAATGATGGAATCAAAGATGCAATAAACGACGTAAGTAAGCCTAAGCAAGATCCACCCGGAACTGTGGAACAGCTCGAACATAAGCACGCAAACAAAAACCAACAAATATAATAAGTATAAATGTGAAACTGAAACGAAAACTAAAACTAAAAGCTAATGGGTATCGTAGCTGACACGCCTCAGCAGCCGCGCATTTTACGATTACATATTGAAATTCCGAAATGTAGTTGCAATTTTTTCATTGCGCATTACAATTAGTCAATTTAATTATAATTTTTCAATTGCACATTTAATTACTAAATTTAGTGTATCAAAATTAAAACGATTATTTTTATTTTTGTTTATAAAATCAAACTATTTTTTCCATTGTACATTACCATTGCTCAATGAATAGTCATTTTTCGATACAAATTACAAGGGTGTCAGATATATTTTCGCCAAATATATATTGCCCCATCCCCGTGCTTGCTCGAAATTCACGCAACTATGCTTCGAAAAGTGTGTATGTGCGTGTATATGCGCGGTACGTGGGTACATGCGTGGGTGCTCGTGTGTGTGAATCATACGCGAAAAATTCGCGCTATAACGCGGGAATGCCTCGACCGATTAAACAAAAATTTCATACATACCATTGCAAGGCTGAAGAACTCGTTTGACTTTCCTAGTTCCCTTCTGTGATATGCGCGAGTGTCTAACCAACGCTATCGCCTCATGAGAGGCAATCCTCCTTGAAGGAGATTGCGTTATAGACGGGTCAGGAATCCAGCTGTCTCCTTGAATCGAGCTCACGTGACGTGAAATCCCGTCCTCCACACCTTATCCAGCCGCGCCAGGACCGAACTCTTTACCTTCCACTTGGAGAATGACGATGTAACAAAATCGTGATTTCGATATTCCGCTGCCACGGAATATCGAAACTTTTCAATACCGACACATACCGACTAATGCAGAGGTTGCCTACTGAAGGCGACCTCTTCGTCGAGATATGCGAAACAGTCTCTGTTTGAGCAATTCATAATATTAAAGCGGGAACAATAGTCAACTAGGGTATTAGTTGCGCAGTCCTTAACGAGGAGATTATTATAATCCTCGGCGTAAAGATATCCATAATTATGAGGATCGGTTGCGTTCTTCGGTGCTAATACCTATGAAATAGTCTCATGGGGTTGCAATAGTCTCACGGGGCGCAGTTCACGAACCGTTTCAAAAATATCACTTTGTATACCATGGGAGCTCGAACCTCCCTAGAGTTTTTCTTTTTCAATTGTCAATGTACTATCAACAATTCTTTTTCATCGTTGATTGAGTCTCGTATTTTTTAGTTCCTATCCTAGTGCGTTTTCGTCTCCAATTTTCCTTTGCCTTCATATTGCCTGGTTCATCTTTGCTTCGTACTTTTCTCGGACAATGAACGTCGTTTTCCAGCGTTGTCGTAGCGGTATTGCAAGCGGAAAGGCCCTGCACCAGAGTTTTAGGTGCGAGACTACGAGACGAAGGAGGCACATAAATTTTTAATGAGCCGCCCTCATACGAGCTCTTAATCATTTTGAAGTCATGTCTTCTTTTGCGTTTGATATACTGCATCGGTTACTTCAGAAGTAGTTTCTCAATTGTGGCAAAGATTTCGTCAATGACTCGATCAGCTGTTACATGGATAAGACCTTCACAACTCCATTCTTTGATTTGCTTAAGAAATTCTCCACAGCTGTATTATTATAGTGTTCATGTGATTTCTCGAATTACTGGCCAATCTAAAACGTTGCGAATAGTACGTACTCTTTAAAAGATATTTGCTGAAGATCTCAGCACTAACGTTATTACACTGCTATCCGATATTGGCGCCACAGACTTTTGCATTCCGAATCAGTATTTGAAAGTCGGTAAAGAAATCACTCGATCGATAGATAGACTTTGGAGTCGACTTTTCTTCAGAGAACTGAAATGATTTTTCACCCATGTCCTCATCACTGTTTGACAAATTCGGATGTGTCTCTTTTGATTCACTGTCAATGAACAGGTGCGCATATAGTTTGTATTTGAAATCACCCAATTTCTCGTCCATCTCATCATATGTCTCAACGTGAACTCGACTCGGCAAATCGAGGTTAAGTCTAGCCTTCGCTTTTTCCTTTCACCACGCAACTGATGAAATAAAGGCATCGTTGTTACGTGCGGGAGAAGGAGAGAAGCTCCCCGGAAGTCGTCAAGTCGATCCCCGCAGAATGCGGAGTATAGTTCTCTTTTTGTACGTGGGTTGCTCTGCTCCGTTCCTTAAGGGCCCGGTCCTCGAATGACCTGAAAGTGGGGTTGGGTCCTCGCCCGAATAATCCAACACCGACAGGCGACTTTCGGTAAACACAGGAGTCGTATATTGTTAACACACACAGTTACAATGATAATGGCGGATGATGTTTCAAAGATGGGATTAACTATTCCTCGCGCAATAATTAGTTGCCAATACTCCGGTATACTTCGTGTTAATTGTTGAACCAATTGATAGTGAACAAATATTTATCGATTACACTGTTATTGAAATAAACATTGTAACGGTTTTTTCCCCGAGAACCCTTTCGATAGCGGGAGAGTGTCCCAAAACTCGTCTTATTCAATTTTAAGGCTGCCGGCCGCGAAAATTACAGTTCCCACGATGAATTTATTAATTGACCGGACGAAAGACGAGAGCGACCCAACGTCGCTCGAGGAAAATGGCAGAGTGGGAAGGAGAGTGGGCCGATCGTCTCGGCGAGGGGGAAACAGAAATCAAGACACTGGTTCGGGAAAAAAACGATTCGTTAGCTGAACGATAACTATTAGGCGAACGTAGAGCTATCGAAAATAAAGGCTGACTCTGAATATCAACTAAGCAAAAATTCAATAGGGTCACGGTCGTTTCAAGGTTAGCTATCTAATTTCCCGATTCAGTATCCTACCTCTTCGGAAATCGGGGAACTTCGAATAAATACTCGAACTTGCGCGGGATATTTAATTTCGCGATTAAAATTTTGAACCAAATGATAGACCGAAATAACTGTTGAACTTTTAAAACGAAACAAAAATTTCCCCTATGCAGATATTTTGTAGGAGTCTTCGCAAGAGGGAATGGGACTGCTATTGCCGCCTGCGCCGTCGTGCCCTTGGTACAGAGTACCGTTGGAGGTTTTCAGGATTGCACAGTATATGCACTGATCTGGGACAAATATGACGAAAATGCTTGCGATGGTTGTAGCAAAATCCGGAAACTTGGTAATGCAGTGTTTAATTGCCTTACATTGTCGCTGGTCTGTTTAATTCTCCGACAATAATTACGGGCGGTCTTTTCCGGTGAATGATCATTGCACTCGAAGTGGACGTACTCGAGCCACAATACCTCAACGGAGACTGGGTCAAGTGACTGACCTCACGAATATCATCATCTATCAACGAAAAACTCATTGAAATATAGGCTCGACAATAATATTGCGATAGGTATTGCGAAGTGCAGATACCGTCTGGAGAATGCGGTACGAAGTCCGGAAGATTCACAAGTGACGATTGAATAGTCACTGAACTCGAGATACTTTGGCCAAAGTGCAGAGTAAAAAATAATTTCGTAAAATCGGAATGCCAAATTTCGTAAAAATAATTTTGTTAAATAAGTGACAAACTCGTATGTCATTTATTTGAATACACGAACCTGTCCTTTTATTTCTTGTGTCACTGACAATTTTAGTTTATACTTTTGTTTGTATAACCAGAAAATTAACAAATAAAAAATTGTGGACTTTTGTGGACAATAAGTTGTCGTAAAAAGTACAAACTTTTTTTACTGTGTAGGGATTTGCACATACGGTGTTGTTGCCGATATCAATAAGAATATCATTGCCGAATCGAATATTAAAATAATGTATAATAGGGGCCCTAATAAGAATACGGTAAGTAACACTTGTGACCCAGATCTCCAGATGTCATCGTTGATGGAGTCAAATGCACCATGTTTGAAGCGGGGGACGGGGAAGTGACTGGAAGGTGACTGAAAATTGGGGCTGGCAGGGAAGATGAGAGGAATGAAGCGTAATTTCTATGAATTACATTACATTACTATTACGATTACATTAGTTTTACCGTTATTGAGTCCCATAAGTTCTAACGCAAATACATGGAAAAGTAGAAAACGTATGGATATTTCCTAACTGATAATAATTTGATAAATGAATCAATATAAACATTACCATTCTCAGTGATTGACGACTCACAAATTCCCGTTTTCGGGTACTTATGAATTAACACTAAGGTCTCGTTAAAAAATAGTCGAGCGTCATATTCTCTAGGTCGAGCTTATTCCACAACGAATTCAGGGCGACATTTTTTATTACATACTGTGGCCTTGATGAAGCTCGTACAGAGCGCCCACTTCTGGTAGTCATAAATTCGAGATCCATTATACGTTGTATCTTAATAATTTCCACTAATGAAATGAATTATCAGGGAAACAATATCAGACGATGGCCTTGCTTATGAAAAATCAGTGCACACAGCTGAATTATTCGCTCGAATGAATTGGCGATACACCGAGAACTCAGCGGGTCCGCGCTCATCCAACTAATATTGCTTGAAGTAGTCAAAAACACGGTGGTACAGTGCATTCCAAAGGTAATCGGTAGATGTGCAAAGTGCTGAAAAAGCCTCGTTGATCTTCAACACAGGTAGAAGTCAGTACCTATACGGATTTTCAAGATGGCGGCTTTTGCGGAGTGGGGATGTCGGGCCGCGGGGTCTAGCGGGGCCCGGCTGTCCGAAGCGAGGGTGGTTGCGCCCTCCCTCCTTTCCCCCGCGGCCCCCACGCGTTTCAGCCCCGCATCTTCCCCGCCTTTCGCCTAGGGAGGAAGAGGGTGGCCGGGTGCGGAGCGGGAGGATATGTTGATTCGTCGGCTGCCGAGTTACCGACAACGCGCGTTGTCGATGCTTTGTCTGCGCGGGATTTTGAATCTTGCGCGTTCGCGATGTCGCGAATGCGTGATGCCGAGGTGTTGTGTGGTGAGAGGTAACCTACGTGCGTCGCATGATGAGCGCAGTCGCGGGAGCTTTTCCGAGGCCGATGAAGCGGTGGTCCTGCGTTGGTCGGACGATGTGAGATCCTGGCAGCTGTGTCTCGTCGCGATAGGGTGGGATTCGCTGATAGAGATCCCGTCGTCTGCCTGCTGTATGGAACGACTCGGCGAGAGTGCTGTGGGTGATACGGCGGTGCCGTGCCATGATGGCGTCATCGGCAGCGAGATCGGTGTTGGCTCGAGTTGTCTAGTAGTCCACAATACGCGAAATTAATTATAGGAAGAATGTGCTACGCTCGACCCAGTCTCATCGCCTGGAAGAGACTGTTCCCATGAGGAAGGCTGCCGCTTTCCGTGTCGATTTGTGCGAGAGCATTTCATCCTGCTCTCTTTATGATGGAGCAGAAAATCAGGTTATAACTTCCACTCGTTAATTTATTTATTGATTGGTAGGCGAAAAAAATTCCTTTTACTTTTAATTATATCAAGAGACGCGGTAGCGTCTCGACGCCAAGTACTTAAAAGAAAAAGCGCGACGCTACAAGTAACTTACGCCAATATGTCGGAAATGGAATCTTTGTTCTCGATTATCTTAGAATCAAAGCATCGGATCGAAATGGTCATAACATTTTTACTATAAAATGCCTACGCAAGCTTTCCAACGCGCCGAGTTTCGATCATATCCGTTCAGCGGATCCTGAAATATGATGATTGTGACCCGTGAAATTTCCGAAATTTTTGCGGAACAGCGTGACGTGATGCTAAATCTGATTTTTCGATTGTCCCGTTCTCGGAAACGAAGCATCGGATCAAAATTTCGATGACACTTTTACCATATAATTCGGATCCAAGCTTTCGAATGGCCTAGTTACAATCATATCTGTTCAGTGGATCCTGAGATATGATGATCGTGATCTGAAATATGTGTGAGTTAACGCGAAATTGTCCTTCTTTTACTCGGATATCTCGGAAACGAAGCATCAGATCGAAATTTCAACTATACTTCTATAATATAATTCGGACCCAAGCTTTCCAACGCGTCCACTTTCGATCATAACTGTTCGGCAGATGCTGAGATATCTAAACATCAACCGGTCACGGTCAGTACTCGCATGGGCGACCGCTTACCTACGCACGGGCTTCACCAAAGTCAAGTAATACCGCTCACGGTTGGTACTCGGATGGATTTCCTCGAATTTAAAAAATTTCGCGAGACGTATCAATTGAAATTTTATTAAACAAAAAGTTGTTTCGCGATTCCCGACGGCCGGACATCGTCGGGGTTGTTTTTTATCGAATTCGTGGGTTTCTTAGTCTCAAGATTGGTCAAATTTTTTTTTGTTACGCAACGAAACAATATTGTCGGTAAAAAGAAGGTTACTAAATATTGTTTACACAATGTTTAAACAATCAAATGTTCAATATGAACCGATTGACACTAGATTTCATGAATATTATTCTTTAAGTGAAGGAACAATATTGTCGGTAAAAATGGATACTAAATATTGCTTAAACAATGTTTAAACAATTATTTAGGTAAAGGAACAATCGAATACTTAAAAAAAAGTATTAAAATAGGTGAAATCAAACACAAAATACTTTTTTTCAAAAAAGTAACAATGGTACGCCAAGTCCTTAAAATGGGTTTTCTCGTTCAGAAAGTATATTTATCAAAACAATCTTAAAAAAAATAAATAAAAAAGTAAAAGATATGAGTCAAGTAGTGGCAAAAATCTCAAAAAAAAATTCTAAAAGAAATCAAATCAAATCAGCCAAGTAGTAGAACATACAAAAAAAAACATAAGATGCTGAAATTCTTGACAAAAAAAACTTGGCGTACCAGCTTTTTTTCAATCTTCTTTTTTCAATCAATCAATCTCACTCTCTAAAAATACTCCAAAAATTCGCCTTGTCGTGCACCTCGGTGCAACACCATTTTGTTGAACTGTTTTAAGTACTCACGATAGATGTTTCATTGAACGTTATTGAGCGTTGTTACAGATAGTTGCGATACTTCTAATTAGTGCTTACTCCGCAAGAGCGTTGAGACTTAGCCGCACAGGGCTACTCCGTAAGACCGTCGAGACTTAGCCGTGCAGGGCTATCGGAGACTTCCATCGAACAGAGCTTTGCTTGCTCCGTAGAGTACAGTCGAAGTGTTGCAGCTTATGAGGCTGGTGGAATAACTGAATATTGCCGAAGAAAGGCTCAGATTATATACTGATGTGATGCGCTCCCTATTCTTCTAATGAGTAAATATGTAGCACGGTGGGGTAAACGCAGTTACCAAATATTATTCTAAGAATTTAATCGAGAAAACAAATAGTTCAAATACAGTTAGGGACTATCTCTAGTACAGAGGAATTGGTACGCAGACTATTTTTGGAAATACTGTCCCCTTTAGTGGTGCTAAGCGGTTAGCCAGAAAAACGCGTATTCTAATAACGTGGTGACAAGTGTCGGGTGTAGGGGGTTAGTTACGGCGAGTGCTGAGTGGGCGTGGCTAGGCGTGGAAGAATATTTCTTTTACTTTAGGAGGTAGTGGGACACGTGCACTACTCGCTAGATGTGAATGCTATCCGGGAGGGCCTATAGATTTGACTATTCGCGGAAACATCTTCTGGTCTTATTAATTGAGTGTGGGAGTTACGGGAGACGTAACACAGATCACAGAACGTTGAGTTTCCGAACATCGTCTGGGACTGTCCTGCCTGTGCCCTTTCCGCATATTCTCCGATTATTCGGGCGTTTCCTTCGGCCTTTTTCAGTGCCTGCACAGACTTATCAGTTACTTGGTCTATTTTCCCCATCATTTCAACTATGGCCACATCTTGTGCGGATAGTCTGTCTCGGACCAGCTCGTTCATAGGCACCTGCTCATCCCTGATCGCGTCTCTGTCGCAACTTTTCGGTCGGTATACTACTCGACTTCCTGGGCTGCTTTAGTAAATGCGTCGAGCATTTGCTTTTTTAGTCCGACCGCTCGAGCGACACATTCTTTCTCTTGCTCCGTCTATGTCCCCTTAAGGTCTGCGAATTCTTTTTTCTGGTCCGCGTCCATTACCATCAGAGTTTTCATAACGTCTTGGATGCTGCACTCGCCTGTCCCAGTTCCGCCAACATCCTGCGTTGCTCCACATTCTGCTCCTGGACCCTTTGCGCGGTTCGCTTGATCGGACGGCGGCTCGCTGTTCCTGTGTGGATTATCAGTAATCAATTTAATTTATCTTGGTTCCGGATTCCTCTCCGACCAAGCTGTTGATCAGCGGTGGTCGATTCCCAATCCAGGGTTAAATTCGTTATATTAGCATCGGCGATGCCTCTGTGCGAGTCGGCATCGCCAACCGTCGACCCGTGGCGGCGGTCGCCGTCCGTCGACGCGGCGTCCTCAGACTCTCTTTGTCTTTCGCACTCGTTCCGGTGGGCTCGATGGATGCCTTCCTCTTGTCCTATCAAATCTAGTTGGCGGATCTCTTGTGCCAGAGATTTCTTCGACATTTTTATCGATCTCGACACAACAAATTCCTTTTATCTCGAGCCTCAAGTTGAGCCCCAAATTTAACGGGAGCTAAGCTTCATACAGTAATTTTTTGTATTCGTGCGCCTCCTGTCGAAGATTGGCACTCAAACGAAGGGAGTTCGGGGACTCGAGCGTCTAGAAATTAATTATGACGTGTCAGAGACAATTATATGGTTAACTATTGTCATTTATTTTCAATTTACAAGCTTCGGTGGAATTTTGCCCTTTTTTGTTCTTTTTAATCGGATTGCATTATTTATCAACATTCGAAATAGTCTAGTGAATTCTCGTGTGTCGGTAACAAGATATGTGATAAAAGATTATTCATTTATCTGAATCACAGCTCTCGCCTCAAGTTTCACCTCTTTTCTTTCTCTTTTTATCGGATTGTTTGTCATGTCTGAAATGGTATAGCCGTAAATAGTTATGCGCATGACAACCGCACTACTCATGTGAGTGCGGGCTTTAGGAGCCAGTGGTACCAAGATGGATGATGCACTTCTCTGTTCTCACTATGACGTCACGGCGCGACGGATGTCGGTGACAGCTCGCTCACCTTGCGATTCATTATTTCCTTCTGCTTTCTATCCTTTTAACCATTTAACTTCCTCGTAGAGTTAATTATCATCGTACAATATTAATATTAAATTCGGCTGTACCGATCTAACCGTAAACATTTTATGATATTGTGACATTTTTTAATTTTTCGAAAAACATGTTTTTTACGCCTGACACGTGATTCTGAAACAAATATCACGCTAAGACCTCGGAGTTGGTCGGCGCGGAGATTCTGCCCGAATTTGACGGCCAAGGTCGTTCGTGTTGACGTTTACCGCTCAGCTGACTCGCGACGTTTCGCGGCACAGGTATCTCTCGGTATATCTATACCAAGTCGAATCTCGCTGCGTAAACGTGAGAGTGCGTGAGGGCAAGCCGGCTCGGCGCCGAGCGCGTTGGGATATACCGGCTCACGCCGGTTATTTCAATTTAAAACGTTCGGGGATTACCCAGAGGCGACTCCGAACATTGTAACAGCAATCTAGTGAGGGAAAAACCGAAGGACGTGGCGGAAAACCCTCGTTCCATAAGATAATCAAAGAATAATTTTGATACACGAAAATCTTTGCTCGGCATACAGAATTCGCCCACGTCGGTCCTCACGCATTCACATACACACACAGACGGTCGCGCCTCCCGGACTCTCGTATTTTATCACGCGCGATTTTAAGACGTTCTCTCCCACACACTTTCACGGCGCGGCTGACACAGCACAACGCACACCCATTCACCCCGCCCAATTATTGCGGTGATAATTACATTCACTCGGACCAATCGGTGCGGCAATGAAAAATAATCACACACACGTAATCACGCGCTAGTGACGTTCGCAGGCGACGAATATAAGGCGACTTCCCTGTGGAAGCCTCCCAAGGCGACAATTCTCTAAATTCCTCCTGGAAATTACTAAATTTAATTCTCGAATTTTACATTACAAATTTTCCCCAAAAGAAAAATCCTGACGCCTTCGAGGAAGGTCGCGTACGGTTTTCCGAGTTGACCACGCGGCGATAAATAAAACCATACACAAAATCACGTACACACTCCTACCGAAGCACGGCGGACTCGATCCCTCCGGCACGGCCGAACGAAGCACGCCGTCGGTTACACAATTTAATTTTCCCCACGCTCGGGGTTGCAAAGCGCAAAATTCGAAATATTAATTGGCCGTAGCCTTGCACATACAATAAAACCGTGGACAAAAGCTCACCGTATCGACAATTGAGAGAAAAGTGACTAGGAAACGGATCAAGATGCCATTTGCCTCAGTTTTTTCCCCGGAATCCTCTGCACGCAAACTCAAAATGTACGATCCGCCGACGTGGGCTCACAACGGGGAAGTGCCTCGAGTATCGACGCTTGATCTCGTTCGCTACCATTATCCCTACCTCCCTGCCTAATCGTCGTGATGAATTCACTAAATGTCGGGTATTGTTCGGCCCCTTCGCTACGCACATCGATCTGCTGATCATTACCGGATTTTGGGGATACTCGGTGCGATCTCGACCAAATATTGCAGCCAAAATCCGATAACTTTTCTCACATTCTCGCTACGGCTTTTCACCACTATACTAAAAAGCTGCCTAAATATAGACAGTATATCCAAGATTCGTGTGTCAACTCTATCAGGGCTCGTTCAAGGACGTTTGATAAATATTGGCCGATCATCTCAGATTCTGGCTGAGAGTATTTCCAAGACTGCATTAAAAAACTTCGAAGAAACATGTATAGCCCAGCACGAATAATTTAACATTTCTCTCTTCGAGCTTGTGGAAACAGCATCGAAAATTATACAGTATAACGCGAATTCTTTTTAAAACTTTCTTATAAGCCTATGGAAGAGGTACACGAAAATATGGATGGTATATGCTAGATTCTGGTATAAACTATTTCCAAGCTGATTCAAGCTCGGTTCTGAAATATTGACAGTCTTAGCTAGATTCTTGCTGAGAGTTGCTGTGATAGTGGGACGGCCACAAACAAACATCAACTGTCTACCCTAAATTCTTGCATAACATCTTTCCAAGATTGCTAAGGATTCACAACCTAAATCCCATAGCATATCCCAGATTTTTCATATAGACTCTCTTTATAGTGCCACGTCTAAATTTCACACGTAAATGATGACATTTGTCATCTCAACACAAAAAGAAAACAACACATGGAAAAATCGTCAGAGAATATAACATTATATTTACATGGTAATCGAAGGGTGAGCGTGGCCGAGTGGATCGGCGCGCGCTTCACACGCAGTAGGCCCGGGTTCGATTCCCGGCAAGCACCAAGAATTTTCTGTGGTGTTTTTATCTGCGAAAAAGTGGTTCGGAACCCACTATAATAGTAGGTCCAGAGGAAAGGACCAGCGCCTCGGTATGGGAAACCGAAAGACTGGGAAAAGTGTCGCGGGTTCGATTCCCGAGACTGAAGTCCCGTAGGTGAAAGGAAAAACGGACGAGGACGTAGCTCCGGAGATAGGACGTACGAACTACGACTATATCCGTATGTCCGCGACTACTGACACCTAGCGGGCCGCGACGAAGCTCCGGGCCCAAGAATCGAACTGGCGACAGCGGATAAGGAAGGAGGAGGGAGAAAGTGAAGGAGCCCGTAACCCGTAGGGGATCGGTGTAACCACACAATACCCAATATTTACATGGTAATCGATATACCAAGATTCCAATATCCGTATCCGATATTTCCGAAGTAACCGAAGAACAATATAAAAATATTATTGGTTTATATTCGTTCCGGGTTTTTTTTTTTAAATTCGGATAATGTGCGCTATTCCGAATAGATATTGTAACGATGGTCAAGCCCGAGTATCACTTTTTCACTGCGCGTACTCTTCTTCCCTCTCGTTCTTACAATTTACGACGCCATCCGCTTTCCGACACTCGCCGCGGCACCTTTCCGAAAGGACGTGCACGTGCATCCTTCCCGTTTCCCAGAAGGCCTAACAACGCCTATCTTCCATCCCCTAAATATCCCTCCGTACATTACGTAAACTTATGTCCAGACAGGCTACTCCGCTTTCCTCAATACCGACTGACCTTCCAAGAATCTTACGCAGCTGCATACAGCATCTTCCACAACACCTGCCTTTTTCAGATCACTCCAATGCCCAAATTCTCTCCCCACTGCCCACGCCTTCCCACAGACAAACCTATAAGAACCAGCCTCCTCTAGGCTAGTTAGTTAGTAAGTCACCGAATTTCTGTACGACAACGTCACTCTGCCAGTTTGCACTTTAATAAACGGTTCAAGCAGTTCGCATAGTGTGAACCGAGTCTTTCCTTCGTAAAACCGCGTTCTGTAGCCGAGTTGGCTACTCGAATATAATAAATAAACGTTAAAAAGAAACCCGCGACGTCACAATATTCTTGAATGTCTTCGTTCGCATCGAGACTCTCAACCACATTTCAAAGTCTTGCGTCGTAAACACAATATTTTTTTCTTTTCGGCGGTTGTATGGCTCTGCCTGCAACATGTTCCCACGTCGTTTCTGTAGTGCTGCCGCTGACCATACTCGCTGCTCACTTACTCAGGTTGACACCACTACATGTTCGTGTAAAAAATAATGGTTCGACATCCCAATTTCACTCGTGTGCATCTTTGCCAGTCAAAGCTTTCGATTATTAAAATTGGAGCGACGTCGTACGTCAACTTGCGATTGTTCCGCGCGCTCTTACACGTTAAGCGGAGAAATTAGTGAAATGTTACAGCCACTTTGGAGGCTTTTGTCCTCGGCGTTGTTTACATCACTGACAGTACAGCCGAGCTCGCGACACACATACGCGTATACCATTGCCACTTCAGCTAGACTCACTTTATTCACATACATTCGAGCACTCGCTGTTATCGTTGGCGAAGAGTCGGCAGCCATCTCCAGTATCGATCTCTCTGCCTATAATAATTGTCTCGTGAGAACCACAGCCATAAATCTCATCGCTGTTGGCGTTAAAGTCAGCGACCGTTTTATCTATTATTTTCTAACCAAATGGTTGATTTGCAATCATCTGTTGGGTTTGCAACTATCTGTGGGGTTTGCAACTATCTGTTGGGTTTGCAACTATCTGTTGCGTTTGCAACCATCTGTTGGGTTTGCAACCATCTGTTGTGTATAAAAAAAGAACTACTTTCAGATGACCTTGAAGATATCTGCATCAAACTAAATTTCATCTTTAGCACGCCATAACTCAGTTATTTTTTCATCGTACAAACTTTTCTCTGGGCTCATTTTCGTCGTTATGAAATTCTCTAAGTGTGGATTCCTTTTTTCCATCTTTTTCGAGGTGTACGATGAAAAATAAGGGAATTATGGCATGCTAAAAATTTGTTTTAAATGCCCTGCCTCGAAAAATATGAAAAAAACGTGAAATACCGATTCTCGTAAATTACCGACCGGTGTATTCGCCATCGGGTCTACTTCTGAATGATTCTTCTTTCTAAAATCTCATACACCATCTTCTTCCTGAAGTACGACATTTCCATTGGTGTAAATTTCAGATAATTAATTCCTGAGATATAAACATAGTAATGTGACAGAAAATAACAGTTGATTAGCTATTTGTTGATTTCGCCGTTGGAATAAAAATTATCTGGCACACAGTAACTCTCGCGGCAACGAAAAAAGGAGCCTAAGTGAAGGCAAACTGGGACGTAAAAGTTCCTGTTGTAAACTTAGAAAAGGATGAAATAATTAATTATATAACAATAATTAATATTGTTTTTTACAGTTAATGGTTTACAGTAATTTATTAATCGCTTCCGTTACAGTCGGGAGACATTGTCTGAATACTTCCGGTCACCTGAATGAATTATCATGAATTTGGAGAGGAAAGGAAGAAGAATAGGGGCGAAGGGTTGGACAAGAAAATAACACTGGAATTAATGAGCTAGAAATTGAATTATTTATTTCTCGACGACTGGATTTCTTTTAATGCCGCCGCCACTCATTTGCAACGACTTGAGTCCATCCGATCAGTTTGTCAAATTACTACGAAAGGAAATCTCGCGGAAACAAAAAGAAAGAAGATTGTAGGTCACGCTATCAATAATAATTAGCGATATTATTGGGCTACTTATCCTGTGGCTCGAACCTACCTTTCTCTTATTCACAGACGTAGTACAGTAAAGTGGGGAGCACAATTCAAAGAACAAGGGATTCTCAGGATTGTTATGGTTTCCGACCTCGAATGCTCTTAATTATTACCTCAATCGATTAAATTCCTTTTATGACAGGAGATTGTAACGCGAGGATACTGCTACAATACCATGGGATCTATGGAGGTTTTGCCGATTAACCGTAAACGGCTGATCCGCGAGCCAGTATTGGCGTAACGATATTAATACCCCAATCTTTGGCCAATGTCCGGCCAAGTATTGGTTGGCCAATCATTATTTTGTCGTTTAGAGGGGAATGTTCGACCGAGTATTAGCTCACCAATTGTTGGTTTGTTGATTTCCGACCAATGTTCGGCCAAGGATGAATTGACCAATCGTTGGTCTGCCGATATTAGGCTAATGTTCGATCAAATATCGATTAACCAACCGTTGGTGTGTTGATGCATGAACTTACAAACCATTGGTTTGCTGATTTTAAGCTAATGTTTGGCCAACTATTGGCTCGCCATTGGTGAGGTGGACAATATGCGGCCGATGGTCGGCCGAGTGTTGACGTGCTAATTGCTGGTTTCTCATCTAAGGTCAATATCCGCCGAACATGAACTCACTAACCATTGGTTTGCCGATGTTAAGCCAATCTTCAGCCGAAGAATTGAAATTTTCATATCTGTAAGATGCTTTTCAGTTTTTGTTGGCTTTGTCTGAACACGTTTTTTTCGTGAAAACAAAGCTTCGTCTGTAAGGAAACAAAAATGAAGAAAAGAAAAATAAACCATTTTTTCCTTTCTACCTTTAACTCAACAATACAATTATTATATATAATAAAGTTAATCAGTTTTTGTGACCTCTATTTTTTTTTTTTGCATTTTCGAGTAGCGTCCATCTAGGGAACAATGAATATGAGTGCCAAACCGTTGCCAAATGTACTAATCCGAAAATATTTGCTCTCAAAGTTGGAAAACAGATTTACTTTTTCGTCTCTCGAGACAAATTCCCCGCGAATTTGTCTCGAGATTGTGCATTTATGCACTCGTGTATATGCGAGTAGGCGAGAGCACTGTATTGGGCGCATTTTTTTGTCTCATATGCACAAACCAAAGTTTTTATCGACATTTATGGGTTTTTTCTAACTTCGGCGACACCTAGTTTTTCGTGTTTCCGGGCGGAATACGGGTTAAATCCTGCAATTTTTTGCACTATCAAGTTGCGTCCAGCTGGGAAACGATGAATATGAGCACCGAACCGCTACCGAATGTCATAATTTAAAAATATTTGCTCTCGAAGATGGATTGAGTGTCCGGCGACATTTTACTTTTTGGCGCTTCAGGGCGAATTACTCGCAAAATATGTCCATGTTTGCACGCGTGTGTATGCGAGTACACGCAAACACCCTATTGAATGTATTTTTTGACGTAATATACACCAAGCAAACTATAATTGCGGTTTTTAAGTGTATTTTAAAATTTCGGGGACACGCTGTTTTTCGTGTTTCCGGGTTGAATTCCGTCCAAATGTGTTCGCACTTCCGAGTTGCGTCCGGCTGGGGAACAACAAATACGAACGCTGAACTGCTGCGCAATATTATACGCTCTCGAAAATGGACTGAATGCCCGGCAACATGTCACGTTTTGGCAACTCAGGACGCGAGGACTGCGAGAGAATGAGAAGAGCGAGAGAACGAAAAGAGCGAGAGAACCAAAGACCGAGAGAGTGGAAGAGTGAGAGAGCAGGAGAGTATGGAGCGGGAGAGCGGGAGCGCGGGAGAGCGGGAGAGCGAGAGAGCGAGACAGAGGGAGAGAGCAAAAGAGCGGTAGAATCAAAGAGTGGGCGAGCAGGAAACTGAGGCACCAAGAGGTGTGTGCAATTGGGTCGTAGGGGAGAGCGGGACAAAATGGGACAATGGGGCAAAACGGGACGGCGAGGCAAACCGCAATTTTTCAATAATTTCTGGTCGGAAGAGTGAGGCAAAAAGGAACTCAAAATTGGGATTTATCAATGGGGCAAAATAGGGTATTCAAATTTTGTTGGAAACTTGCGTTTTCCTCATTGTCTCATTTTGCCCCGCTCTCTCCTATACCAAATTGGTAATTATCCACAGGATATCGATACACAATTTACTACCATACACCGTAGGTTGTCTACGGAGTCGATCCAAAATGGACGTGTCTATTTTTCCACCGTTTTCGACTGCACGGATACCGTAACCACATTGAATTGAATTACAAGAAAGTAACCTAACGATCGTCGCGAAGCGCCCGATCGCTAGTATGAAAAATAAAATAAAAAGTAGTTGGTGTGATGTTTGTTTTGATGCAATAAACTCAGTTTATTTGTATTCTGCGGTCGCACGAAGTATTTTTTTTTATGTTTTTGTCAGTTAAATTTAGAAAGAAAAAAATGAGTTTCCAATTTTTGTCTGCATAATTACCGTAATAAATATATACTGTGAGGTATTTTTCGGGAACTCAGTTTGGGAGCAGGGAAAATGGGGAACGTAACCCTCGGCAGTCGGCTACATCTAAACTTTTCGACAGCATTTGTCGCGTAATCCCGAACCTGCTGCCAGTAAAGCCCTCGTTCACTTTGTTTCGAATAGTCTCAAGCTTTGTGCCTCTTTATTAAATGAATGAATGGTGTCTCGACCTGATTATATACGCCGTGCCAGTTTGGGAAATGTCTTATCTTGATATTCTGGAGACTGCACAAATGAGTTTCTATAAGCGAGTGTTGTTACGGCCTGCAAACACGGCAAATAGTTCATTACGGCTGGAGGTGGGTATTAACACGGTAGAGCTCCTCTAGATAACTCCAGACTCCCGAAAATTTGTTTAAACATATTGATTGGCCTAGTCTGGGCTATCCAGTTTCGGGCTTTCCTTGATAGATTTCACCTCTACACGATATGGCATAACCTGAATTCGCCGTTTTTGGTTAGCCAAACTATAGCCGTCTTCGATATACACAAATTGTTTTTGAATAATGAGGACTTTGCTGAGTGGGAAGCCCTGAACTCGACTCTACCCATATCTAGATTTCAATTGGCGGGGAGTGCAAGCTACATCGTCAAACGATGTTGTATTGTGATGATCAGAATAAAGACCTCGGTCCGGTTATCCAACAAATACGCGTGTACATTAACTTGCAACGAGTCGGTATACAAATTCACGCCGGATGACTCGTGTAGAGTTTGCAACCGTCAAGTGAACAATACCATCTCGCACTTCCTTTTTGATTACCACACGTATAATATCTTTCGGAACTACCATCTTAGCGGTTACCTGTTAGTGAAAGATTTTTACAACATGTTACTCAACAACCCCAAATTTGCTGCCAATAAAGTCCCTTTCCACTTTGATTCAAATAGTCTTAAGCATCATACCTTTTTATTAAATTAATTAATGGTGGTGTCCAGGCGTGATTAATTCTGCTCGTTTCCTCTGCTCATGTTGAGGTATTAAGAGCATGCGAAACACTTTTCCGAGTGTGTCTCACTCGCTCCGCCGAGAGCACCACTGATGCTATCTCCCTCGCACTCCACAGTGTTTCACATGCTCTTAATCGATGTTATGCTTTGTTTTAGCTTTTCTATTATTTGCGTACTTCGTCTTAGGAAGTCACCCCCAAGGGCCTTGTACCATTCATATGCAATAAACATGATTCTGGATTGCGAGTTCCGATTGCGAGTTCCGATTGTGGGTTCCGATTGCAGGTTCTCATTGCGGGTGCCCATTGCGGGTTCCCACTGCGGGTTCCCAATGCGGGTTCTCATTGCGGGTTCTCATTGCGGGTTCTCATTCCGAATTCCTATTACCATAACGTCACTCATGCGATTTGATTTCTTTTGAATTTTTTTTTTTGGCTTTCTCGCCGAGGAAGCTTTGTTTTCGTGAAAAAAATGTCGAGATTTTAATGAAAACGTGTTCAATATGTTCCAACACATCGGAAAATCATATTTGGAATAAGTGTCTGTGGGTGTGTCAAAAATACAGAAAATGCTTTCTCGTCGAAGAAGCTTTGCGAATAAATGAACATTATGAGAAAGCCATATAAAAATTTCAATTTTTTTAAAAGAATGATTATTACGATTATTATTAATTTGGCGGATAAAAATCTTAAGTACTTGGTGTACCATTTTTATTTTTGCAAATATTGTTTACACGAAAAATCACACTATATGAAACAAACTTGTTGAATATTGTTATTTGGAAAAAAGGATAGTATTTCCGGTGAAAAATTTTTATTAAATACTGTTTAGACGAATAATGGTCAATTATGAATCAATTGGCACCAAACTTGATGGATATTGTGTTTTTGGAAACAACAATATTGCCGGTACAAGATTGTTTTAAATATTGTTATATATGCAAAACAAGAATATTACCTGAAAAATTATTGCTATGTATTGACTAAACAAAAAATTGTCAAATGTGAATCCATTGGCCCCAAACTTGGACAATATTGTTGGTTAGGTACATGAACAATATTGTTAGTAAATATTCTTTAAGCAAAAAATCGCTATATATGAACCGACTGTGCTTGCGACTTAATGTACCGAAAATCACAGGACGTCACAATAATATCAACAACCCCCTGAACATGAATTGTTTTCTTCATGAAATGGTTCTGTCTAATAATGCTTATGTTGGCCATTCTGTTGCAGGGGTGGACACGGCGTACGATGGTCAGGGATGCTTGGACGAACGACGGTAGGAAAGGCTGGTGGCGATGGTGGTCCAGGCTGGGTGGATTGCTGGCGATGGCAATGGCTACGGCCTGTTTCGTCGTACAGCTTCCAGGTGCTACAGCCAATCCGGACGCGAAGCGTCTCTACGACGATCTTCTCTCGAATTACAACCGGCTTATTCGGCCTGTGGGCAATAACAGCGATCGTCTCACTGTCAAAATGGGTTTGCGACTATCTCAACTCATCGACGTCGTAAGTACCTTTTCACTATGTGCTGTAAACGACCAAAAGTGTTCTCATCACTAGCCAATGTAATTCATATTGACATCGATGCATCACTAATGGGATTAATTAATCTCGCTGCCAAATGTATGTATCAAATTCTACGCAGCGTCCAAGAAATTCATTTTCATGTTAGCTATAAAAAATTACAACAATTTAATTGTATTCATAGAGAGTAAGATGAAAATGACCAAGTATTTTTAAAATCCCTTTGTGGAACCAGTCTAAAAAATAATGAAGAATTGTGAAATTGCGTTCCCTGATTAACAGTACAATCAACACACATACTGAAATTAATTGCATTTATTTGGTACCACTAAATATAAAGGAATAAAAAGTGGTCGTAAATGGAATATGTAAAAACAAAATTGGAAAGCATATTTTAAGAAATGAAAACAAATAAATCAAAGATTAAAAGGTTGGACACTTCCAATATTATTTTTATGTTTAATAATGTTACGCCGTTCTAAATCGTTAAATTCCTTGGCTAAGCTACTTTGGAGTGAACTGATGAACTACCGCAATAGTCCGTTCGTCCCGTGTTTTCCATTCAGAAACCGTGCTCCGAAACGGTGGATACACCGATTCAACTCGTCATAAGCGTCTCACAGCTTTTTTAGTTGCCGCCCCGGCTACGCCGCAACTATACTGGGATGTAATTGTCATGGCCTAACTAAGTACTTATCGTGACGTGATTACACTATCCTGGCGTTTATCCGAATCCCGAGGGATGACGATGACTTCAAAACGTGGGAAAGATAGTGTGTACATTTAAAAGACTAAATACTTCCACGAATTGTAATTTTAACGATGCGATATTTGTCGAGTAAAATTCCAAACAAATCCGTGCTTAAATAGTATATCAGACATAATTAATCAAGAGACGAGGTAGCATCTCGAGACAAGCGTATTTAACTCCCGACTGCTCGCTAGGGCAAGAAGAGGCATTTCACTGAGCCCCGCCTCCAGATTTTCCTGATTTCGGTGTCTCCAGTATTTGTCGAAACGGGTCAATGTCTCTTGACAGAATTTGGCACACCAGTTTCGTGGATGTGGGAGCGCGTTCGTAGCAATGGATTAGGAAAATAAATGTGAAGTGGCAGAGATAACTAACTTTGAAAAACGGAGCAAGATCCTATTTAGATATATCAAAAGGGGGCCGCCATTATCTACGATGTCTGTCTCGATGTCTGTACGAGATCTGGCTTTGCGATTATTTGTCGTCTGCTATAAAAATCTGTGAGCCATACTAAAGTACATTGAATTCACTGAACGGCTACTGTAACATCGATAACGGGTCGTGCTGCGTCTATGGTAATTTATTTACATACTGTTACGTTCTCGTGGAATAAATAACGCGTCTATTTAATTTTATGGCGGATATTATTAGTACAATCGCATCTTGAGCTCGTATTGTCACAAGTCTGTTCATTCAGATGTTTCTGGAGAATGATAAATGCATTAAAGATATATACACGAAACAGAACACACGTACAGCTGATGACGTCATTTCCAATGGATGGGTATGTCGGTTTAGTTCTATAATGAATCGGAAGGTGACAGGGCGTGCATATTTTCGAAGTGGCATAACTTTTCGTTGACATATAGAACACTCAGCTGATTGTCCGCAAATGTTGTGTAAATTCAAAAGAATAAATTCGACACCGAAAAAAAGGTTTGGTAAAATCAAACAAGATTTGTTTGAATCAACCTAATCCGGCGGTTGCGGGCGGCGAAAAAAAGATTTAGTTAAGTTGTACTGCGATTAATTAGTACAATACAGTGATTTATACTTGTAGCTTTGTTCGTTATTTAGGAGAGAGCGGGACAAAATGGGACAGTGCGGCAAAACGGGATGGCGGGGCAAAACACAATTTTTCAATAACTTTTGGATGAAAGAATGAGGCAAAAAGGAGCAGAAAATCGGGATGTATCAATGGGGTATCAAATGTATCAAAATAGGGTATTCAAAAATTATTGGAAAATTGCGTTTTTCCTCATTGTCCCGTTTTACCCCAATCGAATTTTGTCCCATTTTGTCCCGCTCTCCCCTACAAGAGATTACTTTTGTAGCAATATTATCAAGTTATTGCATCCAGAAATACATCGCCGGAATCCATAGGACTTCGTACAAGGCTTCGTTGAAACAACAAAAATGTCTTTATGTACCTGAAGATCTTTCACTGGGTAACAAATGCCATTAATCGCGTTACTCACTGATTTAAGCAATATAAAATTTATCATGGAACATCTGCATCATACATCATAAAATCATGTTCATCGGACACTCACAGTTATGACAGATTCATACACGAATACTCACAGATACTCATAGATACTTCCATAGGTTCATGCAGATACTCATACATCCTTCGACGAATTCGCACAGATACTCACAGATACTCACAGATACACACGGATCCAGAGAGCTTGCGAGCCAAAATCACAGCGAGTTTTATTATAATTAAGATCACTTTGGTCTTAGTACTTTATAAAAGTACTTCGGTACTTTAACCCTTTGAAGCATAGTGACATACTGGTATTTCACCTACTTCCACCCTGTTTTTCTTCAATAAAGAAAATTTTTAGCACATAACGTCGAACGTAAATGTATATTTAGGACGTTAGGAGATCAATTGTTACTACAATACGACTATTAAGGATTTATGTTTCACTTAGGGGAAGTTAATGATAAGTACAGTATAATAAAACACGTTTTTAGACAATAAATGTAGTTAATCCGGCAGACACACAATTAAAAAAATGAGTACAGAGATGTTTTTTGGGTCGCTGATTAACAAACCGAGCTCAAAATTTAGAAATTCAAAATCGCGCATCCAATATGGCGGACCAAAATGGACAACGTCGCTTGCTGAAGATGAAACTCGGTATTCGGGGGTTTGTTGGGTCACTGATTACGAATCTCAACTCAAAATATAGAAATATAAAATGGCGGATCCAATATGGCAAACGAAAACCGGAGATTTTACTGGAATTACTAGAACATCGGAGTTGCTCAATATGTTGATTCTGCTACAGAAAATTTATAATAAAACTACGCATTTAGCATTACCCAGAGCTAACGGCTTTTTTACTTTGTTTATTTATTTTTTAACTTTTTTATATGATTTTTTTACTTTTAATATTTTTTGTTATCTGAAGATCAATAACGTTTTAAGTGTCGTATGCCGCAAAACAATTGCGATTTACGCTTATGCAAAGAGGTACTTGGCAAATACTACACATCCAGGATGTGACACTTCAGTGCACTTTGTTAGAGCAATGAGCACAACGTCTTTGTTTTTTGTTTTCAATAATTTCGGGCATGTTAGCTGCCGCACAACGACGCTTCTGCAGGTGTACTTGTGGCTTAGTACGGCTACTGCTTGGATTAGTGGAACGTTTCCTACCTTTTTTCGAAGGAAGAACTCCTCCAATCAATCCTTCAACTAGAGCAAGTCTGAATTTTTTCAGACTTAAATTTGCCTGATTGCTGCACTCAGCATAAATAATGAATGCGTTCGTTACAGTGACATCGACAAGGTGCCAAAATATTCTGAGCCACCATTTCTGTGCTTTTCGATTTATTTCGTAATATGACTTCAACATGTCTGCCTTGTCGACGTAACCCATATGCTTATTGTAATCCCGTAGCATCTATGGCCATGTTACGAGTTCCGATGAGCCATTTTTGTTTCGTCGATTTATAGAAGTTGCAATAGACGGATCGTGGAAGTTGGATATCAGTGAAACCCGTCTGTTGTCTTTCCACTTTATCCAACTGAGTCCCGTGTGTGAAGTTCGATATTCAAATTCGCCTTTATGCAATTCTTTATCGGGTTTTTGGTGTTTGGGTAAACTGACGCCATTATTCCTTACAGTTCCACAAACCAGTATACCGACCTTTTGTATATATATTATTAAATCTGTACTGGTGAAGAAATTATCGAAATAGATACGATGGTTGTTTCCTATTATTTCTTTTGTCAAATCTTTCACCACTCGGGCTCCCAAAAGCTTTTCGGTCTTGTTTTCTGTCTTCCCTGTGTAAATTTGGCATTCACACACAAATCCTGTTTGGTCCGCACGTACCCAAACTTTGTACCCTCGTTTGATTGGCTTGTTTGGCATATATCGCTTCAGTAAACTTCTTCCTTTGAACCTTATCATACTTTCGTCTATTGACTGATATTCGTTAGGTATAAAACAGGTTTTGAACGTGTTTGAAATTTGTTCAATCATCGGTCTTATCTTGTAGAGCTTGTCGTAGTTTGGCTCCCCTCTCTTCGGTTCTTGCGAATTATCGTTAACGTGTAAATGGGAAAGTAAGAACCGAAAACGATTAACAGTCATCAAACTAGAAATATACGGATCGTGCAGCTGCTCATTCCTTGACCAATAGTCGCGGTAAGATGGAAGTCTCTTTACTCTCTTCAAAATGTTGATACCCAAGAATATCATCAGTTCTTTTGTAGTGACAGCCTGAAACTGCTTACCCGTTTGAGTGCTATAGTGATTTGTTTGAAATACAAGTGACTCTATGAATTCGTCTGGGAATAAACATAAAAAAATATCCAGTGGAGGTTTAACATTTTCGGGAATATTTGGACCAGAATGTTTGGTGAAAGGTACATCGTCTTTTTTTCTTGATTTATGTTCCCAAATACCGTCAAAATTCGATAATCGCTCACTCAAAGCTCTATCGTCTACTTCGTCGCCAGATCTACAATCTTTCCCGCTTTTTTGTAAGTCAATGTCACTTACATCTTTTGCCGTAATTCCCGATCCTTCGACGATTTTGACCGACAATCGTTAACATCGGTTTCCTCTGAGTCAAAATCACACAACCCGTCTATTGAGTTATTGTCGGTCGGTATATCTGTGAATTTGTCTTCCATTTCAAAAGAAGCACTGACAGTATTAAAATTTTGGTGGGTGAATCTACAATTTTTTGACCCGTTGGTGTTTTACACTGCGCAAGCATGAAAACACAATGAACTATGAAGTAGTAAGTACCTGTTAATACGATAGCCACTACACTATGTAAACGGTTATTCGACTACAGTGTATACAGGCTAATCAGCTGTCACTAAAGGTCCAGTGTACTGAGTTACATTCAAATCATAATACTTTCATTCTTTTGGTTCATTACTTTTAATGCCTGTATCTTGAATTCAGTTTCATAATATGTGACATCTAAACGGTCGAAGTAATGACTTTTGTTCAATTCAAGTAACTTCTTGCACGTTGGGTTGCCATACCAGACTTTTTGAATTTATATATTTTGACTGACTTCAAAATTAGCGACTTCAATAACCCTGAAGCACCGAGTTTCCTCTACATCAAAACAATTTTATGTTTCAGTAGGCCATATTGAATGTTATTGTAAAATTTTGGTTATTTTCATATTTTACGCGCAGATTAGTATCAATGAGTTAATAAACCCTCGAGCATCGTGTTTTATCTACATTCAGCCAGTTTTTGTGTTTCATTATCCTATACTGGAACCGCCATTTTTATTGTTCTATTTTGAATTTAGATTCGTATTCAGCGACACCATAAACCTCCGAATAACGAGCTTCAACTTCATTAAGCTACTTTGTGCTTTTGGTCGGCCATATTGGATCCGGCATTTTGTATTTCTGGACTTTGAGCTCAGATTCGTAATCAGCGACCCAAAAGACCCCCTGCATACCGAGTTTTATTTTGATTAAGCTACTTTGTGCATTTTGGTCCGCCATATTTAATTTCTGGATTTTGAGCTCGGATTCGGAATGAGCGATCCAAAAAACGCCCAAGTCCCAAATTTAAAGTGGATTTTACGGCAGCAAAAATGTATGCTTCAAAGGGTTACGTACCAAATAAGTACTTATGTGTTTTAAGTACTGTCCAGCTCTGATCGAAATGAATACTGCAGCAATCTGTTTTTTTTTCGGATGGTTTCGTGAAGTGAGGTAACATTGAGACTGGCCTTACATAAAAGTTTAGTTAATTTTCAAAGTGTAATATTTATAAGAAAGCTGGCTCAATTTCGGAGTGAATGTATCGCGATTATTAATGCAAGCAATCTGTTTTGTTTCTTTACTGTTTCGTGAGTTGAAACAACATTGAGACTGAATTTCGGGGAATTGAAGCAGCGTTACCGCAGATATCACACTTGTAAAAGTAATTAAGCTTTCATGTGAGCCAGTCTCAAGGTAGCTTCAACTCATGAAACCATCCGAAAAAAACAGATGCCATGCAGCAAAAAGTACTTTGAACTTTATAAAAGTACTACAAGTGCTGAAATTGCTTTGTACTTAAAGTACTTACGGAACTTAGTACTTTGTACTTTAAGTACTGCAACAGAAGCTAAGTTTCTTTACAATAATTTTCATGTTTATCCTCCTTTAAAGGAACGGGCACTCAAACGAGGGATTTCGAGGATTCGAGCGTTGAGTAATTAAAGATGGTGTGTCAGAGACAAAATTAGGGTTAAATAATGTTCTTTATTTTCAAAGTGACAGACTTCAATGTGATTACACCCTTTTTCTGTTCTTTTTAAAAGAATCGTTTTATTTCTCTATGTTCAGAAGATTTTATCAAATCAAGTGTGTCGATAATAAAATAGGTGAAAAGTGATTATTAATGTCTTTTTTAATCGAATGTATTTAATTTCTTGAAGTTCGGAGTAAGGTAGCTGAACATGTTTATTCACGTGGATATGGCACTACGCATGTGCGTGCAGCCTCTCGTCCGTCGCGTAATCCAGCTGGCTACCGTGCTCGGCTATTCCCATTGTGATGTCACGACTCGGCGATCGACGATGATCTCTCGTCTACCTCGCGATCTTTGATCGACTTTTCGAATAAAATTGGACGTTTTTACCTTATGTTCATGATATAGCATCCTTCATGGGGAGTGAACTTAGCCTTGGGTGTGCCTTTTGAGTGTCCTTGGTGTCACGATATTATTCCCTTGACACTTGCAGCTTTTCTGACCTGGCACTTTGGTCAATTAACCGATTCGCTCCAAGAGTTATTTCGGTGTTACTTTTTCACCATCTTGTCACTCGCGATTGTTTATGAATCTCGTTTATACTTCACAGAGCGTATAAGTCAATTACACGGCACACAGATTTTCTAAGTCCAATTTATGCAAATTTATCAGTTTAAATCACCACGAAAATTATAAGTTCACACAATTGTATAAGTTCAATAAATTGATAAGTTTAATTTCTCCACAAAACTTATAAATTTGACTAGCCCAATTTTTCTAAGTCCAAGTCGGTACAATTTTATAAATTCCACTCTGCACGAAAGTTTATAAGTCTAAACATGGCACAAAATTTGTAAGTCCTTTCTCAACACAAATTTTATAAGTTCACTGGGCACAATTTCACTTTTATTCACTTTTACTTTTCACATTTCATTTTTAGTCCTGTGTAACAACCGAGCCGATACTTCGGAGGATTAGTGATGGTCGATGGTCTGACGGTTTGTCCAAGAATAAGTGATAGAATAAGTAATAGATAGAATAAATGATAGAAAAATATGGTGACTGCCGGGATTTGAACCCGGGCGTTTCGGTTCCTAAGTAAGAGCGCTAACCGGTGCGCTAATGTCACCCATATTTTTCTATCATTCTCGTCGTTTACATATATGGAAACTCGGGACCGTCACACCTGGACAGCTGGCCGATGGTAAAGTAGATCCGATGAACTGATGATCGACTGCCGAAATCGCCGTCTATTACACCCCAATTTCTGTCTCCCTCTCCGTCAGTTCTGCAGGATTTTGGCGGACTCGCCTCTGCGTGCGGTCGGCTGATTATTAATTTTATTATTGGTTAATAGCAAGTTTCTTCCTTTATTCTCCAATCCCGTGTCGGTATTATAGTGACGATCATCCGGCGTTACCCGCCGAGCTAATAGGGTGCTCGATCGGTGTCGTCAAGATTTTAGCGTGTCGGCATTTCGTCCAATCGGCTATGCCGATTTTCCCTCGCTTTTGTATTAGTCCGACCTTGATCATAGTTTTGTTGTAATTCCGCTTAGCAACACCTCTATGTTTCTGAATTCTCGATGTTGTTCGCTCATACGCATGCGCGATGCTCCGTATCCGTATTCGAAATATATATGACTATATTAGGAATGTATTCACATGTATTTAACCTACATCTCCATTTTTGTATATATGCGTTGATATATTTTGTATATACATTAAATATATGCAAAATACATACGTATTTATATTCGACGAAAACACATACAAGTTACATATGATATATATTCAGCATACATGTTAAATGTATTTCTCGTATATGTTATATATATGTTAACATTTATACGAAATATATATTGGTTGCGTGTTAAAACATATTTGAAGTATGCAATGAATACATGTTAACGTACATTTATAATATATATTAAATATATGGTCACTATATACAGAATCGAAATCCATATCGATTCAAACTGAATCGTCGATTCTTTAATTTAATTTAATTTTTTTCAAATTATACGTATGTGTGGTACATAATTGCAAAGTAATCTCAATTTAAGTTAGTCCTTGCATACAGTTTGACTTCACGTGAGATCTGAAAGAATAGAGAGTGGAATGCTAAGACTCTCCGATGGGATAAAAATCTGGAAAAATCAAGCATATGGAAGGTGGTTGATTGATTTAGCATAATAATAATTAACAAATCATTGTCATCTAAAAAAATCGGTTAACTGCTGATGAGTTAATCAATTGGTTTTTTTTATTAATTTATTAGTAATATTTTCGTTTTACGACCCCTATCGCGCTGTTTCTCCATGCTTTTTACTAGTTTTCATGGCAATCATCTCTTTTAACTTTATCTATTGTTCATATATTCAAAATATAACGTGTCCTGATTCCAAAATTATCGCTGACGTAAAAAAGCAGTAACAAATCATGATCGTATACTTGAAAAGTAATATTCAAGTACTGTGAAACGTTGCAGCAATGTAAAAAGATTTCCTCGCGAATACTGACAATGAACATGTGGATTCAGGCCAGCTTCTCAGTCACAATGCATAAATAATCTATTAGAGTTCTCTTCCAGAAGCATTATACAAGTTTCAAAAAGGAAAATTCCAAGTATAAGATAGCCGAGTGGTTACGGTCACAGTCTACAAATCGGAAGGTCCCAGGTTCGAGCTGCCATGGCCGTCAAAAATGTTCAATGTTTTTTCAGCGTATAATTGCTTCGCACGATTAGAATAATCATCTGAAATACGAATGTGAATTAACTAGACCAAAAAAGTGAGAATTAATCAGGAAAAAAAAGTTGAAAATCATTTTTAACATTTTACAAATGACATTTTGCATATATTTGGGATATATTTAAAATATATTTTTCATGTATTTGAAGTATATTTGCAATACATTTTACATATACATTACATATATCCAATATATATTTTAAATAAATGCATATATATGAAAAACGGCCAAATCTATCCAAAAAAATATATTTTACATGTATAATACACACATTTGAGATACATGCGCTCATATATTCAGAATACATCTCGAATATATTATTACACACATTTTCACATATATTTGAAATATATAAATTTCCGTGTGTGCGCCGCCGCTCGATCCCGTCGGATGGTGCCACTTGTCAGTGGGCTCGTTCGACGGCCTGCTCTCGGCTGTCAGTCACCGGGCGGTCACGGTGTTCGCTACCGGGGCTCCCGGGGAGAATATAATGATTAATGCGGGGGAGTCTCAGTACTTGCGGTAATAAGTACTTAGTACGTTAAGTACTTTTCAGTACGTTAAGTACTTTTCAGTACTTTGCCCAGCGCTAACTTCGATAGATACTTTACGAGGATCACTTAAGGCGATATATTCAATTCTGAATTGAAGCTGCATTCCCACTTGTAGTATTAATTATATTGCACTTGTGAAACTAATAAAACTTTCATGTGAGCCCAGAGTCAAGGTTGCTTCAACTCACGAATCCATACGTTAAACAGATTCCTTGCAGCATTCATTTCAACCGATACTGGACGCAGATCACTTATGGGGATATGTTCAGTCCGGAATTGAGGCAGAGTTTCCACGGATATTATACTTTTAAAAGTAACTAAACTTCCATGTGAGCCCAGTCTCAATGTTGCTTCAACTCACGAAACAATAAGGAAAGAACACAGATTGCTTCCAGTATTAATCTTGATCGATACTGGACGAAAATCACTTACTTATGGGTATATATTCAATCCGGAATTGGGGCAGCGTTCCCACTAATATTACACTTTTAAAATTAACTAAACTTTCATGTGAGTCCAGTCTCAAAGTTGGTTCAACTTACGAAACCGTCCGATAAACAAAACAAATTGCTTATATCTGTTAAGTCGGTCTTGACAAACTGTTAGCGCTGGGATTAAGGAAGCCACGAAGCTACGGTAATCCGAATTGGATAACAGATTTTTTTTAATATAAAATAGCGGATCCATATGGGGTATCAAAATTTAGAAAAATGTTGGAATTCGATAATAATGGGTATTTATAGTTTTTTAAGTCGCGGAATCCGCAGTAAATACCAGATTTCAAAAATCCAAAATGGCGGATCTAATGAGGCGCATCAAAGTTCGAAAAAATGTAAAATAATAGAAACGATTCTTGAATTATTCATGTTGACATTACATTTGGATTCAGCAACATCAGAAACGATAGGATACTCATTTTTATTGAAATCCAAATATTTTTGGGGAGTCCGATCCGGCATGTTGGATTCGCCATTTTATATTTTGCAAATTTGACTTCAGACTCGGATTCAGCAATATCAAAAACCTTAGTTACCAGATACCCAAAGACTATTAAATTGTAATTGCGTAAATATGTTTTTTTCAAGATGCCCCTCATGAGCAAGGGTCACGAAGCAAGACTGGCACGACTTTTTTTTACCTCTATAAGGGTGCCTGACAGTAAAGGGGTTAAACAAATAATTACCGTATATGAACCAATTGGCCCGGAACTTTATGGATATTGTCATTTCGGGAACACCGCAATATCCCAGATAAAAAGTTGTTATTATATATTGTATAAACGAATATTTATTAATTAACCGATTCGCCCCAAACTTCGTCAATATTGTTATTTAGGCAAAGATAATATTACCCGTTAAAATTACCGACAGCGATAGGTGTGCAGTTGATGTGCGGCTCTGGTTGTCTCCAACGTCAAGCAGTACCACTCGCGGTCACTCGCGGTCAGTGTTTGGATGGAATATTTGCACCGCCCGGCCGCGCGCTGGCTGGCACAGTGGATCGTGGAGGCAATTTTCTCGGGGATTGGTGATTAGCCTGTAGGAACACAGCTCTGGGGAAAGAACCGTCTGTGTATGGCCAGTTTTTCCGCAGTTTCCCGGTGCCTTTGCGGGAATGCGACACGGCAGGAGGGGTAAGTCGGCTGCGGTCGCAAACGGGTGGCGGGAGGGGGGGGGGGGGCAGGTGGGGTATGTAAAAGGGGAGCATCCCGTAGAACTGGACCACATATAAGAAAAGTCGGTAAAAATTTTTTGCTAAATATTGTCTATACGTAACGTTGCCGAATGTAGCCCGATTGACAAAAAAATTTATGAATATTAGTATTTAGGCAAGAAATATCGTTGACAGTAAAAATAGATTGCTGCTATTTAGCAACATTATAAATATATCGAATATTTATTGCTAAATATTGTTTAAATTTAAAATTTTTGAATATGGATCAATCGACACAAAAATTGGCCAATATTGTTATTTAGCCAGAAGAACAATATTGCCAGTAAAAAATGGTTGATAAATATTGTTTAAATGGAAGAATATTGTCATTTAGGAAACGAAATAATATTTCCGGTAAAATTGGATTGCTAAATAAACAAAAAATGCTGTTTGAACAAAACTGATCGAATATAGACCAATATAGGCATGTGAAGCGCGCGAAATAGTCAGGTTAGGTCGGTTAAGTTAGGTTAGATGACAGATAAGTTCACGAAAGTGGGGGTAACGCCTCCTCTGTAGGCTTCGCGTTGATAGGAAGGAGTTTACTGTACACTTAAATCCCAAAATCACCATAAATGGTTAAAAAAAACTTGATGTACATAGTTGTTCCAACTTTGTGCTAAGAAAACAAATATTCAAACCGTTCTTTACATGTATTGCAAAGTACATTCAATTTTTTAAATAAACATGGTGAAACCTAAGTCAAATTTGTAAGCAGTATACATTCGATTTTAAAATGGATCTTGGTGAACCTTGGTAAATTTGGTGGCTAATTCATAGATAGTGACCATAAACATTGTTAACTGAAAGCTTAAAAAAAACTTGTCCGGCCGTAAATGACGAACTAACTTGACGAGTTACATCAGTATTCGAAGAATAGTACGGCCTGATAAGTTTAAAAAAATTGTTTTTAAGCTTTCAGTCCGTAATGTTCATTGCAAATTGCAAATTGTTCATTGCAAATTGCAAATGCAAATTGATTTACTTTTCACTAAGTTTATTGTTTAAACTGTATATACTTGGCGATACATTGTGACGTGATTTTTTGGAATCACCGTCACAAACTTAAGGAAAAAAGCATCTAGTACCTTTTCTTGCGAAAATACCGAATTTTATGGTAAAGATCTCGTTTTGCTGCCTCTCTCGCTAATCGCGGTACGATTTAGCTTACGGGGATACAGTTCCGCTAACGTTTATTTTTTTGTACGGTTACGGTTACAGTAGAGATCCAGTTAGTCGGGGTTTTCGAATCCAGTTGGTGGTGCGGATCTATAAGTTATTACAAGCCCAACTGGAGGAGAGACTCGACGAGGCTTCGTTACGAATACGCCAAAGTCCGGTGCAAACCCGGCGCTCTAGTGGGTAATACGGTAAAGTGCAATGCGTTGGAGAACAGGCGGAGTTACGGTTTAGTCCGGACAAGGATGGAACCCTTGTGCCGTGGTTTTGAGATGGGGAAGAGCCTTGTTTTCACGCATTGCACGAGGAGAAGCGATCGTAACGATCCTCGAAATTTACCGCTTCGTACAGTTCGGTTACAGGCTCCCGTTGAAATCCCGTTTCGAAATAGTTTGAGAGGGCAGTAGCTATCGGTCAGAGTTCCCGAAATAATGATAATGATCCGTTACAGGTGTTATCGTAGACAAATTAGTCTACCGCGAGTCGTCCTCGAGGCCGCTCGGACTTCGCTCGCGCTCCCGTGTGTTTACGGTTTTTCGGGTATTGTCTCGCGCTCGCGATGCGGGTCTCGCTCGCGCTGTCGTAGACTCCGGCTATCGCTCTCGCTTCGGTTCGTGCGCCTCGCTCGCGCTACCTGTCACCGCGGGTGTTCGCGAGTCGACTCGTGTTCCATTTCTCGTGCGAGTTTTGTTGCCGATTTTCTGTGATCGAGATGCGTTCGGAACGCTCTTGAGGTGCAGTGATTGTGCTGAAGTTCTCGGAGCATCGTAAGGTGCGGTTCTCGTCCCATATTATTGGATTTATTCCTGCTGTTCGGTGAGTTTATCGTTTGTGTAAATTTTCGATCGCGTATAGGATTCGTTCTCGCTCTCGTTACGCTCGCTCGATCCTTCGGTCAGCTGAGCTCTCCCGATGCACGTGTGTGCGAGCTCCCGTGGCTTATAGCCGACAAACTTAGTCGTTTTCGTTCCGGAAATATTGAGTTCCCGTTCGCATTGTTTCCGCGTTACTTTATTGGCAAAAGGATCGCGACCCTTCTACCACAACCTACACCCTGAGCAAACCGTGCATTTCCGCAACCGTTGCTCTCGCGAGTGTATTGGTGTTAGCTCGTTACCGTTCCGTTCCCGTTTGTATCGTTTTGTGTTTTGTCCTTGCGGAGGTCGGTTCCATCGACCTCCAGTTTAGTCCGGTTTGGCGATTCCGGCGAAACAAAAATCGGCCCTGCGGAGGTCGGTTCCATCGACCTCCAGTTTAGTCCGGTTCGGCGATTCCGGCGAAACAAAAATCAGCCCTGCGGAGGTCGGTTCCATCGACCTCCAGGTTAGTCCGGTTGTCAATACCGGCGAAACAAAAATTAACTGGCGCCCACCGGGACTCCAATGCATTCGCGAGGGTGGACGGCCGAAGGTGACGTTTTTTGGTTCTCGATTTCGCGTTTCGCTCCCGTTTGGTTTGAGCTTTATTCTCGATATTCGGTTTTGTTTTTTTGTTCGAGATTTCCGTGGAGATACCGGAAAATACGTCACAACATGTAAAGAGCGGTTTGAATATTTGGCAACTTTTTGTAATGTTGGAACAACATCTGTTTACATCAAGTTTTTTTGAACATTCATGGTGTTTTTGCGCTTTTCAAGATTTGTTTTTACCATTTATGGGGTTTTGTGCTTTTTTAATGTTCTTTAGCATTTTTTCTTCTCCTTTTAGACATCATCTGTAAATGTGAAATTGTTCTCCATGATTTAGACGTCCTTACTGGTTTGATCGATTCAGATGTTTGTAATTTCATATCTTAAGAGATCGACATGGGAAGAACAACATTTAGGGTACCTCTTTCAGAAAAATGAAATGCATAGATCTCTGTGAGAGCAAAGTTTTATACATCAAAAATATTTCTTGTTTCTTAACAATCCCATCATTAAGATCTGTCCCTTAAAAGAATTACAATCAATCAACCAACAATAATCCGCTAATAATATTATGGAAAGATTTCCATCATTTTTTTTTTACTTTTTTCGTTTTATTTGTATGATCGAGCGCTGTCTTAAAACGGAATTGTCCATACCCAACTTTCGTCAGCATTGCCAAACGGAGATCAACCTATCGACGTGCACGATTATGAATTCCCTATAAAGACCCTTCCGAATTCGGCAAAGTGCGTTATTAAGATTTGTTCTGACAATATACCCAGCTCTTCCCAATATTGTGTAATTTGGGACACGATCCCTTGATTTTACGTGGGATGTAAAGACAAACTTTTTGTTAATTTCCGGACGAAAGCATGTGAGACTTTAAGTCGAACCTCGATTTACCTTTATCGCTTTTGGCGACTAATTGGCCACTCAAAATCTTGTGTACTGAATTTATGTGATGTTTTAGTTAATCGACGAATTCAGGAATACTTCCGGTTTCACTTCTCGCAGAACAATTTTCACAAAGATGTTGTTACGTCAAAACTGTCGTTTTTATTTCGCTGAGTTTCAACGCAACTGTTGCCCCGTTCATATTGTGAGAGGAATTTCCGGATGGAGGGCAATTTTGGCCAAACCTCCAGTACCGATAAAACATCACAAAACCCCGTCCCTCGATCGGTTTATATTTTATTAAAAAGGGCGCCATCCGCACACGGTATGCGACCCGATCAGCTAAGATGTTAACAAACAGGAAAAGGTTGCGCTCGGCTAGCTGCAACCTTGGGGGGATGGTAGAGGGGCGGTCTGGTGAATTCGAGCTGAGTTGTTAATAAAAGCAGATAATTCCACACTGCATTACGAGAGTCACGACATAATAATTTGTTAAATGGAGATCTAATTAAACCGAATCAATCGAAATAAAATACAATAAGATCACTCGCTCTCTCTTCAAATTATCCGAAACTTATATGCTACCCGGTACATTGAGTCCCTACTACACTTTCGACGGCTACTAAGTTCACCGCCCGAAGGGGTTGCCTAGTGCAAAAAGAAATAAACAATTCGTTCATAAATAATAAAATAATTACGCAATAAGATTCCCTAGGTCCCTGCGAAATTTCGGTCATGCTCATACACACACACTAACAAATAATACGCATCAACAAAAGCAACGGAAAACGACGATCGGCGGTGTGCCTCCGCTGTCGCGCGGCAAGGTCAGAACGACACTTGCTCGCCGACGAGAACCCGAACGCGCGGCGATGTGAGGATCTGCCTACGCGGGAAACACACGAACAAAATAGGGTTTCTTGCTGTTACCGGTAATAAGTGCGGCTACGGTACACTGGAAAATACTTGGCGTACCCGGAGAAGCCGGGGCGATACGGACTCCTGCCGTTCTCACTTTTCTTTCGCCGTTGGCTCGTCGAACAGCTGCCGCCGTCGACCGAAGCCTCGAATTTTATCCATCGCGGAAAAACAGCGCAGAGACCCGCACGTCTTGCCGTTAACAAATTGCACAATCACACACAGAATGGAATTCTCCCGGATTTCTCGGTCAACGCCGCTCGCGAGCTCATTACCGGTAACCCGAGTGTCCAGTTCTGACACTTTTCCCGGACGCAACACTAACAAACAAATTCAGCGTACAACATTCACCCGACGAACTAACACTAACTGACGAGCAAAATATTCTACGCCTAGGACAACGGTCGACGCCTCGGCCGAAGATTACACCACGAATAAGGGGCTACCCGGTATAACCAGTGCGTTCCAATGACCAACTAATTAATTAAAGCGAGCTCCGACGTCCTTCCTTCCCTCACAAATATATACCGTAGAGAGCGCGACGACGACGCACCGTCACGTACACCGTTCCCCAGGAGAATTCCCGAATATCTCGTGACGCTCGTCGATCGCGAACGTTCGACCCCCTCTCCCCTATCAACGCTCGCCTTCTCACGGCCTAGCTTATCGCTAAGTGGCGCCTCGCAGGACAGCCTCGCAATTATTCTTCTTCGTACGGCATGCGCGAGAATATTCAAAATCGCGTCCGTTTGCTGACGTAGGATCGCGATCACGACGACGAAGAAGCTTTGCGCTAGCAGGTGACAGCTGGCCAGATGAAGGTCTCGGGAGATGGTCGTAGAATAATCCTCCTTGTTGTGTCCACGAAGAGTCGGTACAGCTTTTCCTCAGTAATCCGGTGGTTCGTCTACCGGTATGATGTACTCCTGAATTTCGCTCGACTCTCGAGTCTCGTCGTCGACGGGTGATACATGAAAATTGATTCGACGAAATTAATAAACTATTTTCTTAACGGTACTGAGCCCTTAGGAATTTGTCCGAGAAATGGGAAAAGCGTGCCGTGAGGGCGCGTGTCGACTCTCTCTCTCGCCCTTCTGGCTTTCGTTCTTGTGACGTTGAAAAATACCGCGTCACAATATTAACACTCTCTCGTCAGAACGACGGGCATGGTAAAGATGAGAATCGATCTTTACCATGCCCGGTATTAATAACGATAACAACTGCTCATTTTTAAGCCTAACCTTACAGAAAATTACTTGGGATAGGGACCTAGGAACGCCTGTTGTATCTAAAGTCGTAGGGTAGTTAACGAACGCCTAATCCAAGTCTATCCGAATTAATGCTTTCAAGAGAAAATAAAGTGACAGAATTGTTCACTTTATTTTCATTTATTTAGTAGCAGCTAGTTCGAAGGCAGGTTTTTTTTTAATTCGTTCAATATTTGGTCCGGGCCTGGTGTTTTACCGGATGTGGATTTTCTTACCGCTTTCTCTAATACCGCTAGCGTGATTTCTTTGTTGAATATTGCGTATCCTGATCCAGAGAAAGTGAGGTGGTCGTTTGTTCGTGGTGAGTATACTGTCACGTAAAATTCATTCCATCTTTCTACCGAGAGAGAGGGCAAACACTTATGTCTGAGTTTGCAATTTCTGACAGGTTTCTAAAAGTCACAGGGACAGTTTGAATTTGAGAGAGTTTCTTTGATGTTAGTGGTATGCTTTTTTTGTTTGCATTTAATGTACTCTTGTATCTTCTCTTGCATTCTAAAAATTTGGTTTTCGTTTTGTCGTTGAGATTTGCGTCCGCGTAGTTTTTTAGCGCTTTTGTGCAATTCATTTTTCAGGCTTACGCTTTTTTTGTCGAAGCAAGGTTTGTTTTGTTTTTAACACGCCGGGTATTGAAGTGGTACGTATGTTTATAGGCCGAGCCGCTTCGGTAATCACGAGGTGAAGGTTTTCGTATAGTGTAGTCGGTGTGGCGTTGGCAGCAATGGATCGTGGACAGTCTATGTTTAGCAATGAGTTTGTGACTTTCCATTTTAAAGTATTTTGTGGTATCGAAAAATGTTCGGCAACCTCGTTTGTGCTATCTTCAAAAGTTACACATTAAATATTTTGCCCTACCGGGAAATGATCGGATAGTGCAGATTCAAGCACTCCACATAGCTCTTTCACCCAGCAGAGGCCAGTTACGCTTACTCAGACTAGGTTAATAACACTGTTCCCTATTTTGTTTAGAAAATTTGGCCCGGCCGCCCGATCACTGATCCATCTACCATTGATTTAGGATTTTAATCGGAATTCCTCGAGATTGAACCCTTTGATCCATTCAACGGGTATGTCAATGGTATATTTTTTATTATCTGGCCCTCCAATCCCCTTTACGACGGCTAAAATGTTTGTTGAAATTCTAGAAGAAAAATGTTTTGGACGTGAATTTGCTCGGTATAAGAAGTAAATTATTGGCGCAAGGAACTTGTGGCTAAGTATTTGATACAAGTACACGACGCATTCCAGAGCTTACCTGTTTTGTTCGGTTACGATTTTTATAAACGTATAATTCAAGTCAGTGGAAACGTTGTGCCCGAATATGTAACGGCCCCAGCCTAACCGTATAAACTTTTTTAACCTTTTATTAGTTATTCGAGCGTATCGACGGAGCGTTTCCGTTCGATACGTTCCTCAAAGAAGCCCTTAAGGCTATCAATCATCTGGATCGCCGCGCGCGACCACTTATCTAGCTTAGACTAAACATCCTTCGAGTCTTTATTCCTTTGTAACAGTGAGCGCGAAGCCCTCGGCTTCACGCCCGCTTCAAGTCAGTTCAGCTCCGACGACCGACCAATGCGGTACACATCCGATCATTAATTACACTCTCCGCTACGATTAATAAAACGATCAATCCCATATTATACTCTGACTTTACTCATTGAGCAGTGCATGACCAAGCGACCATCCGTCACAAATAAAAATAAGGAATTAATTGTAAGAGGTTATGAAATCCGCAATATTTGGGCCTCTCTGATTGACTAGCCTATCGCTTGATATTACAGTGTCATATAGATTCGTTCCTTCGAAGATCTCTCTGGCATTGAAGTCTCCTCCAATTACAAATAATTGTGCATCGTTTCTTTCTCCGATTTCGTCTATTAATAGTTGGAGTAGTTCTAAGGCATGTTCTAACTGTAAATCGGGTTTAAAGTAACAAGAGATAATAAATGCAGTAATATCTGATGACGTTGTGTCTACGGCAATCCACCAACGGCTGATGTCGATTACTCCATTCTTCATTTAGTTTGCAAGGACGGTGAGATCACCACTCTCTCGCCCCGTGGTGTGTTCTTTCACCGCTTCGGACCAGACACAATTAAAGCTTTTCAAGTACTGCGGTGGGGTAAGCAGATTTGTAGTAAACGATGTTTTGTAGAGACACTTGATTTCCGATCGTTCAAGGGACGCATAGTGCTCAACGTCGATGAAACCGTAGGCATTCCAGAACGTTATGGTTATTTCGGTTTCGCGGTTACCCGAGTAGAAATTCGGCCATGGCCCCAATATGGGCATTATCAGGCTTGCCGTAGTGCCTCATCAGATTACAGTACGGCAGCCTGAAAAGGGCTTTACACGAAATGTAACGTAGTGGTTGATAAGGGCGTGAACAGGCTGCCTGATCACGGCTTTATCAAAGTGCCTGATTGCCCCCTACGCGAAGTGTAATAAATATATTTTATTTATTAGCGTTATTTTATCGGACTTGTGAACCTTTTATATTTGTTTTTCGTATTCAATTAACTAATTACTACAATGTAAACACAGAAAAATTAATTTTTATTTCACTCATGGTCGGACTTGAACCAGCGACCTTGCGTATGGAGACTGTGATGACGGCGCCTTTACCAACTCGGCTATCCTGAACTTGAGAAACTTAATATCAAATTTGCTTTTAAGCTCCGGAAGAAGTATGCACATGACTATATATACTTTTACAGTGCCAGTACACATGCATTTCCGGCCAAAAATTAAATTCAGTGACAATTTCGAACAATTTCTGATCACATAAAAATCGGTAAAATGCCGTCATGTGTAAGATGCTAGGAACATTGATTTGGATAACAGTAATGTAAAAAAAATTATAATAAATAGAAAAATAAGTGTTCAACAAACAATCAGGGAATATTTTTAATTAAATCGTATGAATTATTTAAGTTATTTATTAAATTATTAAATTATTCAAACTTCCAAAGTTCGTTGCAAGAGTTCGTAAATATTTTTTCCAACGTACGAAAATTCTATAAAAAATTCACATCGACTGTAAAAAATGTACGAATTTAGTTGAAATTAATATAGGAATACTGATAATAATGAATGGAATTCAACCACAGTGAAATAACAAAATGTTCAGAATACTGTAGAGATATCTTGAGTTAACAAAATTATTATGAAGCAGTATGGCAGACCTGATAACGCCCCTACTGTGGCCGGGGCCGAATATCCACTCAATTCCTTTACTATCGATTCACAAGGACTGCCCGATCAATGCCTGATCTGGACCTGATCTTACGAGCCGTAGGCTAGCCTGGTCATGCAGAACACGTGTATTCCAGACTCGGCCCAGGTAAGGCTTTCCATAAAATGGCATGCCTTACCGTTTCCTCATCACGACCTGATAAGTCGTACGGCATACCTGATCAAATTTCTACACGGGTAGTTGTTTCAGTAGCTGCTTGAAAACGGACGATTTTCGTGTGGTTTCGGCGAGGCGATTCTAGGAAGACTTAGATTCTTGAGCGCTTGTTCTTTTTCGTCCCAGAAATACTAGACACTGTCGATTTTTAGTTACTTGTTCGGTATTTTCACGTGATATCCATCTTCTCGGAATCGCTTGACAAAATCCCGTATTTGCTTCGCTATGAGCCATTCCCTGTAAGTGAATTCCGGATTGATGTAAATGTCTCGCCCTTGCAACTTTTCCAAAAAGCTTTTTCTTTTTTTTATAATTTTGCTCTTTGTGTCCCAGCCGTCCAGTTTTACCGCGTATACGGCGTTTTTGCCTGCCGGGATGGTGCACTGGTCGATGATTTTTCTAGTTGCACCAAACTCGGACGAAAGGAAGTTTTTCAAGCTGCCTTTGATGTTGGCAAGGTCCTCTTTCAGGCCTGTAATAATTACGTTGTGTTCTTATTGCGATTGTCTCAAAAAATTCGATTAGATCCTCAAGGATCTCAACTCTTCAATCGTCGGCGGGGCCATCTTTGGAGCAGCAGCTGTTTTGTTTTCAAGTTTGTTCAGTCTGTGTTGCACTATTTTATCCCTTGACGATTCTTTTTCCTTGAGCCGCTCGATCCTGGTTTCGAGATCTTTGTACGCTTTTGCGAACTCGTCTTTGTTTTTCCGGAGTTCGTCTATTATTTCAGCAAGATTTTGGTCATGTTTCGAGCTGGATAGAGTCAGTTGATTGCTCATATCCCTGAATTACCTGGTATTATTTTCTTCCATTCTTCTTAATTGTTCCAATATTGATTCCATTTGTGGGTTCGACTTCGTGAGATTCGAGGATATCGTATAGAGTTCGCCGTTCAGGGACTCTTTTTTGTAGATTTTTTCAAGGGTTTCAAATAGCATATGTCGTCGATTCTAAGCGGATGTCCAGGCGAGTTTGAGTATTTTCTTTTCTGGAATATGACGTCTCGCATGGAACCTATGGAGACCCATCGTTTTTTTCTCGCTGAAGAACGGCGGAAGCGGTTGCTCGGCCTCTTATCTTCTGAGGTTTCTGCAAGGACGAGTGTGGATTGATGTGATTACCGATAGGTGGTGTCGCGACGATATCGATTTTGCCGATCGATGCTGTCAAGCAGGAGCGACAGCGTCTGCGTTGGAGTCCGAGAGGTGTCGCTGGTCATCTGACGTTGCGTAGGTTCCCCTTACATTTCACCTCTGTGCTGTTAACCTCAAAGTTCTTGACTGCGTGGTTTTTACTTTGTTTCGATGCCGTACCTTGGAGAAAAACTTCAGGCTATGATTTAAATCGCTGCGGGAGATTACGCCTCGTTTGGTTGACACCTGGTTTATCAAATATGTTTCACACCCTGATCACGCACGAAATAGCGATAACGTAATGCTTAAAAAAAATTACAGTAGGTATTGCGACGTTCACAAAAAGCCTGCCCCGTAATTTCTAAATATCTCGGAAATGAATCGGGCCGATAAGGTAGAGTACGAGGGACACAGGAGATTATGCATCAACAGACCATCTGTTGGCAAATCAATATTCTGCTGAACATTGGCCTGAAATCGACTAACCAACAATTGGCAAGTCGAGCGCGGCCGAGCATTGGCCGCAAATTTTCAAACCAACCATTGACGAGCCATTACTAGACCGAACATTGGCCGTGCGTTGGGGATTCGACAATCGCCACGCCAACTCTAGTTCGACCATCCGCTGCGTCCGTTCCATCGGCAAAACCTACATGGGCAGTCGCGAGATCGACGGATGAACAAGCCGGGAAGTGAGTCCCGAAGATACATTGAGATCTTGAGCTTGAATTTCGGGAGGCTCCTCGTCACCAGTTATCATTATACGTTGGACCAGCCAGTTAGAATAAATACACCACAGAGCAATTAATCTTATTGGTTGGGAAAGATATTTTGTTGTAAAATCTTCATGCCGATTTATTTGTAATGTTCTTCGAAGTTGTTTGCAACCGTCGGTTTAACAACACATTTTTACCTGAAAATTTATTCCAGAATCATTATTGATTTCGTTGGATCTTTTCATTCAATTATTTTTTATGTATATTTAACGGGAGTTCAAAACTCGTTCGAAGTAAATTGTTCGAGTTCGTTTCCCTTGAGTAAATTACCCGTCACACGATCAAATAAATTGTAAATTGAATGTATTTGAACATGAAATTTGCTTGCATTACTCACTTTAATTGAACATTGATGTCTTGTTTTGTAAAATAAAAATGCCCGATAGTAAAAATGCAAATAATTTTTCTGAAGTTTATAAAAATGTTCAGTGATGATAAAAATTGTACTGTAAAATTGCAACACACATGTGTATGAAATTTCAAAAACAGTTTATGTAAAAAAAACTTTTAACAACATTTTTTGTTGTTAAAAGTGACACGACTTTGCCTACAAATGCAAACATGACACGAATTTGTCTGCAAATGAAGACGTAACTTGCGAAATTGCCTGCGCAAGTTTAACGGGATATTTTCGCACACTTGACAACAAAATGTTATTTGGCTATGTCGAATACACTAACATTAGTACGATTCATTAAAATTTGAATAGGCATAAGACCGTAATTAAATCTCTTTTCGGTTTTATCTAATTTCTGTGTCTCATAATTCAGCTGTTAGCTGATGGATTTAATATCAACTTTCGAATCATTAACCTGTTACCCTCATAGTATTTAATATCATTTGATGGAGTACGATTTATATGAATTTAATGGTTTTTCTTCTTTCTGATTTTTTCCAGAACCTGAAAAATCAGATCATGACGACGAACGTTTGGGTGGAACAGGTGAGCTCTAATATTCATCATGAGATTACTAATTCCGAATTTTTTAATACGTATTTATTTTTATTTGCGATTGATCGCATTGACAGCAATGGTTATTGGCGAGTATCACAATTTACATTATAAAAACAACGCAAAATTAAGATTTAGCCTTAATTATGTCCATCTGTGTTTTTAAGACTATTTTTTACATGCTTTAATATTTTATATTAAAACATATTTTTCATTAAAAGATTGAGTCAGTCACAGTATATTGACGAGGCGAAATGATCTATAAAGAGAACTGGTAACGGTTCAAGACAAGTACACGTACGTTGTCAGTTGTAGTACTACTTGAGAGGTGCTTCTGTAATTAAAAAAAAAAAAATGCACCGTTCAGTAATTACGTTTTTTTTAATATTAATATATCTCAGAAAATATTGGTCACTGAAAAAATTCTTGGAAGCATTAATTAACTTTTTTTATTTTTCCTCAACTTTCGAATGGTAGAGTCATAATTTTCCCGCTAAGGGAAATCTATTTTTCGTTTAAAAAAGTTGAAATCATTTTTTTCTGCAAAAACACCTTCGATTCTGGTTCTAATTTTACATGCTATTAAGCATTATATGGAGATTCTAAAAAAAATTCCAAAGTGGTACCTGCCATTCTTACGTACTAGAAAAATAAACAAATAAAAAATTTAATTCATACAGATTCGTCTAAACTCAACTGTTATTTAGATAACTGAAAAGGATTTACCCATAGTCGGTAAATTTGATTCACATCGTAGGGAAACTTGTTTTAAAATAGAGGTTCTTTTTTAGAGGTTTTCGTTATTAATTTTTTATACGTTTATTTAAAAAATAAACCGGCTATTTAAAAAATTATACGTTTATTATACGTTTATTAAGTTTAAAATTATACGTTTATTTAAAAAATAAACCGGCTATTCAAAAAATTTTAAACTTTGAAAAATCTAAATTTAAAGTCAAAATGAAAAATTCGCGATTTCGTTGAAGCCACTCCGCATTTCCAAAGTATAATGTTTAAGAAAAAACCGTACGAAATCGACGCATTTCTAGAGGTCACTGCAGAGGGTTTCAAAAACAAAGTTTTCGGCAATATAGCTAACAGTTAAAAAATATTATGGAAGCTCAAAATCCGCCGCGGAAAAATAAGCGAATAATTTATTTAAAAAGGTATGTTTTTTTCAACAAAAGTTAAATTTAATAATCCGAAGGTTTATCGTTTCTGGTAAAGGAAGTCGATAAATTTCTGCAATGGTCAAGAGAAAAGTTTTATTTATCTAATTTTCTTCAACGGCTGAAACGAGAGTTTTCTGTATTCTGTCAGAAAATCTTTTTTCAATGTTCTCTGACCATTAAAAGAATATCCTCTTCATCCCTGGTATGCAATCGACTGTATATAATGTTACGTCCTGCGAATTTTCAGTCAAGTTCATCAAAGCAACTGGCTAAAAATCCATACAATTTGGTACTGAAATAATGATCACAGGAGAGTCATAGAAAATGCATAGAATACAAATAATAGTTCAGAGTAAATTTCGTATTCAGTATTTAATTGTGCGTCAGCTATCACTGGATGATTCTATTCAGTGATTGGCATAGCAACAGTCGAATAATTAAAAATCGAGCAAGTGGTATATTTAGGTTGCTGCAGAGGTACCCGAGCAGAAATTTGTTCCGGCTAGTATCCGGGCCACATCAGACATACCCTATGTGGACGGTCCGGTCCGGATAAGATGCCCGATCGTGCCGTGATCAGGCGCGTAACGGCGTAGCAGATAAGGCCCTGATCTGGCGATTGATCTGGGCCGGAGGTTTCGGCCATTGTACAGCCCTGATTATATTAAACCGATCCCCTAATCCGTTTCCGGATCACTTAATCCGTTTGCCTCATTTAATTTATAAATCGTACGTGTAAAAGAAGTATTGATAAGCGTACTTTTTAATCAATTTATTAATATTAATTGTTAATCATACAGAACAAAACGATTATAAATGTGATGTAAGATACAGTGAATAATAAGAAATAATTAAGACTTGATATAGCGAAAAATGTTATGCCTTTTCGGACCCTCTCTCAGAACCTTTATCAGTAACGTTTTCGACCACTTTTTTTCTAGTTTGACGGTGGCCATCCCAATCTTTTGCGTTGTTTATTACGGTCCCAATCGCATCGTGTATGTTTTTTTCGGTGATGTTTGTGTCACACGCTTTGTCGCTAAATTTGGATAGGATGGCGTCTGAAAAAAATTGTAAAGGAAAATCGTGATGTTCATAAATACAGTTTGTTCCTTTTATAAAAGAAAGTAAAAGCAAATGTTGATATTTTATTACCGCGCATGCAGATGTAGAATGTGGTCTCTTGTTTGAAGATGATTTTCTCACCAGATTGCCGAACTGCAGTGAAATTCAAAAGCACATCGCGTGTCATAAATCTTTGAATTATGTCGCGCGTGGACCTTGTCAGATATTTAGGATCCGAGTTGACGAGAGCTACCATGCTATGTGCCTAGAAAAGAATGGTGGATGAGTGTCTGTCAATTAATGTCGTTATACAAGTAAAGAGATATAAATCTTACGATTTCGTTTCGAATAGATTTGTTCAACTTTAATTTATCGTCGAACTGTTTGAATTCGTTCAATGTCTTCAATGGTAATTCGCCAAGGTTATGTTTCTCAACCGTGCTGTCGATTCCCGATATATGTTCAAATTTCTTAGAGCTGTGTCCGGATGTGACGGACATGATTTCTGTTTGACATATCTTGATGTCCGCGACTTGAGCTTGTATTTGTCCAATTTGCGGAGACAGGCATCGGTAACATTTCATAACCACAGTTTTTAAATCGTCCGAATCTATAAACAGTATCGGCAGTGTGAGAAAGACTCAAATATTCGTCGAGAGTCTATACATATCTCGCGAAATTATTATTATTAAAAAGGTCGCTTTCATCTCACCATGTACATCCAATGCCCCTGTAGGGAATACAAGATTCTCCGTGCCATGTGGCCCGTTGTGATCATTCCTTCCCGTACTCTTCTTCTCTGATGCTTTTGAACTGCACTCCCCTGACTGTGATCGCGGGTCGAACTGTTGCCGTGGCATGCCAACATCGTACGTCCACTGATCATGGTCAACGCCGTTATTGTTGTCGTCTCGTGGAACACGACCAAATGCTATAACAATTAAATTAAAAATGTTTAAATAGAACATTTATAAAATAATTCGTGTCTGTGCAATTTATACATACCGAGGGTCTCTGCAGGATTGCAAGGGTCGGAACGATTACGCTCTTTCGATTTCTTCACTGTTTCGTATCGCTTTTTTCGCTGTTTTACATAGGCATCTTCATCACTGTCATCGGGTGATGTCGAATTCGTTCCATCGGCGGCAAACTGTTCATTAATTTCGAATTGAGAGGGTTCACTGCTCGATTCATCGATATGTGAGATTTTCTTCTGCTTATCTTTCAGTGGACGTCGACCGAACGTAGGTGCCTTAATGTTTTTTGACACTTTGGACGAAACAACTTTCTTCCTCGATGCGTTCAGTTTCTTCCCATTTATCGACGCATTTTCGATCGTATTCCGAGCTGCACAAACAATTTATTTCAGTTCCCACCAAATATTTTAGATAAAGGCGATTTCATTTGATACTCTTAAGTTATTATTGTTACTAAATTAAGGAGGTTGGAGCGTTCACGCCAGTCAAATCAGTGTTACATTTATAAAGTCGTTCGTATAAACTGTTACGCATCTATTAAATATAGTGGATGGTTATTTGTATTGCAGCAGATGTCAGTAACCTAGAAAACCATTAATTGCAATGGATTTGCAAAGATATTAAAGATATTAAAGATGTTAAAGACATTCGTTCAGTTTTTTCAAAGAATAATCCGTAATTTTTCCTCGATTTTGATGTATTACGACTCATTCGTTTCCTTGTAAGTACTCTATGAATTCACCATGTAGATATTGATAGTATTTTCCGTTTAAAAATGACAACCTTTTATTTATCCATTGACGAACTTTCTTCGCAAACAATCTGTTGTCATTTCTAATCGGAAAATACTATTGAATATGACTAGATAGTGAATTCGTAGAGCATGTTTCAAGAAAGAGAATGAACCGTAATATTTCTAAGTCGAGCCGAAATTGCTGATTATTCTTTTAAAAAACTGAACGAACATGTATCTTTTCGAAAATTAGCACAACCCAGTAGTTTTGCAAATCAATTACAATTAATATTTTTCTAGATTAAAGACTTCTGCTGTAATACAAATAACCATACATTACAATCAATGTATGAGTAAAGTTTGTATAAAGGCCTTCAAATGTAGCGATCATTTGACTAGTGCGAAGCGCTCGACACCTCCTTAAATTGAAAAAACCCTGTTATATGAGAAAAAATACTGTCATACGATGCGAAATATCCACAGGAAATAAACGAAGATTTGTAGATGGTGGAATGAATTATCACAAGAGTAAAAAAATATATTATAATAATTTACATACGTGATTTTTCAGGTTGATTATTAATATGAAATGTAGATGCTGCGAACAGCTCCTCAACATTCTGCTTGTCATTTCTGTTCCCCTTCAACTTGTACTTCTTCGTTATAGCATGCGCTTTTTCTTTTGCATGTTGCTCGCTATCCGTAGTGAACACAAAATTCTTTGTCGAGAGGTCTTCAACTTTTTTCTCAGCTTCAGCGTATGACTCTAAAAAAGAGAAAATATTAATTTTATCAAATTGTAAAATACCATGACACATTACAATTTACGTACAGTAAAGAAAACATTACTAACTCGCTGAACCTCTAATGGAGATACGATGTAAATCCCACGACTGCAGCGGTTCGCCTTCGGACTGTACAAGATCATGTAAGATGCGTAGATTTGCTTTCGAACAGTTTGTGATGAACGGTGTAACCATATGATCCTTATGATCATCGTAGAAAATCCATGTCGCTGGTACAATATCTACACTTTTTGTCTCACCGATGTCATCAACAAATAGCACAAGCATAAATTTGTCTGCTGCCGCCATCATTGTACCACTGAAATGTGATAATATAATTAATAATAATAATAACACTAAAAACTCGATGCGAATAAGAAAATAAATTAATAAAAAAGGGGGAATCATCATTTGATTATTGAAAGTATATTAAATAAACAATACATTGATAATCGGGGTTATTGCGACGTATGTTGCAACTTCTATAACTTTTAGATCAATTGTCTGATTATCGACAGAAAATCACGATATATTTGCGGAAAAAACTTCGTGGAAAAGAGAAAGACAACGAATTCGATTGAAAGATTTTTGACTTTCTCGTTTTCTTTTAGCCCAATTGTTAGGCATGCGATAATATTTTATTGTAAATAATTTATTATTACATGATGAAATGACTCTTACCTTGGGGTCATACAGCGGTCAAACTTTTGTTTACACCGTGACTTAGGCTTTGTCTCCGCCGACAACACACCACGCGTCCGAAAGAAAGAGGTTACGCTATTAGGTTGCGATATTGCGAACACTCACACGAAAATTTTCCTCGAATTACATTGTTTCACCGTTTCGAAGCACAGAAATCGCTTGTAAACATTTCACATTCGCGCAAATCGGGTGAATTTTTCAGATCTCCCTTGAGCATGCGCTAGCCTGCGTGTTCGAGCCGGTATATCGTTGCCAACTTATGTGGCAAGGTTGTGGCAGGCCTGACCCACACTGTCAGCGATCGCCTACGGAGGCGCGAAGATCGACCAATGGGCGATGCGTATATAGCTATGGCCTGCCAATAGGAAGGCGAGTACGCTACTGCCACAGTTGTGGCATTCATTTTCATCCAGTAATTAACCAAAAAAAATAAGTTACCGCGTACAACGCACTTTTTACCTGTAAAATAAAGTATTCTTGCACAATCTTCGTACACGACCACGTTTATTTACTGACAACCTTATATGGCCGAGTGATTGGCGCGATATCCACAGCGTGAACGTCAGTGCTACAGTACAATCGGCGTCAACAGATCGGCGCAAGAATGGGCTAGGTTAGAGCTAACGGAAGCGAAGTTGAAAATACTGATACCCCGCATAATAATTCACATTGTACGAACTATTTTTTCTGCGTATTATTGTTGTTGTTTTTTTTTTTTAATTTTATATATAAATTTATTTTCAGCGGATATACAACTTATAGCTGTCCATCATCGCTTATAAATATGAGTGACCCGCGAGTCGCGAAAACACGTAAACTTGCGCGTATACGCATACAAAGATTTCGGCAAAATCAAAAAGAATTGACGAGAGATAGTCAAAGAGAGTTGCAACAAGGTTCTTCATCGAGCGCACCTGCAAATCTGGATGATAATTCAACAATAGATAGCAGGGTGAAAGAAACCGACAAAAATCGTGATGAGAATGAAGGAGCAGAAGAAATAAGTGACGCTGAAAAAGAAGCGAGTCGAGTATGCGATCGAAGTGAAGAAAATTCCGATCAGGAATGTAGGGGAAATGAATATATTGAACTAAGATTAGATGCAGAAGAAGAGCAAAGTGGTGAAGAGAAAAGTATTGAAGAAGACAACAATGAAGAAGACGACAATGAAGAAGACGACAATGAAGAAGACGACAATGAAGACAGCGATGAAGAAGAACTTGACGATGGAGGAAATGAGGTGGATGTCGCCGAGGATGATGAAGTAACAGCACTTCGACTATGGGCTCAAAATGGACAGATTCAACATTCCCAACTCGATGCTTTGCTTAATATACTGAGGAGACGGTTGCTTACAGAATTACCTAAGACGGCAAAAACGTTTCTCCGTACAACATCCGTCGAATACGTGATTCGTAAACTGAACGGACAAGACGGTAGGGATGGTGGCGAATTTATATACTTCGGCATCGCAAAATATCTACGAATGACAATAAATGTTGATTTACATGAAGAACTCGTGATTGAGTTGCTTATAAACATCGATGGATTGCCTCTTTTTAAATCAAGCTCAATTCAGTTTTGGCCAATATTGTGCAAGACTTATTGCGAAATCGATGTATACAAACCATTTACGATAGCTATATACGCGGGTAGTGAGAAACCAACTAATTTGTATCAATATCTCGAAGATTTTATAACGGAGATAAATCAGATTATGCGAGATGGTATCGAGATCGATGGAAGGTTGCTTACTGTTAGCATTAAAAGCTTCGTTTGCGACAGGCCAGCTCGATCATTCTTAAAATGCATAATTGGACATGGCGGATACTACGCGTGTGAACGTTGCACAGACCAAGGAAAACGTATCCAAAATCGAACCGTCTACCCCGCTGTAGATGCTGATTCGAGAACTGATGAATCATTCAGGAATCAAGAAAACCGCGAACATCATAACAGCATATCGCCTCTGCTTTCCATTGAACCTGGTATCAACATGGTGACACAGTTTTCACTGGACTTCATGCATCTGTGCTGTTTGGGGGTAATGAAGAAGATGCTAGTTGATTTTTGGTTGAATACGAAAGTAATCACACACCTTGGTCAAAATAAAAAACGTCAGCTCTCTAATATCTTGATACTATTGCAGTGTCAAGTACTAGAAGAGTTCCAACGAACGACGAGATCCTTAAATGACATAGCAAAATGGAAAGCTACCGAGTACCGTTTTTTTTACTGTATTCTGGACCGGTTGTTTTGAAAAAAATTCTGTCCGATGAGTTGTATCGACATTTTTTACTTCTTCACAGTGCTTGCCGCATTTTATGCAGTGCGGACTTAGCATTGGCATATAACGAACAAGCAAAGTTGTGCCTAAAAAATTTTTTCATATTGGCAGCTCAGTTGTATGGAAAGCAGTGTCAAATCATGAATATGCATAGTCTCATTCATTTAGCAGACGACGTGAAAAATATGAATTGCTCCCTCACGCACCTAACAGCTTTTCCTTTCGAAAATGCCTTAGGGAAACTGAAAAAAATGATTCGCAGTGGAAACCGACCCTTAGCTCAAGTGTGTCGGAGGTTAGGTGAAACTTTTCGTTCTGATCTCAAAAAAGCAACGATTCCTCCCGATCTTACTATTGTAAAAGAAACACGTCCCCGTGCTGATGGATCAATTACAATTAGGAAATTAAGATATAAAAACTTCATAATCTCAAAGAGTTCGCCAAACAATACCGTCTTATTGCGTAATGGAACGATACTGCAACTAGACAATATATACAAAAGAACAGGCGAAGACGCGATTAATATAAAAGGAAGGGTTTTGCGCATCGAGCGATCGGTTTTTACCTATCCATGCGATTCAATAACATTTAAAATGTGGCGGGTAAAGAGGACTGAAATGAGTAAAACATGCTTATTGAGTTCTATCGATCGTAAAATGGTGTGTTTAGATATAAGCAACGAAATCGAGGAAAAAGTCTACGCTATATCTCTGCTTCACATCTGAATGTAATGTAATGAAAATTCTGATGAATTAGAATAAAGAGAAAATGATTATAAAATTAAATGAAGAGATTATTAAATATTTTACCCGGCCTGGAGCCTCCCGATTGAGCTAACCCCGATGGGAGTAATGGTATCGGACATTTTTAAAGATATATTGAAATAATACTGCTTGACCTTACGATCACCTGATTCGGCCCTGATGCCGATAACGTTAGGTTAGCCTGGTTCGACGAATCGGGTAATATCGTGTGTGTACCGTATCGGGTCGTGATGTTAATAACTTCAGGCTAGCCAGTTTAAAGCTGTCTTATCAATTTATGATCCGGCTTGGATAAGGGCGTGATCCGGTTAACCCAATCAGGCATGCCGAACTGTTACCTGAACCGGCCCTTAAATGACATCTGGCTGTCGGAACAAATTTCTGCTCGGGTATCATCGGCAGCGAGGATACCTTAGGCTACTTGAGGACCCCATTGTTTTAATAGAAACGCAAAAGATAATCCGAATCTCTAGCTATATGCATTGGGAGACGGTGCCTTATCACTCAAATACGCAGCGCGAAGCGATACATATATGCACACATCGGTGCAACCACAGAATCAGTGTGACTATCTCGAGGAGACTGATTGAAGAAATCACCGTCGACGCAAGCGAGCGCAGCACCTCCCCCATGAAAATAAAGTATATGAAAAAAGTATACTGTTGCAGTAGTAGGCAATTGAAGTGGAACAAGGTGGTTCTGGCGAAAATTGGATCGATTTCGAAAAACCAAAAAAGTACATTCGAGTAAATTTATTTACCTATCGAATGCCGTTGGTTTCATCCAAATCGGTCAATAATTGCCTTTTTGCGAGGAGATGAGGCGAAACTCAGCATAACGCTGACGTCGGAAAGTCGCATACGCCCATAAAATGTGGCTATGCGTCTCAATTGGATAATCCCAGAGGAAGTTATGCCCACCGGAAGCCAAAACAGCTTTTTTGGGGTTACATGAGAACGGTAGGACCGATCTGGTAGAAATTTCTCGTGGAGTCATTGCTCGTGACCCTCTACGAACACAAATTTTTTTTGTGCCGAAAACTTTCCTCGTGGACGAGGTCCAGGTGCACAACCGATGCGCCTTATCGTTTATCGACATTTTTTACATCGACAGAATGTGAGGAGCGCGTTGAAACTTCCTGAACATTAGAGAGGGGGTTTCAACGATTAAAATGAGCTCTGGTTCATTATTGGAAGTTGTCTCAGTAATCCCAATTACGTCTGTGAAAAATGTGTACGAAAAGACGATTACGGCTCGGAGTCTCCAGCCGACAGTCATTTGGTCAGTAACAGGGCCGGGCTCGCTTGCGACTCCAAGCTTTCGCTTACGCTGTTTCCTTTTCGTTTCGAATGTTCAACATTCTGTCGAACACGTTTTTAACTCTAGTGAGCCCGGTTGACCGATAGAAAATTATCGTATCGGTAAAATGCAATCACCGGTGTAGCGGACAGTTGCAAAAAATTAATCGTGAATAAAAAAGTTAATACACTTTTTCGGCCGTCTGGTTGATTCGGTGACAAAATGGATAAGGTCCAAAATTGGGGAAAAAAAAGTGTTCATTTCTTACCGCCCTTGCATCATTCGCGACAGGCTTACAACGAGGAACTCGAGGTGTCCTCGAGGCTATTACGAGATCTCGACACCTGAATCGTTACAGTAGAATCATGCTGTACCTCCGAAGCCATACAATTTTTTAAAAATTGTTGGCCGCCCCCGCACGCTTTTAAACAGCCCTATAACGAGAAACTCAACGTGTCCTCGGGGCTGTGATCGAATCCCGAGGCCCAAATCGATACCTTAGACTCATGCTGTATATTCGAAGGTGTAAACAAATTTGAAATTTTTTTGCGCCCCCGCACGATTTTAGGCACCCTTCAAACGAGGAACTCGAGGTATCCTCGGGGCTGTTATCGGATGTGGATGGCCAAATCGATATAGTAGACTTATGCTGTACGTGCGAAGGTATACAAAAATTGAAATCTTTTTGCCGCCCCCGCACATTTTTAAAAGCCTTAAAACGAGGAACTTGGGATGTTCTCGGGGCCGTTAACGGATCTCGAGTTCCGAATTGATATGGTAGGCCCGTTCCGATAGTTTAAAGGTCAACTAAAATGTTTTAATTTTTTTGCTACCCCCGCACGGTTTTAAACAGCCTCAAAACGAGGAACTCGAGGTGTCCTCGGGGCTGTCATCGGATCTGGATGCCCAAATCGATACAGTAGACTTGTACTGTACGTGCGAAGGTATAAAAAAATTGAATTTTTTTGCCGCCCCCGCACATTTTTTAAAGCCTTAAAACGCGGAACTTGGGATATCCTCGGGGCCGTTATCGGATCTCGAGTTTCAAATTGATATGGTAGGCTCGTTCCGATAGATTGAAAGTCAACAAAAATTTTCAATTTTTTTGCCACCCCCGCACGGTTTTAAACAGCCTCAAAACGAGGCACTTGTGCTGTCCTCGGAGCTGTGATCGGATCCCGAAGCTCGTATCTATACAGTGGAGTTTTATCAAGAGTTTGAACGTCTAGAAAATGTTAACATTTTTTCCGCCTCCGCACGCTTTTAAAGAGCCGCGAAACGAGGAACTCGAGCTGTCCTCGGGGCGGTCATCGGATCTCGAGGCCCGAATCGATACAGTAGATTCGTATCGACATTTAGAAGGTGAACAAAAGTTTTCATTTTTTTGCCGCCCCCGCACCCTTTCAAACAGCCTCAAAACGAGGAATTTCAGGTGTCCTCGGGGTTGCGATTAAATTCCGAGGCTTTTATCGACTCAGTAGACTCGTGCTAAAGTTTCGAGTTACGAAATCATTTTAGCTTTTTTTGCCGCCCCCGCATGCTTCGCGGCAGCTTTAAAACGGGGGAGTCGTCGCGTCCTCGTGGCTGTGATCGGATTTCGAGGGCCGAATCGACACTGTAGACTCGTGTTGAGAATTTGAACGTTAACAAACGTTTTCCATTTTTCCGCCCCTATTAAACAGCCTCAAAACAAGGAACTCGAGGTGTCCTCGGGGCAGCGATCAAATTCCGAGGCTTTCATTGACACAGTAGACTCGTTTACAAAAACTGAAAATTAAAAAAGAAATTCTACGGTTCTTACCTTTCTTGCACGCTTGGGAACGGCCTGAAAATTAAAGTAACGCGTTATTCTCAAGGTTGTGGGTCATATCCGTGGATTCGATCGATACGGCAGACTCGTGTTAATACCAGAAAAACTCAAATTATACAACGGTAATGATGACTCTCGAGCACGTACGTTTCGGGAATTAAAACGTAAAAACACATGGCCAAAAACAAGATTGTTTCACCGGAAAGTGAAACGAGAATTATTTATTTCTTTATGTATTATCGAACGAATTGAGTACGTTTGAACTGTTGGTGTCCCTGAGAAGGGCCGATTTGTTTGTTGATGCGGCATCTTCGTCATATCAATATTTGACGGTGCCCCCTTGGGCACGAGTGACAGCCAGGCACCGATGATTCATGCCTGAGATCGTTGCCGCAATTTGAAGATCAGGAATGGCACGCCATTCGTCTTAAACTACGACGTCAAGCTCATCGAGGGTTCTTGGAACCGGTTTTCTCGACCGAATCCTCCTCAACAACGCCCAAACTTGTTCTATTGGATTCAAATCCGGACTGTTAGCAGACCGGTTGATTACTTGCTCATCGAGGAACCTGTTGACATTCCGGGCACGATGAGCCGGAGAGTTGTCGTCAATGAAGACACTGAAGAAAACCCGTCTCCGACTCTTCGAGTTTCCGGAACGACGACAGGAACTAGGATTCGATCGATGTGCACTTGCTCCCTAAGAGTCTGGTTACGAAACACTACCAATTCCGTCCAAGATTCGAGTGAGATTCCACCCCATACGGTGATGAAACCTCCATCGAAAGTTTGCGAATTGCTTTGGAAGCGTTCATCCATCCTCTTTCCACGCGTCGCCTACCACCATCGTGCCGATACCGCGGACTGCCGGTTTAGTTATTTCGAGCAAGCAATCGGTTGATTACCGACACGCTCGCCCCGATCGTGTTTGCGATGTCACGTTGTATTCGGCCCTCTGCTGCATTTCGAAGGCTCTCCCCATGTGCACTTCTGAAAATTTCGCCATTACACCGAAACTTTCGCGTGAACGTTCTTTACTTTTACAATGAGAATAAACTGTTGTTGTTGATCAAAACTTCTAGATGTTCATTTGATAACATTTGATAAAACGAGCATCTAGACGCAATGTTCAACTGTTTATCGTTGCTGTTAATCGTCGTTGTGAAAGTTAGAAACGTTCACGCGAAAGTTACGGTGTAATGGCGAGATTATCGGAAGTGGACATGGAATGAGCCCTCGAAATGACAGCAGTGGGTCGAACCCAACGCGATACGATGCAAACACGATCGAGACGAGCGTGTCGGTAATTAACCGATTACTTGCCCGAAATAACCAAACCAGCAGTTCGCGGTAACGACACGGTGGTGGCAGGCAACGCGTGACGACACCTCAGGAAGATAAACAAATCGTTCAGCAAGCGCGGCAAACACCCGGAGTCAGTGCAAACGAGATTAACGCGACGATTCCTCACAGAGTGTCGCAACGCACGATCGGACAAAGACTGGCGGAGCAAGGTCTGCGATCTCGGCGTCCGGTGATCAAACCGACACTGAGCATTCGGCATCGGGCTGCTCGAAGAGGTTTTGCTAAGAACCACGAAAATCGGACTCCGGAGCAGTGGTGGCAATGTCTCTTCACCGATGAAGCAAAAATTCAGCTTTGCGACAATTCGCGAAACGCGCGAGTGTGGCGCCGAACAGGAGAGCGGATGAACGAACGCTTCCAAAGCCATTCGCGAGCTTTCGGTGGAGGTTCCATTACCGTATGGGGTGGGATCTCACTTGAATCTCGGACGGAATTGGTAGTGTTCCGTAACCAGACTGTTAGGGGGCAAGCGTACATCGATCGAATCCTTGCTGCTGTCGTCGTTCCGGAAACTCGACGAGTCGGAGACGGCTTTGTCTTCATTGACGACAACGCTCCCGCTCATCAAGCCCGGATTGTCAACAGATTCCTCGATGAGCAAGGAATCGACCGAAGTGACTGGTCTGCTAACAGTCCGGATTTTAATCCGATAGAAAACGTTTGGGCGTTATTGAAGCGGAGAATTCAATCGAGAAGACCAGCACCGAGAATACTCGATGAGCTTGAGGTCGCAGCGCGAGAGGAATGGCTTGCCATTCCTCAAAAACAAATCACGGCAACGATCGCAAGCATGAATCATTGATGTCTAGCTGTCACTCGTGCTCGAGGGGGCGCTCTCAAATATTGAAGCGAAAAAACGCTGCATCCGAAAACAAAACGGCCCTTTTCACGGCCACCAACAATTCAAACATAAAGAATTCGTTCGAAAATAAATAATGAATTTTGGTTTTACTTTCCGGTGAAACAATCTCTTAATATTTCCCATACGTTTTTACGTTTTAACGCCCGAAAGATACGTGCTGGAGAGTCATCGACATCGGTGTATAATTTTAGTTTTTCAGATATTAACATGAGTTTGTCGTATCGATCGGATCCACGGATATGGCCAACAACCCCGAGAATAACCCGTTACCTTCGTTTTAAGGCCGGTTCCAAGCGAGCAAGGGAGGTAAGAACAGCAGAATTTCTTTCTTAATTTCCAGTTTTTTAAAACGAGCCTACTGTGTCGATAAAAGCCTCGGAATTTGATCGCAGCCCCGAGAACACCGCGAGTTCCTAATTTTAAGGGTGTTTAAAAGGATGCGGGGCGGCAAAAAAATTGAACATTTTTGTTGACCTTCGAACAATCGGCACGAGTCTACCGTATCAATTTGAGACTGAAGATCCGATAACAGCCCCGAGGACAACGCGAGTTACTCGTTTTGGGGCTGTGTAAAAGCGTTCGAGAGCGACGAAAAATTTTCAAATTTTTTTATGGCTTCGAATGTTCAGCACGAGTCTGCTGTATCGATTCTAGCCTCGAGTTCCAATGATAGCCCCGAGGATACCACGAGTTCCTCGTTTCAAGTGTGTCTAAAATCGTGCGGGGGCGGAAAAAATGTTTCAAATTTGTTTACACATTCGAATGTACAGCATGAGTCTACGGTATTGATTTGGGCCTCGAGATCCGATCACAGCCCCGAGGACACGTTGTGTTCCTCGTTTTAAGCCTGTCGCAAATGATGCAAGGGCGGTATGAAATTAACATTTTTTTTCCCCAATTTTGAACCTTATCCGTTTTGTCACCGAATCAACCAGACGACCAAAAAAGTGTATTCATTTTTTTATTCACGATTAATTTTTTGCAACTGTCTGCTACACCGGTGATTGCATTTTACCGATAAGATAATTTTCTATCGGTCAACCGGACTCACTAGAGTTAAAAACGTGTTCGACAGAATGTTGAAGATTCGAAACGAAAAGGAAACAGCGTAAGCGAAAGCTTGGAGTCGCGCGCGAGCCCGGCTCTGTTACTGACCAAATGACTATCGGCTGGCGACTCCGAGCCGTAATTGTCCTTTCGTACATATTTTTCACAGACGTGATTGGGATTACTGAGACAACTTCCAATAATGAACCAGGGCTCATTTTAATCGCTGAAACCTCCTCTTTAATGTTCAGGAAGTTTCGACGCGCTCCTCACAGTCTGTCGATGTGAAAAATGTCGATAAACGATAAGGCGCATCGGTTGTGCACCTGGATCTCGTCTACGAGGAAAGTTTTCGGCACAAAAAAATGTTGTGTTCATAGAGGATCACGAGCAATGACTCCATGAGAAATTTCTACCAGATTGGTCTTGCCGTTCTCATGTAACCCCAAAAAAGCTGTTTTGGCTTCCTGGGGGCATAACTTCCTCCGGGATTATCCAATTGAGACGCATAGCCCCTGTTTCTTGCTCGCCGCGAGCTGCTCTTTCGATTGGCATGAGCTGTGGTGCAAATTTTTATGGGCGTATGCGACTTCCCGACATCAGCGTTATGCTGATTTTCGCACGCCCCCACCTCATCCCCTCGCAAAAAGGCAATTATTGACCGATTTGGATTAAACCAACGGCATTCGATAGGTATATAAATTTACTCGAATGTACTTTTTTGGTTTTTCAAAATCGGTCCAACTTTCGCCACAACCACCTTGTTCCACTTCAATTGCCTATTACTAGTGACATACATTAAAAATCTATTTTTATATATTTTTGATATATTAAAAATACATTAAAAGTATATAATTAAATATCGCATTTTTCGTGCCTTTATATATTCGTAATTTATTATTTATTCTGTGATGGATACTTTATGCAGTATTTATCCTTCGTGCATCCGGTGATGGTTTCTTCTCGCGAAGTCGGGGCGATCCGGAACAGACAGGGGCGAGACAGGGGAGGAAATAATGTACGCAAGTTTTGTGTAGAAGAATGCCAAGAAAAATTACTCTTTAATTCCAGAGAAATACAACAAGGAGAACAGTGAATGAACGAAAAGAAAAATAGATAAATAATTATACAGGTCGCTTCGGCGCCGTTACGGGTACGCCGAAGAATGAGCAAAAAAAAACAAATAATAATAATAATAATAATAATAGAAAATTCCGCTTCAACGCCGGTACCGGTACGTTGAAGGGCCTAGCAAAAGAAAAATAGTAATATTCGTTTCGGCGTCGTCACTGGTACGTCGAATCCAAAACGCAAAAAAAAGTTAACGATAATAATCTTTTCGACGCCGTTACTGGTACATCGAAAATGAGGAGTAAGCAAAAACAACTATTTGAACTTCTATTTGGGCCGACGCCGGTACTGGTACGTCGAGCGCGAATACGCAAAAGGACTATCGCAATAGGTGAAGGCAGCGAAAAAATGTATGTGGGGACGGGTCGATCGCACGGAGGGTGGGCTTGCCGGTGACAAATCTGAACAAAATCGTTCAACGAATTTCTCAGGTGCTTTTGTGGGCGCCAGCTACTTTCACGGTGTAGCACCGTAACTCGAAACAAAAGAAAAAAAAAAGGAAAACTTTAACGCGTTACACGGCTAGCGTGGAACGGGGGGGGGGGGGGGAGAGGGATGAGACTTCTCAGGTCGAGGATACTGTCCAGGGCTTCTTTATTTTATAACCTCGGCATACAAAATCAGGTGGAAATTCCTTTAAAAGGGCCGCAGGGGGTAGGGGAATAAAGGCAAGGGAATCGCTCACTGAAAAAAATCCGCGAAATACCGCGAAATATTACGCGCACGTGTTCAATCGAATAAAAATGGCCGGTGCACGTGGCTGCCCGTACTCGACGGTTGGAGATTGTACAAAGAAATAAAGAAAAATCGTCGCTCACACAATAATTGTGAAAAAGAATGTCAAGAAAAACCATAGACAAGAAAAAAATGACTTAAGGTTACTACAGAGGGGCGAGGGAGGTTCAGGGTGCGGGCGAGGGTCGAAATCAGGGTTACGGGGGGGGGGGGGACTTAGCGGCTACTCACTCAACCAATACACTCCACTTTCGTCTCAAATCTCGGCAATCGTTAATCCCTTGGACGGCCTGGTCGTTATAATTTCGTGCTCGTCCAAATCGTTTCCTTTTTGTCTCGCTGTGGTCGTTTTATGCTCTCCAGTCGTCTTATAATCGTTATAAAGGTTTTCTCTCACACTCTCCTGCCATATGCTCTTAATCTTACGACGCCTTGGCTCGAAGTGATTACGGCCTCGCCGCTTCCGGCTTCTTCGTCGATATTTGGGTCGATCGCGTAAGCGAGCGACAGGTGTGGTGGTAATTGATTGACTGGATCCGGGACTAGCTGTCGATGGACGTCGGGATTGGCTGCGTGGCTATGCGAATACTTGTCGCGACGGAAGACTCGTCGCGACGCTCGGCGCGCGCATCTTCGTCATCGATTGGCTAATCGATCGATGAGCAATTCTCGCCGCCGGGAAGTGGCGGTCCTGATGGTGCTGATGCGAAACGTCCGTTTTGACAGCTCACGTAGCGAAGAGTGGTATTTGGCCGCACGACACACCTCGTCGGTTTATACTCAGCATTTCGAACCGAGAGGGTGTCGCCAGGTTCGTCGGTGTCGGTGGACGAGTCGGGAAGGGTGATCCGACTCGTCGGAATTTTTTCCCGGTGTGGCGGCGACGGACTGGCTCTCTGGACTGTCGAGGGCTGTTGCAGGTTAGTACCAGGGAGGTCTGCCGTCATCTTCTGATTTTGTGGATTTTCGCCCCGACAGGTCGGTCAGGGTCTGTAGCAACTAGGGACGGTCTGCGATGAGTCTTCGAGGGCTGCGGTGTGTCTTGATGGGTCTTCGATACTGCGATGGCTGGTCGATGAGTCTTCGGAGGCTGCGTCGAGTGAGTCGGAGGACCTTGTGGGGTGATTAGTGGGTAAGGGGGTGTAAGAGGGAGGTAAGGGGGGGGGGGATTATTCGAGCCAGGCTGGGCGGAGGACTTGTGACGCGCCACGTCACAATTCGTAATTATATGTAAAATATATAACACATATTACACAAATATTCTTTCTACATCGCTGATATATAAAAAGAATATATGTGACATACAAATATGTTGTGACGTGATTTTTTGGAATCACCGTCACAAACTTAAGGAAAAAAGCATCTAGTACCTTTTCTTGCGAAAATACCGAATTTTATGGTATAGATCTCGTTTTGCTGCCTCTCTCGCTAATCGCGGTACGATTTAGCTTACGGGAATACAGTTCCGCTAACGTTTATTTTTTTTGTACGGTTACGGTTACAGTAAAGATCCAGTTAGTCGGGGTTTTCGAATCCAGTTGGTGGTGCGGATCTATAAGTTATTACAAGCCCAACTGGAGGAGAGACTCCACGAGGCTTCGTTACGAATACGCCAAAGTCCGGTGCAAACCCGGCGCTCTAGTGGGTAATACGGTAAAGTGCAATGCGTTGGAGAACAGGCGGAGTTACGGTTTAGTCCGGACAAGGATGGAACCCTTGTGCCGTGTTTTTGAGATAGGGAAGAGCCTTGTTTTCACGCATTGCACGAGGAGAAGCGATCGTAACGATCCTCGAAATTTACCGCTTCGTACAGTTCGGTTACAGGCTCCCGTTGAAATCCCGTTTCGAAAGAGTTTGAGAGGGCAGTAGCTATCGATCAGAGTTCCCGAAATAATGATAATGATCCGTTACAGGTGTTATCGTAGACAAATCAGTCTACCGCGAGTCGTCCTCGAGGCCGCTCGGACTTCGCTCGCGCTCCCGTGTGTTTACGGTTTTTCGGGTATTGTCTCGCGCTCGCGATGCGTGTCTCGCTGGCGCTGTCGTAGACTCCGGCTACCGTCTCGCTCCGGTTCGTGCGTCTCGCTCGCGCTACCTGTCACCGCGCGTTCGCGGTTCGACTCGTGTGCCGTTTCGTGCGAGTCCTTTACCGATTTCCTGTGTTCAGGATGCGTTTCGGTTAACGTTCTTGAGGTACAGTGAGTGTGGTTAAGTTCCGGGGCATCGCAGGATGCGGATCTCGCCCCATATTATTGGATTTATTCCTGCTGTTCGGTGAGTTTATCGTTTGTGTAAATTTTCGATCGCGTATAGGATTCGTTCTCGCTCTCGTTACGCTCGCTCGATCCTTCGGTAAGCTGAGCGCTCCCGATGCACGTGTGTGCGAGCTCCCGTGGCTTATAGCCAACAAAATTAATTACTTTCGTTTTGGAAATTTTGAGCTCTCGTTAGCATAGATTTCGCGTTACTTTATTGGCGAAGGATCGCGACCCTTCTACCACAACCTACACCCTGAGCAAACCGTGCACTTCCGCAACCGTTGCTCTCGCGAGTGTATTGGTGTTAGCTCGTTACCGTTCCGTTCCCGTTTTTATCGTTTTGTGTTTTGTCCTTGCGGAGGTCGATTATATCGACCTCCAGTTTAGTCCGGTTCGGCGATTCCGGCGAAACAAAAATCGGCCCTGCGGAGGTCGGTTCCATCGACCTCCAGGTTAGTCCGGTTGTTAATACCGGTGAAACAAAAATTAACTGGCGCCCACCGGGACTCCAATGCATTCGCGAGGGTGGACGGCCGAAGGTGACGTTTTTTTGGTTCTCGATTTCGCGTTTCGCTCCCGTTTGGTTTGAGCTTTATTTTCGATATTCGTTTTTGTTTTTTTTGTTCGAGGTTTGCGTGGAGATACCGGAAAATACGTCACAATGTATATTACATATACTTGCAATATACAGTCTAGCTATTGTGTAAATAGTGCAAACATTATTTCGCGGCACCTTCATCGCTGGTTTCTCACGAATGTCATGTAATTACTCTTACAATTGATGCAAATTATATTCTGAACAACGGTAACAAATTGTTGACATTGGTAGAGATTCGAACCCGGTACCTTGCGACTTGTAGTTTGCGGCAATGTCCACTCGACTATTCAGTAGTTGAAAACAAAATTTTGGACACTTATAAATTAGGCGTGGTAGACTCTAACACATTGTTTTGTAAGTTGTAAGTACATCATGTTTCATGCATAGGCATGTTTACCACGACGATACGCAAAAAATCTTTTTCTCCGCCGCTTATTATTCGAAGCAAAAATATACTCTGAGAAAAACTGTCACATGTCTTCGTTATGTGGTTTTTTCTTTTCACAAAGCTTCTTCTATAATAAAGCATATTCTGAAATGACTTGGTTTTCTTGCAGAGGACACTTTGTGTGTGAAAGGAATTTAAAAAATCAGTTCAACTAACATTTTCCATAAATTCAACACATTATAAATTTCCGACCGGTAAATCGATTTTAACCTATTTCAACATTCATAATTCTTTGAGTCCCATAAATATGAGCCAACAAATCAACAATAGCAACAAATTTATTCTATTCAGGGCAACAGTTGTTGAGTTTGATAAACAGTTTCTATTGCCAGTTCATAAGATTTTGAATTTGCAAGCATACATCCTGAATGACCATTTATGTCATTTGTATTTTTCGATGTACAATCGATATATTTTAAATATAAAATCAACATATTATTGGATATATGTTTCAATATATAGACTGTAACTTGAGCAAGGCTCCTGTACAATAATTTTTCTGTATTTGCGCGCCTCCTGAAGGGGCACGGCACTCACACAGAAGGATTCGTGGACTCGAGCGTCAAAGAATTATGGGCTGGCGTGTCAGAGACAAATTTATAAGCAAATACTGTTCTTTATTGGTAAATTACAGCTTTCAATGTGATTAACCCTTTTTCTTTTTCTTTTATTCGGGTCTCTTTACCCTTGGTATTCAATTGGTTAATCCAAACAGTGTGTCGGTAATGTTATAGATAATATAATTCTAAATCTATTCCGATCTTGAGTCTCGTCTTAATTTTTATTTAATTTATTTACTCATTTATTAATTGTCAGAAGAATTTATCAGAAATTATTTTATTCGCGTTGATCGCACCGCGCAGGCGCAGGCAGCTTCTCGATCATCGTGCAGTACAGCTGGCTGCCTCGCTCGGCGATTCCCACGGTGACGTCACAGCGAGCGACGGTGACAGCTCGCTCACCTCGCCATTTGCAATTGGTGTTATTTCGCGAAATAAAGGGTTTTACCTAACTTTAATGGTTGGTAACCCTTCAGGAGACGTAAACTTAGCCTTGTGTGTGCCTTTTTATTGGTCTTGGAGTCGTATTATTGTTCACCCGGTCACCTGCACCATATCTGACCGGTTACTTCGGTCACTTTACCGAACTGCACTGAGTGCTGCCTAGTTTGACAATTTTATCGTTGCACGTCGGTGGAGATCGTGTCTAAGTCTTACTCAACTCTTCACAAAATTTTCTAAGTCACTTCTCGTTGTATTTGACGAGTTTTAAGTACCCTTTTGACACACAATTTATACTTTTATTTCTACTATTTTAAAAGTTCCACAGGGTACTAAATTTTATAAGTTCAATTGCAGCACCATTTACTAAGTCCGAATTGCCACGATTGTTCTAAGTCCCCTCGGTTCAACAATTTATAAGTTCGCACAGCACAGATTTTTATAAGTTTCAACTGGCACAAATTTTATAAGTCCGAATTACACCAATTTTCTAAGTCCAAATTCGCACAAAATTTTATAAGTCCTTTTTGGCACAAATTCACTTTTATTCACTTTTACTAACTTTTTCACTTTCACTTTTCACTAGTAGTCCTGGAGAGCTGGCCGATGGTAAAGTAGATTGTTGAACTGATGATCGACTGCCGAAATCGCCGTCTTTTATACCCCGATTTTGGACTCCCACTCCGTCGGTTTGGCAGATTTCTGGCGGACTCGCGTCTGCGTGCGGTCGGCCGATTAATAATTTTTCTATTGGCTAATCGAGTGACTGTCTCCTTGCCCTCCAATACCGCGTCGATATTGCTATGACGATTATCCGGTGTTACCCGCCGAGCTAATCGTGTGCTCGGTCGGTGCCGTGTGCAAAATTAGTGTCGTCACTTTCGTCCAATCGGCGAGGCCGATTCTCCCTCGCTTTTGCCTTCCTTCGACCTTGAGCATGCTTTCGCCGCAAGCCCGCTCGGCAGCGCCGCTGTGCTTCCGATCTCTCGTCTGCGCTTGCGCTCGGTTAGATATCGATCGAGTCGCCGCTCGATCGTGGGAGATGGCGCCACTTATACCTCGCGCTGTCTCACTCGGTGCCGATAATTGCAGGTTTGACTCGGCATCGGGTGGTCGCCGATAGCCAAACCGTTACAAGACATGTGATCAAAATTATATAAACCATATGGAAAGTGTATATACGATTTATAAGAAAATATATAAGCGCAAGTGTATTACAGCGTGTTCTCTTCAAGTTGTAACGGGAGCTAGGCTTCCTACACTGATTTCCGAATGTCTGCGCCTCCTGTAGAGGACTGGGCACTCAAACGGGAGGGACTTCTTGGACTCGAGTGTCTAGGAATTATTTATGGTGTGTCAGAGATAAATGTCCGGTTGAAGATTCTTTTATTTCGTTCGTTACAAGTTTGTCCTTCGATTTTTCCTTTCTCGTTGTTTACAATATATCCAGTTATCTTACCGCTCGCTACATGCGAACGCGCAGTTCTCGTGAGTTCGGGTCTCACTAGCCCGCGACTCAAGATGGCCGCCGCGCACCACTGGCCTCGCTGTGACTTCACGGCGCTCGGTGCGTCGGTAACAGCTTGCTCACCTCGATTCTTCGGAGAAGTGAATCTTGCGATTTCCGTTGCGTTTTTATGTGTCCAACCTCGCCTTATTATTTTCTCCTCACCGCTGGTCACTTTCGGTCACTTGACCTACGCGCCGAGGGAATTTCTGTTAGCGCTTGAATTCGTGGCTCGCCAATTTTCGAGCTGTTATTAATCTCCCTCCCACGCGTTTTGATCCGCTTACAAGTTATTTTCGGATGGCACGGGATTTTTATAAGTTTCTACTCGCTCACTCTGAGGCTTTTACAAGTTCCCCTTTCAAATCACTCCGAAATTTTATAAGTTACTTCACTCGCGAACACCGAAGTTTTACAAGTTCTTATTTGAATCACAACGAAATTTTACAAGTCTTTTATCACTTTTGATTCACTTTGTTGGTTACTCACTCAGGCTTCCGAAACTGCTGCTGTCGATTGTTGATGTGTTGACTGAATTGAACTCCCTAATAGGCGATTTCCGGGCTTGTTATATGCAAATTTACGCCTCCTACTTGCGAAATTTGCATATTTTTGGCGGACTCGCGTCTGCGTGCTTACTCTTTGTGCTTTCAATTTTTCTATTGGTTCTGCGGGGGGCTCTCCCCTCGTCCTCCAATCCCTGGTTGGTCCTTCCGTGACGTCACGACCCTTTCTCCTTATCTGCAAATCGGATGTTCCTTGCGATTCTCGTGTCGTCATTTTCATCCGATCATCTCATTTGTTTTTTCCCTCTTTTTATTCCTGCATGTCGGATATTGACCCAGCGGCCGCTGGATCCTGAGAGGTGGCGCCACTTACCCCTTACGACGGCTGACTTATTGCCGATAACAACGAGTTTGACTCAGCCTCGGGTGGTCGCTGATAGTCAAACCGTCACAAACTATACTATCTTTTATATCCATAATATACAATATTTCGGAGAAATATATTAAGTATAAAAATAATACATCTCGAATATATTTCCGAATATACTTTATTTCCATGGGGGCTCCTGGACTGTAATTATTAATTAACTATCAATCATCACTATTATTCGGAGGGTTGTGGATTCCAATGTTAAACGTTGAAATGTATGAAAAACAGGTTGTACAGGATGAATTTCGAAGTCGACGATGTTTCTGGAAAAGTTATTGGTAACAATACCATAAATTATTGGGAATAAAGTCAAGCATGAGAAGTGAATATTAAGTCAAATCGCTATGACAAAATTCAAAATAAAAAACAAATAAAATACAATACAGATACGAATAATAAATAAATAATCAAACAGGGAATAATGGCAAAAGTTAAGAAAAGTACGATGTTCGAGAATCAGCGCGGCTACATGCGCTAGCTCGAGCGGCCGCTGTTCGGTAACACCTCCCGGTTGATTTAACCCCTCGTTCCGCTATAGCTCACCCAGCATTTCTCAAACATACGACAATAAGGAAAGAGATGTAAAACCATTAATACGAAAATTCAGGGAAATAATCAGATAAATATTAAGATAAAAATTTATGTCAACCATTGTTAACTTCGCAACGAAAGCTCGTACAGCTTTCATTCGAATTTGTATGTTCATAAAATTTGCGCTAAAATTTAAGGATTGTAACTGTTTGGCTATCGGCGACCACCCGAGTTGCCGATAGCCGATTGCAGGTTTGCCGAGTCAAACCTGCAATTATCGGCACCGAGTGAGACAGCGCGAGGTATAAGTGGCGCCATCTCCCACGATCGAGCGGCGACTCGATCGATATCTAACCGAGCGCAAGCGCAGATGAGAAATCGGAAGCACAGCGGCGCTGCTGAGCGGGCTTGCGGCGAAAGCACGCTCAAGGTCGAAGAAAGGCGAAAGCGAGGAAAAATGGGCCTCGCCGATTGGACGAAAGTGACGACACTACCACTGCACACGGCACAACCCGAGCAACACCATTAGTTCGGTGGGTAACACCGGATAATCGTCATAGCAATATCGACGCGGTATTGGAGGGCAGGGGGACAGTCACTCAATTAGCCAATCAGAAAATTAATAATCGGCCGACCGCACGCAGATGCGAGTCCGCCAGGAATCTGCAAAACCGACGAGGAGGGAGACGAAAGCGAGGCATAAAACACGGCGATTTCGACATCAAATCATCAGTTCTACCATCATCAGTTCAACGATCTACTTTACCATCGGCCAGCTCTCCAGGACTACTAGTGAAAAGTGTAAAAGTGAGTAAAAGTTAATTAAAGTGAATTTGTGCCAAAACGGACTGTTAAATACGCGCGCGCTGCGCGGACGGAACACGGGTTCGGACATAGCTTTCCGAAATTGCGTAGATCGCGATCGCCGCGTACGATAAGGGATCGAGAGGGGAGTTGGTGCGAAGCGATCGAGCTGAGAGGCACGCGAGCGAGATCGAGGGAAATCGAGACCGCGAGTAAGAGCGGGGGCGTTATCCGTGCGCGAGCGACCGATTGATTGCGATCGGATAAACGAGTGAGAGGTCGATGTACGTTTATGTTCAGTGTACGGTTATAATAAAGATTTATTTCATTTCAGTGTGAACGATACGAGTGTTCCATTCAATGGAGCGGCGAGCAACTCCCAAGACCCTGACACCCGAAGCGCTCAAAACGGAGCGCTCCTAAAAGGACTTACAAAATTTTGTGTGAATTCGGACTTATAAAATTGGTGTCAGTTGGAACTTATAAAAATCTTTCTTATGCGAACGTATAAATTGTTGAATTGAGTGGACTGCACAATCGAGAACAATTGTGGCAATTCGGACTTAGGAAAGTAAGCTGCGATTGAACTTATAAATGTTCGGACCAAGTGGAACTTATAAATTTATCGTGGAAATTAACTTATAAATTGTGTGTCAAAAGGGACTTAAAACTCGTCAAAGAACGACAAGTGACTTAGAAAGTCTTGTGAAGAGTTAAGTAAGACTTAGACGCGATCTCCACCGCTGTGCAACGATAAAATTGTCAAATTAGTCAATACTCAGTGTAAAGTGACCGAAGTAACAGGTCAGATATGGTGCAATTGACCGTGTGAACAATCTTGCGACACCAAGGCATTACGACACCAATAAAAAGGCACATACAAGGCTAACGTCTGTGTAACGGAGACGGTTCACGTCTCCTGAAGGGTTATCGACCATCAAAGTAAAGTAAAACCCTCAATTTCGCGAATTAACCCCAATTGCAAATCGCGAGGTGAACGATCTGTCACCGTCGCTAGCCGAGCTGTGACATCACCGTGGGAATCGCCGAGCGAGGCAGCCAGCTGTACTGCACGACGATTGAGAAGCTGCCCGCGCCTGAGCAGTGCGATCAACGAGAAATAAAATAATTTCTGATAAACTCTTCTGACAATTAATAAATAAATAAAATTAAAATGAAGACGAGACCCAAGATCTGAATAGATTTATATGCATTATCGATTGCATTATACGCATTATCGATTGCATTACCGACACACTGTTGGGATTAATTATCTGAATATCGAGAGTAAAGAGATCCGATTAAAGGAAAAAGAAAAAGGGTTAATCACATGGAAACCTGTAATTTACCAATAAAGAACAGTATTTGCTTATAAATTTGTCTCTGACACACCAACCCATAATTCCTAGATGCTCGAGTCTAAACCTTCTTCGCGACCGGGGCATAGACCTCAATTTTGTGTTATACTCAGAGTTATTAACAAGAAATTAGCGAACAACCAACTTGTAAACTATTGAATCGATATTCAATTTGACTCAGCTCAATAAATCATTCATATCTTTCCGAATCATTTCCATCGAAATCGAGTATATTCCTACGGAAAATCATTTAATCATCGAAGTCATCAAATCCACATCGTTAAAATTTGAGAAGGACGTTCATCTCTGGAGTCGATCGTCATCATTATTCAATCCTGATTCGAATATTCATTTGGTATTTTGGATGGACGTTCTATTTCGATATCGATATTCATCATTCATCAATCGATTCATTCGATCATTCATTCCGAGGTAAAACCATTTAAATCACATCGTAAGTTTGAAAAATGATCATCTTCATCTTAAAAATTCATCTCTTCTGAATATTCATTTATCAACATTTATTCATCAACATTTATTCGTTATCCTGGAAGATTAAAATATTCTCCTGGACAATATATATTCGTGTTGGCCAATTTCATTTCAGCTATAGCAGTGCGCGCTAAAGTATTCAGATAAGTCGGAAGAAAACAGTGAGTGAGTGTGATAGCGAAGTGTCGCAAGGCGTGCGTCGAGGGTGACGCGCAAGAGAGTGATATAGCCGTGTATCGCGTTCAATACGGTAGAAAGAGGTAGCATCCAGAATTTTCTTGTCCAGTTTAGAATCATCACTTAAGGGATCATCTCAGTGTGACCGCCCGAAAATTCACTGATTTTCGCGATTTTTTTTCATGGTTAGGATATCCTAATCGGTCTGGGTTTTTTTAAATAAATTAAAGCAGCGATGAAGAATACAAAATGATTTTTGTTGCAGTGATTTTTTAGTTTTTTATTATTAATTATTTTTTAGTTTTTTAGTTTTTTAGTTTTTTATTATTAATTATTAATATTTTTTTATTATTATTTAGTTTTATTATTTAGTTTTTTATTATTAATTATTAATATTAATTATCAAAAATGTTGTAAAAAAAGAGTCCTAATCGGTGTCCACTTTTCCGGGCTCAATTTTTATGTGAAACAAAAATTTCTAAAAGATTATTAATCTCTAGGAAAGCCGCTATCGTCCTATGAAGGCTTTTTTTCTTTATTTATTTTTTTTACAAAATGGCGATTTGAACAAAAAGTAGTGAATTTGGCCTTTTTTCGACAGTTTTTCGAGAAAAAAAAATAGGAAGTTAAAAAAAAGCTTCCATAGGACGATAGAGAATGACAAGAAGAATGTTCTGTAAAAATTTGAAATCGATAGCTTGAAAACTCTTCTCTCGGCAGTGGACAACGTTTTGAAAAAACCATTTCGAGAAAAACGCACTTAAACTTTGAGATCAGGAATTTTCAGATAAATCATTCACTTACGATCAATCGGCGATGTCAGGTCCATACAATATCCCTTCGGCTTCTTCGAACTCCTAATTTTCGGCGGACATTTCTCGTCGACGAGCTGTTCTTGCCTCTTTACTGTCCAAAGAGCTTCGCCGTTCCGTGGTTGCGATGCGCTCCGCCTTGTACTTCGCAGCGAAGTCAGCCGCTATCGGTTCTATGGTGCAACCCATTGCCTGCATGATTTTAAGAATAGCATCGTATCCATCATTAAAGGTGCAAGCTGCATAATATGTAGCAATAACCACAGTTTGTTTTCCGCAGAAAATGTGTTTCGGAACGAGTTGCCACACGCAATGATTGAAACTTTCATTGTTATTCTGCGTGTTGAGGCGCTTTTTTACGTGTAAAACACATTCCTTTTTTTTACGATAAAATCGTCACCATAAGGTATAGCTTCTAATAACATTTTAAAAGTCTTTGTGTCGCCGTCCCCTATATCAAACCCGTATTTTGCACCATGTACTTCCTCAGATCGCTTGAAAATTTCGACGATACCGTCAACTTCCATTTTTCCCGCGCTGCCTTCGTGGTTGACGTTACAATCCAATCCATGCGTCGCAAACCATGTCTCGTAGTCGACAGTGTTCTCTTCTCTTTTCCTTTCCAAAACAAACAAGTTTTGCAAAAGGTTGATTTCACTGCAACGTCTAGAATTTTATTCGTGTATTTTCCGATCACAGACACAATACCTATGCGCGAAGTCAAACCGCGCTTCGACCAAGATCCGTCACCAGACACTGTTAGCACATTCGCGCGATTTTCGGCTTCCAAAGTTTTTTCCTTTTCTTCGTCGGCTGCTTTGCGGATGACGGCCTCGTATATTGTTTTCACAACAATGTGCAGCGTTTTCAGTATGCCATAATACGTGGTGCTATTGAAAGTGGAAGTCAGATCCATCAAAGCGACAAAATTTCTAATTCCATGTATGCTGATGCCGAGCATTCGCATAACGAAACAGAAACGGCGGTTTATTTCGTACGCCTTGTTTATTAGCGGACAAGAATTGATCTCGGCCGGATCCGAACACGAACACTCAAGACAAATCATGAAGCGCAAACCGCGCATTGACTTTTTATGAAATTTGACGTCGGTGTTGCACTTTTTACACTTCAATAACTCTTGCAGAGCGCCGAACACCAAGAAAAATTCTACCAAAACATAACTGAATGTTTGATCGATTTTTACATTGAACTCTGGACTCTTCCTCGATATTTTCGCCGCCGATGCGCTTGCAAACGTTGTATCACTCCCGATAACATGCCCATTCGTTCCTTTAAATCCCCCGGAATTTTTTCTTTTTCTTTCGTATCGCGGATGTGTGCTCCTTGAGCCTTTTCTATCTTGTGACAGAGGTTTTTTCGGTGTTTCTCTCGGAGGTCCATCCATAGTGAATGCCAAAAATAAACTGAAATGCTTGGCTTCCCAACGAACCAGTTCTATACCTTCAACGAATTTAAAGAACTGAATACCGATAGAACGTCACGCACAGGTAGGAGCACAACAAAACGAATAACGGTTGAACGACCGGACGGACGCGGCAGATGTGACGCTCCGTTCCCTTTCTCTAAGAAATGCTGTAGTGACGAAAATAATTTGAATTTCGATTAAAAAATTTAACAGCATATTTGTAACCGTGTATACTATCCGATAATTAAAAAAAATATATATTTTTTGAAAATTGCACACTGAGACGATCCCTTAAAATCTAATAATTCTGAACTTTTAATCTCGAATAAAATTCATTCGATATTAAATATATACACTATAGGCCCTATTCCGAATTATTTTCCGAAAGGTTAGGTTTAAAACGGGGCCAAATCCTCGATAAAGCGTCATCTCCGAATAACATATAAAGGGAGGGTGTAAATTCTCCTTGACCGAGATGGAGTGTAAATTGCTGATCGGGACGTAACAATAAGCGCAACACCTCGTTCTGCCACGTTATTTACAATACGTAAAATCTTCGCACAGAATTGAATCTGCTGAAATTCAAACGATGTCAAAAAATCTCTTCGTTTCACTTTTTAAATGTTGCATTGGAGAGGATCGACAGATTAAAAATCGTATCGTAGAGATACAACATTTACGTCACCTAGTTTAATCCAGTGCGTGACCGCGAAGATTGGTTGTACTGCGATGTGAAAGCAAATGTCTCCAGACTGTAGTGAAGATTGTAAATGAATTAATATAATTACGATTAATTAATTATTTTATTATTATTTAATATTAATTCATACTATTATTGTTTACCAAGAATATTTATTATTATTACATATATAAATTGTTTCATCCTTTTTTATCGTTATTTATTTCAATCTTTTAACATGATTTTTTTGGCGTTGAGGTCTTTTATTATTAAATGCTATGGGGAAATAATGTCTTCTGACGTATTTTTCCGGTAACTCAAACGCGAATCTCGCAATAAAAAAAAACGAAACTGAAAACACGAAAATCGAAGCTCAAGCCAAACGGGAGCGAAACGCGAAATCGAAAACCCAAAACGTCACCTTCGGCCGTCCACCATCGCGAATGCATTGGCGTCTCGGTGGGCGCCAGTTAATTTTTATTTCGCCGGTATTAATAACCGGGCTGAGCTGGGAGTGAGTGGAACGGCTCAACTCCACGAATTTATTTTTTGTTTCGTCGGAAATTAATAAAGCGGACTAATCTGGAAGTCGGTGGAACAGCCGACTTCCGCAGAGCTGATTTTTGTTTCACCGGAAACACCAATCCGGACTAACCTGGAGGTCGGTGGAACAGGCCGACCTCCGCAAAGACAAAACGAACAAACACAAAACGGGAACTAAACGATACGAGCTAACACCAATACACGCACGAGAGCGAACGGTTGCGAAAATGCACGGTTGCTCAGGATGTGGGTTGTGGTAGAAGGGTAGCGATTCTTCGCCAATAAAGTAACGCGAAATCTAAATTTACGGGATCTCAACTTTCCAAGAAAAAACGGAGAACAATTAATTATATCCCGTGGCTGGTAAGCCACGGGATCGCACGGAAGTGCATCGGAAGCGCTCAGCTGACCGAGAGATCGAAGCGAGCAAAGCGAGAGCGAATTTCTATACGTGATCGGAATTTTCTTAAACGCTAAAACTCACTGAAATCGCGTAATTTAATCCAATAATGGGCCACCGCATCTGACAATGCCACGAGAACTTAAGCACAATCACTGCACCTCAAGAGCATTCTTCAGAACGCATCTCGGTCACAGAAAAATCAGCAAAAAAATTCGGAATCGAATCCGCACTAAACACAGCATACGAGTCGACCAGCGAACGCGCGAGGTGACAAGTAGCGTGAGCGGGACACGCGAACCGGAGCGAGAGCGATGGCCAGAGTCTACGGTAGCATGAGCGAGAACGAGATCGAACGACTCAGCGCGAGACAATAGGCCGAACGTATTGTAGCGCGGCGAATTTTTGCGCATTTTTTTCCTGGCTTGTTCGGGCTCACACGAGGCGACAACGCAGGGCCTAGATGATAAATTAGAATCTTTAGTAATTTATTTGGTAATAATTTTCATGTATTCCGGGACGAGAGCGTCAAGTAAGAAGAACATCGGACGTGAAGCTCGGATTAAAATACCGAATTGGACCGTTCTATCTCCCTGCTGTCGGAGGCGTCAACGATAATAAGGGAATATCATCTGAGAAGATCTACGATTCGTCTATGCTACGCATCGCATCGATAGTTGCAGTCGTCCAGAGTCTCGGGCTGCAAAGAACATTCGTCGGGAGTCTCCCGTCAGGGGGAATTGAGTACCTTTGCGGGAGCTCTGTATTATCGGCGTTCGAAGAAGATTTCGTACGCGCGAAGAGTCGATCAGCGGATCGATGTGCGTGGCGTTTGCCGGGCCGCGTGCCGTGTGCAAATTTGCGGAAAGGGCCGAGGATTGCCCGATATCTGGCGAATAAGTCGTGACGATTAGGCAGAGAGGTAGGGATAACGGCAGCGAGCGCGATCGCAGATCGATATTCGGGGCACTCTCCGTTGTGAGTCCGAGCGAGCGGGTTGGTTATGTCATCGAGTCCCGGGAATTATCCGTGGAAGGAAGATGGATTTCTTCGCGGTCATTATATCTGGACCGTTTTCCCGTTCACGTTGGTACGACTCGATCCGGTGAGCTTTCGTCCAAGGTTTTATTGTTTGTGTAAGGCTACGGCCAATTAATATCTTGTATTGCGTTTTGTAACCCCGTGCGTGGGGGAAATTAATTTGTGTAACCTACGGCGTGCTTCGTTCGGCCGTGCCGAAGGGATCGAGGCCGCCGTGATCCGGCAGGTGTGTGTGACGTTGCGACGGGTTTTGTATTTTGTGTTTATCGCCGCGTGGTCGACTCGGGAAACCGTACACGGCCTTCCTCGAAGCCGTCGGGGTTTTTCTTCTTGGGGAAAATTATAACGCAAATTCGAGAATGAAATTTAGCATTTTCCGGGAGGGATTTGCGTGCCGCCTTGGAAAATTTCACGGGGAGTCGCCTTATTCGTCGTGTCGTCGCCTGGGGGAGGGTACACGAATCCGATGGCTTCTTACAATATTACCTCGGTCAAGGCTCAATTATACAAAAAATGTCGTAAGGGCTCAAGGGGATGGGAGGGAAAAACTTTGACTAAATAAACTATCACTTATAGCGAATTTTACGCCGCTCACCACGCGCGCGATTCCTCTCTGTTCGTGTAACATAGGACGTCGAGCACGTGTCAACCACGAGGCAAAGTCTTTTACGAATAATTTCTACAAAAAAATAACGGGTTTCGGGGGAGGAAAAAGGGTTAAACGGGGCGGGAAAAATGTGGGCAAAAACTTACGAAAATCGAGGCTCACTCACTCAATCCACTCGGATCTCGGTTATAATACTTCGCTCGAATCAGTGGACAGTCGTTATAAAATCCTTACAATGATTCAATTCGTATTCCTGGGCTGTCGCTGATTCGTCTTAATGGGCTGGTTATACTCTCCTAATCGGAGTCTGGATTTAACAAGGTACAGCCGAGTCGTCTTATAAATTTGGGAAAAATATGCACACTCGCACTTGGCTATCACACAATACAAAATTCTTAAAATTAACGACACCCGATCTCACACACGTCCACACACCACGCGGCTCGGCTCGGAGAGTTAGGGGGCATGGCGATGTCTTCTTCTTCGTCGGGTCTGGCGCTGGTGATTACGGTGGGGAACGAGAGCACCTGTGCGTCAGCTTTGGTCGGTAATTGGAGTCATGGACGGGCGTTTCCTCCGGACGGCGAGGGGTGGCGACAGAGGTGTCGCTGGATCGTCAATCGATGCCGTGTGTCGATGATCACAGCGACGGGGAACAGGCAGGGCGGGCAGTGGCGGTTTTTCGGCGGGCTTTTCGAGGCTTTTGGACGGTCTTCCACAGGGCTTTTTCCCCTCGTCCACGATCCTCCTACCTTCCTCGGCGTCAGCACGTCGGCTCTCGTTCTTTTGCAGGTCCTGGGGCTTGCTGGGTCATTGGGCTGTTCGTTGGGGCTGTCGGGGAAAATCTTGACGTTGCCTTCCAGCCGCGCACACTTACACAGCGGGTAACAGAAGGAAAGAAAAAGGGGAATTTAAACAGTAACTTACACAAAATATAAACCAGAAAAAAACGTAAAAAATACCCGGGTCTAACGTTCGGTAAGCGGCGGACTCGAGCCGAGTTTGGCGAGGGACTTGTGACGTACCACGTCACAATGTCTTTCGTGATGCTTCAAATGTTGGCGTCACATTACCTCACTGCAGACGTGATTCGAGGGTTCTCCTCACACGTTCTGCACCCACGATATTCATGCCCAGCGATTTTAAAGATCAAGCTTAGCGATTTCAGTAAGCAATTAATTTTTGCGGGTTCTCTTCATTGTAATGTATCGTGTGAGAGGCCTTAACCCCTTCACGGTCAGACGCCCTTACAGGGGCAAAAAAAAGTTGTGCCACTTTTGCTTTATGATCCCTATAGGGTCATCTTAAAAAAACATATTTGTACTATTACAATCTACTAGTCCTTGGGTATCTTAAGGTTTTTGATATTGCTGAATTCGAATCTGAAGTCAAATTTGCAAATTTGATTTCAGATTCAAATTTTATTTTATTATTTTTTTATTTTTTCAAACTTTGATTCGCTTCATTAGGTCCGCCATTTTGGATTTTTTAAATCTGGTATTTAATTTGCATTCCGCGACTTTAAAAACTGTAAAATTGTAATATTTTTCCAAATTTTGATACGCCGTTTTAAGCGATAGAAATTTGATTTAAATTTCGACAGTCGATTCCTCTAAAATCGATAAGGTCGTCGATATTCGAAGATATACACGGAAGCAAAATAGGTAACACGCGAACCCCAAAACAAAAATCGGGCCAGAAACCGGAAGGTTTCTGGCCCAAGTCGACCCGTCTGACATCGCGTCGTACACTACGTCAGACCATCATGTACAAATCGGAACGGGAAAGAAGCGAGAGGCCTCGTGTTCGACGTCTTTGATCGTGCTTGGTAAGTTGATCTGACTGTGGATTCATACTTTGCGAATGTCCATTGCGAGCCCCGACAAATAGAAGAGCATTTGTTATTTACTTGTCATTTCTTTTTTCTTATTTTCTTTTGTTAAAAGAAATCGCTGATGCGTTCCTCGGAGTGATTCACTGATAGGGAGGTTTAATTGCGGTTCCGAAATTTCTTGAGAATATCATAATTTTTCACGAAATTAAAAAGAAGGAGTATCTATATATACCAGTTAGCACAGCAATATACATGCAATATATTGCATGTGTATCGTTGCACGGCAATGAAACCGAATATAACAAGTAATATTACTAGAGTGTTACACGCAAGTGACGGGTAAGTTGCTATTTCCGGCTCAACAATATAACATTGTTATATAACGGTGTTATATAACTAAAATGGGACGGTTGAGTTAATGATAAAATTAACATTGCGATATTTAACTGTAACGTTACGTCCAGCGTTAAGAGTCAATTTTCTTCATTATTCTTCCTCACACAAGTACTAGACTCTGGAAATAAAATAAACGGAAAGGGAAAAAAATCGGTCAGATAACCTAAAACATTAAAAGACTAGATGACTGACTCGTTTTTGCCAAAGGGCCAACTTAATAAACTCATTCGGGACATTCGATATACACGAGAGTCTGTTCAAACCTGACAGATAATGTATAAAGAGTCAGGCACGAAACCTTCTCCTTATGCTTGACTCGAGGGTCTCGTGCCTATTAAGGGCAAACGCAACAATATTCCCATCTACCTTCATGTTGCGCTGGTATGTGCCCTCCAGAGTCCTCAACAGAGGTGACACAACTCGACTACGAACTTCTATCTCCGCGATTGACGGGCAATCACCTCCCTCGCGCTCCAATAACTGACTAGTGATCGAGACACTGTGTCTGACTAGTGGTTCGGTAGCCACCCGGGGTAAGCCGAATCGATAGCTCTCCCCTCTCAACGGAATCGGCTTCCTGGCTCGTTCCGCATATGCGATTTCCGTTCAGAGCATGCACCACGATGGACCTGCTCGCTGACAACCGAAGTTATCATCGACAACCGTATGTAAGAACACTCTTGGGAAGGAGTACCCAAAGCATCCTTCAGGAATAAAACTCACCATGTCATTCCATCCAGGCCTGCTTCGCAACGCATCTCTTGGTACCGTTCAAATTAGCTCCGCTGACTAGTGACTCCATACGCTGAGTATGAACTCAGAATTCGCAAGCGTACCATTCAAAATTACTTGCGTTCGATCCTCGAAAACACCCACGGATATAGGCCGCTGGGTTTTTATGGACATTCAAGTTACTACCAACTGAGGCTCGCCTTACGCCCGCAATGACTCTTTCGAACCATTGCGTTGTCGTCAGAGGGTTCGTTCGTGTTACATTTCCATAAAAGAAGCGACTTATAAGCCGCCTTTGGACCTGGCTGCAAGGTGAACCATTACTTGACAGCTCATGCTATGTGATAAGCAAATCACACCTTCTAAGGGACGGCGTCTGTTTCCATGCTCCAGTCGCAGACACGGCTCAAAGACCAAAGCCGTTCGTCATCTTCTCAGCCAAGGAAACCTCCACTGACCCAGCGAGGGGTGTTTAAACCTGACAGTCAAAAACCTAACGGCATAGTCGAACAGGTCTATATAGAATGTGAAAAAGGAAGGCCGCCAAGGATGGTATATGACCATCAGTGCCGCCGCTTTATAGAACGATTAAAAATTCAATCCTTTTGAGGTAACTGGCGATTTGCCTAGATACGAGTATCGACTACGATTCATAGATCTCAAGAGTCGTTCGATTTTTCGTACCTCCGCCAGGAAATCGTTTGGGGCCTGATCATAAAAAGGCTTGAATATAGAAAGTGACATTTTTCTTGCTGCTCAAAGGGTTAAGGTTGAATAATTATCAAAAGTGATGAAAATTGGAATGATGTATGAAAGAAACCACTGACCGGAATGATCTGTGTATACTGAAAAAGATACCAGCAACTTATCACGTTTTCGGCATTACCGGAAATATGATCAGTTTTGGTTCATTTAACCAGGCAATCATAAATTTGGCAAACTTCATGGGCCAATGCTTTTTGATACCGCACGGCGCCGCAATGCACCAGTACGTCACCCGTACGTGTCAGGAGTAAAACAAAAAAAAACATCGACACCGATAGAACGCGAACTCGACGCCTCCAAGTTTTCAAGCAATGAAGCTGATTAGAAAGGGCTATAATTCACCACTTTTAACCTAAATAGAATACATTTTGATACCACGGGCTCTTCTGAAAGCCCACCGTTTTCCCAGAAAATACTTTAACTTTTCTTGATTTCAAATTGAAATGATTGACAAGTTTTTAATTAAATTATCAACACACAGGGAAGACACGAAGAAAGATACCTTGAATGAAAGCGCAATAATTAACTACATCAAAATATCCCCAAATCGATTGGACGACATGTATTTCGTATTCAGATCCTTACCGCTTTTATACATATATCGTCAAAATGTATTTTCCCAAAAAACTGAATGGAAAATGTTTCCCCGTTGAAAACTATAAATCTTAGCAAAAAAAAAAATCATTTACGCCATTGAGGAGCGCTTGAAAAGTCATTGAAGAAGCAAATGTCTGAAAGCAACTCGTCTCTTCGGCGCCTGCTGCAGAGCCAGCAGACTGCATATCGACGCTGTATCGACGCCTTCATTAAGGCAGGGACATAGAAGACCCTTTGTCGGCCTCACTCGGAGGACTCACCAATCTCAAGTGCTAGGGATGAGGGACCTCGCGTCGCCTCAACAATGGAACGTTCACGCGACCGACGTCAGAGGTCCCGGCAACGATCTCGGAACGATGATCTTTCCGTTTTACACCGGATCGACGATCGTCCCATTATACGCCGGAACGACGATCGCGAAATAGCTATAGTGAAAGAGAAGAATCGGTTGAACAAGGGCGTACACGCTGGCGAGTGAGCCCTAATACAAGACCCGACCGTCACCGATCGCCGATGAATTCACCTCATTCCGGCGCCAGTGATTCTGTAAATCTGCAAGGACCAGTTGTGGAGCTGATACAGAAAATGACCACGAAGATGGACAAACGCGACCCGGAATTACAATCAAGATGGTTCGAGGGGAAAAGAGATATACCATTATTCGATCCAAGAGAGAGGAATCAATCGATTGAGACTTGGATTCATAAAGTTGAAGAATTGAAGCGGATCCATGGATGGGATGACAGGGTTGTCAGCACTTTCGCGATGGAAAATCTGCGCGGCGTGGCCAATAATTGGTACGCTGGTTTACCGACTATCGACTTCACCTGGGATGAATGGAAATCGCAGCTCCGTGAAGCTTTCTCAGATCGGAGAGAATTTTCTGACAAGCTTACCGCTATGTTAGCCCGAGTCAAAGGAAAAGATGAAAATATCATAAAATACTTCTTCGATAAATCAGCCCTTGTGACCGCGTGCGACTTTGAAGGAAAGAAAGCCGCATCCTGCATCGCTCAAGGAATAACAGATCACGCATTACGAATGAGAATTAGGGAGGATCGATTTTGAAAGCCCTCACGAGTTGCGTGCGCTTCTGTTCAAGGCAGATACATCTGCAGAAACGTATACCTCCAAGAGCACTGAGAAAAAGGATGACGACCGTACTCAACACCAAAATAAAAAGGGAAAATGGGCACCGCGACATGGTTTCCAAGACAATAAAAATCTAACGACTTTTCTGGAGGTCCAGCGAATAAATTGGCAACCATGCGATGTTTTAATTGTGGCGAACTAGGGCATGTGTCAAAAAATTACCCAAAGCCAAGAAAGAACTTCGTGAAGAACGTACGAACTATCGGCAGTGTGCCGAAAACCACGGGAGTACAATTTCATGAAGCTGCAATAAACGGTCCGACCCTCAAAGCGTATGTTGACAGTGGATGCGAGTGCATTACGATGAAGAAAGAGGAAGCAGATAAGCTGCAGTTAGACCTACAGCCAACGGACGTAGTTCTTCGTGGATACGGCGGAGGGTTGGTGCACCCATGCCGTGTGGCCAAGGCGATGCTGAAGATTGACCTGGCTGAAGGATCGGTCGACGTGCACGTGGTGCCGAACGACTCTCAAGAGATGCCAGTCATCGTGGGACAACCCTTCTTGAATCTGTCTGATGTGGCATCGGTACGGAGGAACGGTTGCTTGCGGCTGTTCGATAGCTCCTTGGCTGCCCTGCCGGAGATGGAAAAACTACCACCGCAGAAGCTAGAGCTGTGGGCTACCGAGAAAACGGTAATTTCTCCTCAACGCGCAGCAGATGTCAAGGTATCTGTAAAGCATGAGCATGAAGAAGGTAGAGAGCACTGTGTTCCACGGTGCATTGTCAGCACTGTTGCAGGTCTATTGCCCGTAATAAATTTGTCAGACCGACCATTGACGATTTTGAAAGAGATAGTCGTTGTTAGGGCGGAGCTAGCTAAGGAAGAGACTCCTATCGCGTGCAAAGCTCGTTTAATGGGTATGGTTAGGAAGATAAAGGAAGACGAGATTCCAAGAGAACAAGTTAAGGTAGATCCGAGAGTACCAGAGTCTGTTAGAGATCAGTTATTGAATTTACTTAATTCCTATCGAGACTGTTTCGCATTTAACGTATCAGAATTAGGGAAGACGAAAACCGCAGAAATTCGCATAGAATTGACGGGCGACTCCGTGGTCACCTATCGACCATATCGTTTGTCATGTACGGAACGAGAAAAAGTTCGTGAAATAGTAGATGAACTCAAGGAAAACGATATAATCCGTGACTCAAACTCTCCATTCTCGAGCCCAATTTTGCTAGTGCGCAAAAAGAACGGCGAAACTAGAATGTGCATAGACTATCGAGCGCTAAATGCAATCACGAAGAAAGATAGATATTCTTTGCCATTAATCGAAGACCAGCTAAATAGTCTTCAAGGAAGTACGTGTTTTATAAGCTTAGATTTAGCCTCGGGATATTATCAAATCCCAGTGGAAGAGAAATCTATTAAGAAAACGTCATTTGTTACACCTGATGGCCAATATGAATTTCTCAGGATGCCTTTCGGTTTCGCAAACGCACCATTAGTGTTCCAGCGCATGATAAATAGAATCATAAATCCGCTGCGGGATCGAATCTCAGTACTAGCGTACGTGGACGATATCCTCATTCCCTCCAAAGACGTAGCAACCGGGCTACAGACTGTAACGTATCACTTTTGGAGGCTTACAGCTCTCTGCTCCGAAAGCGACGTTATGTGAGTTTTTTTACTCACTTTTAGTTGTGAAGGCAGGTGCTGGAAATAAAATTTCGAGTCGAGATTGATTCCAATTGTCAAATAAAAATTTGTGTTTATTAAATACAATTCTCTGTCTGATCGTTGGTAATTATACAAAAAAAAATAAGATTCTTCTTTTTCGAAAGTAATTCCTATTAATTAAATGAAAAAATAAGGTTATGGGCTGAGGTGGACAGACGGCGGCAGTTACTCCCGTCCCCGACAGAAGTCGCCGACGCTGTTTTGCGGGAAAAAGGGTTTACAGACGGCGGCAGTTACTCCCGTCCCCGAAAGAAGTCGCCGATACTGTTTTCGGGAAATGGGGTAACTCAGACAGCGGCAGTTATCTCTGTCCCCAGAGAAAGTCGCCGATGCTTCGTTGGAAGGAGCCTTGGTCGCTAATCAGCCAAGAGTGATCCTTCCGTCTGTTGGCCCGCCTTTTATATCCGATCGGCTGTGTTGCACACGGCACGATTCGGTGCTCCTTCCCTGCGCCTTCTGACGTCACAGTGACGTCTGTTCCCTCGCCTCCCAAGTATCACGCGCTGCTGACGCGACTCCTGCGTGGTCTGAAACGCTCGGTGATTTTTGGGATAAGGCAGGGCATGCTGCAGCCGCCGACCCGCAAGTAGAGCTCGGCTTATCCGCCCTCTTCTTTGCCGATAGACTCGGGGTCCTCTGCGGTGATCTCCGCCGCTTCAATCTGTCCAAGGTGTATTTTGGAGCGTACCTTGAGAGCCGTCTCAAGGCATTAAAGTTAGTTCTGCGATGAACTGAGGAAAACTAATTTAACGTTAAAACTAGAAAAATGTGCATTCTTGGAGACAAAGGTCGACTATCTCGGGTACGAAGTCACCCAGCGAGGAATCCGACCAGGTTGTCATAAAATCGAGGCGGTTAAAAAGTTTCAAGTGTCCACTGACGTTCACAGCGTGAGGCAATTCATAGGCTTAGCTAGCTATTTTCGAAAACTCATTCAAGACTTCGCGACGATTGCCAGACACTTGACTCAACTGACAAAGAAATCTGTGGTCTGGACTTGGAACAAAGAGCAACAGAACGCTTTCGACAAACTTAAGGAAAAGTTAGTTTCCAGGCCCGTTCTCGCGATATATAAACACAGCATGGAAACCGAGTTGCATACGGACGGCTTAGGCGGCTTAGGCGGGATCTTATTACAGTAACAGGACGAGGCACTCTAAAACCGGTCGCATATTTCAGTCGTCAAACCAGTAAAGAAGAAGAGAAGTACCACTCGTACGAGCTTGAGATGCTCGCAGTGGTAAGCAGTCTTCAAAGGTTTAGGGTTTATTTGCTCGGCATTCGATTCAAAATAGTTAGCGATTGTAGTGCGCTACGCGCGATCTTTGTTAAGGCCCCACAACACGGTGCAAATTGTGTTTTTTTTTTCTTTCGTTTTTCTGAATGATGCATGTGTTAAGAATGTTCTCACAAAATTTTTTGAAGAAATTTGTAAAATTGACGAAGATACAGCATTTTCTGTGAAACGGTTCGAAGCGAGCGACCGCGCCGAGCGGCAGGTGTGCGGCCGCCGACCGAGTCTGCTACCTACCGACCCTTTGTTGGCCTGCATGGTCAACAATTCTTGAAAGATATTTCCGTTAGGCCATTGAGACCTCAGTAAGAACGAACTTCTTGAACGATGTTTAGGTGGTTTTAATCAGAATAACAACGAGTGTTTAAACTCCGTTATATGGAAATTTGCGCCAAAGGCATCGTGGAACGGCAATCCCACTGTTGAAACTGCCGCTAATATCGCCTCAATACATTTTAACAATGGCTATATTGGCCTCATACATGTATTGGAGGCGTTAAATATCAAAATTGGCGAGACGCTCTACCGATATTGTGAAACCATGGACGAGAAGCGTATATTCGACACCGACCTCGAAGCCAAAAAAGCACGCATGAGGGTCGCTTGCGTGGAAAAAATCAAAACACCAATCAATCTATGGATACTGACGAGCTGTTCTATGGTTCAGGAATAGCAGACTAACGGTGAGAAACATTATAATAACAGACAAGAAAAAATTTAGCTTTTACGTACGAATTATTCGTTACCAAAACTTTGAACGCGTTTTCTCGAAAATACTTTTTTCAACCTTGTCGACGACATATTTAAAAAACTATACATCCAATTTGTATGGTCCAGGTTTTAAATTGTTCGGAAAGCCAGTCTCTACGTCTCCACCTAGCAATTTTTTCATAAACGGTCCCTTTCCATTTTTAAAAAATATAAACACTACAAAAATTTCGTGAAATTTGAAGTAAAAAATTTGCTGGACCGCCATTTTTTTATTTTTTGTGATATCGGGTTTTCCCTACGTCATGATGTAAACCTAAGTGTCTAGTTTTTAAATAAATTTTCTTTTATTTTTCAGATGAACTGTATAGCTTTATCGATGTCGACCGCCGAGCAACGATTTAGCCGGAGTGCATTTTTTGACTGGACGTATACCGAAAACAACGCTGTGTATTAGGATAAATATTTTTTTATACACTCGTCTATATGTATATATTGACCACGAAAATTATTTAAAAATTTCGACACATAGTTTACTTGTAAAAAATTACGAAAAATATACCCTCGTCCCGCGCTCGCACCGTGTTGTGGGGCCTTAAGCGAGATCTCCTACCACGCGTGGCGCGATGGTGGATTCAATTACAAGAATTTGATTGTTCAATAGAATACAGGGCTGGAAGGAAGATGCCACATGTCGACGCACTCAGTCGCAACCCGAGCGAAACGAACGAAATTTGTAAAGAGCTAGACGATGTCGGGATGCTACGAATCGAACTCAGAGATTGGTTGTTGACCGCACAACGACAGGATTCGCGATTAAAATACGTACACGAAGTACTGAACAGAGACGTGCGAGATGCTGAGAAACACCAAATCAAACGTGATTTTGCCTTGAAAGAAAAGCGAGTGTTTAGAAACGCTTTAAGTGGTCTCAAGTGGGCAGTGCCGAGGGCATCGAGGCAAAGAATAGTCAGACTATGTCACGATGAGATAGGGCACTTCGGAGTGGCAATGACGCTGGAAAAGCTACAGGCAGATTATTGATTTCCATCAATGAGGCGTTACGTGAGACGGTACGTCGCCGCGTGCCTGGACTGTCTCTATAATAAAGAGCCAGCCGGAAAAAGGCCAGGTCATTTGCACCCCATTGGGAAAGTATCAGTGCCGATGCACACTGTACACGTGGACCACTTGGGGCCGTTTGTGAAAAGCATGTCGAACCATTCGTATCTGCTAGTAATGGTTGAGACGTTTCCAAAATTTGTATTCGCAAAGGCAGTTAAGAATACGAAAACAATGTTTGTTGAGCGACTGATTAACAGCGTAGGTCAGACGTTTGGTCTTCCGCAGCGCATCATTAGTGATCGAGGTAGTGCGTACAGTAGTAAAAGATTTGAAGAGTTCTGTACCGAGCGAGGCATTCGTCACGTACTAACTGCAATAGCAACACCGAGAGCGAATGGTCAGGTAGAGCGTTACAACAGAACGATACTTAACACGTTGTCTGCCTGTGTTAACGAAGAACGAAAGTGGGACCAGGAATTGTCAAAGGTAGTTTGGGGATTGAATAGTACCGTGAATAAAGCCCGTGAACTGGGAAATCTCCATCAGAGTTATTATTAGGTTATAAACCTCGCAACGCAGCAGAGGCTAAAATTCTAAATAGCATAGGAGAATCTCCATGTAGTACTAACCGAGACGAAACTCGAGAGCAGGCCGGAGGGGTCATCCGGCAAAATCAAAAAGAACAGGCAATTATTTACAATAAAAAGAGAGCTCCCCTAAACAGTTTAATGGCGGAGATGTTGTAGCAGCAAGACGCAATAATAAGCAGTAACGATGGTTCGAGCAAAAAGTTATTACCGAAGTGCGCTGGGCCATATGAGAACACCAGGATATTAGATTGCGACAGATACGTCATCGAGGACATCAAAGGTGCACAGCGCACGCAGAAGCCATATAGCGGAACATTTCCCGGCGAGAAATTGAAGCTTTGGACCACTGTGGACAGTGATACTGACTCAGATGCCAGCGAAAATGAAAACGGGACGTCAAGTCCTACGAGTACGTGAGGCGTACAAGGTGAGCCATCATAGTGTCGTTCGTGCCAAAGGTACCATGTTGGAGCTGCGTTCAATGTTTGGCTAGAGTGGAGTGCCGATCCTGCAGAAGAACCGCATGGGCTCATGGGGGTCCGCACGGACCGCATGGGCCCACAAGGGTTCCCTTAAAGACCGTATGAGTAGTATACTCACGAAGGTCCGCACGGATTGTGTAGCTCACAGAAGCGCAAACGAACTGAAACAGTAACATGGGTACAAGGTGATAGTGACGACTATCAGAACGATTCTGAGACATGGATGGTGACGGAAAAGTGCATGATCTACTTAACAAGCGTTAAGCAATAATGGGGCCCAGCTTTGAATGAAATGTTATGCATGTATGAAACACATAAGTGATTTGGAGGAAGTACGCACGTGTAGAAATTAGATAAAAGTAATTGCAGATGGCATCCAGCTAATTGCCGATGGGCATGGGGAAGTACGAGTGGAATCACTCTACAAATATTTTGATGTTGTTCTTTAATTATACAGGAGAGCGCAGAGTGACCGGAAGCATGAATACACAAGACGAGTCCACGTCAGGTACTTCGAGTACGCGAGGACGCGTAATCATCAGGAAGGCCGACTGAAAGCAACTCGTCTCTTCGGCGCCTGCTGCAGAGCCAGCAGACTGCATATTGACGCCGTATCGACGCCTTCGTTAAGGCAGGGACATAGAAGACCCTTCGTGGGTCTCACTCGGAGGACCCACCAATCTCAAGTGCTAGGGATGAGGCCCCTCGCGTCGCCAAGCTAGCGAGGCATTCTACGACGAGTCTCCAGAGCGGGCACTTCGATTCTTTTACTGTAACTTGTATCCGAATATATATACTTTGTCAGCCAATATACGAATTTAATATCACTACGGTTTACGGTTTCTCACATGCCCTTGCTTGGATTAATTGCTTGGCTATTTCTAAACGCAAATTATTTCGTTAGCATCTTGTTATTAAAATATGTTGAGAAACGGGGCCCATGCATGAAAATTGTTTCTTTCCTGGCTACGATATTGTACCGGCCTTTTGATGTTATCATTATTTTTACCGATGTTAGGTGACATGGAATATTTAGGTTTTGGTGGCTTTCGGAGTATTCTTTAAAGTTGGTTGCTTTCTGTCAGCCCGTGGACTAATAATAAATGCTGCCATTTTAACCAAAGCTAGAATCCAAATGGTTTTTTTTACAGATTTTTATCAGTCGTGACATATTTCTGCTGATATTTCGTTATATACAATATATTTCGTTATACAAATATAATATGCTTCGTTATAGAAATATAATATAATTTCGAACTTTTTTCGGCGCACGAGACCCATATCAGCGCACCTGCCGAACAGTTATGCTCGTAACTAGATCCGTTGGAAAGCTTATGTCTGAATTATATATTATCAAAGTGTCGTTAAAATTGTGCATTGATACTTAGTTTTTAAGCAGAGATGTGAGCCGTTTTAACTATTTGGCTATCTGCGACAACCCGAGGCCGAGCCAAACTCGCTGCTATCGACAACGAGTAAGAGATCGCGAGGTGTAAGTGGCGCCATCTCCCAGGATCGAGCGGCGGATCGATCGATATCTAACCGAGCGCAAGTGCAGACGAGAGATCGGAAGCACAGCTGTGCTGACCAGCGGAATTACCATGAAAGCACGCTGAAGTCGAGACGAAGTCAAAAGCAAGGGAAAATCGGCACCGATCATTGGACGAAAGTGATGACACTAAACTTGCTCACGGCACCAACCGAGCACACTGTTAGCTCGGCGGGTAACATCGGATGATCGTCACAGCAATATCGACACGGTATTGCAGGGCGCGGGGAGAACCACTCGATTAACCAATAAGAAAATTAATAATCGGCCGATCGCACGAAGACGCGGGTCCGCCAGAAATCTGCCAAACCGACGGAGTGGGAGACCGAAATCGGGGTATAAAAGACGGCGATTTTTAAGATAGATCACAAGTTCAACGATCTACTTCATGATCAACTAGTTCTCCAGGACTACCAGTGAAAAGTGAAAACTAAGAAAAGTGAAATTAAGTGATTTTGCGCGAAATTGGACTTACAAGATTATGTGCGAATCTGGAGTTATAAAATATGGTGCCAGAGGACTTGTAAACATTTGTGCCGTATGAATTTATGAAGATCTGTGACGATCTGGACTTATCAAAATTGCGTGGTATGGACTTAGAAAAATTATACCAATTCGGACTTATAAAATTCTCCCGCAAGTAAACTTATAAATTTTCGTACCAAGTGGAACTTATAAAATTGTGGAAATTGACGTATAAATTTTGTGTCAAAAAGAACTTAGAAACTGTCGAAAAACGGCGATAATTGACTTAGAAAACTTTGTGAAGTGTCAAATGAGACTTATGATGATCTCAATCGACGTGAGACGATAAAATTGTAAAATTCGTTAATACTCGGTGCAGTTCGGCAAATTGACCAAAAAGACCGGTCAGAAACAACTGCAACTGCCAACAGGAACAATATCATGACACCAAGGGCACTTAAAGGGCACGCCAAGGTCTAAGTTCACGTCCCCCGAAGGGTTATCTGCCATCAAAATAAGGTAAAACCGTCGATCTCTCGAATAAACACCAATTGCAAATCGCGAGGTGAATGAGCTGTCACCGTCGCTCGCCGTGTCGTGACGTTACCGTGGAAACAGTTGAGCGCGGCACCCATCTGGATTTCGCGGGTAACAGACAGTTGACCGAATGCGAACTGTGAATCATAGCCAATCTCATTATATCGAAAGTCTCTAGCGCAGTTTAGGTCCGAAATCTTTATAACTAAATTTTAAAGGTATCCACGGTCGAATGAAATTTCTGTATAGAATGCTTAGATAGGTTCGTATATTCTAGCAAAAAGATTAACGGTATAATGATTTTAGTGATAGATGTCAAAATCGCAATGGATACGCATCGAACTCACTACCTACGAACGCCTACTTACGGCATACTGCAAGAAAATTATAATTTTTTTCAACCATCCGTCTTGAGTGCAAAGCGATTTTTAGCCTACGCGATCGGTTAATAAATCAGTGGGTCGGATTCCAAATTCTACGACAGCTTTTTAGCACATTACTGCCCGAAACCGTTTATATATAACAGATAGAATATCTGCGCTCAAATAGAATTTTCGTATAGAATCACCTAATATGTTGCATGATATAGTAAAAAAGTTTAATTAATGCAATGATTTTCATTACCTATACCGAAATAATCGAAATATCGAAATGACCAGCACGCATTCCGTACGCATCATCTAGGAACTCCTCCCGACTGCATACTACATGAAATTTCAAGCGAGCAGATACCTACATTGCCGATGGCTCGCTTCCTGAACTCCTGACTCAAACGGTCGCAATCGTTGTTTTCGCTTAATCTCACTTCACGGAGAGCTTCGAGTTTTCATGTAGTATGCAGTCAGTAGGAGTTCCTAGATGGTGCGTACGGAACGCGTGCCCATCTTGATTTGGATATTTCTCATGAAAATGATTGTATTATAAAACGTTTTTAACTGTATTATGCAAACACCTCTGGTAATGCTATATGAAAATTGTATTTGAGCGCGAATATTCTATCTGTCCTAATTAATGTCGTAAAGGCCGCCGTAGAAATTTTGAATCAGGCCCACCGATTTATGAACCTATCGGGATGCTTAAAAATTACTTCTCACTTCAGACGGCTGCTGGAAAGAAAATTTAAATTTTCTTCCAGTATATAATGGGTAGGTGTTCGTAGGAAGTGAGTGCGATGTATGATCCATCAGGATTTTTATATTTATCGGATAAATCATTGTACCATTAAACTTTTTGATAGCACTCCGCAAATCTATAGGGACTCTATACGGAAATTTCATTTGACTGTGGAATATTTAATATTTCGTTATAAAGATTTCGGACCTAAACTACGCTAGAAACTTTCGATATGATGATGTTGACCAAGATTCACAGTTCGCATTCGGACAACTGTCTGTCACCCGATTTAGCGACTGCCGAGAAGTCGCATGCGCCTGCGTCATACGATCTCTACGCGAATAAATCTGTGCAGCTAATTTACTCCGAACTTAAAGAAAATAAATCGATTCGGTTAAAAGAGAAATACAATCTGAAGCGAGATCTAGGATCCGAATAAATTTACAATCACTTTTCATCTATTTTATTACCAACACACTGTAATTGATAAAATATTCTAAACATCGAGAATAAAACGATTCTATTAACAGGAACAGAAAAGGGTTAAATCACACTGAAGCCTGTAAATTACAAATAAAGAACATTATTTGATTATAAAAATCATCTCTGACACACAGTATCATTAATTCCTAGACGCTCGAGTTCCCGAATCCTTCTGTTTAAGTGCCCGTTCCTGTTAAGGAGGTGCGCAAATACGGAAAAATTATTGCAGGAAGCTTTGCTCCCGTTACACGGTGAATGTGACCGGTAATTTTACTGTATTTTGACCATAAAAATACGGTACGTGATGGCGTTGAACATTACCACCAACATGGAAATAATAGTACTTTGCGATACTAGTGCGTAAAAGCGGACTTTCGGCGAAGGTTGGCATGCGCACGTAAACACTGTGCGCATGCGCACAATATTGTCGATACGCTTTTGCGTTGCATAAATACTCGAAGCGTGTCGTAAATACACATTACGACACGCTTCCAGTATTTATGTAACGCCTTCTTGAAAAACACCACTTTATGTCGCGCCCGACCCCTACATAAAGCAGCACTTTTCATGCATGAGTTACAAAAAGTATATTATAGATATACTCGAAGATATATAAATTATATACAGCATATAAAGCGGCAATAAGTTCTATATCCGTCATATATCTCTTATATATCCGCTAGATATATGATGGATCTATATATTATATAGAAATAGTATATCTTTAATTTATGAAAGATATATCCCTAATATATAATCGTATATATACATTTTATACAATCATACAGATAAATTGTATACATGGATATATCCAACTATATATACAATGTTATAATTATATACATATGGGGCATTACACCGAAAATTTGCATGCTTTGACCCTGACCCCCTTCAATAATTTTGCCAATTTTTTTTCGAAAAGTATTTCGAAAAAGAGAAGACACGTATTTTTTTATTTGGGCATACAATTAATATTTTCGAGCCTATAATTTTTACAAAAATCTAATTTTTATTGTAAAATAATTTTTTTGTAACATGTATATCTTGGAAGTTTTTATTCGTATGAAAAAATCTCTCAGATACAAGTTGTTCAGCTTGAAATAAACTAAATTATGCGTATTTAAAAAAAATTATTTTCAGTCTAAAGTTGCGATATGCGACGATAAAGCGAAAAATATCGGTTTTCATCAACTTTGTCATGATGAAAATTATTAAATAAATATACAAAAATTCTGTGTGAAATTACACAACTTTTGAGACTAATTACGGAATGGCAAGATCTTTTTTCGAGAAGTCCTACATGATTGAAATATTTGTAATATCCAGAATTCGTAATAACTCGGGCAAGTTGGAGTAGAACATCATTGCGAACAAACAATCGGATGAGATTAGCGATCCGATGTTATATCACATGTATAAAAAATAAGATAAGATTACCGATTCGACCTCTACCGATCGCGTCTTCAACTATTCAAATATTGAATAGTTAAGGATACGATCGGAAGAGGTTGGTTCGGTATAGCACTACTCTGTTCTTGTAGTATGAAAAAATCCTCAGATTCGTAAATAAAAAAATGTAAGTTGCATTTTTTTAATAGACATTTTTTACACATTACTTCGAATCACCTCCATCTTAAAAGGTAATAATAAAATATGGTGCTTAAAAATTTGTTTTTTTTATTAATATATAACATCAAGACTTATGTTTTTATCAGTTAAGAACCGATCCGCTTCAACTAGCCCAAGTAATGACGCATTCTGTATTGTAACGCGACAAGCTGGGATCTCAGCCACCGGGTCCGAGGGCAAAGCTTCCGAACGCCATTGCGGGGTAAAGGTCGAGCCGCCCATGCCGATCATTGATCCGCCCAGGGGGAAGATCCCCGAAGTGATGCCGAGACACCGCCGCGGAAGCTACGTCGTGCCGGTACCGCCGACGAGCTTTCGCACCGACCCCGGGCCGATAATGCAGGGCGCGCGGTGATACGAGCGGACGGGTAACGGATCCCGAAAATGACCGGGCAGATAACCCGCGACAGTCCCACCCCCGGGATATTCAATCCCACTCCGGGCACATCGCGTGAGATTCGCCTTACCTAGTGAATTAACAACCCCACTCCGGGCGCGGTTACGTAAGGGTCACGTGGCATCAGGTGATGTCATCCCTACCCCAACGATTTGTCACCCCACACGGAATAATTTTATATAAAACACCACATGGCATCAGGTGGTGTCATTCCTACCCCTGTGAATTTTAACCCCACCTCAGTAGGGATTACATAAAACACCACGTGACGGCCTTAGACCGCATTCCCGCTCCGCGCTTTTCTATCCCTTCCGCAAAACACGCCCGAGGATTTAAAACGGCAAAACGAGGGCGATCAGCTCTCGTATAATTTCTGCAGACCATGCGCGACGCGTTTCGTTTTGCGGTAGAGGCGGATTGAAACATATTTAAAGAAAAATATAAAAAAGAACAAATTATTAAATTAACATCAATTACTAGGGACCTCAGTTAATCTAAGTCTTGGGTCATTACGCTCCGAGGCAAAAAATAATTGAGACGTATCCGTGAGCGCTGACTTGAGTCATTATGACCCGAGAGCAGTTAGCTTCCTCGAGGAACATCAGACATATTTAATCAGTTCGCTTGCCCACAGGGGGAGAATTGTTCGGGCAATCGGTTCGGCTACGAAAATTGTGGAGATAACGATCCCAAGGATTCCAAGCTAATCGTGAACCGGTGCAGTTCTCACATCTGTCTGCTGTACCTGGCTCCCCCCTTAGCTCGAGGACAGGGACGCAAAGTACAAATTATATCTCTTTCTCCTTTCAAATAATAAAATATATATATATATTTCGAAATTGAGTGTTGAGCTCCACGTGTGCAGGACCACGCCGCACACGTGAATTCCAAATTATTTACACTTGCTCTTTTCGACTTACGGTCCTTCTGAGCACTTTACGGAGTAGACGGGCGGAGCACGTAACGAACAGGAGTGACAGGACGGGCAAATAAAGTAGGCCGGTAACTCCGTAATTCGGTTTTGCGCGGGAGCACTTGCTCCGAGTATGCAGGATTCCAACGACCCATCTCCTTGGCCGATGATGATGGGTCCAATCACTCGATCAACGTGACAAACGTGAGTGACCAGAATATACCGGACTGAGGCCATTCCAACCAAAAAAAAAAAGAAAAAGAAAGACAACCAGAAACCTCCCACATTATCGGGATATCCTGGTCCCTACCGATCGAGTCCTGTACCGAACCCTCGCGACGAGTAACTAAAAAAAGAAATAAATAAATAAAAAACACTGGAAAATAAAAATTCATCCGTACCGCCGTCACACGGGCGACGCGTCCGCGTATAATCGGCGTACTCGACCAGGATCTCGCGTCTCCACCGTGCAATAAAGAGGCGGTAATGTTTCAGTATATTACAAAAATGTCCATTACGTAGAACTTCTCGAAAAAGATCTTGCCATTCCGTAAGTAGTCTCATAACTTGTGTAATTTCAGACAGAAGTTTCATATATTTATTTATTTTAATTTTCATCATGAAGTTGGTGGACACCGATAGTTTTTACTTTAACGTCGATTAACATAACTGTAGCCTGAACAGAATTAAAAGAAAAATACGGATACCTTCGTTCATTATAAGCTGAATAACTTTATCTGACAAATTTTTTTGATACGAATGAAAACTTTCAAGATATTCATGTTAGAAAAAATTATTTTACAAAAAAAAGTTTTTTTGTAAAATTGATACGTTCGAAAATATTAATTGTATGCTCAAATAAAAAAATACGTGTCTTCTCTTTTTTGAAATACTTTTCGAAGAAAAATTGCCAAAATTACTCAAAGAGGTCAGGTTCAAAACATGCAAATTTACGGTGGAGTGCTCCATATATTATATGAAGCACTCCGTCCCGTTTCAAACGGACAAAAAGTTGTCCACTTCCAAAAAAATTTAAATTTTCTGAAATGATGTAGTTATATAAAAACAATTGATGTAAATTTTTTAAGAATTTTTGGATCGCATTTTTTTCAGTTTTTCGAAATTTCAACATTTTCTAAGAATCATTGATATCTTGAAAGCATACGATTATACAGAAAAATTTTCACAACAAAAAGTTGCAGTTTTAGACGACCTTTGAATAACAATACTTTTTTGAATTTTTTGAGTTGAAAAAATGATCATTTTTATCAAAAATTCACAAAAATAATTTTTTCGGTCGGTATGTTACTTTACATTTTTCTCAAAAAATTGCAGGAAATACTCTCAAATGTGTACAGTAGACACATATTTTTTTGAGATGGCTAGATTACTTGTTCCGAAGCTAAGCTTCGTTTTATTTTTAACTATTTTTTTTTAAGAAAAATGGGTTATTATGGAAATTATACTCTCTCAACTTTTTCTCACATTTTTAGGTAAGAAACATCGATAACAGTAATTATATTTTAGAGTTTAATCATAAAATATCGATAAGATAGAAGAATGGGCAGCTCAATCCGTGAATGTTCAGGCTATCACGGTTCGCTATTCGTGTACTGATGATTACAACCCTCAAAAAGAAATGTTGGAATTGAAATTTAAGCAAGTGAAAGCTATATCAAAGACCCAAAAACAGCATTGCGTTATGTCAGGAGCGGATGGGATTCTAACATGGAAAAGATATTCGCTCGCGCGGACTTCGTACCTCACCGAGTCTGGAAAAATAAATAACTTGAAACGATCCGATTATGCTTCACTTTTTCTTACATTATGATTAATGTTTCATTCAAGAAACAAAATATAATGCTAGGACGGAGAATTATTAATTTAATCGTTCTATTTTTTGAGCGAGTAATTATCCCTCACCGAAAAGAACTACTGAAAACTACTACTGGCAGTATCCAGGAATTAACAACTAATAAACTACTGTCCAGTGCTAAATTAGCGGACTACTGAAAAGTATTCGAAGTCTTGAGCAGTTAACTACGTAACATTACTGGGTATTTTGAGTAGTTAACTGCTACTGAATAGTTGACTACTATATATCCCAAGTAGTTAACTACTCCAAACTGCTATGAATGTCTAGTAGTTCACTACTGGGAATTCTCGTAGTTTCCAGTAGTTCACTGCTAGTAGTAGTTCTTTTCGGTGACGGTACAAAATGTAGCTTCCCTACCAGTGCAACCGAGATCCATCTATGTTACCGATGAACTATAAATAAGCTCCAAAACATTATTATTATTTTAGATGGGTTTTTATCCAAAAATTTGAAAGAAATAATTTGAGATAGTAATTTTCCATAACAATTGATTTTTCTTGGAAAAAAATATCATAAAACGAAGCATAGCTTCGGAACAAGCAATCGAGTTATCTAAAAAAAAATATCTGTCTACTGTACATATTTGAGTATTTTCTGGAATTTTTTGAGAAAAATTGAAAGTGACATACCGACCGAAAAAAAATTAGTTTTATATATTTTTGATAAAAATTGTCATTTTTTCAACTCGGAAAATTCAAAAAATAAATTTTTTCTTCAAAGGTCATCTAAAACTGCAACTTTTTGTTCCGAACAGTTTTCTATATAATAGTATGTTTTCAAGATATAACGATTCTTAGAAAATTTTGAAATTTCGAAAAACTGAAAGAAAATGCAATCCAAAAATCCTGAAAAATGTACATCAGTTCTTTTTATATAATTACATAATTTCAGAAAATTAAAATTTTTTTAGAAGTGGACAACTTTTTGACCGTCTGAAACGGGATGGAATGCCTCATATAATCACCGGGGCCTGCAAATTCGTATCGTGGTTCAATTTTTCAGCGGACTGACAAAACTTCATGATTCATGACACATAGTAGTAATTTCGAAAAGTAATTAAAAAAGAAGTATGCGAATTACATTTTTTGTACGGCTTTTCTCGTAACAAATGACATCGGTAAAAAACTTCCTTGCGTGACCAATTGATTTCTTCGCCTATTTTCACGAAATTGGAGATCGAACCTTCTTGACGGGATCGAGTACGTGGGGAAACAAAGATTTCTTGTACATCATATATTTAGTTAGAGTGATCCGAGATTTTTTTTCTTATTTCCAAATCTTATCAGATCCCAACAGACAATACATCAAACTCAATAACTGATCTGTGTTCAATTTGGTACGCATCAATTAAACCAGTTGGATTTCGTGTAATTTTACGGATCATTCGTATTGACCTGTTTGGAACAAATTTCCAGCTATAGAACTGATTTCTGGCAAGTTATCGTAAATTTCAAAATATTATGAAGATAGAATTAATTTTTCAATTCCTTCTACTCATGAAGTTCATTATAAGCCAATAAATTACAGAATATGCCTGATTATAGAAAAAGCTTTGTGAATATGAGAAAACCACATATCGAAAATAAGACGCGTTGAGACAGATTTTTCTGATTCATATTTTCACGGTTAAAACCTTTTTCAGTTACAACTCATGAATAATCTGTTAGAGTCTACCGCGAAAAATATATAAGTTTCAAAACTTTTGTTCTCAAGAACTGAATAGCCGAGTAGATCGCATCGTAGTCTACAAATCGCAGGGTTCCGGGTTTGCATCTCCACCAGGGGCAACAATCTAAAAAAAATTATGAGGATAACATTTGTATCAATTGATAAAGCGTGTCTCCAATGGTGACAAATAGGTGGGAAACTACCGGTTAAAAAGTTTCTGCAAATAATTTTTGAACAAATTGCGAAATAACTAAACTGTATATTGCAAGGACATTTATCATGTACGCGGAATCTATAAACGATATACGAATAATATATCCTTGATATATCTGTTATATATATGTCTTCTCAACTTTTCCATAGATCCTGCATATATATTTTATATATTTTGCATACATGATGGAAATATACCATTGGCAATAAGTTCTATATCTCGGATATGTAACAGATATATACCAGGTATACAATATGTAGTGTAATAACGATCCTCCCTACATCTTCCTTTTTTCGCTTTCACACGACCACCACACGATTGCCGCCTATCTCTTCTCACCTGCTGCCGCTGCTTATCGCACCACCGAGCATCCCGTCATCCCCTCGAGGACTCCGAACGCCTATTCCTTATGACCCCCCAAATACACAATCCTAGACTTCGATCATTGCATTCCTTTTCTCATGACTAACCGCCTTCCAGGAATCCGAAACATCTGCCTTTCCAGTATTTTTCCGACGCTCGAATTCCTTTCCCCACTATCTGGACTTTGCCACGAGATAGATCTATAAGAACGAACCTCCACCCAGTTTAGTCAGTCATTTAGTTATCGAAACTCCGCGCGACACTGTTACGCTGCCGGATTTGTATTAGAAAATAAACGTCTTTAACAGTTCGATAAAGTGTTTACCGAGTCTTTCCCGTCCTACAACCGCGTTCTGTGGCAGAGTCGACTACCACCCGTAATAAAATTACATTAAATATTCCCCGCGACATCACAGTAGCTATAATATATCCCACATATATGCATTATCTATCCTAAAGTATATTTCCGAATATGCTTTATTTCCATGGGGACACATTGGCAAAAAATAATATGATCACATAGGGATTTCAAATATCCCCAACGCATGGTGAATTTTCAAAAAATGTTACGGTAATGTTGCAAAAAAATGTGTTATTTGTAATTTAAAAACTATAAAGGTGAAGTATGTCATAATTAAATTGGTATATTTAATACGTTTTGACGATAAATTATGAGACATTGCAACCATATTTTCACAATACAAGATTTTGAGAAAAAACATTACGTCATAATACGGTCAAATTACCGCAATTTTACAAAATATTAAAATATCGGTATTTCCTCATTTCTGTTTTCAAGTATCATCGATCGAAAAATTCCACTTCCGGCATATTGGAGTATAACTACACGGCAGCGTCCCGCTTCGTAATCGTTTTTTAAAGTACTTGGCATCGAGACGCTACGCAGTCTCTTGATATCAAGATTTCGAATGTCCTCGTGATTAATGACTTGATGATAAGCATCGTTCTGGATGATAAATATGGTTCCGGGTGATAAGAATGACGTCCCGCTTTGACAGGTACTTCATTTACCGTTTCGATCGAGAGGGTCGCCTCCAACTCGTCTGTTGTGCCACTTTTCCTTATTGATCGATACTATCATCTTATTCGCTTATGTCGCTTATGTTGCTTACTTTTATAATTTCACAATCTTGATTGTTACAACAATTTTCATATTCAATACATTGATGTAAAAATTTCCTTTTCAATTACAATAATTTAGGAATTTGTATGGAATTTGTATCTTGTTTCTATCGAAATTTATCATCCGATTTAATTTTTTGTTTCAATTTTTTTCATAACTCCCTAATTTTTCAGAACAATCAGGAATGTGTCTTTGATGAAATAACCTACAATACTTTAAATCTCGATTTCGAATATCCATACCCGTGATATCAATAAAACCTTGTCTATAAACTTATATATTTCCAATTTAATTTGTAGATGATTCCCTTAAGTCTATTGACAATATTTATCTATTTACCAGAATTATTTTGTTGTAACGATCTCACCCAAATTTATTTATCAACCTTGATTTTATTAAGATAACATTTTTATTTCTATTTACTATCGGTTTCTCCATTAATATTTAACTTTGATAATACTTTAAAGATTAGTTACTGATTAATTTTCAATATTGGGTTAATGAATTATGTTTTGAGAAATGCTGCACTCTTTAGTGGCGACGACGGTGTGATATCTCGTATCGGTCAACTCGAGACGGTCTCATCGATTCTCCGACTGCACTGCTGTGTGCGTCATAAGGTGTGCGGCAACTTATAGAGTATTGGAGCGATAAGATGTCGTCCCCTTTAGCGTATAGCATATGATTCGTATCGTTTTTGCATTTTCTTTGAAACAATGATGCATATCTCTGCATAGCCTCGGTTTTTATCGCTACCGATGATATTATTTCTGCGCCATTATTGCTGTGCCAATCACTGAATAAAATCACTCAATGATTTATTACGCACAATTTATTACTATATGCCGAATTAACGCTGAATAAGTATCATGGTAATATAAAATTTATTATGAGTGGACTATTACTTTCATGTATTCGAGTATGATGTGACTTTTTTAATGTCTCATATTTGAGGCATTCTCTGTCAACACAGCTAATTTTTTTTTTCGACCGTCAGATCTCTCCCATAATCGGCCACATTTTAGTATCACTTGAAAGTACCCATTGTGAATTTTTTCAGATGTTTTAATCGAGCCATTTAGGGAGATGCGTTTTTGTATAAAATTCAAATATCTTGGAAGAAATAAGTCAAGTAAAAAAAATCTAACGGGGAAAAGTTTTCTTTATTCATTAACTATTTAATGCAACGTGTGTTATATTTTTGTTCATATTGCAAAGACTATTTTTAGCAGAAAGCAATGCAAATTATATTTTTCCGTGCAATGCGACACCTTCGTTTTCGCTGCCAATTTGTGAGGGTATTCGGCGATGTATGAAGAGCATACAAAAAATTGTGAAAGTAGTACTCGACATAGTTGCTAAGCAAAAAATGTAGTAATACAATAGTAGTAGTAGTAGTGTTTATTAACAATACATAGCAAGTGACAGATTTTTTAAAATATCTAATAATCTCTTCTCTTTACATCTATACTGAATATTGCTAAGAGCCACCGAATGGGTCTGCAAATCGCTTTGTACATCTTGGATAAGTATTTTATACGTATATCACGATGTTTGAAGGTAATTTTTCTAAAGTGTGAGGCTCTTTGGGTAGTTTTGTTTTTACATTGTTGCAAATGGTGATTAAAGTTCAATTTATGGTCTATATATATTCCTAGGTATTTTACATCTTGTACAGCTCGTATTTCGACGTTGCATAGACGTATTTTTGGTGATTGCGGGGTGATATGGTGATTAAATATGAGTAATTGTGATTTCCTTGGATTTGAAGTCACCAGGCGGGCTATTCTTGAATCACTCGCGTCGAAAAGCGTATACGTTTTACCTTTAAGGTTATTGGTAAAACGTATACGCTTTTCGACGCGAGTGATTCAAGAATAGCCCCTCAGTTATTAAACCATGTTTCTATGCTGTTTGCGGCTTTTTGGAGTGACTCAGTAGTTTTTTGTATCATCCGCAAATTGCAGTATGTTATTACTGAGATTGATGGATTCTTTGTTAGTTCGGTTAAAGTTGTACATATCGTTGCAGTATATTTTATATAATAATAGTGAAAGCGGTGAGCCCTGTGGGACCCCCTGCTGTGGTGTGAAAGGAACTGAGTTTACTGTTGCCATTCTGACTATTAGTGTGCGCGACAGAAAGTTTTTAATTGTGTATATTAAATATTGGGGACAGTGTAGATGATATAGTTTATATAGCAATTCTTTGTGCATACGCTGTCCAAGGGTTCCTCGATATCCAAAGAAAGTACCACTTTTTTTATTGGAGAGTTTGGTTGCTTCTACGTTGGAGACTAATACAGTGAGCGCATTGAATGTCGATGTACAAGGTCCCGAATCCGAATTGATATTCGGGAACGCTTGGTCCTATTTCTTCTTCGATCCTGGCTTTAACAATTCTTTCGAATATTTTGCCGATGGTCGTTAGCAGTGTTATCGGATGGTGGTTGTTGACTTTGCTATGGTCCTGGTTGGGCTTGGGTATAGTGATGATTATGCCTGTTTTCCAGAGTGTTGGGAAGTGTGCGTTTTTTGGACAGAAGTTTAGTGACTCAGTGATGAAAAGGTAGGCTTTACGACTTAATTTTTTGATTATTCCGATAGGTACATTATCAATATTCCCCAGGCATTGACAATGTACCTATGTGCGATGATGTAGCTAGGTGTTCTTACACTTTTGCAAAATTGCTGTGAGTTCTGCTGTTGTTACATTTCTAAATTCTTTATCTAGGATGGGTGGCTGATTAAAATAGTCTTCATACCAATTCGAAACCTCTCTGAGATTTGTGTCGCTGAAGATTGGATCGTTATTGAAGTTGTACGTGCTTTTGAAGTGTTGGCTAAAGACGTTCGCTTTTTCCGTATTGGTTGTTAGTGTTCTACTATTCACTGTAATGTTTGCTGGTGTATTGTATTTTGTGAGCTTTTTTACTGTTTACCAATAGTGTTTTCCTTCAGTATGCCGGATTTCTTCGCACGCCTTAAGCCACGAGTGCGTTTTGAACTGCATTATCATTTGTTGAGTGTTTTTATTAAATGCATTCACTTTTGCTTTGAATAGATTGCACTGGTTTCTTTGGTATTCTCTGTAGAGTTGGCGATTGATTTTAATCTACCTCATGATGAACGGTGGGAGTTCGTGTACAAAAACGTTTTTTTTAACTTCGGCGTGTTATCAGCAACTATGTCTGACAGCTTGTTATTAAAATGGTCTATGGTTTCGTTGGTTATCGGTTCATCCTCAAGAGCGTCCAGAAATACGTTTACCTCTCGATTAATTTGTTCCATATTTGCTTTGTTAAAATGATATTTTTCGGATTCTGGTGTTTGAACTATGGGCCTGCCAATGTCAATTGTTAATAAAATCGGTAGATCGCTTCCAGTATCCGGTATAACCTCGATGTTGATAATATTATTTCTAATATTTCGTGTACAGAAGTGTGTACAGTATTTATAAAGCTTACTTTTGGTGAGGATAGTGTTTTCGATTAAAGAGTTATTGTGTACATATATTAAAATTATTAAAATTATGATGTGCAGTCGGTCTTCGAGGAATGGAAACGAGACATGAAGTGCATTGTTGCGAGCATCGTTGATTTTTGGCGGATTTTCCTTCCGCATGTTTGTACCCATGTGAAGTTGAAATAACGCTCCTCCTCTTATATTTCGATATATTACATTCCCGTATTGTGTAATTGTTGTCCAGTTTCTATATGTAATGTTGGTGTTAGGATTGTTTTGAGTTTCAACGAGGGCCACGAAGTTACTTTCATTTTCTTCTATGACGCGCTTGATGAAAAATAACAGTCTATGCATTACCGTGTTCTTTGCACTAGTTGGATGATCTCTGATGTTGTGAACAGATGTCGGTGAATGTAGACTTCTTGTTGCAGAAGATCTCTGCGAATTGATCTGAGTTTTTTTGGATTGGTTACTGTTGGTTTCTCTCTATTTGGCTATCGGAAGAGGCGCTTAACTGTTCCATCTGTTTTTTGCGTTTTGGAGGTCTTCCTCTCAGTTTTACCTCAGTAAACTCTTGAGTGGTGGCGGAGTCGGTTGGCGGGTCTTCCCCCTCTGACTCTCTGCTCCCCATATCTAATATGGGTTACGGTATTGTAATCGCCACTTATACTGTGTGTATGATCGCGGAGAATTTCGTAAACTCGTCCGCCCTCTCTCGCGTAACTCACCAGACTGTAATATAATATTTTTATTACACTTTTCTTTTTCATCCAATGCGATACCTCCAATTTTGCTGTTAATTTTTTAAGGCTTTCGGAAATATAGAAAAAATAAAAAATATAAAGAAATTGGCCATGTGGAACTAGACGTATTTTCCGAGAAAATCATTATTGAAATATCAATATTAAATGAATATTTTCTTTTTCTTAGCAACTACGTCGAGTACCACTTTGCTGATTTTTTTTTTTTTGTAGGTTCTTTATACATCGCCGAATACCCTGAAAAATTAGCAGCGAAATCGAAGATGTCGCATTGCAAGAAAAAATATAATTTTCATTCCGTTCTGCTAAAAACAGGTTTTGCAAAACGAATAAAAATTTTACTCATATTGCATTAAATAGTTAATGAATAAAGAGAAGTTTTTTATCGTTAGATTTTCTTACCGACTTATCCCTTTTAAGATATATGAATTTGAAAAAATGCATATTCTAAATGGATGGTTTAGAAAATCTGAAAAAATTCTCAAATAGTACTTTCGAGTGAACCGAAAATGTGGCCAATTATGGGATAAATCTGAGGATCGAAAAAAAATTGCTGAGTTCACAGAGAATGCTTCATATACCGTTCAAATTGCTTATTCACCTACCCTGATTAAAATTACACCATCACACTCTAAAAACAAACGTGTTGTTTCAACACGCTTTAGGCGTGTAAATCGTGTAGTCACTTTTTACACGCTTCAAGGTGTGTTGATTTTCGACACGTGTCAAAGCGTGTAAACTTTACACGCATTACGTGTATTGTTTCAACAGGCTTTAAAAGCAGTTATGCATGTCGTCACTTTTTACTCAGTTGTAGGCGTGTTCACCTACCCACCCTCCAACACATATTGAAAAGAAATGGGGGTGTACCAACTACGAATTATCTTACAAATTAATTACAGTGATTGACCTTCAATCTCAATCTCGACCTCAATTTTATCTCTGTTCACATTTGGGATATTTGCAGCTTCTTCGTTAAAGTCGACGTGAGAATGCTTTCGAAACACATGTTGCTTGAAAGACTACCAAATTGTAAACGCGGCGCCACATCCATATTCGTTGCATTGCACTTTAAGCGATACACCAAACCAATGATTTTGGACAACGTGTTTCAGTAGTTAATTATCAGACGCAGCTTCAAAATAGCACAAACGACACTTGAAAATATCGGGCGGCCTGTCGATGATCGTGCTGTGCGATGTACGAATCCGCCATATTACGATTGAATCAAACGCATATGCAAGTGTGCTGATTTCCTGGTGTTTTCTTTTAGAAAGTGTGTTGTATATCTAGCGTGTACCTGTGCACCAAGTGAGTTGTTCGCCCGTAAACGCGTTGAAACAACACACATTACGTGCCTTCCAATTAAGCGCGTTCTACACCAAAACACTAAGAAGTGTGTTGCATAGGGAATCCAGGAAAGATGCCATGCAAGCGTGTTGTTTCAACACGCAAGCCGCCAACACGAATTTTATTGATGCACTTGGTTGGCGCAACACATGTAATATGTGTGTTGTGAGTTGTTTCAACACACTTGACAACACGCTTGTTTTTAGAGTGCAGTATAATTGAAAAATATGCGTAATCAATACCGGAATATTGCAATATAGCGGGGAAACTTCTTCACACATTACCAATTTCATTGTCAATAAAACCAAAACAATGACTAAATCGTAACAAATCCGTAAAAATAAAATGTTCGCAATGTCAAAAAGCGATTGAAACTCACCGCGTAATTATGCACTAAAGCAGCTACCCATGAGCGAATTATAAATTGGCTATGTCTTGGCGCAGTACTGTTGCCAACATTTCCGGGACTGGCGGTCAGTTCTGAGCAGGTACAGAAACATCCCTGCCTTAATATTGGCCCGACATTGGAATTATCACATTGGTCTTTAGTTCAATCGCCAGTATCGGTCCAACGTTAGCAAACGACCTTGACCCAGTGTTGGCTGCCGATGTCGCCATTGTTGGACAAAAATTATTAATAAGGAATATAAAATGTATTTGTCAATGTGCGCGACTCCTAAATACGTTTTTTATCATTCTACAATTGCTTTTTATCTTCACACATTGAAATCATTCGAATCAATTTTTTAGTCGGTAATGAGGACTCGAACCCGTGACCTTAGGATTACTAGTCGACGCGCTCACCTCTCGGCTATGCTCATCTTGGAAAATTTTTTTCGAATCATATATAAACTGCACGTCTATATCATATTAACTTACCAATTGCTTTAAATTATCTAAGTTCTACTATTTCGTATGTTTTATTTACACTTTAATTAATAATGTAGGCGAAACGTATGCTTTCAGCACTACAGTACTGTAGATAAAAACTATAATAAAGGAATTTGTAATAATAAAAAAGCATTTAGCAGTCGTGCAAATTGAAACAAAATTTCGTTGTTTACCAACATTTTGTGTTGAACATTGGATGCACATCGTTAGCGGGTACTGGCCCAAAGTCGTTCGATGTCGTAGGCGAACGTCCACTTTGTTCACCCATAAAATAACGAAAGTATCATCGCAAGACGTGCTCTCTAGTCAGATGACTGTTGGCTGTGCGTCGGTCATATTCTTCAGCCAATACTAATCCATAGTGTCGTGCACTGTAACGCCAGTACTCTTCTGCATGTCGGACTGGTACTAACGAAATTTTTTCGGCAATACTAAGGCGAGTCTCGGCTCAGTCTATGCCCGATACTCATACGACTGTCGGCTAAGGACTATTTATGTTAAGTACTGGCCGCCAGAGCTGAGCCAGTTTGAAACCATTGGTCAGTCAGTGCGGTAACGGTACTACTGAACAACGTTTGGCAACGAACCTCGTTTTAGTACTGGGCCGTGTTGGTAACTCTGGCAGTATACCCCGATTCGCACATGGGTATAAGCATGTTATGTCAACGTCGTAGAGTCTCCTTGAAATATTGTAATGTTATTTTATACGCCATCAACGTGAGCTGAACATAATCAAAGTTACATTAACATTGTTGCAAGCATGTTACGCAACAGTTACATAAGTTTTGCTACATACATGTTGATCCAAAATGTCATAACGGGTATATTAACTGCATATATCAACCCCAATAGCAGGGGAACATTTTTGAAAGGCTTCTATAATATTTTTCTTCTGTTACATCCCCGTAACGCCACCACGTATAGGATCCAGGATCGAGCAGCTCCCTTCACGCAAACACCGAGCGCAAACATAGAGCCTCGGGGTGTGAGAAAGGGAAGGAGAATGCTCGGACACAAAAACTACGTAAGAGATAAGAGCGGTCCTTCCCATCCTTCCGGAAAAGTAGGAAGTGGGAGACGGGGAGCCTGAGGGCCAATAAGCTAAGGAAAACTCACCCTCTCCGACACCTACGCGTAGAAAAAGATAGGGAACGAACTAGTATATAAGGACGAAATTTATGCTTAAAAAGCAGTTCCTGTAAAATATTCAACCTCTCTGGATCGGGCTAAGAATTGTACAGCTCTACCAGAATCTATTCAAGATTTTCAAAGTAAAAGTAAGTTCAACGTATCTTCGAATTTTCTTTGAGCTGCGCGGACCACCGCGAGCTCCTCATCATATCCTTCGAACTCGGAGTTGCGCGGACCGCCGCGAACTCACTCACTCTCCAACAAATCCATCGAACTGCGCGGACCACCGCGAGCTCACCGGATATTCTCTTCCTTACCCAAATCAGAGAATTGCGCGGACCGCCGCGATTTCTCGTTCCTACCAAATACAGTTTGCTGCGCGGACCACCGCGAGCTCACTATTTCTTCTAATCCTGGGGTTCGCGTAGTCTGAACGGGTAAATTCTTTTCTTACACAGTCACAATCATTTTTATAGTGGGAAAACGTCGTTCGGGCGGACGCAAGAATTACCTCCGGAAAATATCTGCCGAATATAGTGGATACTCCAGGAGTCGTAAATACGGATACTTCACTGAGGAATTCATTCAAAACCTTTTTGGTCACAGCGTTAATTCCATTCAATATCGTTTGGAGAAAATCGAGTTTGTAATAAAATTCTTACATCCATCGAGGATTCTTGAGAATGATCCTCGACGATTAATTTATGAGAAAAAAACTTGAACAGTGTAACAAGTAATTCTAATAAATAAATAAAATAAGATTCAGCATCCAAATTTTTATGCTCATTTCTATAATAATTCGGTCAAACTCCGTAGCCCATTTCCCAGACTAATTAGCCTTTGCTAAGCCCAAAAATAAGGCAATTCATTTATGTTACCCGGACGTAACATTCCCAATATTGAAAATATTTTATCAATATTAAAAAATATTTGTTAAATGTTTTAAAAACATTTTGAAAATGCTTTTTTGTTCGCTCATAAATCTTACATTGAACATAAGATTTCTTCAGAAATGTTTCGCTGAAATAATTAAAAAACATTCCATCGAAATGTGAAAGATTAAATGACTAATCCTAATTGTGTTTTACAACAGCCAAACAACGGTCGTTAAACCGCTTGAGGAGCGTTCCTGCAGTTGTACTCATTATGTTGCGGTTACAATGACTACAACAACCGGAAAGCTTCTCGAAGGATTGTGTAACCGATTATTTTATAATTGTAATAAATACTTCAACCACACCAGAACGCTCTTTGAATGCTTAAGATAGTACTTGCGCTACAGTCTCACCAAACGTGAGTTTCAGAGAAAATTTCGAACACTTCTCCATGGGATAAAAATCTAAATAAAATCAAGTGTATAGGAGGTGCTGCAAAGCTTGTTTTCGTGAAATAATAATTCCAATTTATTATTACAAATTGAAGACATAAATCATTTTTCATCAAATTATCCGGCAACTTAACTATTTTCCGTCATAAAAATAATTCGCTTATTTTTATGAATACGTATAAATTTTTTCAGAATTTTTTGTTATCTTTAAAAATTGCGTTTTTTTATAGCTAAAACATATAAAAAACGCGATGTTCAAAAATTTCAAAAAATCCTGAAAAAATTCATACGTGTTCAGAAAAATAAACGAATCATTTTTATAGAATAAAATAGTTTAGGTGCCGGGTAATTTGTTGAATGATGATTTTTATCTTGAATTTGTTACATGATGGCCGTTTTTCCCCCGGAAAAAAATTCCCTGACTTTTCACTGTCCAAATAAAAATTTTCCCTGACCGAATTTCTAACGACTTGTATAAAAAAAATTGTCAATTTTTTTAAGGCTCCCTTTTATGTAAACCTTATTTATTTATAGAAGGTTCGGCGACAATTTACTTTTTCTCTGACCAATTTTGAAATTTCCTGACCAAGATTTTGTCCCTGACTTTTCCCGTTTTTCCCTGACCGCGGCCACCATGTGTTAATAATAAATCGCAATTATTATTTCACAAAAACAATCCTTGCAGCACCTCCCATACACTTGATTTTTTTCAGATTTTTATCCCATCGAGAAGTATTTGAAATTTTCTCTGAAACTCACGTTTGGCGGGACTGTTCCACAAGTACTACCTTAAAAGTCTGGTAAATTAGCGTTTATTTTTTCGCTCGTCACAACCGGTTATTTTTCGAAGTGGCCCGTTACGACAGGGAGACATATTATCTAATAAAATATTCGGTTATTTTTCTCTGGTGATTTTCACCTTTTACAAAATTTTGTAACATTAGAAATAATTGTCGAAAACTTTGTTTTTTTTAAACTCGCGGTGGCAACCTTTTAAAATACTTCAATTTTATATGGATTTCACAGTTTTTTCTTATACGTTATACTGTTGAAGTGAGAGGTGGATCTAAGGAAATCTCGAATTTTCCATTTTTACTTTAAATTAAGTTATTCCGAAATTATTTATTTTTAAATAGCCGGCAGTGACCTCTAAGAAAGCATTAATTTCGGGAAACCTTCGCACATCATATTTTTATTTTATACCTCATGATAATACGGAGTGGCCTCTAGAAAATTCAAAAATTTGAAATTTAAGGACCACCGTAGTCATACTATAATCCATTCCATTCACTCAACGCACAGTATAATGCCAAACACTTCTATAATTCTATAATTCTATCTCGATCTGTAGTGTAACCCATATATTCGCACAGTTATACATGGGGCATTCCATACCGATTCGACCTCGGTGGGACCCTCAACCTCTTCAATTCGGTCGGTAATTTTTAATAATATTGTTCTAACTCCTAAAATCCCTCCAAATTTTGTTTTGATTTTTTTGTAATTTGCATTAATTACATTTTTTTTTAAGTGAACATATTGCTAGCCCACATTAAAAAAGCTGAAAATTGAAATTTTCATATCGCTTTCTCATAATGGAAAATGATTCGCAAATCTCCTTATATGAGAAAGCATTTACTGTATTGTTGGCTTCCTCACAGAGGAAGCTTTCCGAATAAAGGACCATTATGAGAAAGTGATATAAAAATGTCAACTTTCAACTTTTATGAGGAAGCGATATGAAAATTTCAATTTTCAGGTTTTATGAGGAAGCGTTATGAAAATGTCAATTTTCAACTTTTTTTACAACATCAACGTCGTATTTAACTTTTAGGGAAAACTGCTGGCTGACTGAGGTTTAGACCGAAAAATACACCCACCTTACGCTTTTGGTCAAAACGGATGTAGGGTATGTGCTCGGCGGGAAGAATATATAGAATTATGTGTTCCAAATTTTGTTTCGATCCTTCAATTTTTACTCGAGGAATTCAAATGACACCGCTTTATCTAATTATTTAAACGCTGACATACCATCATTTTGTGTATTTCATGCCGTAGAGCATGATAGGTACCTAGGTTTGTCCACGATGCCATCAGGAAGCAAAAAACATCACTGTTTGAAAATACGCAAAATGACTCATTTTTGCAATGTTGATAATAAAAATGACCGATAAACTTTTTTCGTTAGTCGTCCCTTCACGACTGTATTCCATGTATTTTTTCACGCTGATCACGAATCTGACACTTATTTTAGTCATAAATGGATATTTAATGTGGAAAATTGCAATTAAAAAAGGACTAATTTTTCATAAAATTAAAAAAATTCAAAATGACAAAATTTAAACGGTTCGATCGATTCTCTTGAAATTTTAATAGGATCATCGGGTGACTATATTCTATCTGTGTAGGCTTTTGTTTAGTGTAACGATAGTACCGCTCCGGCCTCTCCTTTTTGTCGTCCGTACCTCTCTTCCCTCTTGCTCTTATATTTTACGACGCCAGCCGCTTCCTAGCGCCCGCCGCGGCACCTCTCCGCAAAGGCTACACGTGCATCCTGCCCTTTTCCCGGAAAGCCTAACAACGCCTATTTTCTATTTCCCAAAAGTCAGCCCATACATTACGTTACTCTGACCAGCGAGGCTACTCCGCTTATCTCCACATCTACCAACCTTCCAAGAATCGTAGGCAGCTGCTTCCAGCATCTTCCACATCACCTGCCTTTTCCAGAATGCTCCAACCCCCAAATTCTCTCCCCACGCACCACGCTTTCCCACGGTAAAACCTATAAGAACGACTCTCCCTTAGACTAGTCAGTTAGTAAGTCACCGAATTTCTGTACGACAACGTCACTCTGCCAGTTTGTACTTTAATAAACGGTTCAAGCAGTTCGCATAGTGTAAACCGAGTCTTTCCTTCCTAAAACCGCGTTCTGTAGCCGAGTTGGCTACTCGAATCAAATAAATAAACGTTAACTAGAAACCCGCGACGTCACATTAGGTTTTTAGCCAGATAGCTAAAAAATTGCGAGTGCTAGAGCGCGATCAAATAAAAAATGGCGTACATAAAAACAACTGAACATTTTTAGATGAAATTTTGCAAAAACATTGTCTATTAACCACACATTCTGTGTGCAAAATTTCAGCCTAATCGGTTAAGGCATTTCCCAGATATAGCGATTTGAATTTTTCGCATGCGATTCACACACACACATACATTCGAACAGTTTTCTGAATTCTGGACATGTTTTCATTAAAATCTCGAATTTTTTTGACTTTTTTACCAAAACAAAGCTTCCTCTATGAGGAAGCAAAATCTGAAAAAATTCTAAAAAAAATCCGGTATCGGATATGAAAATTTTCAAGCCTAGAGCGAAAGTGCTCATTAACTTCTATTAAAAAAAATCCCAAACAAAATAAAAATGTATGTATGCGTAGTATATACGTATTCGTAACATAGGATTTGTTAAAATTTTATCAGATTTTCCTCGAGTCATTTTTATATTTTCAGAATAGATCTAAATCAAAATTCGCAAATAGCGCTAATTAAAGAATCGTGTTCAGTAATGTTATATCAGATGTAGTTTGTTTTAAATATGGCCCTTCAAAATTCAAGTTAGAAAGCACTTTTGCAAATCGAATTTCCGTTTATTCTACAATATTTATACTAGGGTGTTTCATTTTTACTTTCTTTTTTTTGTTTTTGGTTCCCACCTGATAAAAGTGTGGATTGTTATCGTACAAAACGCCTCGCGGAAGAGGGCCGTGGGCAAAAAATGCTAAGTGGTGTCTTTATTGGCTTTTGTATAACAATTCATAAAGATACCACTTACACTGAACTCCCAGCGAGCGGGTTTTTCCCGATGTTTTCTTACATAAAAATTAAAAGTTCTAGCTGGTGGGAGGTGAATTTTTTGTTTTTGTCTATTAAAAAAAAATAATAATAAAAAAAAATCCGTGTCCCACCGGTCAATAATTAGACTTTCATCTAAAAGAATATCTCCCGAAAGGGTATCCTTATCAAACCATCCTAAGTGGTGTCTTAGTCGACTAATATGGTAAACAACCTTTAACAGTTACTAAAAACTGTTTACAGTTTTTATCATTTTTTTATTATGAAGTTATGAATGTATGTGTACAAAATTGTATAATACAGTATGTAAATGACCTTGAAGATATTTGCATCAAACCAAATTTTATCTTTGGCACTCATAACTGCTGTATTTTTTATCGCACAGACTGTTATCTGAGCTGAATTTCTTATGCAATTGTCTAGGTATACATTTTTTATTTTTATTAAAAAAAATGTTTTGAAGGCAGTGCATCGAAAACCAATTTTTAGGCACATCATGCCTGCCGTATTTTTAATCATACACATTGTTCTCTGGGCTCATTTTCTTTGTTATGAAATTCTCTCAGTATGCATTTTTTATTTTATTAAAAAAAAATTTTTTTGAAGCCATGCATTGAAAACCAATTTTTGGCACGTCATAACTGCCGTATTTTTCATCGTACAGACTTTCTTAATACTTAATTAATTTCTTATTATTTAATTAATTCAACAACTACTATATCGATCGAAAATTACAAAAAAAGAATGCGCACCTAGAGAATTTCATAACGAAGAAAATAAGCCCAGAGAGAAGTCTGTACGATGAAAAATACGGCAGTTATTACGTACCAAAAATTGGTTTCCAATGCACTGCCTTCACAAAAATAATGAAAATAAAAATAAAAAATGCACACCTAGATAACTTTATAGCGAAGACAATGAACCCAGAGAAAATTCTGTGCGATAAAAAATACGGTAGTTATGCGTGCCAAAGATAAAATTTTGTCTGATGCAGATATCTTCAAGATCATTTACATACTGTTTTATACAATTCTATAGACATACATTGGGGTGGTCTTTAAATTGAACTTTTTCGAATTTTTTGGGGGGCACCCCGTACTATCGTGAGGTATTCAATAAAAATGTCATATGCGAAGCGTCGTCGATATTAATGCATTTTTGGAGGTCGCTACCAGCTATTTAAAAAATTAAAAACTTCGGAAAATCTAAATTAAAAGTCGAAATGAAAAATTCGCAATTTCTTTAGAGTCACCCCGCACTTCCAAAGTATAACGCATAAGAAAAATCTCTGCAAAATCCCTATGAAATCGAAGCATGTTTTGAGGTTGCTACCGAAGGTTAAAAAAACAAAGTTTTCAACAATATAGCAAATAGTTACAAAATGTTGTAAAAGGTGAAAATCGGACATGAAAAAATAACCGAATATTATATTAGAAATGCTGTTTGTTGCGACAAAAGAATACAACAACCAAAGGTTTGTCGTTTCTGGTAAAAGGGAGTCGACAAAGTCTTGCAATGGTCAAACTGTATAAAATATCTCTATCGACGAACGAACGATACATTTTATTTACCTAATTATGAAGCGAGAGTACTCTTTTATCAGCTGTTGAAGAGACTTAGGGAATTAAAATTTTTCGTTCGTTCGTCGAGAGATATTTTATACATTTTGATAATTGCAGGAGTTTGTCGACTCCCTTTACCAGAAACACTTCTGAATGGTATGACAAATTGAAAAAGGTTGTAATTGAAATTGTCATATCAATTTCTCGTGATGTTCCATAATTCGCGAAGCTTCTTCTATGAAAAAGCATTTTCTGTATTTTTGGCTTCCTCATGGAGGAAACTTCGCGAATTAAGAAACATCACGAGAAAACGATATGACAATTTCAATTTCCAACTTTTATGAGGAAGCGATATGAAAATATCAATTTTCATCTTTATAAGGAAGCGCTATGAAAATTTCAATTTTCAACTTTTTCAACGTCAACGTCCTATTAGACTTTTATGCAAAATGGCTGGCGGCTTCGGGTTCATCGCGTAAAAATACTCCATCGTCACGTTTCACTTTGTCGGATCTGCGCTTGGCGCAAAAAAATACATGGAAGTATGCGCTCCTGATTTTTTCTTCGTTTTTTGCACTTTCGATTTTTTACTGAAGAATTCCAAGTGATACCCTCTTTATCTAGCTTTTTCAACCCCCTCATATCCATCGCCTTGTGTATCTCTTGCTATAGATCACGATAGGCACGATAGGTCGACTCCCTTTACCAGAAACGACAAACCTTCGGTTTTTTTATTTAACTTTTATTGCAACATCTATATCTTTTCAAATATAATGTTTGGTTATTTTTCGAAATAATCTATTTCTAATCGTTGAAAGTTTTGTTTTTTTAATCCTCAGTAGCAACCTCTAAAAATGCTTTGATTTCATAGGGATTCCGCTGAGTTTTTTCTTATACGTTACACTGTGGAAGTGAGGGGTGGCTCCAAGGAAATCTCGAATTTTTCGTTTTAATTTTGAATTAAGATTTTCCGTAGATTATATTTTTTTAAATAGCCAGTAGCGACCTCTAAAAGTGCATTAATTTTGGGAACCTTTCGCGCATCGCATTTTTATTTCATACCTCATGATACAACTCGGGGCGACTCTGGGTGGCCCCCAAAAAATGTAAAAAGTTCAATTTAAGGACCAACCTAACATTCATTCATGACTTCAAAATGAAACAAATGATAAAAACTGTGTATAACAGTTTTTAGTAACTGTTAAAGGTTGTTTATCATTTTAGTCGATTAAGACACCACTTAGGATGGTTTGCCAAGGATCTTCTTTTGGGAGGTGTTTTATACGATAACAATTCACACTTTTATCAGGTGGGAACCAAAAAAAAAAAGAAAAAGAAAGTAAAATTGAAACACCCTAATTTATACAGTACATTTTTCGGTTAAACACAAATATTGTTAAATATCACCGACAGCGGACAACGTGAACTTTGGCAATTCTGATAAACGATTTAACGCGCAGTTACAACGTTTCACACGGAGAGAAGAATATGGTGATAATCTCTCGACTTCACATAGCAATCGAGTAATATTCCGGTTTTCTGGCGATTTACGCTATACGTAGTTATGTTTTTATTCTACGTGCGGTGTTATGTAGTGGACGAAAGATAGGAATTATACCGATGCTCTCGTCTCTCTAGGTTTTCGTAACTCTCTCAATACACATTGAGAATTATATTAACCGGTGCCGTGACAACAACCGGAAAAATGAGTGATCGTACGCCGAATCATGAGTCACTTCCACCATTTGAGATTTAAGGAAGAAACGCATTGAGAGTAGTTTAACAGTACTTATAATTTTGGCAGCGTTTTCCAGTATGCATTGAAATTAGGAATATATATAGATGGCGATGCATAGAATCATCCGTGTTTATATAAGCGAGTCTACGAGTTTAGTACTTTTAGATATGCATGCGATGAATGAGTCCAATATCAATGGAAGTTATAGAGAAACGGTATGGCGAGATTCCCTATACTGTCGCGACCGCACGTACTCCTCGCTCCACCAATATTTCGCTCAGTGCCCCGGGGAGGTATCTCAGGAAGCGTCATTCAGAGTGAAGTGTCATGAAAGCGAACGTTCGGACAAAATTGTGTTAAAGAAGAAAGTGTCGTGAAATTATTAATGAAATTATAACTTTTCCGTATTTTTGTTTATAACTAACAAATGAAGCTGTGGTTATGTTATCGTACCGCGTCGCAATTATTCGAGCAATTCTGTGATGTTCCGTCTTTGAACAACCGTAGGCCTTTTGTAATGCAATACAGTTTATATTATGCATGTTAAAAGGCGACACTGTGTAGTGTTTATAATTTATTGTGAATTTATTGTGAACTGATGATATGACTGAGCTGAACGGATTCAACGATGGTGGATATAAAAATCATATTTTGAATACAAAAATGTCTGTGTAAATTGTTATTTAATGAAAAACCTTTATTTTCGTGTTTCCCCATAATAATTAGAATTAATAATAACCCGCAAGGTAGAAAACTAGGTTGTTACCTATATAGATAGGTATTACATCAATTTAGATAAAGAAATACCGTGGAAGCCGCTTTATTTAATGAGTATGTCAATGTTACGGTTTTGATAGGTAGAAGAATCGAATACGGTATTAGAATATAACCTAAACGGGCGCGTGAATATAGAAATACTCGTGTGATGAATTTGACCACACGATATGGCCATTTTCGTAGGATCTGTGGCAACTTGAGCACGACATGTATGGAGACGATTCCCATACTACATTGTACACATGTATATTTCAGTTTCACTCAACAGTATGGGGAGATTTCCCAAACTGCCGGAATATTTTCAGTTTACCATGCTGTATGGCGTTTTCTGCCATATTTTTATAGAGATTGTAACCACAAAATTCTCTCCGTGCAGATATATTTTTGGGTCTTCTTTCTAATAGACGGGTTAAGTACAACCTAATGAGATACCACTTTCGCTTTAGGCTTGAAATTTTGTATATCTGATACAGCATTTTTGAGAATTTTTTTAGATTTTTAAATTTGGTCTAACAATATGTTCACTTTAAAAAATTGTAATTAATGCAAATTACATTTTTTAAAATATTTGGAGTGATTTTTGCTTCCTCATAGAGGAAGCTTTGTTTGAAGGTAGAACAATATTGTAAAAAATTACTGACCAAATGCCAGCAATATAATTTTCTAAATATTTGTATCTCTCAAATATAATTTTCTGTTGGTGTGTTTCTCTAATATGATTTTGTATGTGTCATTTCCCTCCGAAACAACTCTTCAAATGTTGTATTTCTCCGATACAATTTTTTATGTATCGTTCTTCTTCGCTCCACATTCTAAATGTTGTATCAGAGAGGAACGACACATTAAGAATTGTATCGAAGAGGATGAACACAAAAAAATAGTATCGGAAAAATACAATATTCAGAAAATTATATCGGAGAATTGCATGTTTTTGAATTGCATGTATTCAATTCAAAAAGCATAAAATAAAAAAAAAGATTTACCATAATAAAATACTCCCGAAATAATTCATGTTCATAACAATAGTTAATATTGTCAGTGAACAATAACAGTAATAATTAATAATAAAGATTGACAGCATAATTAATTAACCCGTCGAGCAGCAAGAAAATTTGTCTCTGTTCCCCAAAGGCGAAAAAAAAGTATTTCGATGTTAATGAAACATGGCACCTAAGGGTCATTAATTACGAATTGATCATTTTTTTTATAAATTCGTAAATTCAGCCTTCCCACATCGTCAGATCATGGAACTAAATTGTCGTGGAAGTCCCAAGTCAATAATGTCAATTTCTACTTTAGGAGTGCAGTTTGAATACCATTTGGGGTGCTTTCGTACCCCAAATGATTTTAGGGTTAAAAAGGATTGTGAAGGATGTGAATCGGTCGATAAATATCGTTTTTTGAATTATTTTTTATCAGCATCAAAAGCAGTGAGCTCTTGTTATCCGGGAAAAATCGTTTTTTTGATCGATCGATCGATCGATCAAAGAAAAAAGAACGATTGCGTCGCCTTTATTCCCAGAGAATGCAAGATAATGAACACAACAGAATTCACGTTGCGACTGTGATTAAATGTTGATATGAATCGGATACGATAGATTTTTAATAAATCCATAACGATCGTTCATCGTCAATTCGTGACAGGGGAAGAAATCTCAAGATGCTTTATGTAGATGACGACGGAACGTTTTTTACACGGGTGTCCACTACAACTGATGTGTATTGCTGTAAATGTATCTAGGAAACTAATTAGTTATTTAGCTATGCCGCAATTACAACGTTTCAAATGTAATGCACAATAATTGATACTGCCTTCACGCGGCAAATAAATAAAAATATATTGCACCGCCGGTCTGAAATTTGTAGAAATTATCATGAAATCGTAAAGGGAGCATTTTCGTTTTGCGCATTAACTGCTTCTCTGTCAAGCGCCCTATAGGGGCAAAAAAAGTTGTTCCTCTGGTGAAAATATTTCTCTGACAATTTGTCTGAAAAACTTTAAACGGACCGTCTCAGTGATTTTCATCGATTTTCCGAGATTTTTCTCCGATTCTCTCTGCTATATGTTAAATATCTCTGCTATTTTCTCCGCAAAATCTACCGCAGTCATAATATATCAGAGAAATTCAGAGAATTTTTCGAAAAATTCTGGACACCTCGGATTTTGTCTGATAAAGTACGTTAAAAGAAAATACGAGTTCTCTCCAAGATTTACTGTTTCTGTTACTCGGACGAACAGCACACTTATTCAGAGAAAATGCTATTTATTTTCCAAAAAGTTCAGACAACTCAGAATTTCAGACAACTTACGAGTTTTGTCTAAGATCTGCTTATTCCGTTACCCGAATGAACAATAGACTTTTTCAGATCAAATTCGATTTATTTTCTGAAAAACTGTGATATTCTCTGTATGTTTAGAGAATTTCAGAGAACTTATGAGTTGTCTCTAAGATCTATCGATTCCGTTACTCGACGTACAAGACTTTTTCCGATAAAATACGATTAATTTTAAGGTGGGATTAGAGAATTTCAGACAACTTACGAGTTCACTCTAAGATCTGCTCTTCCTGGTATTCGAACGAGCAGTAAACAGTAAACAATAAGTTATGTATACTTTGTGTGAGAAATTCAGCGAAAATTTGACTTTTTCAGAAAATAGTTTTTGAATATAAAAGAGAAACAGGGTTAGAATATCAGCAGAGTTCATGGTTTTTCAGAGAAGTCGGCAGGGAAAATCAGAGATTTTTAGAACAATTAAAGATATTTCGATACAGAAAAATCTTTGACTTTCTCTGAAAAGTGCGAAAAGTGAGAGAAATTCAGAGGACTTTTCAGATAAATTTTCCGAGACTTTCAGATATATTCAGAGAAATATTTTCACCAGGAACCACTCACTTTTGGCTTCGTGACCCCAATAGGGGCATCTTGAAAAAACATACTTATACTATTGTAATCTAATAGTTCATGAGTATCTTAAGGTTTTTGATATTGCTGAATCCGAATTTGAAGTCAAATTTACAAAATATAAAATGGCGGATCCAACACGACGGATCGAAAACCCCAAAAATATTTGGATTTCAATGAAAACCGGAATCGTATCGTTTTTAATGTTGCGGAATCCGAATATATCAACATAAATAATGCAATGACCGTAAGATACCCATTTTTCTTTATTTACATTTTTCCGAAATATTGCCTCATTACACCCGCCGTTTTGGATTTTTATATCTGGTATTTAATTCGGATTGCCCGCCTTCAAAAACTATAAAATACCAATTTTTATCGAATTCCCACATTTTTTCGAATTTTAATTCGCTATATTAGATCCGCTATTCTGATTTTTAAAAATCTGACATCAGATTTCGATACAGTGGCAGCAAAAACCTTCATAATAAAATCATCACGCGGTTTTAAAACCTTTTTTCTAACACGCTATTGGCGCAAAATGTTTTTTTTTCACCTGTCAGCGAAGGGGTTAAGGAAATCTCGACGACGATAAGTCGAAGACGCTCGGTCAAATCAGTGACAAAGACTGATGAGAGTTGCGGATCAGATAAGTAAACCGTTTTACTTTTTAACATCCGAAATGTTGGTATATAAGAGAAGTGTATCAGGCTTGAAATATTATTCGTCGCCGCATCTTGCATTCGTTGAATAACAATTGACAAAATGAGGCCTATAATTTTTGTGGCGATCATGTTGGCTGCGGTCTTCGGAGCATGCGGTAAGTGCAAATTATACTTTATTTCATTATGACAATGATACCGAAGGTGTAAAACTCACAATTTTGCTAACTTTTTACATTCCTCTTTTTCGAACAGAAGTATTTTTAATTGTATTTTTTATTTTATTTTTATTTTTTACTAAAACGATACATTTTTTGTAGGACGCAAAATACCGAGTCGTATCGTCGGTGGTAGCGACGCACCCGACGGACAATATCCTTATCAGGTATCCCTCAGGCGTCCTAATCACTTCTGCGGTGGTTCAATTCTGAACAAGCGATGGATCCTAACGGCCGCTCATTGCCTCATTGGGTATGTGCTATAAGTTCTTAAGGTAGTCTTGCAAATGGTGTTCACTTCGCATAAGTTATCGAGAAATTAAAGAAAATTGCAAACACTTCTGAATGGTATGACAAATTGAAAAAGGTTGTAATTGAAATTGTCATATCAATTTCTCGTGATGTTCCATAATTCGCGAAGCTTCTTCTATGAAAAAGCATTTTCTGTATTTTTGGCTTCCTCATGGAGGAAACTTCGCGAATTAAGAAACATCACGAGAAAGCGATATGACAATTTCAATTTCCAACTTTTATGAGGAAGCGATATGAAAATATCAATTTTCATCTTTATAAGGAAGCGCTATGAAAATTTCAATTTTCAACTTTTTCAACGTCAACGTCCTATTAGACTTTTATGCAAAATGGCTGGCGGCTTCAGGTTCATCGCGTAAAAATACTCCATCGTCACGTTTCACTTTGTCGGATCTGCGCTTGGCGCAAAAAAATACATGTAAGTATGCGCTCCTGATTTTTTCTTCGTTTTTTGCATTTTCGGCTTTTTACTGAAGAATTCCAAGTGATACCCTCTTTATCTAGCTTTTTCAACCCCCTCATATCCATCGCCTTGTGTATCTCTTGCTATAGATCACGATAGGCACCTTGGTTTTTCCGCGATGCCACCGAAAAGCAAAGAAATATTGCTGTTTAAAAATAACCAAATTCACTAACTTTTGCAATTTTGGTTATAAAAATGCCCGATAAACTTTTTCCTTAGTTGTCCCTCCGGGAATGTAATTCCATGTATTTTTTACGCTGATCATGAACCTGATACTTTTTTTTTATTCATAGATGAATATTTAATACGAAAAAAGCGTCTCGAAAAAAAAAGAAAATTGCATAAAATTCCAAAAGTTCAAAATGACACAAAATTTGTACGGCTCGATCGATTCTCCCCAAATTTTATAGGGATCATCGGGCGATCATACTCTATATGTGTACAACTGTTTACACCTATACCTAAAAAATTGTAGGAGGTAGAGCGCGCACGGACATTTTCGAAGAAATAAAAATTGGCGTACAAAAAAAACAACTGAACACTTTTTGATAAAATTTTGCAGAAACATTGACTATTACCCACACATGCTGTGTGCAAAATGTCAGCTTGATCGGTTAAGGCATTCTCGAGTTATAACGATTTGAATTTTTCACGCTGAGTCACACATACACACACACATACATTCGGACATTTTTTCTAAATGTGATTTTTCGGTTTTAGAACATTCTGAACATTAAAATCTCGAAAAAAATTTTTTCACTATAACAAAGCTTCCTCTATGACGAAGCAAAAATGAAGCATATTAAAGGTTCTAAAAAGATTTTTATTATGCGTAATAATAATTCCAAAATGTTATTAACAAATTCATGCAAAATAAAATTACTAAATAAATCTCGCGAAAACCAACTTTTAACGAAAACTAACTTTTTTAATGAAAATGATTCGTTCACTTTTCTGAATACATATGAATTATTTCAGATTTTTAAATTGACTTAAAATTTTTTTTTTTTTCTTATGCAGGAAAAATGTGTAGAAAGTCACGCATTTGTTAAGTGAATGTAAAAATTTCAATAATTCATATATATATTCAGAACAATGAACAAATAATTTTTATTTAAAAAAGTTACGTTGCCGAGAGATTACTAGAACAATTTTATTTTCTATTTATTTGTGAATAACATTTTGAAATTATTATTATGCAAAATTAAACTTTTCAGCATCTTTAATATGCTTGCTTTTTTCAGATTTTTATACCGTCCAGAAATATTTGCAATTCCTTCCCGTTTCTCTGTAACTTACGCGAAGTTAACATTAACTACACGAACTTTTAAGCCGATTTACCTCGGGCAAAATTAATCAATAGTCTTATGTAACGATTTATTTTTCTATTGTGTTTTACAACCAGTGCCAAGTATGTCAAAGTCATAGCCGGAACAAATTTGTTATCCGAGACCGGACAATTGTACGAGGCTGACTTTATACTGGCCCATCCGAAATACAATTCCTGGGAGTTCTCGAATGACGTTGGTCTCATTCGCGTCAACGAGGATATTGTTTTCAACGAAAAGGTTCAACCCATCAAACTTCCCAGTGGTGATTTCACTGCGGTAGATTATCCGGCTCTTCTCAGCGGATGGGGCAGCACTACCGTAAGTTAAATGAATATTTAAAGATTGAGCTTAGTGCAAATAACGCTGAGTATACTGTGAAAAAATGTTGTGTGAAAAGTAATGAACGGTATTGGGAGCTTTTTTTAGATAAACGTTTTCTGAAATTTTACAAAATAATTATTAATTTTAATGACATTTTTTGTAAATTTCAAACAAAAGATTTGTAATTTTAATATTTGGTATTTTTATTGTACGAAAGAAGTACATTAACGTTCAATTAATGTACGTAATGTAAGTATATTTCCAGTTCCAGTACATTAACTCCTTGACTGTCAGGTGCAAAAAAACATTTCATGCCAAAAATGTTCTGGAAAAAAAGGTTTCAACACCGCATGGTGACTTTATTATGAAGGTTTTTGGGACCGCTGTATCCCAATCCGATATCAGATTTTCAAAAATCAAAAAGGCGGATCGAATATGGTGAATGAAAATTCGAAAAAAATGTGAGAATTCGTTAATATTGGGTATTTTATAGGTTTTGAAGCCGCGGAATCCGAATCAAATACCAGATTTAAAAAATCCAAAATGGCGTAATGAAATGAATCAACGTTCGAAAAAATGTTAAACCCAGTTCGCCGGTACTTGGCCTAAGGCATAAATCCGGACAAAAAAAGAAAGAAGAAGAAGAAGATATTAGATTCGGATTCCACAACACCAAAAATGATAGGATTCAGATTTTTATTGAAATCCAAATCTTTTTTGGAATTTCGAAGCTCCATAGAGGACCCACCATTTTTCAATTAGAAAATTTGATATTAGATTCCGATTTTATGACCGCAAAAACGATAGAATACCCATTTTTATTGAAATCCACATGTTTGGAAATTTCGATCGGACATTTTACATTTTGTAAATTTGACTTCAGATTCAGATTCAGCAATAACAAAAACCTTAAGATACCCAAGGACTATTAGATTGTAATAGCATAAATATATTTTTGAAGGTACCCCTATAGGGGTCATGACGCAAAAGCGGCACGATTTTTTTTATCGCTACAGTGGCGCCTGACAGTGAAAGAGTTAAATTCACAAGTTATTTGTAAAGTATAGAATACAAGTAATGAATATGGTCCGATTCATATATGACAGATTTAGGTGCGAATCGGGATGGTCTATATTCACTACTTTTACCTTAATTAAACAACGATCAATATTTATTTTTATAATTGTTGCAATTTTATTATTTACTTTAATTTTGCACATAGAGCAAATTTGATTAGCTGTTCAACTCCTGAGGTGCGGACGGTCAATCGATTTTTTTTTGTTGATGCAAATTTAAGTTGGCGTAAACATATTTTGATCGATTGGACAGAACAGTTTTTTAACAAACAATTTATTTTTGTTGTACCGGCTAAAAATTAGTTTCAACATCTGTCAGCGCAGGCAATGGGCATCCAATCAATTTTTTTCAGTGTGCATATGACATTTTTAATATAGTGGACCCTCGGATAAGTGAAATCTTGGATAATATCGAAAACATACACAATTCAAAAATATTTAGCATGTTTATAAATTTTTTTAAAGTGATACATCACCCTCGCGGACCAACCAACCGTAAAACTTTGGGTTGGATTTTGGTTGTTTTCTAACAATCTCCTCCAACTCAACCAGTCGCTCGATGTACCAAACCGAATCCGATTCCAACCTTCTGGAGACAGCTTTTTGGTTGATATCTCAAAACCAACCATAATAACAACCCTTATGTGTCGGATAGAAAGTTGGTTTACAGTTGAACTTTCCCAAAACAACTCTTGCCTTGGGATTGGAAATCGGGTTACTTTAGGAAAATTCAACCGTAAACCAATTCCGTATACGACACATATAACGGTATTACGGTTGGTTTTTTTTTTTAATTTCCGAGAAATCAACCTCTCGAAAGTTAGAATGAGAGTTGGTCTAGTGCACCAATCGACCAGTTGGTTTCAGGTCGGTTTGAGGTCGACCAGAACGCGAGGGAATTTAACTGCCACAAAGGAGCAATCGCGGACTCCTTCGCGCGTGTAAAATAGGCGTAGATGGTTCGCCCGTTCTATTCGGATGAGTTGGGTGCACCGGATAATGCAGTCTCAGTTAATTGAAGGGTGGATATAAACGAGGGTCTACTGTAATCTGAAATATTTTCTAGAAACACAATTAATTTAGCATTGAGATAAATATTTTATGATATAGTTGATATTTTTTTTAACAGCTTGGAAGTTCCCTACCCGACAACCTGCAACACATAAATCTCAAAGTTATTTCTCAGACAAAGTGTAAGAAAATGCATTCGATGATTACGACCGACCACATCTGCACACTGACGAAATCCGGCGAAGGCGCCTGTCACGTGAGTTTAATCATTATTTATTTTCATTTTAACCCATCTGTTCCATTACTTATTCTTACAAGCCAAACATACATTTTTACTATCCAACTGTCTGATTAATGACATGCGTACGATATCGGTACATAAAATTGGTATGCTTTCACCTAAAAATAATTATTTTATGAACGTTTATTTTCTTTTGCGAAATAATGTATATTCCCTGTCGAGACGGGCGACTACAATTTTGCGGGTATTCAACCGATAAAGAAACCGGACGAAAACGTCCCAAAATAAATTTCTAATACCCGCAAGTCGTATTCGTTATTTCTACGGCTATTGGTATTCGTTATTTCTGCGCCGTCTCTGAGGCGTTGTGGTCGTTTTACACATTGCAACCGCAAAAATACCGCTATTATAAGCGTTTGAGAAACGTTTCAGAGTGGGGTTTTTCCTTATTATGACTCTAAACTTACCGTTGATAAACCAGTATAAGGAGCGTAAACCGGTCCTTAAAAGAAAACCGTAAAAGCGCCGGTAACAGGAGCGTTCTGATAGTTGTTTTACTTATTACAATCGCAAAGCAACCGGTCATTAAACCGCTCGACGAGTGTTCTGATTGTTGTTCTCATTATGTTGCGGTTATAATGAGTACAACAACCGAAAAGCTTCTCGAATGGTTGTACTACTTGTTATTTTGCGGTTGTAATAAGTACTACAAGCGCACCCAAACATTTATCGAACGCTTAAAATTTGGTATGCTTTTTGGAAACAGTTTGCAGAAAACTGATACCAAATCTGGGAAATTAGCGGTTATTTTTGCGTCAAACCCAATCGGTGATTTAGAAAACAGCACCTTATGTCGTATTAGCAATTTATTTATTCTTCTTAACTGGATACTAAACACGTATGAGTGCGAGAGCGATGGAGTAAAAATTTTGAATACATTTATCTCAGCAACGATTCTATAAATTAAAAAACGAAAATTGGGGCTCACTGCGTTAATAAAATACAAGGTAAGCCCCACCATTCGTTTTTTATTATGTAAAACCGTTTCAGAGGAAAAAATGTTCGGAATATTTTGAATTTATGTTGACATTTAGCACCACCTTAAAAAATAACATCTGTTCGACAAAACAGGGTGATTCCGGTGGTCCTCTGACCGCAGACGGAGTACAGATTGGTATTGTTTCGTTCGGAAGACCTTGCGCATTGGGATATCCAGACGTCTTCACCAGAGTATGGACTTTCCTCGGATGGATAAACGAGACCATCGAGAACAACAGTTAGATTTATCGATCCCGTGACGAAATCGTTGTTCGTAGTATTTAAATGAATCATTTGCCTAAAGATTCTTTTGATCCAAAAATAAAGTGGGAAATTACGTGGGAAATTTGAAGTTTCGACATTAATTTTGGGTATGTTAATAATTTTCGTTGCGCATACTTTTCAACGAACACAATTTCGTTGCGAACGCAGCATGGACTGAATAACGAAGCAAATTGGCAGCATTGCCGAGAAAAAATCTCGTCGTAGAGGAGACATGAGTTCTGTGGCGTTGCAATAAATGGTAAAGTTGATTACAAGGTCATGAATTATTTCTATCTACGATCCCAAAAATAAAATCCTCCTTCGTCGTCACGATAAAGCTGTGATTCTTAAGAAGGATCGGTGGCAGTGGCACGGAGGGGATAGGCACTGTTGTGCTACGCGGGAACAGGAGTAACAGGTGAGCGAAAGGGCACGCCAGTCGCATCATACATTCCCTCACACTATTAATGATACCTTTATCAAATTTGCGATTACCTTCAAATTTTAAACTATAGTGATATTCGTACAATTTTGACGAACACAAAGTATGTTTTTTATGATCATATATTGGATCTAACATATACGAAAAACGTAAATAGTATAACATTGTGTTCACTTTTTTATTTTTACGCGTACAATGTCATAACTTTGTAATTTCATATCTCCAAAACTACGTGGCAAATCCCTTGGAACTTTCGCGTACGTATGCATCAAAGTTACATCTATGCTAAAAAAAAACTTCAGATTTTTATCTTGGATTTGCTTTTTTCACTGAACCCATAATACATGATGGACCCCCTGCGGACCCGTAAGGTTAAGAACGACTGCGATAAAGAAAATGGTCCTTCGCGCCGGATCAAGGAAAAACTGAACCACGTTTGAACTGAGCCACGAAGCTGAGCATTTGCGTTCCATGAGTGAACTTGTCATCTTGATTACATCGTCTCTGTGTAGCGGAATTTGGTGAAAAATTTTGCGACCTACATAGTATGATGATATTTCCCCGTGGGACGGGCGAAAACATCGAAAAATCTGGAAACCAAAAATTGTGCCAAAATCGTGCAACGGGGCGAAAAGGGGGCGGGGGGGTTCAAAACAAAGTAATAATACTCGTGGGGAACAATAATAATAGTCGTTTTAATAATGCAAAATAATAACAGAAATAGGAACTTGAAGGGTGGAGTAATAATAATAATAATGACCACTTCGACGCCGGTACTGGTACGTCGAAGGTAAAACAAAAACTGATAATAACAATAACACTTGCTTCAACGCCGTTACGGGTACGTTGAAGATGAAACCAAATATAATACCGCTTCGGCGCCGTTACGGGTACGTCGAAGACAGAACTCAAAAATAATAAATCGGTAACGAAATAATAATGAAAAATGCTTAATAATCAATCGAAAATAATCGCTATTCCCGATAGGGAAATCGGGGAATAATAACCTAAATAATCACGGAGAAATAAAGGGGCAGTCGCAAATAATAAATCGAGGGGAGGGGGAAAATGGTCGGGGCACTAATACTCAATTTGTAACAATAATGTCGGGAAAAGATGAAAATGTAATTGGTTCAAACTGATCAGAAAATGCTAATAAAGGGAGATGTAAACCGGGAAAATATTCGGGATAAATTTGGGGGAGTCATGAGGATTTTAAGGGGACTTGTGGGACAATCAATGGGGCTTCGAGGGATTCGTGAGGGGAAGCTGGTCAGACAAATGTTACACGAAAATCACTTACTAAATCAAACACGGGCTCAAATGGGCGCCAACTACTTTAACGGTGTAGCACCGTAACAACTCGTGCCGACAGTACGGATCTCTTCTCAAAGAAACAAACTCATCTCAAAACTCTATACTTGAAAAATCTCACTGTCACGACGGACAGGCCAGCTAGCTCGGGAGAGGGGAGGGGGCTCAGGGGGAGGGTACACGAATCCGATGGCTTCTTACAATATTACCTCGATTAACTCAATAAATTATACGAAAAAAATGACTTAAGGGCTCAAGGGAATCGATGGGGAAAACTTTAACTAATCAAACTGTCACTTATAGCGAATTTTACGCCACTCGCCACCCGCGCGATATCTCTTTGCTCGTGTAACAAGAAAATGTCGACCACGTGTCGATCACGAGGCAAAGTAGTTCACTAACAATTTCTACCAAAATAAGGGGTGCTCGGGGGAGCAAAAAGGGTCAAACGGGGCGGGAAAAATGTGGGCAAAAACTTACGAAAATCGTCGGGACTCACTCATTGAATCCACTCGGATGTCGGTTACAATACTTTTCTCGAATCAGTGGAAGGCCTCAGTCGTTATTTTACATCGGTCCAATTCGTATCCCTGGGCTATCACTGATTCGTCTTACGGGTGGGTTATGCTCTCCACAACGGAGTCTGGATTTAACAGGGGACAGCCGAGTCGTCTTATAAATTTGTGAAAACTATCACACGCGCTTTCGTCTGTCACACAATACAATTTTCCTTAAACTTAGCGACACCCGATCTCACACACGTCCACACCACGCGGCTCGGCTCGGAGAGAGTAAGGGGGCATGGCGATGTCTTCTTCTTCGTCGGGTTTGGCGCTGATGATTATGGTGGGGGACGAGAGCACCTGTGCGTCAGCTTTGGTCGGTAATCGGAGTCATGGACGGGCGTTTCCTCCGGACGGCGAGGGGTGGCGACGGAGGTTCCGCTGGATCGTCAATCGATGCCGTGCGTCGACGATCCCAGCGACGGCGGACAGGCAGTGTGGGCAGTGGCGAATTTTCGGCAGACTTTTCGAGGCTTTTCCGGACGGTCTTTCTCAGGACTTTTCTCCTCGTCCACGATCCTCCTACCTTCCTCGGAGTCAGCACGTTGGCTCTCATTCCTTTGCTGTTTCTGGGGCTTGCTGGGTCGTTGGACTATTCCTTGGGGCTGTCGGGGGGAAATCTTGATGTTGCCTTCGAGCCGCGTACACTTACACGAAGAGCAACGGGAGGAAAAAAAAGGGGAATTTAAACACTAACTTATGTTACATCCAGCCAAACTCGTGAGAGTGTAAGGGAGAGCGCAACACTATCGGCTTCTCTTTTTGGGTCAAGACAGGGCAGCCCTTTACACCGGGGACGGAAACCTCGCCTGTTTACACTATAGATTTATGGGTTTTAGGATAATCGCTGTCGTCCATACTTAGCGCGATTATTTTAAAGGTTTATTTATCGTGGTTAAATATTTCATAAATTTACAATTTATTTACTCACATTTATTCTCTCAGAATGTTAGTGAGAACTGGTCGATACAATTTGTTGCACATATAACACACGTTCAAACTTAAATAATTATCCGTAGATTTAATATAATGTGACTATCTTTGTTGATATCGCAGCTTCTATTGACAAGTCGTACGAGCTATGAACTCTGACTTCCAATGAATTTGATAGGCGTGTAGCCCGGCGTTGTTCGTACAACGGTTCGATGTTAACTGAACTGAATTGGTTTATTTTAGCCTGTCTTATATACTAATCATCCCCGCTAAACGGAGGGGTTAAAACCACCAAGTTAGGGGCTTTTGGGAGGTCAAAAAGCTCCACGGAAGCTTTTTGTATCGACCATTTCTCGTTTTACACGGTAAATCGAGTCGTCGGGCTTGGATTGGCCGTAGCCTCCCGTGGCCGAACGCGACGCCTTTACACGCATCATAATCAATATATCCGAGTATTAAGTGAGGGTATAATCCCAAATGGACATTTTTATCAGGCGGCTAGCTGTGAATGCGTTACACCTCCACCCTTAAAAACGGGCATAGGGGAATGTAATGAAAATATGCTCGATTACATGTCCCTATGTAATTACTAATTTTCCGGATATACATTACGTATCTAATTAAAAGTAACATAAAAGAAAACATCCCAATGCACATGAATTGACTTAATGTTCTTAATAAGTCCTCCTTTTTTTTGATGCACACAATCTCACAAGATACATTCTTGTATCATATATATATATATATATATATATATATATTGTGACGTGACATTTTTGCGTCCCGCCACTTCGCACGGTTTTGGTCGGGCAGTGGGCCGGATTTACGGCCCTACCGACGTCGCTCGCCGAATCGTCTCGATCGCTGGCTCACCCAGCTCCGGTTTCGTTTTTCTTTTATTATTATTATAATTAATTGTTCCTCTCGCTCATTTTTTTTTTTCCTTTCGGAAATTTCGTAGTTCCGTCTACGCTCTGTCTTTTGTTCTTTCTTTTTTTTTGAGTTTGCTCTAGGCCGAGAGCGGAGTTTCGCGATTCACCGACCCAAACGTCGGACAGTGTTTCTTCAGGCGTGCCTTTGGAGATTGGCCTAGGAGGGCCGGAGGAGATTTCGTTCGACCAGCAGGCGGAAGCCAAACACCCGCTCCCGCGGGCTAGGAGGCCGGAGGGACGTCGGTAGTGACCAAAATAACGTGTTTCCCGTCCCTCCCGACTACACGGCCTGGAGCCGTTCCTGCCCTGTCGAATTCACGGACAACGCGGACCGCTAATCACGGCGCCTCCACTGGCATGGATTACGAGGACAGGATGATCACCGAGGTGCAGTTATGTGGCGTATCGAGTGGGCCCACCGCGGAAGAAGAGGGACGCCTTAATTTCGCGAGGGAGGCCTCCCTTCGTTGTTCATCTTGCCCCACCGGATCCTGGGAGGAAGGAATCCGGGGACATCGAAAATATTCGCTGCGAGCGGAAGATTCTCGCGGGTAGCGGGGCACGGCCGGAGGAGAAACCGGTTTTCGGCGTCTTAGCCGGCTAGCGTGGGCTAGGATTCGGGAGTCGCGAGAGAGGGGGTAGCGCTAGTGCGGACTACCGGGAGACCGTTAGTTTATTCGGCAGTCAGCGATCGGGTGCGGAAGCGAGTGGCCGTGTGGCAAGTTTCGAGTTTGGTGTTTTTTTTTCTTCTTCAAGCGGTCTCCCGGGCTGTCCACGCACCGGTAAGCCCCGTCTCTCTCTGTACTCTGTGCCTAGCCGGGGATGCCGAACCCGAGCCCAATTACCGTAATATTAGTAATAGAGATTTCGTATGGCGTTTCAATTTTCTCTTTTCTGTCTTTTCTTTCGCTTTTCGTCGCCTTAAGCGACATTCTGGGTTCGGTAAGGCATGTCCGGCTAGAGTTCCTCTCTGGTCAAGTCCGCCTATCTCACTTAATTTCGGCTATATTTACTCTTCACTTTCGCTTTTTCTGCTTCTATTTTCCTTTATCCTTTTCGAAGTAAGTCGCGGTAATGGCTTGTCTCGTTATTAGTTCTATCTGCTTGGCTACATCCCGCGAATTCAACGAAGTATCGGGGCAAATTTGCCGGCTACATGGGCTATATACGATATCTAGCGAGACAAAGGGATCTCGTGCGCGCTGAATCGCGTCCGTTAGGCGGGTCGGTGGCTGGTGGGTTATAGCGCGCGCCAACAGCCCCGGCCGCGCCGTGTTTACATCCAGCGTCTTGCGGTCGAGAGCGACTTCTTTGCCTAGGCTATCTGGCGTTCGGTTACAGTTTACTAACGCGTATCCCTTTCGGCTATCTCACGTTAAGTGTACCGGTGAATTGGCTATATTCGGCATTTAGTTTCTTGTGTTTATTTTCCTCTGGCAATCGTAACCCCTTTCAGTTCCTTCTTTAGTTCTTCGTAAGCATTATTATTCCCGACAGCTTACGTCTTCCCCATATCTCGAGTTTTGTTAACGTTTCGTTTCCGATTCCGTGTTCACCGGTAATTTCGTCAACTGGCTACATCTCCTTTCGGCAATAATAAATTTTATCCTGGCTACGTCTCATATTCACAATAGATAATTTATGGTCGGCTACATTTCTTTTTCGGCAATAGTTAACGCTCCCGCGGATTTCCCCTAAATCTTGCAGCAAGTAGTAGTTACGGTATTTCGGTCTCGGCTACATATTTCGTCTTCTCTCCCGGTCGTAGTTATTCGGTCACTTCTCCGTCGGCTACATTTACCCCTTCGCAATAGTGATTTTATCCTTGGCTACATATACCACCTGACAATAGTTTAATCTCCCTCTGGCTACATTGTTCTTTCGTAATAGTTTCGCCCCGGCTACATTCCCCGTTCAACTTCCGTTTCATCCGCGTACCGCTAGGCTGAATTACCGATATCGGCTGCGCCCCACTTATGTTTGATTATTATATCTGCGATTTTTGTTATTTCGATTTGGCCGTCACATGACGAATAAAAATAAATCAATTGTTGTTACGGCATTTGTTCACTCGCCCGTCCACCCCCCTCTACCATTATCTCCCAGGTGGGCTGAGCTAGTCGGAGTCTCGCCGGCTTCGCCTTGCCCGTCTCCCTCGCTCGCCCCGTAGCTCGCGGCGAGTTTTAAATAAATATGCTGCTTTCGAGCGGTGGTACCTTGGTACCTGGCGCCCAATCGCGTGCGAGCTAGTGGCGTCCACCTTGCCACGCGGGGACGACTTTGTTCGATCGGCATTAGAGAACTCTTAATCTCGTCGTGGGTTCGAGCCCCGAGATTCGGCATCGAGCAAAGTCGCGTTCTCGAGCAGGGAGGGCGGACTTCGGAGAGTTGGGGCCGAAGTGTCCGGAAAGGTAAGATTTTCCGTGACAATATATATATATATATATATATATATATATATATATATATATATATATATATATATATATATTTATATATATTTTCCACATTTTTTTTCACTTAACACGAAGCACTGGTGGATTTTCTTCATGTTCGTTCGTCAGTCGAGTAGCTGTTCCTTGATACAGTATGTTGTAGCGTTCCCAGTGGCAACGTTCTGGTGGATATATGTCCCAAATTGTATAGCCTCCTTCAAGATCCATGCACATGAAGTCCGTTAATACACAAGTGATTCCCGATCGGAGTGAAATTCGATTTGCGTCAGGTTTAGTGACGGTGTAATAATCTGCCAATGTGACGTGCACCTTTGCTTGAACCACCACGTTGTCCCAGGTACCGTAGGGATCTGCATATTGTGCACCCTTACAGCTTCCCTCGTTGGCTAGTGCTCCGGCTAAGGTAACGCTGTGTGAAGTCGTTGCGTTACTCTTGAGCCTGGTTAATACCATGATTGGTGTAATCATATAGATACCCGTAAGATGTATTTTTTCGCATTGTACTGAACTTAATTCAGCGATGTATTCTCGTACTCCTTGAGATACTGCTGAACTATGCGAGTGCATTCCGCAATGAGATATAGTGCGGTCGATCATTATTTTGCACTGTATTACTCGAGTCATTGAGAAATCATTTACTTGTAGTAGTTGAACATAGGCCTTGTGGGCCTTTGGTTCAGTTCTCGGAATATCGCACTCTCCTACATCCAGTAGTGATAGTGTCGTAATATTTAATTTATCTGCCCCGCAGTCGTATCCGATAAGTGCTTCCCCAGCGCTGATAAACCAGATGACGACTGCTAGTAGCAATAGCTTTTTCGAATCCATTTTAAATCGAATCTATAACAAGATGATAATTTGAACTTATTTTTAATTATTAGATTATTATGATTTTTTTTTATATATATTTTTTTGTTTAACCACGATTTATATTGGATATGTGATATAATTATCCCCGTCGATTTTTTAGACCGAGAGTCAATAGGGTGAATAGAAGTCCAGTGGGTTTTTTCTTTATCTTTTCTTCTGCCTTGGTCGTTGGTGCATCTAAGGTTTCTAGTGACTCAGCTTCTTCGATCTCGTCCTCCTTAGCCTCCAATGAATGAGATATTCCTTCGTAATCACTCATATCTTCATAGTTTGGTGATGAATCTTCCGTGTCATCCGATTGAGCGGCTACTAACGAAGTATTGAGAATTGTATTCTTCAATTTTATCACGTTGTTAAAGGCGCACTGATAACTTCCGTCCAAATGTACTCCGTGTTGTATGCAGTAGTGATTTGGCCCACCTATTTCACTAGGTGGAGGCCCGTACAGCTGACAATTGATGAGTTCGCAGTCACTTATGTCACGTAAGAATTCCATCTGGAGTTGACGATAAGTGTAGACTCGGCTGGCAGTGCGTAGAACCTTGTGCAGTCTCTGGAACATCCATGAATATGGGACGTCTCCGTCTTCCCATTCCAAACCGTGTTCGCACCGCGTAATACATAGATTTTCATTCCTTGTTTTTTTTTCTTAAATGATGCAGGAAGTATGGTGACTCCAATATCCAGTGGTCGGAATGACATTGACTCATGGATATTATCGACGAATCCTCGTATGTCTATGGCGTAGACTTGTCCACACATGTTTATTCTGTAGAAGAGTATGTATACATGAGTGTTACATAACCCTTGTTGATTTCTTGTACTTGTATACAAGTAACAATTATGAAATTTTTCTTTTTATGGATTATTATATTTTTATTTATATCATTATTAATTAAGTATTGTATATATACGATTTCTTTTTCTTTTCTTTCCTTAATCCTCGTCGCTACTGTCGTTCAAATTAATGTGAGAATATCGAAGTCGATTTGGGTGGACTATTTTTATCTCCCGACCAACCTTTATTTTAATATTCCCATCTCTCTTTATCTCGAGGATCTCATGCGGACCCGTGTAGTAATCTCCTAATTATCAAATTTTCTTTCCCTTTTGGAGGTAGACGCAGTCTCCAAGATTGAATTCGGCCGGATGCATTTTTTTATCGTAATACTGTTACGACCTGATCAGCTTTTTCCTGCATCTACCGTCAAGGAGATTTCTCTCCCTTTTACGCGTTTATCGCATGTGACGCTCTTTCAGAACAATGCCCGTTTTGAATCTAACCTTTCGGAAATTTATTCAGGGATGGGCTAAGTCTGTGTGCCAAAATAATATGCGTGGCTCAATTATTAGCGCGCAGTCTCTACCACACTTGGACGATTACGAATCTCCGCGTGACCCTGACACACCGTACGAAGGCCTAGGTGTAATACGACCCCCGATGGCTCGCACCGCGCTGCACCGAGTCGGGCTAACGTTATCACTGGCCGTCGAGTTCGTTGCTATATACTTCGGTTCTCACTTGGAAAGATTGAAAAACCTCGACTTCCGGATATTAAATCTCTTCAATTTATTAACTTATTCAGATTCCCATAGATTATTAATTATTCCCAGATATTCGAAAGTATTTAATTATTGCTCGGTAAAATCAACAAAAGAATAAAATTTCCAAAGACGATTGATGAAATAAAATAAATGATTTTAAAATAAAAGGATTTGATATCTTACGGTGATTAGGAATGAATGAAATGTTCGATTAAGTCGAGATGATCGATTGATGAGGATGTAAAGTTCGTAATCCCGAATTCCTTCTTCCTTCCTCCTTCCTTCGTTCTTTCTTTCAGTGAAAGTCGATTGGGTCAACGAGGAATGTTGAAGACAATGAATGTCGATAATGAAGAATATAGGTGATGAAATAATGTTCCGTTGAAACTCCGATTTATTTATCCGTTGAAATATTTGAAGACTTTATTTAACTTTCCGACTTCAAAGTTCAGATTTTAATGATGGAAATAAATTTTTGACTGTGTATAATACTCTCTGCGACAAGTGAATCGTGAACAGGTAATGTCTTGAAGAGGTGTCGAAGACTGACACGTAGCTGTCCAGACAGTGAGGTGATGCGCCCTTTGGGGAGCTTCTTTTATTGTTTTGATCGGGGGGCGCCCGCGCCTCCAAGCAGTGCGTTGCACCAGCTGCCCCCTCCGTGGTAATTATCGATCGGTTTCGGCGTCTTCCGTAACTTATTTTAATAATTTCGCAATTTCGGTTTTTACAACAAATTCCCGGATAAACAAATTATTCCATTAATTTTTGATTTAAATAATAATAGTTTACAAATTTGAACGAAGTTCCTACGATGCTTCTATCAAAAGTTATAACCCTGATCTAACGAATTATTTTAAATATTGCTCATACATTCCTGTTTTTCAACGGATAATTTTTCTAATTTTTCTTAAATTAATAATAATGTCCCTGAATATTTTTCTGAACGATAATAACTAATTCCTTGTTATTGACTAATTTATTTAACTATTTTATTGATAGCAAAATCGTGATTCTATCGGGTTAATTAACTTCCCTAATGATTATAATAATAGATGATAATATTTCATAAATTTTTATAATAATTTTATATTAACGATTTGACCCAAAATACCTTTCATGCGTGATTCTACTGGATAATTAACGAATTTATTACTTTCCGACCAAATTCCCACGTCCGCTTCATTCTAACATTGTTTTCATTAACATCAATTCCACAATTTCAAATGAACGTTGCGCACAATTATGCCCCGAGAGGTGCTGCACTCGTAAGAGCCGACGGTGATTTTCCCAATCAGTCGCCCCGAGGCAGTCACACCAATTCTCTGGCTGCACCGCTGTGTGCGTACGTGCGTCGCTACGCGCTACGTGTTAGAGAGATAAGGCACCGTCTCCCGACGCATACAGCTAAAGATTCGGATAGCCTTTCTCGTCTCAATTAAAACAATGGGTCTTCAAGTAGCCGAAGGCATCCTCGCTGCCGATGATACCCCTCTAGCAACCCGAATATCCCTTTGATATTTTATTTCCGTTTCGTCTTTTGGTTACATGACCGTACCAATCTGTTGCTATGCCAATCACTGAATCGAGTCATTCAGTATTAGCTGATACATTACTGCACACATAATTGTTTCTCAGCGGCTAATTATTTTCCACGAATACTTCCCAATTTTGTGGATTTTTGGTCAGTTGCGTCAGTGAATTTGGCCGAAAATTCACAGGACGTAACAATACCTTTTCGATCTTTCTTTCGATGTGATTAAGTTATTTTTGGCAATTTCTTGGACGTCGTGAAGCTTTGTAGCCAATTCTACTAAATACTCTCCATATGTGCGCCGCTCCTCCTCGTCGGGTTCTCGTTCGTATGACGGCGGACGTGCTATTTTACCAAAAACTACCTCATACGGTGTATGCTTCGTTCCTTCGTGGGTACTTGAATTATAAGAGAAAGTAGCTAGTTGCAGCCAATCGTCCCATTCTTCGTTGCTGTTGACGTATATTTTTAAATATTCCACCAGCGAATGATGAGATCTCTCCAGAGAGCCGTTTGATTGTGGGTGGAAAGCGGTGGTTCGACATTGTTTAATTCGAAATTTCTTTGCCACATTCTTCATTAACCCGCTCAAGAAGTTTGCTCCTTGATCGGTCAATATCGTTTTCGGTGAGCCGAAGATACATATAAAGTGTTTGATAAGGGCGTCCGCGATATTTGCAGAAGTCGCTCTTGGCAATGCTATCGCCAGTGAATATTTTGATAGCAAATCCTGTATCGTAAGGATGTATTCGTTTCCTTTCTTCGTTATCGGCAAGGGTCCGACAATATCCATTGCAATCTTTTCGAATGCCGAGTTAGGGTATCTGTGATGATCATTGGTTGTTTAGTTTTTACTGTGACGAGTTTCTTTAGTTGACACTGTAGACAATGTTCGATGAATTCTTGGATGTCTACCTTCATATTTTCCCAATAATATCTTTGGCGAATTCGATTGAATGGCTTGGTGATGCCGTTGTGCCCTCCTACAGCAGAGGCGTGAGCCTCGTTCATTATCTCCTTCCGTTCCTCCGGTTGGAGGTAACGAATGTGACCGAGACAAATGATGAGTTTCGTTGGGGAATTTTTCAATTCTTTTCGGAGACACTTTATCAAATAATCCCATTGGATTCCATTAACTGCCTTGCTCTTTTGTATACTGATTGAGCGAAGTTTGGCATAATCGAGGGTTTTTGCTAATTGTTTGCATAATGCAGGGAATTTTTGTTGGCTCACTAAGCCTCCTTCCTTGTTTCTCACGATCATGGCTACATGATGTCGTGAATTGTGCTTTTTCATATGCACACTGTTAAAGTCTATATGACGAAATTTCGGTAGAGATCGTTTTGCTGTCAATATTTTTGATCCTTCGTCGCATGGTTCGCCGCCTTCGGATAGCAAGTATAAATAATTATCTTTTCTCATGAACAGTTGATCGTTTGTTGTTATTGGCCTTGCCGTTTTTCCCTCAGTCTTTTGGTCAATTAGCATCTCAGTTGATTCAGCATCGCTTATATCCATGGGGTCTTCATCCGAACGGTCAATATATAATTCGTCGGCTTCGTCCCCCGATACACAGAACTCGTCATCGCAGAATAGATCCGGCTGTTCTATTTGTTCTGTGGTCTCCGTTGGTCGTGTGTTTTGCTGCGGTGGAATATTTGGCTTTACTCGATTCGTCCTGATAGCGGGCTTCCCGGCTATCTTTTTCCTTGTTCCCTTTTTTACTGCCCTTATGTCGGGTTTCTCCGTTGGAGCTGTGCATGACCTCGCGCCCCGTAGGCGGGAGGATATCGGTTGGTCCTCAGGTAGAGACCCGATCGGTTGGCGTTATTGTCCCTTGCTTTGGCATGTTGGCGTTCGATACAGCCCTTTTTCGTAGTCTGCTGGATACAGGTTCCTCGTCTTCCTCTGATTTTGCTGATTCGTCTCCCTTGTCGGCAACTCTCGGCGTTTTCCTTATTGGCAGAGTTGGCTGTAGTTTTTCCAATTCACTTATCCCTTCGTGCGGGTTTCGGGATAGTGCATCGGCGTTTACATTCATTTTGCCAGCCTTGTAAACAACCTCATACTCATATTCCTCGAGACGTAGGCGCCAGCGGGTTAATCGTGATGTAGGATCCTTGGAACTATGTAACCATACCAAAGGTTTATGATCGGTTACAAGTTTAAATTTTCTACCGTACAGAAATGGTCGAAACTGTGATACTGCATGTAGTATAGCGACGGCTTCTTTTTCATAAGTGCTGTATTTCTGCTCGGCTTCATTCAGCACTCTCGATGTGTAGGATATAGGTAAATCTTTGCCTAGCGGCCCCTGGCTTAAAATTCCTCCCACTGCAATTCCGGATGTGTCTGTTGTCACTACAAATGGTTGTGTGAAATCCGTGTATTGCAATATCGGTTCCTGGCACAACCCGTCTCGCAGTGTTTCGAATGCTGCTTGTTGTGATTCTTTCCACTCAAACGGGGTGTCCTTTTTCAGTAGACTCGTGAGAGACTTCGCTATCTGAGAGAAGTTTTTTATGAACCTTCGATAATAACCAGCAAGTCCGAGGAATTGTCTTACGTTTTTCACATTTTTGTGTCGTGGGAAGCATTTCACCGCCTCGAGTTTCGATGGGTCAGGTCGTACGCCATCCTTACTTATTACGTGACCCAAATATACGACTTCGTGTCGTAGAAATTCACACTTCACAGGTTGAAGTTTCAGATTCGCGTCCCTTAAACGCTTCATTAATCGCTCGACCTTGAGCTCATGCTCTTCTAGAGATGTGGCGTATATCACCACATCGTCCAAGTATACGAACGCATCTATTCCTTGTATGCCCGTCAAAACTTGATTCATTAGATGCTGAAATGTTGCGGGGGCGATTTTTAATCCGAATGGCATTCTCGCAAATTCGTAGTGACCATAAGGTGTTGAAAAAGCGGTCTTATGTCGATCTTCAGGATACATCGCGATTTGATGAAAACCTGATGCCAGGTCAAATGTGGAAAAATAAATAGCCCCTCCGAGTTAGTCCAGTATCTCGTTTATGAGAGGTAAAGGATATGCGTCTCTTACGGTTTTTTCGTTCAGCGCACGGTAGTCCAACACCATGCGCCAGCTTTTATTACCCTTTGAGTCGGCCTTCTTTGGGACGATCCAAACGGGTGAATTACATGGCGACTGTGAAGGCTGTATTATTCCTCCACCGAGTAGCCCTTGTACTTGTTTGTTTATCTCATCCTTTAATGTCGGAGGATAGCGATACTGACGCGAGTTTATTGGTATCTCATCTGTCGTGAGTATACAATGCTGAATCGCGTTTGTAGCTAGTAATTCTTCGCCGGGTAGATGATACCTGTCTTGGAATTCTTCGATATGTCCCTCTACACTCTCCCTCTCTTCGGAGTTGAGGTGCTCGAGACGCAATAAATCTTTTATTTCTTCTACCCGATTAGTGGGTCTAATTGACAGAATTGATGCACGTTGATCAGCATGATCGTTCAGAGATGCTGCTTGCGCTAAATGAATCGGGATTTCCTTTCTCGACCCTTGATAATTTCTTAAGCCTGCACTGGGCTGAATTTCTTCTTGAATTTCTACTGACTCAGGGTTATCATCAGGCCCCACGTTTTCGGCCGATATTTGATAAATCCCTTTTGGACCTTGACAACGGTGTGGTTTTATCTTCTTAACCCCTATTCCGTGTATTATGTGTGATTCCCGAGGTTGACTATTTGACAAATATAGTTCGGTTTCCTCCTGGGATATAAAATGTTTTCTTGATTCGAGCGCTGAAGGGTTTGATCCGATCGCAGCTTCGCGTAGCGATGAATTAGATACTTGATTTTCCCCCTGTTTTGGAGACGATTGGAAATATTCGTATAGTGAGTACGATTTTCCTGAATCTTTCTGCTGAGATGGCTCAGGATACAGTAAAGATTTTAAACACGTTTCTTCGTGTGGATTATCGTTCGATTTTTCTTCAAATGGTTCAATCTCTATGATTGGTACCGCGACTTCTACGCCTTCCTCCGTAGTATTAATTGCATGAAGATATGCTTTTTCGTTGTCGTTACTGACTAGCGCGTCTCCCAGATATATCCCGTCTGAAACCTCCTGACGTGGTATATATCCCACCTTTGCATCGGAATTAGCGATGCGCACGTAAAAATTTGCTTTGGTGCGAGCAGGTACCACAATTGTTTCCAGTTTCATAAACGGAATTTGGTTCGAACCCCATTTCAAACATTGCTCTGTATAAGATATATCTGCGTTGTGTGTGAGGAAGAACTCAGTCCCAATTAGACCGTCGTCTTCAATGGGAAAATCGTCGTTTACTAGGTGAAAAGTGACCTTTTTATCTAAAATACGTATCTCAGTTCTCCCCAATGTACAAACGTAATCTTTTGTTATTCCGCTTAGTTTGATGATGTCGTATTTATCGACATGAGCATGAGGCGCGACTTGTCGACTTTTAATTACATTTAGTGCTGATCCTGTGTCGATCATTAAAAGTGCTGATTTGACCAAGTCGTCCGAATGAACCTCAATAACAGGGACATTGCTTTCACGATTTAGTAAAGCAGTAGCAATTCTTCTTGGTCTATGATCCTCTTCTTCCGGTTGCACGTGCAATACATTCCGCGATTGATAATTCTTCTGATAGCCGCCGTCGCGCGAATAATGTTGTGAATTACCTGCGTTCGGTCGATTAGATGATTGTTCAGCTGCCTGTTGTTGGAGTTTAAGGTCATTAAAATATTCCCTTTTTCGACCGTCCTTGACGATGTGGCCGAATTTTTTACAATAATTACACTGTAAATGTGATGTTCGGTCTTGCATCCCTGGCTCTTTGCCCTCATCGTCGCGATTTTGGTATTTACCGACTTTTCTACGATCTACTTGCTCATTGTTGAATTGTTGACGTGGTGCAGAATTTATCGGTCCCGAATTTGCGTTGTAGCTGGGACCTTGTCTAGGAGTCTGAGAGTAGTTGCGGCCTTCTTGGAGTTGAAAACATGCATCTGCTGAGTGTCCCCGCCGTTTGCAGAATTGACAGGTAATCGACTCTGTTTGAACGTGGTGGATCCTATCCCTCTGCTGATACCGGTTACCCGAGAACTCATGGGCTTTTGGTGGACGAGCGCTCCGTCATGACTCCTTAGCTTTCAACTTCCTTTCAATATCGACAGCGAGCTTCATTGTTTTATGGAAAGTTTCTCCAATAGTTATCTTATTTTCGATTTCCGCTTTTAATCCACGCGTAAAACAGTTAACTACATCTGTGTCGAGATTTGCTTTGAAGACTGCGGTCAGTGGTTCAGCGTGAGCTCCTTCATGTAACTCGTAAATTCTGTTCCCCAAGTCTTTAACACGATTCGCATAGGATACTACTCCCTCATTGTCACCTTGAAATACTCTGCCGAGCTCACCTTGTAGTTCGTATATAGTTTGCGCGGGCGCGTAAAGAGATTTTAAGAAAGTGCTAATTTCTGTTATAGTCGTAAGTTCTATACCGTGCACGGCGCGGCGTGCTTCACCTGTTAATTTGTTGCGAAGAATTAACGCGAGATTTTGTTGTGCTTCTGCAGGCATCATTTGCCCAGCCTCTTCACATCCCTCCAGGAAATGTGATAGAGGAATGTTGTATCCATCGAAGACTGGCACTGCTTCAAATGCATATTTAACAGACACTGGTAGGTTTGGACGTGCAACTTCACCGTTGGGCATATTGGATCCGATTTCCTCGATTTGCACGAGTATTCGGTCAACTTGAATACTTATCGCCTCTACCGTATCTTGGACTTCAGTGATTTTTATGGTATTTAAAAGAGTCTTAGGTACGGTACCGATTTTATTTGTTTCATTAGAATTCTTTAATGTTGCCAGTTCCAGGTGTTTCGGGAGTAATTAAATTTGCAGCTTGATTATTACCGCTTGGATTAGGGCCTTCTGCGCCTTGTGGATTCCCTGGGTCTGGATTACCGTTTTGAGGAAGACCGGTTGCTGGATTTATACGCGGATTAGTCTCATTTTCTACTTTATTTTCGGGATTTGCTATCGGTGTTCGACCCAGCGTCATCCTCCATTTCTATAGTGAGGGCGTTTTAAAATCCCACTTCTGACACCAAATTTTATTTGTGTTACGTCCAGCCAAACTCGTGAGAGTGTAAGGGAGAGCGCAACACTATCGGCTTCTCTTTTCGGGTCAAGGCAGGGCAGCCCTTTACACCGGGGACGGAAACCTCGCCTGTTTACACTATAGATTTATGGGTTTTAGGATAATCGCTGTCGTCTATACTTAGCGCGATTATTTTAAAGGTTTATTTATCGTGATTAAATATTTCATAAATTGTCAATTTATTTACTCACATTTATTCTCTCACAATGTTAGTGAGAAATGGTCGATACAATTTGTTGCACATATAACACACGTTTAAACTTAAATAATTATCCGTAGATTTAATATAATGTGACTATCTTTGTTGATATCGCAGCTTCTATTGACAAGTCGTACGAGCTATGAACTCTGACTTCCAATGAATTTGATAGGCGTGTAGCCCGGCGTTGTTCGTACAACGGTTCGATGTTAACTGAACTGAATTGGTTTATTTTATCCTGTCTTATATACTAATCATCCTCGCTAAACGGAGGGGTTAAAACCACCAAGTTAGGGGCTTTTGGGAGGTCAAAAAGCCCCAGTTTTACATGGTAAATTGAGTCGTCGGGCTTGGACTGGCCGTAGCCTCCCGTGGCCGAACGCGACGCCTTTACACGCATCATAATCAATATATCCGAGTATTAAGTGAGGGTATAATCCCAAATGGACATTTTTATCAGGCGGCTAGCTGTGAATGCGTTACACTTACACAAAATATATAAGGAAAAAAACGTAAAAAATATCCGGGTATAACGTTCGGTGAGCGGCGTACTCGAGTCGAGTTTGGCGAGGGACTTGTGAGGTACCACGTCACAGTAGATATCGGTTGGTAACGCGTCGGATCAAAGTTAAAAATTGTTAAATAAAAATGAATTGAATAACACGTAATTTAAGGATATCCTTACCAATAGTCGTTTCTGTTCAAATTTGATAAAATTTTTACACTACGTAGAGAAAAATGAGTTTTATTGATCGCCGTTTTAAAAAATTGGGTTCCACGGTACCGTTTTCAAGAAATTTATTCTGAAAATTGAGTCATTTAACATAGGTTAGATAGGGCGACCGTTCCAAAACACGCGGATAAATCGATTTTCTCAGCCAATTTCTGTTCGATCTGAATGAAAAACTAACATAATGTACACTGTTTTTTTCGAAAATAATGGGAAAATAAAATAGTAGGTTCACCGTTGAATAATAAAATAAATTTGATTTATTCACAATCTTCAAGCCTTCAATCGCGTCACTAGAGGAAATGTAGCAACGCCGCGCCCCCACTACCCTCAATATATAGACTCCGCTATTTGAACAGCTACGGCTGTAGTTTTATAAATGCTCGACGTCACTTGCCAAAGCAATTATAGTTATTTTGTCATTATTGATTAATTAGTGGAAAAGGAACGGAAAAATAATTGGAAATTAAGAATAAGTGCGACATCTCCTTCATATCGAGTTTAATAATTCAATTTTTAACTCTTTATCAAACATTGCAATCTGAGCTTTGCCAGCAACGATAGACGATAAATTTTGTAAACTTACGAATAGACTACGTGTTAATAAATGCGATAAAATTCACTGTAGACTCGAGAGTACGTTTGTTAAGTGTTACCTTCGCTTTGCCGTCGACGCTTTCCGCAAGTAAAACTTTAACGCTCTCAGCACCACCCGCTACATAAGTTTGACTCAGAATTTCTAACGTGAGACGGCTTTCTGCCAGCTTTTTTAAAATTCCGGCGGAGAGATGATCATGCAAAGGTTTCAGTAATAATTTAAAGTGCGCTGTGTCCACCATGCAGTTTTCTTTCTGCAAATAAGCTGCAGTTCCCACGCAAGAACGAATAAGATCTTCTTTAGTAATAAGAGAACTATTTAATGCCTTTACAATTATCTCGTCGAGTACCTCGCCGTAACGCAATGCGTCGTGAATTCCGTAAATAGCCATTTCACCTAATTCTGCCGAAGTAATCTCCGACAGCTGATAGCTAGGCCTCTTTGGAAAAGCTTTTTTAACAAAGGAAGAGTATCACCAAAACCTGTAACAGTGGCTGCGAATTCGTCAAGCATGCCTAAGTTTTGCACATCTCGCAAAACAAGACGAGTATCGAACTTACTCACGTTGTGACCTAACAGAACGACTGAGGAGCCGCTGTCTTTCAAAAACTCAATAAATCAGCGTAAGCCTTAGCGTGGGGTGTCGTTATAACTTGGTCTCCGTAAGTATGAGCTTGCCGTTGCTAATGAAAAATCCATCGTGTCCGTAGCACGCGAAGAGAAATTCCTTTTCGGCAAAATGTAGTGCATAAACTTACTTTCTGTGCCTGATACTTTAGCTGGTAGTTGACAAAGTTCAGTGGTCATTCCCAATTCCGTTATCGCTACGTCAAATATAACTACTACGCAGTCATTAGATATTGCTTAAGGCGTCGACGTAGTGAGTACGGCTGGCACAGTGAATAACCCCATGCCTGAGTGATAGGATATCCCTTCGGAACTTTCCTTGCTCACGATGTGCTGATTTTTCTGAGTTTTCTTGATGTACCGTTTCTTTTTATTTTATTTTTTTCAGGCATTCATCGAACACCTGATACGTTCGTTTTGGCGCTTCTCTATGTGATTTAAAGTATATTTCCCTTGTGGCATCAATAACTTCTTCTTCATTTCAGCCACGTACGAACATCCGACATTTTTAGAAGCTACCGTAGCAGCGACAAGGTAATAGAGCGCTTCCGATCCTCCATAGTGCCTTGCTTTACAGATGCTATGGGTTGCCATTGCATTGAAACTTTCGATTCGTTGACTCGAACCACAGGTCTCCAGTTGAGCCGCTTTCTCAGCCAATCGATTGAAACGTGCGGCTAAATCGGCTCTCATGTGTTCACCGTCGAGCGCTTTACCGTGTGGAAGCCCTATATTCTTATAATTAACCGGGTCTTTATGGTGTTTACACCAGGAGGTCGTGCAATTTTTACGGTGGTCGAAAACGTGGTCGACAATGGTTCGGAACTGTTTGGCCACTACAGTGGCGTTGTATTTATTAAATCGGATCGCACAACCGAAACACCATTTCAAATGTTTTATCACTTTGGTCGTCAACTCTTTGTGCTTCTTTTGAAGACCGTACAAGGCTTTCACAACAGCGGCGGTGGCGTGATTTATGTCCAACCATTTGAGTATCGGAGTGTCAATGATGTTTCGAATACCAGCAATTATAGATGAATCATCATCGCCTATCAGTACGCCAACCCTTACGCCGACTTCCACCATCGATTCGTTCTTAACGACGAGGCTCTTTGCCACGTCTGCTTCCATAGCTTTAGAGCTGCCAGTCCAATTTTTTCGGCAGTCGTGAGTCGATGGGTCATGTCCTAGATCGCACATCAGGCAGCGTGTATTCCGCGTTTCGAAACCGAGTACACCTTCAGTATGTAAACTCACGATGACACCAACGCCTGCAAATAGGAACAAAAAACATGATACACGCTAAAAAATTACAGACAATTTTGAACGAGCACTGCGCGAAAAAAGAAAAAAAAATATTCGGATTTATGATATTGTTATTCGCTTACCGCTGTTACTGTCGTAATTCCTACCGTTACGGCGCTTGGGCCACATCATATCATACGATACTGCTACTGGCTGTCCTAGTGAATGTAATAACTAACGGTGTGAATAATGAATGTAATAAACTATAGGAACGAAAAGGAGTGATAGTTGTACCATAAAAACTATAAGAAAACAAAATTAAATTGGGAAGGATTCTAGCTTTGTTAGGATGAGGCAAGTAAAAAATAACTCCAGTTTATATGATCATTTATTTTTTTAAATTACTTATAAATGGAATCTATAATTTGCTTGAATCGAAGTTTATAATATATATAGGTTTTGTAAAGTATTTCGTAAGTATATATGCATAAGAGTATCGTACAATATGTTGTAACGTTCCACTTTTAGGCCTAGGGTGATTGCTAGGGGACTTGTGGACGTTGGGTTCGGGACGAGCGAGAAATTATTGGTAGGCGGTCGGTTACTACAAAAATTGATTGTTTATTGAGATTATTGTGTAAATTATGATACAGTTGGTTTCTTCATGGTTGGAATCGGCGACAGCCCAGGAATACGAATTGGACCATTGTACGGATTTTATAACGACTGAGGCTGCCCCCTGATTCGAGGAAAAGTATTATAATCGAGATCCGAGTGGATTGAATGAGTGAGCCCCGACGATTTTCGTAAGTTTTTGCCCACATTTTTTTCCGACCCTTTTTACCCTTTTTCCTCCCCCGAAACCCCCTTTTTTGGTAGAAAATGATTAGTAAAGGACTTTGCCTCGTGGTCGACACGTGGTCGACGTCGACCACGAGGCGAAAATACGTTATAAGTGATAGTATTATTAGTCAGAGTTTTTCCCTTCCCTCCCCTTGAGCCCTTAAGAATTTTTTTTGTATAATTTAGCCTGTACCGAGGTAATATTGTAAGAAGCCGTCGGATTCGTGTACCCTCCTCCTGAGCCCTCTTCCCTCTCCCGAGCTAGCTGCACCGTCCGTCGAAACAGAGATATCTTTCTAGTACAGAGTTTTTTTGAGTTTGTGTTTTTGAGACGAGATCCGTGCCGTCTGCACGGACTGCTCCGGTGCTATACCGTTAAAGTAGCTGGCGCCCGTTTGAGTCGTATTGAATTTAGTATTTGATTTTCGTGCAACTTTGTCTGACCAGCTGTCCCCGACGAACCCCTCGAAGTCCCATTGACTGTCCCACGAAGCCCCTTAAAATCCCCACAACTTCCCCAAATTCACCCCGAATATTTCCCCCCTTTGCATCCCCCTTTATTAGCATTTTTTGATAATTTTGAACCAATTGCATTTTCGTTTTTCCCCGATATTATTGTTAACATTGAGTGTTAGTGCCCCGACTATTCCCCCCCCCCTTTCCCCCCGAATTATTCTTTGCGACTGCCCCGTATTTTTCAACGATTATTTAGGTTATTATTCCCGTTTTTCTTGCGTTTATTTTCGACTGATTAGTTACCATTTTTCATTATTATTTCGTTGTCGATTTATTATTTTTGGGTTCTGTCTTCGACGTACCCGTAACGGCGTCGAAGCAGAAATTATTATTGTTATTTTCCGTTTGACCTTCGGCGTACCAGTAACGGCGCCGAAGCTGTATTTTTGATTTATTTTTGTGTTTTTGGTTAGACGCTTCAACGTACCCGTAACGGCGTTGAAGCGAGAGTTATTACTGTTATTTTTGGTTTTTGGTTTGGCTTCGACGTACCAGTACCGGCGTCGAAGCGATCACTTTTGTAATTATTTCTCAACCCTTTCAAGTTCAATTTTTGTTATTCTTTTGCACCATTAAACCATTGTTATTATTGTTCCCCACGAGCATCATTTTCATCTTGTTTGAACCCCCCCTTTTTCCCGCCCGTTGCACGATTCTGGCCCAATTTTTAGTTTTCAAATTTATCGATGATTTCGCCCGTCCCACGGGGAATATAACATCACAATACTTGGAATATATGTTGATAGATTTTGGAGAATACCTAGAATGTATGTTTCATATATTTGGCGTGAGGGATTGTTAACTGTTAATTAATTCATAATCTAACAGCATATGTAATTAATCAACGACAGTTAATTGATTGTTGAGTCATAGTAGATAAATAATTATTGATTATAGATAAATACATAAAATGACAAATGGGCCTCACGGTATACGAACATAAAAAACGTTTTGCGCTTTGTGCATACCTTTAATGTTCATAAGCATTATTATTATTGGTATTTAGATCGAAAGAAAAATCGCTTTAGGGGAACGTGGGGCAAAACGGGCCACCAAAAAAAAAAAGGTTCTCGCGCATTTTTGTGTTAAGAAGGGTCGAATAAAACAAACCTCAGCATATCTCCGTTAATAACGGAAAAAAATAGAATAGTGCACTGGGGCAAAACGGGCCACCAAAAGAAAATTGACAAAAACGCATTTTTGCTTTCAGGCGAATAGAACAAGATCGAAAATGATTTAAAAAAGGGAATATCGGGGTCAGAATAAAATTTAAAAAATGTTGATATTCTAATTTTTTTAATTCCCCAAATTTCATTCCTCTGAAACGATTCTATAAAATTAATAACCAATTGCAAGGTACACTGCGTTAAGCAAATACGGGGTGCGCCCCGCAACTTGTTCTTTATCTTTTAAAAGCGTTTCGGAAAAAAATGGTTTCAAGATATTTTGAGGTTATGTTCATCTTTAGTCTCACCTTGAAAACGCAACGGTTATTCGTGAAAAAACAATCGTTATTCTTTTTAAAAAAAACAACGGTTATTCTTTTACAAAAACCACGGTTCCTCAAGTTGCTAGGGTCGTTGACGTCTTCAGATTTAGGGCTTCAAGGTACAATTTTCAAGAGCGAGACATGTGTTTAGGATGTTTTCTGCATAATATTGCTGTAGTTGTGTAACAAGGTAACAAATCTAAAGCAAAGTTAAACAAAGACTAAGGTTGCCGCAACAGAGTCACAATATTCTATGTCAGTCGCCCTATCGTTGTCTCGCCTTCGCCAGTTGTCTCTGCCAAAAATTATACCTTGAGTCCGTACATCCGAAGGCACCATCGAAATACACGTTCCACAAAATTCCAAGTTCCTCAAATGCGATTTAGCTTGTTTTTTTTTTTGGTGGTTCGTTTTGCCCAAGTGCCCTATTTTTTTCCGTTATTAATGGAAATACGCTGAGGTTTGTTTTATTCGACCCCCCTTGACATAAAAATGCGCGAGACCCATTTTTTTTTTTAGTGGCCCATTTTGCCCCACGTTCCCCTACATGCAATATTTTTATCTTTTTTGGCTACATGACATCGAAACTTGAACATTAACATTAACGTATAAGCGTCCAACATAGGGCCATCACATGCCTACGACACTTTAAGTTTCAAATAAAAATTAATAGTTTCAAACATCTGGATAGCCGAGTGGGTTAAGGCACAACGTTTATACTATACGACCAGGGTCGACGGTTCGATCCCCAGCGAGTGACAAATTAATAGCTTTTTTTCCATGATATTCTTGTACCAGTCGGTAGAGTAAGTTCATATATATAATTAAACGTGAAAATTACCTCCGAAAAGTATCGTTCAAGGTACGATCTACTTAATTTTCAATTTTTTTTTTAGTTAGACTGCAATACGTAGGAAATACATAGGATATATGACACATACATCGAACTTACATCTCGAATGCATTCGGAACGACACCTGACGTACACGTGGAATATACAACATATATATCTAAATTATATATTGAATATATTTTTGTCCGAAAAAGTACGTATGGCGAATACATTTTTAATATATTTCTCGTACATCGCAAATATATTCAACATATATTTTTAATACATCAACAATATATTTTTCAATATACTTTATTTCCATGGGGGGTTACACGATCATTATCACAATTTTAACACTTTTTAAAATGTTTTTAGGTAATTATTTTTTTGTCACTGAAATCATCGCGCACATTATATATATCACATTTAAAAAATCTATAAAAATTCCACTTTACACATTTCAAGATATCCACGATAATTCAAAAGTACATTTTTTCATCACTCACAAACAATAATTATATGTCAAACAAAACACTCGCAATTATATTTGTCAAAATAGAAAACGGCGGGGCAAGACCGGATAAGGGGACGAAACGTAATTTTCCAATAACTTTTCGATGGAAGTGATGGTGGTCCGTGGGGCAAAACAGTATTGATAATCTGGATATATAGTTGAGACAAAATGGGGCATCCTAAAATTATTGGAAACTTGAATTTTGGCCTGACTGTTCCGTTTTGCCCCACCGTCCCATTTTACCCCGCTCTCCCCTACTTGGCTGGGTGACCGGGCAGCCGGGCGCTGGCTAGTTACACCAATTTCCATAAAACTTAATCGTAGGATTCCCTACAAATTGCTGAGGGTGAGCGTGGCCGAGTGGATCGGCGCGCGCTTCACACGCAGTAGGCCCGGGTTCGATTCCCGGCAAGCACCAAGAATTTTCTGTGGTGTTTTTATCTGCGAAAAAGTGGTTCGGAACCCACTATAATAGTAGGTCCAGAGGAAAGGACCAGCGCCTCGGTATGGGAAACCGAAAGACTGGGAAAAGTGTCGCGGGTTCGATTCCCGAGACTGAAGTCCCGTAGGTGAAAGGAAAAACGGACGAGGACGTAGCTCCGGAGATAGGACGTACGCACTACGACTATATCCGTATGTCCGCGACTACTGACACCTAGCGGGCCGCGACGAAGCTCCGGGCCCAAGAATCGAACTGGCGACAGCGGATAAGAAAGGAGGAGGGAGAAAGTGAAGGAGCCCGTAACCCTTAGGGGATCGGTGTAACACACAATACCCAATACCCAATACCCCTACAAATTGATGATCATCTGTATAAAATCTGTCAAATTTACTAATCATTGTCAGTGTTAGTCAACTCTCGTACAAAATTTTAACTCGATAATTCCAAATTCTTCAACATATAGTTTTATCTGTGATATTTCAAAACTTTTGAAAACTTTAGCATGTCTGATTGCTATTATTAATATTAATTATTTTCGATTTCAAACATTTTTAATTAGTGAAATACATTTGTGTATTAGACGTTTATAATGACTATTCGAAATTTGTGAATAAAATTTCGTAGCGCACACCGCGATGTATGAATATAATTACAGAGCGTGAAGCGTGCGTACAACTGGTGCGGCGCGCGATGCGTCCCAGCGCCCCGCAGGGGCGCTTGTTTCATTTATAATTATCAGAATATACGACGTCATTACTTTGTAGGACCATTATTAGTTACGAATTATTAGATTAAAATTTATATATCTATTTCAACCGTTTAAATCCGTTTTCTCACTCAGGAGTAAGGTTCCATGTTACTGTACACCGTTACAGCGTTAGAATGTACGTTCTGTAAGTACCACTGATTTTACACCATATGTTTGACACTAAATTTTAATACTGCTTTTAACATCAGAGTAATTAACTTATGTGGACCACATGGCAATGTTAAAGGGGTGTTATATTTAACACAATTTTTTTATTTACACTGTACCCGCTGCTGATTGACCCCGTAAATCCCTAGCTCCCCTTCTAATCATTTTCCGGTACAGATTTCCCCTTGAACTCTCACTTCACGTGAGCTATTTATAAATTTTGATCCTCGAGATTACCGTTGATGAAGGATCACGATTGTCGTACGGTGGGAAAGCCTGAGAGACAACAATTTAGTCTGCGATAATTTCGAAATAAGTTTACATAAGTTCGAAGTAGAGATGGGCGATGTTTTTCGATTAAACGATCTTTTTTTTGTCGTAATCGATTATTTTTAACCGATTAATCAATGTTCGATAATTTTTCAAAAACATCGATGTAGACAAAAAAATTATTTATTTGTTGTTTTAGTTGAGCTAATATCCATCTCGTGGAGAGTTTTACAACTATTGTCGAGCTCAGCGGCTCGAGAGTATCGTCGCAGCGCTCGACTATGTTCGAAAGCGCTCGGTTCTCGCGAAGTCCATATGTTTCAAGGGTGCGTGTGCACAGCGGCGACGGTAAGCCCTAACCTCGGTTGGTGTTTTTGTGAGTGTTTTTTATCGTTAATTTTAATTTTAAACATAATAAAAACAAAGTGAGGTGAACGAAGTGTGGTGCGCGTTCTATATAATTAAAAAATAGAGTGTGTATCTGTCAGTGTCTTTATATGTTTTTGTTTTGTGTTTTGCCGTCGCGAGTTTATGTTTTCCCGTGCAACAGGTGTCACCGGCCTCTGAGATTTTTGTAAAAAGGTAAGAATTATTTTTTTTACATGAACCATATGCGACTGACTCTCCTAGCGAGAGTACTTTTTGCAACTTATTCTATGAATATTTGTTTTTCTTTTCAGTTGCAAGTTTGACAGCGATGTCGATATTCCGAAGGTTCCAGAGGGATGGTCCGCCATCGGGAGACCTGCACAGAGCGTCCAGGACCCTTCATATCACAGGGTGACTACACTTATTTATTATCTTAAATATTAACATGTTTTTTTTCATTTTTGTTTTAGATTCATCGGGGGAGTCGACACGTCGAGGGATCTGGACGGAAAGTCCGCCGTCGAACGGCACGGGCGGAAGACCCATCGTCCCAATGTCCATGTCAGTAGAGTAAGTTCTTACTCTAGGCTTAGCTTATAATTAGAATTACTATATTTCTAGGATTATTTATTAATATGCTTAACTTTTTTTTCAGATTCCGGCATGAGAGCGGATAGGAAGCTGTTTCGTCCTGCGGCATTGCGTCAAATCTGGAGGACCACTTGGCCTCGTCCAGGAGTTTCCAGAAGGTAGATAAGTAATATTCCATTGCACTATTATTCATTTTAAGTATTATTATTTTTATTTTTCAGGTGGAGGCGTCCTGGTCGAGGCGACGAGGGATCTGATACGCCGTTGGAGATCACACGAAGAAGGTCTGTGGCCCTTCGTCGTAAGATGAGTATGTATTGTAACGGGACAACCTGGGGACCCCCTGTCACCGACAACTGGAAGAGTAGAGGAAGTTCGGCGACCCCCCCCCCCTTCACCTTAAGGTCTCCTACTACCTCACGAACTGAACTCCCGCTACCCAATTTCATCACGCGTGCCGTGTGCAAATCCCATTACCTCATATCTGATGACACCGAAACCATAAAACCGCGCGGAGCGCAAAATTCGCTCTCACCATCACCGTGAAGATCGATCAGATATCATCTTTGCGTTCGAGCCGGAGCTATGCTCCGAGATAGTGAGTTTGAGGAGTTATCCGGTCACTGAGCATGCTCAGTTAGGGACTTGGTCCCGTGCGAAGTTCCGACATTGTATCCTGGAATCGGATCACGGCGCGAAGTAAAATAAGGTTTCTTTAAGTGTGACCCTCATTTATATAAATTTAATTTTCGGACGTTGCGAGGGAAAAGAATTAACGTGGTTCGCGCTAATCCATTTACACCACGGATGTTAGCAAATTGATCTCGAATGATACGTAAATTCGCAGACTTAAAGATCTTCGGTTGCTTAGATTTTACTAAGCGCCCGAGGTTAAATAACGAATTAATTATCAACTCTACGAATATCGGTATTGAGTAAGTAGGAGTAGGGCTAAACCTGCGTAATCTTCAGTTTTGTAAAAACTTATAATATTCTGTCGAGTCTGACTTCCTTCTAAACCAACTCCTTAAATATTTTATCTTCCATCCAGTAAATTCCTTAACTTAAATCTTGAGTAAATTTATTTCCAAATTCCGTTTGGCGCCTCGCTTCTCGAGGGGCAGCGTTATAATTCTTGACTCTATAGTGTCCCTGGGATGAAAGGTCGAACACCCGTCTCAACCAGGAAAAAGTTTAATACATCTGTCATTAATAAACATAATTTTCTAAAATTTCGCCAACCATTTGTCTCAGATTAAATTCACTCAATATTCCTTTCCTAGCTGACCAAAGTCGAGTCCTGTGCACGGACCTACCAGTGGTCAGCACTTTGTTTTTACTTTTGTTTACTCGCACCCCGCGTAGAAAACTGTCGTATGGGAAAGGGTATTAAATTGAGTATGGGTTGAATATGGGGAATCGTATGGGAATGAATATGGGTGAAGTATAATCTGTCTATGGGTTTTGTTCAGTTGCCACATTCATCCCATACACTTTTCCAGACTCTTTCCCAATCATCGCGCACAACCTTCAAAAAATTCCTATTAATGCGGTTGGTGGGAAACAGTCTGGAAAACAGTATGGGATTGATTGCACGAACATTTTCGGGGTCGTACGCGGTGGCTGGCAAAGAGTCTGGAAAAATGTATAGGATAAATGGGGGAACTGAACAAAGTCCATAGTCAGATTATACTTCACCCATATTCGTTCCCATACCATTCCCCATATGCAACCCATACTCAATTTAATACCCTTTCCCATACGACTTTTTTCTACGCGGGACGGCGAGAAGATAGCATCAGAGTTTCGGAATTCGTTCGATACACTGTACGAGGCCTCCAATACACCCAAGGAGCGCTCTCACAGAGTAGCACGAATTATCGAAACCTTTCAGTATATTATTTTTAATGATTTATAGCTTAATATTAATAAACTTTTCTGTTAGTTTCAAGTTTCCACAGGAACGAGCGAGAGAAGAAAAGTCAGCGGCATACAACATATTCACTAATGTACTAATGTACAAAAATATATTCACAATACAATGAGATCAATGAGAACGATGTCATTAATTGAAAAAGTAAATATAAATACTAATGTATACAAATATATTTGAAAAAGCAACATCAAACAATATTGCTTTTTTGCTTTAAAAAAAAAACTATATCACGAATGTCTACGAATGAAAAATGTGGATGGTAAATATCAAATGATGAATGGGATTAATGATACTAATTGAAAAAATAATTGTAAATACTGATTTATAAAAATATATTTGAAAATAACCAATATTGTTATGCCGCAGAAACTCAGGTAGCTAATCTGAGTTCCGTGCGCGAGCCGTTAACTCGTAAGGTTAGGGACATGCTCAGTTAAGGGTTGGAACCCAAGTGAAGTACAAATTTATTACTCAGTATTTAACAATGTTTATTTAAGAATGTATTTAGTATGTTTAACAATATATTTATATTATCAGACATTTACAAAGGTAACATTGTTATATTCATTATATAACAATGCTTACCAAGAACCTTCGATTAAGGTTCCCCTTTTTGTCCGAACAGTGTGCAATCAACGTTCTACTTGATGCTGATTAAGGGTCGGACAAACGAGCAGTCAAGCCTGGATTGGCGCTCGATTAATGCTTTGCTATCTATGCTTTTTACTGATCTGTTATTAACTTGTTCGCTGATGCTTTAATACCGCTGTATGGATTTATCCAGTATCGCTTTATCAATTTATTCATTAATGCGCCGTCATTATTAGCACATAATTAGTTTTATGTTGCAACCATTAATGCTCGATTTATGCTTACTTCTGTCCTTTTGAATTACCAACCGCCAGTACACTTTGTACGCTTGATACACCTTCTCGCTTAACGACAATCGGACGTTAATCTTTTCCAATGAGAGTTTAATATTTTCACTACCTACTTATCGAGTTACGAGCCCAGCTCGCAACGGGTGTATCCGTAGTCAACCGTAAGAATCAGGAGTTCCGAAGAGACTGGTGAGTGCCTGCTCGTGGTTCCTTATATAGGGGTACGAGCAGGCATGTCAGCATAATTTTGGCAGCGTCAGATATTTCCTCATAATTGTTTAAACAATTATTCCGACATCCGGATTCCTGCTTCGATATTTCTCAATATCTGACTCGACTAATTAATTATCGATTAAATGCTATTTCGGCGGTACGTTGACCCGAGATGCAATACTAGCTTCTCCGTCTCTGTCAATCAGAATTTGGAGACGCTACGATTGCGAAATACCTGACTCAGCAATTACGGGGCCGATGCTCGAATTCGAGTCGCTATTGCCTAAATGCTGACTCGAATTTGATTCTATTTCGCAACGGCGTGTTCGTCGCATGCCGCTGCTTACTTCGATTATTGGGCAATGACGTTACTGCAATAATCGACGTATCGAGGTACCCGTGGTACAACATCCCTCCCCCTAAAAAGAAAAGAAATTGTTTTTCTTTTCGCTCGTCTCCTGCGAGCTTTATTTTTATGACTCTAGGATGTACCCCGTGTACTACTTATTTATGATCTATGAGTGTGCTGATTTACAAAAACTTTACGTGAACCATCACGCGTGTGACTTGTTGATGATAAAATGCTAAAAATTTTTTTTTTTTTTAATATTCTTGTTCCTTGTGTTCACGTGTAAGGCGATCGTACCTGGTCAACGGAATGTAGCTCCAATTTGCCTGGTCTCTCACCATGAGAATCTCCGTGGTGTCTACTTAACAATATATACTATTTCTTCCCCTTCGGGGAAGGGGATACCCATAAGTTGATGGTGTAACTGGATGATCCGCTGCGCGGAATCTCGAGGATCAGCAACACAATTTCGATTCGACTATTGCCGTAGTCCCGTATGCCTTTGCAGTTGCCAGGTTCTCGTTCGTCGATCCTGGCGACACCAGATTCTCCGCCGGATTGAAGAGTTTTTTCTCAGCCGCACAGGTTCTTCATCAACCCTCAGATTGCCGGTTTCTTCTTCATTGCCGATTCTCGGGATGGTGGGTTCTTCTTCAGCAACTCTGTGCTCTTCGTCAATCTTCTTGATGACGGATTCCTCGTCGTCGCTGATCCTCGGGGTGGCGGATATTTCTTCAGCAGCTTTGTGCTTCTTCGTTGACTTTCGGAATGTTGACTTTCGTATTTCTTTTCAGTAACTCGGTTGCCCGTCATCACTTTTTCCTCCTGCGTCGGCTCCCATGAGTCGAGGAGGATTTCGATTCCCTTTTTTGTTGTATACGATTTCCGCTGTATACTCCGCACTTGCCCCGTTCACCTATTATTCGTTCGTTTGTGCATGACTTCTCGGGCCCTGGGTAAGTTTCCTGAAGTACCCGTTTATGGTGTATACCGTAATCCCGGTGGTGTTCGCTGCAGGACTCGTGACCTCCGGTGAAAGAGCTATTTCACAATATCTTCAATTTTGCCAATCTAACGTTTCTTTAACTTTCTTTAACAATGATGCGTTCTGATGACAGTTAATTTTCTCTTTTTTTTTTTTCTCTTGCCGTATACGAGGTGCGTTACTGATTTTCCCCAAATTTGGCATTATTATTGTTATGCCCGCACTTCAGCTAGATCTTGTCTAATTGGAATTGGATCTGATGGTCCATGTTTGTAGGATTACATACATCCGAATTGCCAATGTCTAGACGTCGGCGTACCGGTACTTCATCCCGGCTTTATGGGAATGGAGCCCGAGTACGTCTTTGAAGGGCGGCCTACGGGCTGCCCGTGGGTTCAACAGCAGTTTTTTTTTGTATTTTTTTTTTCTTTTTTTTCCGATAAAAGTTTCCGATTGTAGCGGTTTTTCCCACGAAGACTTCCGAACATAATATATTGGTTTTTCCTGACTTTTTTACGTGTTTTGGGGTTTACGCTCCATGTTGCACTGGGGGAAATACGATGGTTCTATAGCGACTTTCCCATCCTTTGCCGTTTCCCTCAACTCTCCTTCCCGCTCAGTGGTTTTTTCTATGTGGATTTGCACCGCCGTGCGCGGCCTTATCAGAGTGTACTCGTGTAGCCCTTCGTTTCAGGGCATTGGCCAGAGCATTATCGGATTCAATTTTCTGCTTCGTTCGTGTTCTCAGCTATCGTCCGTGGAATTTCTACTTCTTCGGCAAGCGTTGTGGATGGTCGTTGATAGGCACGCTGCGCGTGCCGTTCGCGTGCTGCTTCTCTCGTTACACCTTTTCCGATTTCGGAGTCCGCGGTTACGCACCATCCTGATGATCGTTAACTCCGTGCCGGATCGGATTTCCGCTGCGTCAGCTTTCCTCGACGGCCGACGCTTACCGTCTTGACTCGCGGAGGTACATAGAGTCATTGCTCGGGTGGCCGCATTCTCGTATCGTGCGTGTCGTATTACTGTCTGTGGACTTAGTCGTCCCTGACCTATCGCACCCTCGTTGCGGGGTACACGGTGGTATTTACCAATGGTATCTCGTCGTTTTGTGGCCTTCTCGATTTTGTTTACTTCCGGCACGGATTGAAACGTAAATTATTGTTTTCTCAATTATTATTTGGAAGAATATATTTCCCTGTATGGAATTTTCCGAACCGATTTCCCATAATTTTTCCCGTACGGACTTTCGGACAATACATTTTCGAAGACCTTTTTTTTCATTTGTTTTTAAGCGCCCTTTTGATGCCTTGTAGAACCCGGAGACCATCCCCAGATCTTCTTTTATCCTTCTGTGTGGTCGCGAAGACCGTTCATGTTTCGATTGACGCGAGGGATGTGGCTGTCCTGGATGCACCGCTTCGTCGTGAAGAAGTACTTTATCTCTCATATTTTATTTTTCGAGAGTGTAGCTTTTTAGGGACGCTTTTACGTAAAGCTCCGAATCTCGAAATTGGCTGGTCCTTGCGTAGAAGGCGTATCGGCCCCAAAAGTTTCTAAATGGTATGGTTGACCGACAGAAGCAACTAAAATCTTATTTAGTTGTATTTTTTTGTCGTTTTATGCGTAGCCTTATCGAAGCCAGTGGCCGTCCTGTGCCGTACTTTTTCTCGTTCCTTCGAGACTTTCAGATTCTCGCGCGCTGCAGACCAAGCCGCGCGCGAATGTTCGCGCAACTCCTGTGCGCCGTCGGCACATGGATATGTGGGCTTGGCCCGCTTCGGAGGGCTGTAGATAGATCCGTGTTTTTCCCCCATGGACAAAACGATGGGGTTGCATCCAGTAGACGCACGGTTCGTCGTATTGTGTATAAACCTCGCGTATGTAGTCATTCGCCCCAATTTTCGTGACCCTCGTCCACGTAACCCTTCAGGTGTCTGGCGAATGTCCTTTTCGACAATTCCTAAGCCCTATTCGACTAGGGGTTCTGGCCCATTGCCTGTATTTCTTTTTCAGTCAACAATTTGCATTCAACTCTATTTAAAGTTGCGCTTAAAGGGCTTCTACTGCCTTCGCGACCCCGTTTGCTTTTCTGTTTCCCAGTACCCGAGTCTTGCTTTGTGGTCCTTGACGCCAGTAGCACCAACAAGCGCTAAGAGTTCTTTAACATAGCGGACGAGTGCCCTAAACGTATGGGCGGAAACGTGTTTTCTCAGACTCAGGTGGGGGCTCCTTCCTCCTCATGAAGCCAGTTTGTTCAGCCTAACTCACCGTTTTGCCTCCGTAACCTTTTCGCAAATCCTCCCCTATCACGCCTTGTGATAGTATGGCTCCTATGGCCTTGGCAAATGCGTCTGTGGTGACCAGGATCCCTCTAGGGCTCTGAATACTGGATTTCAGGTTTCCCATGTCTGCCTCTGCTTTGCAGTCCTTTCACAATACGCCTTCTCCTTTGTCTTATATTATTAATTTTTTCCATTAATTTTTCCATTAATTTTTCCATTAATTTTTTCCATTAATTTTTCCATTAATTTTTCCATTAATTTTTCCATTAATTTTTCCATTAATTTTTTCCATTAATTTTTCCATTAATTTTTCCATTAATTTTTCCATTAATTTTTCCATTAATTTTTCCATTAATTTTTCCATTAATTTTTCCATTAATTTTTCCATTAATTTTTCCATTAATTTTTCCATTAATTTTTCCATTAATTTTTTGAATTAATTTTTTCCATTACTCAACAGGATTCTCTGTCTTCAAAGCCTTGTCGAGCCCGGTGATCGTCATAATTTTTTTTTTCCACTACTTGTCTAGGTGGTTTGGTCGAAGATCCATTTGTACCATGGCAAGTTTTGATCGGTGTCGATGTCCTCTTTGCTGCCATCCGTGTGCTTTTGGTTAGTATCTTGACCCGGGTCTCGCTTACGTGATTGGAAATCCCTACATATTGACTCACCGTTTTCTGTCTAATTAAAGGTTTTTAGGATTTGCCTCTATTAACCTCCTTAAACTCGAGGTATTTTCCCGGCCGCGATGGCTCCGACTTTTCCGGCCGAAATGATAATTATGCGCCTGGATACATTACACCCGCTAATATAATTATCGTATATAGGTTTGGACAAATATTGTAATAACGATCCTCCCTACATCTTCCTTTTTTCGCTTTCACACGACCACCACACGATTGCAGCCTATCTCTTCTCACCCGCCGCCGCTGCTTATCGCACCACCGAGCATCCCGTCATCTCCTCGAGGACTCCGAACGCCTATTCCTTATCACCCCCCAAATACACAATCCTAGACTTCGATCATTGCATTCCTTTTCTCATGACTAACCGCCTTCCAGGAATCCGAAACATCTGCCTTTCCAGTATTTTTCCGACGCCCGAATTCCTTTCCCCACTATCTGGACTTTGCCACGAGATAGATCTATAAGAACGAACCTCCACCCAGTTTAGTCAGTCAGTAAGTCACCGAATTTCTACGCGTACACTCTGTACCTCTGCAGCTCTTATTTTTCATAATAAACGTCTTAAGCAGTTTGTCACCGTGTATACCGAGTCCTTCCGTCCAACTACCGCGTTCTGTAGCCGAGTTGGCTGCTCGAAAGTTAAAATAATATAAAATTGCCATCCGCGACATCTCACCATCGGTGCTAAGTGTGGGGTAGTCAACTCAAAGTGCTGGGAACTTAGGACTGATCGACGACACGAAAAATCTGCAGGAAACAAAATAATTAAAGCTGGAACCACGAAAAGGATCGGTAAATAACAGTTCATGTACTCAGTACCGCGAACCCTCAATTATCGCGACCGATTCAGAATCTGACTCCGTGGTCACAAACGAAATGTCATTCTCAAACGTGAACGACGCACTCAAGAACGCCATGAGCAAAGTGCTAGACCGTACAAATACAACAGTGGAACAACAACAACAACAACACTCACGCCAACATTCGAGAGCCGCGAGCGAAGCGTCTGGCGACATATTTGAACCTTTAACACCGAAAGAAGCAATCGAACTAATTAAAGAATTCGACGGAAAGTGCATTGGAGTAGAGTCATTCATTGCTTCAATCGAAGATGTAAGATCCGAAGTAACGCGGCCGGACTATCTTAGAAGATTAATAATCGCGAAAAGAATCACGGGTGATGGCGCTCGGGAGCTCCAAGAGTACGAGATAGACACGTTCGACAAACTATACGAAGGCCTCCGTTTACTTTTCGGTAATCTACAGCCTGTCGGTGTATGGCGGGACAAGCGCGCGCGAATGTTCCAAGGCAAATCCGAATCTGTTTCGAAATTCACTAATCGGTTCCTGGAAGTGCAGAACCAAGTTTTGGCCGTGCTCTCTAATTCCACCGTGGACGAAATAAAAAGACGCTACATCATCGAGTATGAACGCGAACAAGGACTCGAACAATATCTGCTAGGACTCCGCAAAGAGATCTCTACGGACGTTCGGTCGCAGAGGCCCACAAATATACGAGCCGCCATTTCCAGTGCACAAGCCGCGGAGGCTTACGATTACACTCGGGAAATGATGACCAGAAACCTTAATCTCAGCGAACGTAATGTCGGCTCACACCACTGCTCATTACACCCTTCTAGCAAGCAACCGGCTACGTCATCCAACCATCGGTCACAGGTAGTCTGTACCTATTGCCGCAGGGGAGGACACCTCGAAGCAGACTGCCGAACAAAGAAGTACGACGCTCAAAGGAAATCAACCTCTTCAGCACGATCGTCGGATTTTCAGGACCACCGATCTCCACCGCGTCCTCCAGACCATGTAAACCACGTACCGAGGGAAACGGACGAAACAGAGGAGCAAGATCCATGCCTCAAGTTAACGCAATTGGATCCACCAAGCGAGTCGTCAAACTTCCAATGCAGCACGTCCGAGGACCAGGAAGATTTTTATTGGACACGGGATCGGCCATTAGTCTAATTAAGAGAAGGGTACTGAAAGGATCGTCCCTCGTGGATAAAAACGTGAACACGCAATTTCGAATGGGCAATGATGTACATAAATCGCTGTTCGTTACCCAACAGGAGTATGACGGAAAAAAACACATCTTTCACGTTGTCCCGGACGATTTTCCTCTCGAAGAAGATGGACTCATTGGCATACCTTTTATGACGAAATATCAGACACACATTGGTATTTCTCGAACTTAACGGCAAGCGATTGGAATTCGAACTTAACGGCAAGCGATTAGAATTCGAACCGCTCCAGTTAACGGTACCAGCAAGATCTATTTACTGGATCATGACGCACACGAACATCGCCAACGGATTTGCTGTGACAATCGAGGACAACTCCAATTTTATTGTGCCTTGCATCTACGAGGCTAAAAATTACGAAGCCCGAGTGCCCATAATAAACGACTCGGAAGAACCCATCAGGGTTACGGTAGACCTGCTGCGTAGGACCCCGTTAGAGGAACTTGCCCTTTCACCTCGGGAGGAGCGCCAAGACGCACCGAAGGGCGCAGCAGGGATCTACCACATTACACAACACAATTCGGCGGAACGAATCCGTGCCTTGAAAGAAAATGTACGACTGGAGCACGTGCCTCCAGAGCTAGCGGAACAGGTATGGGATATCGTCTCTTCCTACCCCGATGTGTTTGCACTACCTGGCGACCTTCTGCCAGGTACAAAGGCGGTTAAGCACCGCATTATTACAAGCGATGACGTTCCGATAAACGTCAAACAATACAGATATCCTCCGGCGCACAAAGAGGAAATCGATCGGCAAGTCAATGAGATGCTGCAAAACAAACTCATCGAAGCAAGCGATTCTCCGTATAACTCACCCCTCTGGGTTGCACCAAAGAAATCTGATGCATCCGGAAAAAAGAAATGGCGAATAGTCATTGACTTCAGAAAGTTAAATGAAAAAACCGCTCACGACGCATACCCTCTGCCGTGTATCGACGAGATCCTGGACCAACTGGGACGGGCAAAATACTTTTCAGCGCTCGATCTTGCGTCGGGCTTCCACCAGATCCCGATGGACGAGCGAGACAAACAGAAGACAGCATTTTCGACACCTTCCAGGCATTATCATTACAACAGGATGCCTTTTGGATTAAAAAATGCGCCACCGACGTTCCAACGCATGATGAACAATGCACTACGTGGACCCATCGGAAATTCCTGCTTCGTCTATCTCGATGACATTATTATCTACGGCAACACATTAGAGGAACGCAATAAAAAACTAATAGATGTGCTGAATCGTCCACGTGAGTCCGATCTCAAGCTACAACCCGACAAGTGCGAATTTCTTCGCCCGGAATTAGAATTTTTGGGTCACGTTATATCCAAAGAAGGTATCAAGCCAAACCCGAAGAAAATTGAGGCGGTCAAGAACTTTCCGGCACCACGCGATCCTAAGCAAATACAACAGTTTCTTGGATTAGCCGGATATTACCGCAAATTCATCAAGGACTTTAGCAAAATGGCAAAACCACTCACCGAACTCTTGAAAAAGGACATTACCTGGTCATGGATAGAAAAACAGGAACAGTCCTTTAATTTATTACGCACAGCTCTCACGACAGCGCCAGTGCTGCAATATCCCAACTTCAACCAGCCTTTCGTCTTAACCACCGATGCAAGCAACTATGCAGTAGGTGCTGTGTTATCGCAAGGGCCGATCGGAAAGGACCGTCCTGTCGCTTACGCCTCTCGTACCCTCAACAAAGCCGAGCAACGGTACTCGACTACCGAACGAGAAATGCTCGCAATAACATGGACTCCAAAACACTTCAGGCAATATCTGTACGGGAAGAGCTTCAAAATCGTCACCGACCACAAGCCTCTAATTTGGATTTTAAAGGCCACCGACCCTCCGACTAATAGCCGTCTAATTAGGCTCAGGATGAAAGTGGAGGAGTACGAATACGAGTGCTTGTATAAAAAGGGTTCATTGAACACTAATGCAGACGCTCTCTCTCGGATTCACGCCGTTACAACGAGGGGACAAACTCGAACATCTGTGAAGAACTCAGTTAACCCAACGAATGAACATTCTAACGACACTACCGCAATGGAGCAAGGAATAAACGAACTTGAGGAAACAGAACAACCACTCTATCTGGAATTCGAACTCACTCATCGGAGTCCATGCGTTCCGGAAATAAGTGAACAAACCCCCCCGAAAAATGTTGCGACCTTAAAAATTGCAGACGCACCAACAGAAGACGAAGACGCGCTGTACATTGACTTTTCTGAAGAGGAAATTGTTTGGTTCAACCATCTAGCAGATACACTCATGAAAATTAACGAACCAACAAAAATCTTTCTCGGATGCAAGCATTTAACCATCCACCCGACAGTGAAAATCCGTGTAAAACAGATGATAAACTTCATTTGGTCGAAGAAACCGACACGACCCGAACTGCACCTGTACGACTCGGAGCTTCACGAGCCAGGTACAGAAGAAGAGAAGAACGAGATTATCAGGCACCATCACGGTACGAAGGCCACTGGACGCAAGCCGAATATCCCAAACAATCTACCAACCCATCCGACGAACGTCACCGTTGACCAATATTTTGAAGGACTTCGAGCTGACCACGACCGTTTCCTGAAAAAGGGACGTTTCCTGAAAAAGGGACGCGACCATCTTCTCCGATCAAAGGAACAATACAAAGCAACCCAGGATGCCCACATCCTTCGTTCCTCACCAGTCTTCTCAATAGGAGACGAAGTTCTCGTCGACCAACAACGGGATACGTCTCCTCTACGAAATATTACTTAGAAATAGAAAGAAACTAATACATGTAAACAAACTCAAACCCTATTTTCGTAATTAACCATTTGTATGTTTAGATCACCGCACACTCTCATCTACGCACCCTGTATTAATGTTTACAGTAATTGTGTCCATACTAATAACTCCGACCTATCAAATTACCATGTATAATATTTACCTGAACAACTTGAACCTTTAGCCATATGCATACCACACTACTAGAATTGTACATGTCGTAAAACAACCTTACAGCAAACGCTAAGACTTAAGAAAATTCCTTTTCCACCTTTAGGAATTTTCTAAAATATGGGGGGAGGTGTAATAACGATCCTCCCTACATCTTCCTTTTTTCGCTTTCACACGACCACCACACGATTGCAGCCTATCTCTTCTCACCCGCCGCCGCTGCTTATCGCACCACCGAGCATCCCGTCATCTCCTCGAGGACTCCGAACGCCTATTCCTTATCACCCCCCAAATACACAATCCTAGACTTCGATCATTGCATTCCTTTTCTCATGACTAACCGCCTTCCAGGAATCCGAAACATCTGCCTTTCCAGTATTTTTCCGACGCCCGAATTCCTTTCCCCACTATCTGGACTTTGCCACGAGATAGACCTATAAGAACGAACCTCCACCCAGTTTAGTCAGTCAGTAAGTCACCGAATTTCTACGCGTACACTCTGTACCTCTGCAGCTCTTATTTTTCATAATAAACGTCTTAAGCAGTTTGTCACCGTGTATACCGAGTCCTTCCGTCCAACTACCGCGTTCTGTACCCGAGTTGGCTGCTCGAAAGTTAAAATAATATAAAATTGCCATCCGCGACATCACAATATATATATGTTGTATCGTGTGCACTTTATGAACCGGGGACGATCACGTTTCTTGCATCCCTTCTGGCGACCAAAATGGCATGGAGTAATCTTTGAAGTACTCGAATGCTGGTGGGCAATAATTCGATTTCAAACGAATCCCCCAATCTTTTGTCATACGTATTAATTCGCGATAATTCTTCTCGATGAATTTCCCCTGATTGCGCGCATCAATCTACGTGCGCGTGACTATATTGGCCGCTTCCTCCTGCGTCGAGGAACGTTGCCTGTCCAAAATTATAATCGTTGGAATATCTAGGCTACGAATGAGTTGACCAGTAATCAATCCTCTTTTGACGGCTTTTCGCGTTCGGGGTAGATTGTTTCCCAGACGTATGTTCTGAAGTTCTGCGTACGTAGTCCGTAATACTTTCATTTCACTTGCGAAAGAGGCTCGTAACTTGTTGCGTATATTTTCCGAAATCCCTTTTTGGAATTTAGCAACGTCTTAAGGTTTCAAGTGACTCCGCTAAAGTTCTGAATCGTTTTCTACCGTTCGTTCTAAAGCTGTTTTGTAATCGTTGATTTTATGCCTGAACCTCTCGGTAGGGTGACTTTATTTCTCTTTGAATGCGGTATGTTCGTTTAAATAATAATTCGTTCGCCTGCTGTCTTTCATCCGTACAGTATTTGTTGCTGAAACAACAGGTGTTTTACACAAGCAGTTATCTTGAAGTTCTTTGTCATTGCATTTGGCCTTGATGGTCGTTGTATTCAGTTGTTTCGTAGCATCCCCATGTCCCGTAGAATTTAACGTTGTTTTACGAGGTCTGTTGTCACCTCTCGTTATCCAGCGTTGGACTCACCCCGTGAGTTAGTTGGCAGGTACCACCTCGCTGAACAGGATCAGCAAGCGAGGGTCTTCGGCTCACACCTTTTCGCAATGAAACCTCTCGAACGGGTCGGTCAAGCTACTCAGTTCACCCAACCGATATCCGTCAAGCAGATAACACGCGAAAACGAGTGATTAGCCAGCACATATAAACAAATTCTATTTTATTTTTTACAAATTCGTATCTGACGTGACGATCGTGTTAAACCGATCAATTTATTAGAAATCACTTCACCCATCGGTCGATTTTTCGATTTTCCATCGATTCCAACCTCCTTTGAAATTGCTCGTGAAGTACCACGTTCTCGGTGAGACCGACTTTTTCCCCTTTTTTCTGCTACCGGTTATGATTACTGTCGCTTTGGTTTCCGGAGTCGGGCCCTGCATACTTTCCACACGTGTCCCGGCCGTTTGCAATAATTGCATGTAACATCCGTCGATTTAATTTTTTTGTTCGGGGTTAAACCCTGTGGACATCCTTGTGCGAGGTGTCCCGTTGCTCGGCATATATGACACTATTGATCGTGTTCCTTATCCGGGCCCGAGGAAGACCCAGTAGCGTCGCACCCGGCACGTTTCTTCACTACTGTTGGTTTAGCCACCCCCGGGGCCCTTCCATTTCCTTGAGGGTGATGGTCGATCCGTAACATTCTTATCACTTGCTCAAGTCTCGCCAAATGTTCCTCTATGTTGGAGGCTGGCAGCTCTTGAGTTCGCGCGTAGTATGCTTCGACTTCCTCAGCCCAGTCGAAGGCTTCCATGTGGCATGGTTTGTAGCCCAGGTCCATCCGATTTTTTTCTTCCGGGGTGCACTGGCAGGCCTCCCTTGTGGACCCATCCGTTCCCGTGACAGTACCAGCATGTGATACTCTGACAGTCTCCTGCTGCGCGGAGACTTTACTCGCTCCCGCCGCTCGCTGCTCTTCACGTTTATTTTTCTTGCCCTCGACTCGTTTACGTTGCTGGCAATCCTTCCAGATATGCCCAGATTTTTTGCAATAGTTGCACACCTTATTCGAAAGATCAAGGTCCCTCCACTTCAGTGATGAAAGACGCCGGCGCTCGGACGACCGGTATTTTTCCGTCCTCAGTCCTTTCTCAAAATTTATCTGTGCACACTTCCAGGCGGCTTCCGCTATGTAGCCAACGCCCCGTGCGTCGATTTCCTCACACAGTTGCTCTATCACTCGCACGGTGATTTTTTCGGACCGGGCAGCGTATGCTTGCACGCTTTCTCCTGCACCTTGATGCAACGTAGCAAATGGGCGCTGTAGGGAGGTAGACGACTCACGTTTCCCAAAGCACGTCTCCAACCCTGACTTTATGCCCTGAGGCGTGTCGATTATGCCGCGATGCATTTCCTGCATCATTCGGTCTTTCAGCTTGCTATTCCGTACCCTGACGGTGGATCTTTGCCACGCCCTTCCTTCGTACGGCGGTCTCGCGGAATCCCCGTGGTCGGGGTTGCCCCTATGGAGCGGCTCCGTGTCCACTACACCATGTGCCCGCTCAGTCGGTCTGGACACGACTTGCGTGAGGCTCGCTGTGACCTGCAGCGCTTCGCCTCCTGTTCCAGCAGTTGTCCCACATTGTCCTGCTGTGGACGACGTCCATTTTGGCGGTAAGTTTATATCCTGTTTTTTAGCAGTAGCGTTCTACTGGCTCTAACAGTACTACACGTGTTTTACGTACTCGTATCAATCTTTCATTAGGTAATGTGGGGTCACGGTGTACACCCTGCACATTACGGGATGCCTTCCAGTCCTTGACGTATTACCCTTTCGGTTCCAGGCTCCCTTACTGATTCTGTTTTTACGTCCCAATCCTTGGCGACGCTCTTCGGGATCCTGCAGCGATCCCTGAAGACTACGGTTGACTACCTTTCCGTTATCTCGCCTGGATAACGGGGAATCCACGGCGATCCGGTAATCGCAGCCGTGGTCCGCCCGAACACTTAGTCGACCCTGGTTCGCGAAACTTTCTTTTTTTTTCGCTCGCACGTAGAGCCATAGTTTTACCACACTCTGCGGAGATTTTGGCGATTTGGTAATTCATGTTTTTAATAGTTTATTTCACTCTGAGCATCCCACCGCTACCACCAATGTTATGCCGCAGAAACTCAGGTAGCTAATCTGGGTTCTGTGCGCGAGCCGTTAACTCGTAAGGTTAGGGACATGCTCAGTTAAGGGTTGGAACCCAAGAGAAGTACAAATGTATTACTCAGTATTTAACAATGTTTATTTAAGAATGTATTTAGTATGTTTAACAATATATTTATATTATCAGACATTTACAAAGGTAACATTGTTATATTCATTATATAACAATGCTTACCAAGAATCTTCGATTAAGGTTCCCGTTTTTGTCCGAACAGTATGCAATCAACGTTCTACTTGATGCTGATTTAGGGTCGGACAAACGAGCAGTCAAGCCTGGATTGGTGCTCGATTAATGCTTTGCTATCGATGCTTTTTACTGATCTGTTATTAACTTGTTCGCTGATGCTTTAATACCGCTCTATGGATTTATCCAGTATCGCTTTATCAATTTATTCATTAATGCGCCGTCATTATTAACACATAATTAGTTTTATGTTGCAACCATTAATGCTCGATTTATGCTTACTTCTGTCCTTTTGAATTACCAACCGCCAGTACACTTTGTACGCTTGATACACCTTCTCGCTTAATGACAATCGGACGTTAATCTTTTCCAATGAGAGTTTAATATTTTCACTACTTACTTATCGAGTTACGAGCCCAGCTCGCAACGGGTGTATCCGTAGTCAACCGTAAGAATCAGGAGTTCCGAAGAGACTGGTGAGGGCCTGCTCGTGGTTCCTTATATAGGGATACGAGCAGGCATGTCAGCATAATTTTGGCAGTGTCAGATATTTCCTCATAATTGTTTAAACAATTATTCCGACATCCGGATTCCTGCTTCGATATTTCTCAATATCTGACTCGACTAATTAATTATCGATTAATTGCTATTTCGGCGGTACGTTGACCCGAGATGCAATACTAGCTTCTCCGTCTCTGTCAATCAGAATTTGGAGACGCTACGATTGCGAAATATCTCAGCAATTACGGGGCCGATGCTCGAATTCGAGTCGCTATTGCCTACATGCTGACTCGAATTTAATTCTATTTCGCAACGGCGTGTTCGTCGCATGCCGCTGCTTACTTCGATTATTGGGCAATGACGTTACCGCAATAATCGACGTATCGAGGTACCCGGGGTACAACAATATCAACTAATATTGTTCAAAATTAATAAACAATTCACGGTAACAGAATACGATTTGCATGTACGCTCACGCTCACCCTCATGTATCCGTGCTCAAAATTCAGAAATTCAAAATGGCGCGTCTGATATAGCGGATCAAAATACGAAAATTTACTTGATTCTCATCAAAATTAGCATGAGCGGGTGTTCAAGAACACTAATTACCAATGTCCCCTCAAAAATTAGAAATTCAAAATGGCGGATTCACTATAGCGGACACAAATGCAAAACATGAAATGATTGGGATGAAGTTTGATTCTCGAGGGATTCTTGTTGCACCGCCTGCAACAGCGGGCAGTGGCCATATCATCCAGTTATTGCAGGTGTGATGGTCACGCCAATGATGGTGGGCCACGTGGCCATCTCGCCCGCACTATCCAGGTGATATGGCCAACAAAATTATTTTTGTTTTAGTTTAGCATCTGAAACATTTAACAGAGGTGTTTTTTGTCTTTCTATAGGTTATGTAGACAACATGAATACAGTAAAAAATGTTTTGTGCGATTCCGATACTTTTCTAGGCTTAATAGACTACCATTATTACTATGGCCATGTCACCCGTATGTCCGGGTGAGACGGTCGATTCCAATTTATTTATAGAGCTGCAATTAAATTACGCATCGAAAATATCGAAAGTTCTGAGTTAATTACTTTAGTTTGATGTTTCTAGAGTTGATTACAACAGGAAAGTAAAAGTTTTATAAACGTTAAACCTCAAATTTTCGTTGTTTCAAAAACCATGGCCATATCATCCCGACTTACCCTACGTGGAAAAGTGAAAAAGATGGATATGTGGTGGATATAAAATTCTGAAAATCTTATAACATGCCAGCTTTTTTGGAACTTCGTGTCTGAGAGTGCCTTAAATATGAATTTCTCGAAAAAATGTGCAAAACAAACGACAGACGTCTCACAATCTTCTACGGTGACAAATTTTTATCCACGTCTTTTCATTTATCATTTAGTACTTATCGTTTATCTCGTCGTAATATTTTGTTTATGTTTATGTTTATTTTCACGGATCGAACCCTTTATACAGTATTACAAAATTAGCCAGTGTGTATACAACAATTTACAGTGGCTTAAGCTAAGGTAATAGCTATCGGCAATTAAGAGTAAGCATAGTATGTACGGAAATCACAAATGACTAAAGTCGGGCACGAAGAATTGAGCTATGAAATATTGATTGGGGGATCCTGAAAACATCGCTGATCTCGTCGAATTCGTTCGCGTATCTTAAGAGACGTGGTATTAAACTATGGTGACCATAATTTGCTCTATGGGTTGGGATCACAAAGAGTTCTGTGTTTCTTGTATGACGCACTTGCACTCGCCTAACAAATTCACTCAAGAACGCTTGACAATCTATGAACCCATTCAAGGTGTTGAAAAACAGCGTCATGCCCACGAATTTGCGATGGAATTCGAGAGTAGCTGGGTTTAGCTGGGTTAGAATGGGCCCGTAGTCATGCTCCGTCATGTTCATGGGTTGGTATAGCCTGTAAGTATAGCCTGTAGGATGCGAAGCGCAAGAATTTATGCTGAATCGTTTCTAGTGAATTTATGTGAACTTGTTCCTGAGGGCTCCCGATGGGCGAGGTGTACTCTAGGTACGGCCGTACTAGAGCAGAATACTAGACCTTTAACGCGATCAGGACGTCAAAATCCCTGGCCACTCTCTTGTTGTTCCCAAGGGTAGAACACGCTTTTTTAATGATCTCATTGTAATGCTCGGTAAAGAGTAGCACTCGATCGAGGATCACACCTAAGTCGCGGGTCGAACTGGGAGCACTTAGATCGGAATCGTTAATACTGTATGTGTGGCTGAGGGCCTGACAGTTTAGATACATTTCGTTATGCACGCACCAGTGAGCAACACAATCGAGATCCTCTTGTAGCTGTCCGGCGTCCCCCACGAACGAATTGGAGCAAAAATGTTTAAATCGTCGGCAAAGACGAGTAAACTACTGTGCGGAACCGATTGTGCCAAGTCGTTGACAAACAGATTGAATAGAATCGACCCGAGGTGGGAACCCTGTGGAACCCCCGATGTTGCATACACGGCTCTCGAGAGTGAGCCCCGAATTCGAACGAATTGGGTGCGGTTTGACAGATAGCTCTCGATACACGGGAATAATGTCCCGAGATCCCATGTCCACGAAGTTTCCCTTCGTCTTTCATTTTCAAAATGAAATTAATTTTGCAACACAAAGGTGGACTACTGATCCATTTGAATAAAAAATTAATTTCTGTGTGACCGACATAAATATTTGAAGTTACATATGTGTATCACACGAATGGTGATAGGAATCAATACGCTGAGTTTTAAAAGATCGTCACCGTGGAACCGCCCAGAAAATAGCAGATTTTCGTGATTTTTTCTATGGTTAAGATAACCTATCCGGTCTGATTAAACAGAAATGGAAGCATTGATGGAGAATACAAAATGACTTAAAAAAATGTATTTATTTATTGTTTAACATTTTTTACTCACTGAAAATACCATGGGAAACAATGGTTCCGCATGGTGACCAGAATTGCGGCCGCAAATTTTATCTTAAATAAAAAATTTCAAAATGATTATCAATCTGTAGGAAAGCCGCTATGTTGCTATAGAGGTTTTTTTTAAATAAAATGTAAAAAATGGCGGCGGTTTGAACAAAAAGTATCGAATTTAGACTATTTTTTCAACAATTTTTCGTAAAACAAAAATAGGAAGATTTAAAAAGCTTCCATAGCAACATAAAGGATGACGTGAAGAATATTCTGTAAAAAATTCCTTTGCGAGTGGCCACCGTTTTGAAAAACACCATCCCAAGAAAAACGAGATTAAAGTTTGGAGTGCACATTTTCAAATAAATCGTCTACTTACGACCAATCGGCGCTGCCAAGTCCATACAATATTTCTTGTGCATCCTTAAATTGATCGTTTTCGGCAGCAATTTCGTTTCAATGAGCTGTCCTGTCTTCTTTACTGTCCAGAGAGTTTCGGCGATTCACAGTTATGATGCGCTCTGTCTGGTACTTAACAGCAAAATCCGTGGCTGCCGGTCTTATGGTGACCGCCCCATTGTCTCCAGAATTTTCAGTATCGGATCATACCCCTCATTGAACGTGCAAGCTGCACAATACGTCGCGATTTCCACAGTTTGTTTCTCACAAAATACATGTTTAGGAGTGAGTTGCACAAGCAATAATAAAAACTCATTGTTGTTTTAAGTGTTTGCACCTGAACATCTCACTAACAAATCGTCTGTGGTCACCTTCTGTTTACGGTAAAATGGTCACCATAAGTTTTGGCTTCTAACAACATCTTGAACGTCTTTGCATTTCCGTCTCCAATATAAAATCCGTATTTTGCATTAGGTTGTTCCTCAGATCACTTGAAAATTTCCATCATGACATCAACCTCCATTTTTTCGGTGTGGCCTTCATGGTTTACGTTACATTTCGATTTGTGCGTTGTGCTCCATGTCTCGAAATCGATAGTGTTCTCTTTTCCCTCCCAAAATAACCAATCTTTGCAAAAGCTTTACTTAATTGCAACGTTCAGCACTTTATTTTGATATTTTTCAATCACAGACACGATACCTATGCGTGAAGAGAAACCGTGCTTCGATCAAGGTCAACAGACACTCTGAACATGTCCGCTCGGTTTTCCACTTCCGAATTTTTTGCTTTTTCTTCGTCACCTGTCTTTCGGACAACGGTCTCATCAATTACTTTTACAGCAATGGGCAGTGTGTTCAGGATTCCATAACAAGTTTAGCTATTGAAGGTTGAAGTGAGATCCATCAAAACGGTAAAATTTCTGATGCCATGTATACCAATACCGAGTATTCGCATTACGAAACAGAAACAACGATTGATTTCGTATGCATTCTTTATCAGCGGATAAGAATTGATCTCGGCCGGATCTGAACACCGACAATCAACATAAATTTGAATCCCGTCAAAAAGATTTTTTTTATTAAATTTGACATCACTATCACACTTTTTGCAGTTGAGTAGTTGTTTCAGAGCGCCGAAAACTAAACAAAATTCGATCAAAACGTAGTTGAATGCGTGATCGATTTTAACCCCAAAGTCCGGATTTTTTCGCAACTTTAGCAGCCGAAGTACTTGCAAACGTTGTACCGGTCTCAATGAAGTGTCGATTTCTTCCTTTGAACCTTGCGGGCCTTTTGCTATCACGTCGGGTATGTGTCCTCCTCGAGCCTTTTCTATCCTGCGACACCGATTTTTGCAGGCGTTTTTCTCGTAGGTCTATCCAAACTGGATGTCGAAAACTAACTGACGTATTTTGGTAATCATTTGTGAATTCATGCTCGGCTGAACGTTTGCGTCAAATCGACAAACCGACAATTGGAGAGCCATTACTCGTTCGAACATTGGTCTCAAATAGACAAACCAATGATTGGAAAATCAATACTTGGCTGAACGTTGGTCGAAAGTTGGGATATTGATGTCGTTAAGCCAACACTGGCCTGCTGATCGGCCGTTTTCATTCGATCGGCAAAACCTCCAAGGGACGTACTTCAATAAGAACCTGCGTCATATAAGAGTTCGTCGTCAGCATCTGCAGCATAGTTTTTTATGTTCCTTTTAGAAATATTGGCCTCTGTCGCGTTTCGGGTCAGGGTATTGGTGGCGAATAAACGAATCTCATAAAAACGATCACAACCCGCCACAACGTTCGATCCAATGGAGATATCCATGCTTCCTGTGATTCGAAGATACGTGACTGCTCCATTGTTGAGTAAACTCGCCGGAATATAGGCTGCGATTTCCACGGTCGAATTGCCACTGAATAACATTTTCGGGGCAAGTTTTCCAGATCTTCAAATTCAAACATTCATTGTTATTTTTTTAAAGTCTCGTAAGCATTTTTCTGACAACTCATCCCTACTGAGGGCTTCATATATCGTTTCGATTTCTTTTGCTGCAGATTCACGGAGAGCATTCCTATGTGTGTATGAATTCAAGCAGCCTGCAGCTTCGGCTTGTCGCCCTGTACACCAACTTTCAGAAAAAACTTCGTTGTTACTCTAATCACTCCAACTTCCACAATTTTTCGAATTTTGCATTTCTGGAACCATAAAAATATTCTTAACCGTCCACTCAAACATGAAGAGTTTTCTTGTTGTTGAAAATCTGGGTCTTGTATAAGACCTTAGTTGATTGTTCCGCACAGCTGATTGGGCGTTTGATGAAAAAAAAAAAATTCATCTTCAATACTAAAACTATTTTGGTAAACGAATTTTTATTTTACAGTGCCGGAAATTTCCATCTATCCAGTGGAGAGATTAGCTGGACAGTCTGCACAGCTCCGGCATCATCGCAAAATCTATCACATAATCCAAGTTGCGTCCCGTCCAATGTTGTCAAACCGTCGCACGGTGCTCTCGAACGTCCCATCGCGGCAAGATTGTCTGCTGTAATTGGTCTGTTCATTCAAACTTATAATGCTTATATCTAAATAACTATTGCGAATTTTTTAAAACGGCTTTGTAACTTCGCTCAATTTACGACCAACTACGCGCCGGCAAAATTATGCCAAAAACAACGCGAATCACCCTGTATAAATACGGTCAGCCTTATTCTCGCTATAAGCTCTTTGGTATATTTTTGGATATTTTTTTTAGTTTACGTCGTGATACTAGCATGGCTCCCGTGTATCCGCCCTTCTCTCAAGTGAACTGCGCTCAAGGCAAAAGCGTGTGGATACGTCGTACCACACAGCGTCAGCGATATTGCGCCGCACATAACTAAACAGGATGCACGGTCGCTCTCATATATGAGCTGACGTATTACAAGTCGGACGTGTATGAGTGAAGCTGAAATTTCGACGAAATATCGTATTTTGGACTGGGTTTATTGTGAATTCTCACAGTTGCGTGTAAACTATAAAATACAAGTCTCGCCCCCGCTGCCACCGACGCTGCCATCGCCGCTGCCACCGCCGCTGCCACCGACGCTGCCACCGACGCCGCCACCGCCACCGTCACGGCCGCCGCTGCTGCCGCTGCCACCGCCGCCGCCGCCGCCGTCACCGCCACCGTGTCAAGAATCGTGAAAGTCCCGCAATGGCGAAAGTCCCACATTCTCGCAAGTCCCGCATTCTCGAAAGTCCCTCAGTGGTTGGCCTTTCACCCTAAAATATTCCGACCTCTTGGATGAGTTAGGCTTAGAGTGGTTCAATATCACGGTTAAAGGGGATCAATAATACGGTCAATGGGGGGGGTCAATAATAGGGTCATAGGGGGTCCATAATAGGTCGGAGGGGTCAATAATACGGTCGGCGAGGTCAATGATAGGGTCACGGTGGTCGAAACTAGGCTCACGGATAGAAGACCGGAGTCAAATCCAACGGCCCCCAATCTGCGGGGTGTCCGGTCGTTGGTTTTCCTGGGTAACTGGCGGGTGGTTGCCTCAGGCTACTCTAGATGGCGGCTTGCCCCGGGCAACCGTAAGGGTTGCCCGGCTTAATTATATTGTCCCGCAGGGCCACTCGGGCGGCCTGGGCCTATCTTGATTATTCCAAGTCCCTATTGTAAATAAGTTTTAGAGACACTCAACTGGAGGGCGCCACGCACCAGAAGTCCTAGTATATTATATAGTGAAAGCATCGAAAGCAAGTTTTCGTTACAGTCGACTCTCTATAATATCGCGCACTCAGGGCTCTGCATGCGCTACATTAGAGAGCGTGCGAAATTATGGAATGCACCTACTCTATTTTAATAGTCTGATCATTAGAAAGACACAAACGTAAGCGACGCAGGCCCAAAGACATCCATAGTGTCTCGCTAGCAGAGTAATGCCATATAGTGGGGGAAGCATTCGCCTCACGACGAGACATCTTAGACAGAGAATTGAGGGGAAACGCGATATTACAGAGCGCAATAGTACAGAGAGTCTACGATACTGATTTTTTCGATTTCAAATCTATTAACCTCTTCACAGTCGGGCGCCCCAATAGGGGCCCAAAAACGTCGTGCCACTTTTACTTCATGACCCCTATAGGGGCATCTTGAAAAAACATATTTGTACTATTATAATCTAATAATCCTCGAATATCCTACGGTTTTTGATATTGCTGAATCCGAATCTGAAGATAATTTTGCAAAATATAAAATGGGGGACCCAACATGGCGGATCGGAATCCCCAAAAATATTTGGATTTCAATGAAAACCGGAATCGTATCGTTTTCGATGTTGCGGAATCCGAATCTAATATCAACATAAATACTTCAAGAACCGTAAGATACCAATTTTTCTTTTTTTCGAATTTTGATTCGCCTCATTAGATCCGCCATTTTGGATTTTTAAATCTGGTATTTGATTCGGATTCTGTGAATTCCAAAACGATAAAATACCCATTATTATCGAATTCCAACATTTTTCCAAATGTTGATACGCCATATGGATCCGCCATTTTGATTTTTGAAAATCTGATATCAGATTCGCATACAGCGGTCACAAAAACCGTCATAATAAGATCTTCATGCCGTTTTGAAACCTTTTTTTCCAACACATTTTTGGCACAAAATGTTTTTTTCCCACCAGAAAATGTTTTTTCCACAGCGAAGCGGTTAACATAATTTTTTTTTCAATTTTTACGTTTTTGAATTTTTTTTTCAGCTTTTTTTTACAGCGTTGCTTGCCAGTTCAGATAGTCCTTGCGAATATTCACTTCACATATGTTTCTGAGAAACGAGAGGGAATTGCAAACACTTCAGGATGGTATAAAAATCTGAAAAAATCAAGCATAACATATTGATTGAGTGGATATTCGGTCCCAGCTACGGTAGGGGCTTCATCAGGTCTGCCATATTGCTTCATAATAATTTTGTTAACTCAGGATATCTTTACAGCATTCTGAACATCTTGTTACTTCACTGTGGTTGAATACTATTTCATTCCTAATTATCAGCTAAGGATTGAAAACCAATTTTTAAGCATATGCTGACGAGGTGAACATCAAAATGTACAACATTGAAATCATTGAATATTTCAAATTTAATGGGCTGATGAAGCGTAATTAGACGAAAAGTATACATTTCCCTTTAAATAGTGTGTACATGACAATTGAAACATGCTTTGTGAATTCTCATTCTCAAACGACGATTAAATTCCGTACAAATTTCAGTATTTCATAACACGCCAAAACGAACCGTATTAAACGTGCCTACAACATTGATTCTGCAGAATGGAATTTCCAAAAAATCATTTAAAACACATTTAAAAAATGCATTTTTAGAAAAAAATCATTTGATATTATGTTTCTCAAGTTCAGGATAGCCGAGATGGTTAATGGGAAGAGGGGGGGGGGGTATGGTCTTGAAACTTTTTTTTTCATTTTTTAAAATCTTATTTTATGAATGCACAACATCTCAAGAATGTTGTATCAAATTTTTAGAGCAATGGGAGCAAAACTAATGAAGGTATGGAATTTTAACCATCCGCGGCTCTAAGTCGCTCCGCTCCGATTTTGTTTACCCGCTCGACAGCTGCGCAGCGCGGCGACGACTCTTGGTACGAACTTCAGAAAGCGGCAGCGGCAAATAATTTGCAGACATTCAAACACGGTTATACTGCGCTTCCTAGTGATGTTCTCAGTACTATAAAGCCTATTTACGAGGATTTGAGCAAGAAGGCTTTTCTGCAGCGATGTCTCGGCGGCTTTACCCCAAATAACAATGAAAGCCTGAATGAACTTATGTGGAAAATTTCTGAGAAATCAGTGAGTGGTATCGCAGTTCTGGGTGAAATTGCAGCTAATGTGGTAGCATGCACATTCAACGAAGGTTGTTTTGCTCTGCTAATCATCATGCAAGAGATGCAAATCAAAAGTGGACCAAGTTCTCACGAATGGGCGCGCGCAGTCGACAGATTACGCACAAGTTGATCGGAAGAACAAACTGCAAAGAAAAGCAAAGAAGGTCGAGTTCGCCGGAGACAAGAACAAAAAGATACTTTCGACATCATGAGTGATAGCTGTTCGCTGTATATACTGAAAAAAAAAAATTCGGCTTTTCAATGTAAACAACGCTAAAGCGATTTTCCCACACTTCACGTTTTCAAAGTCGGTGACGGCTGTAGTTTAAAATCTATTGCACCGATCCTTTTCAAACTTGGTACACTCTTTCTCTGTATAATTCATAAGGTAACGCTGTCAAGTTTTCAAAAAATTTGTTGTTATTTTTTATTTTACAATAACAAATTTGCCGATCTTTTAAGGGCAAATCGCGTTTTTGACTTTCCCGTGTTACCAAAAATGTTAAAATCAATTATAAAAGAAAAACTCGACAGCGTTACCTGGGGAAACTCATAAACTAATAAAATCAATTTGATTTTTTTATCTCAGATGATCGAGTCATGAATTACAACTGTCACCGCAAAACAAATTTTTTTGGAGACATCTCCGGAGATTTGCTGCCAATGGTTTAGTTTTTAATATTTTCCGCTGAAATTTTCAGAAAACATTTTTGAAATATTATTCTACAATATTGTAATCATTCAATTTAAAATACATTTCCCGTATCTTGTAAAAAAATGTTTAAAAAAGTATCTTCTTTTCACCGAATTAACCGTACCCCCCTTAAGGCGCCACCATCGCAGTGCCCATAGGCAAGGTCGGTGGTTCGAGTCTCAGTATGAGCGAAATCACAATCGATTTTTCCATGATTTAAATTGCAGTAATTAGTTAATTGAATCCGAATAACGAATATAAAAAGGTTCACAAGTCCGATAAAATAATGTTAATAAATAAAATGTATTTATTATATTTTGCTCAGGGGGCAATCAGGCACCTTGATAAGGCCGTGATCAGGCAGCCTGTTCACGGCCATTTCAACCACTGCGTTACATTTCATGTACGGCCCTTCTCAGGGTGCCGTCCTAGGACCTGATGAGGCACTACGGCAAGCCTGATAATGCCCGTATTGGGGCAGTAGCTGAATTTCTACCCGGGTAAGGGTTCTTTCTCAGCATCTGAGACGTCTGCAGCAAGCTTTTTGTGTTCCTGGCAGAAACTCTAGTCATCGTGGTCGATTTTATATCTTGATGTTATTAGAGGATGAATGGAGCTCTTCTAAACGATTGAGAGTTACTAAAGCGAAATACGCGCTGAAAAGCAAGAATATATCGGTCGATAGCGCTAGCTATGTACAACGCGGAATCACGCGCATGCTTATCGATCAGATAATAATTGCGCGTGCCTAGAAATTTTCGGAAGGCCTCTCTCACTCTGAACACGTCGAGTGATAAACACGTGCACGTGCACGAATTCAACAAAGTACGGAATTCGAGGAAATAGCTTGAGACATCTCGTATTTGATGTCCTGGAATCGGCGTCGCGGGCTGGTCGGTTTCTTTCCTGCAGGAATCTAAGTGTCTTCCAAGATCTGCGAGCCCCAGAGTTCAAATTGCTCCAACGATTGATATCCCGCTCCGATATAAAAGTTGTGTACCTTTTACCCACATGGAAATAAAGTATATTGAAAATTTTTTGTCGAATATATTTGCGGTATGTGTGCTTGTATTTCAAATATATTGAAATTGTATACGACTTGTACGAGAAATATATTAAAAATATATTCGCCATGCGTACTTTTTCGAACAAAAAATATATTCGCAAAATATATTCAATATATAATTTAGATATATGTTGTATATTCTACGTGTATGTAAGATGCAGCTCCGAATGTATTCCAGATGTAAGTTCGATGTAGGTGTCATATATCCTATGTATATGCTACATAATTAATCTCAACTAAAAAATTTGAAAATGAAGTAAATGGTACTTTTCAGAGGTATTCTCTACGTTTAATTATATATATGAACTTACTTTATCAACGGGCACAAGAATATCCCGAAAATAACACTATTATTTTGGTCACTTGCTGTGGATTGAACCGTCGACCCTGGATCGTATAGCAGGAATGTTGCGTCTTAACCCACTTGGATATCCAGATCTTAGAAAATGTTAATTTTAATTTGAAACTTACAGCGTCGTAGGCATGTGATGGCCCTATGCTGAACCCATATACGTTTATGTTAATTTAATTGATAATATTAATGTTAAAGTTTCGATATCTTGTAGCAAAAAAAAAAACAATATTCTATTGCGACGGTTCGGTCGTTTCCTCCCCTTTATCCTCAACGCCTCGAAACCAGACGCGAGTAACGGTGCGCCAGCAGCGCACGAAGTGCAGTTGGCGAGAAAGAGCGGCGCTGCGATGAGGGCGCTGCAAGCGATGCATTACGTCACAGGCGCAGCGAGTGAGGCATAGCATGCACGCGGACGGGTATAAAAGCCCGGCCGAAAGCAACTGAAAGCAGTCTATTTTTTAATACCACCGACGGAAGACCACTCGAGCTGCAGCATTCTGAAGAGCCTGGACATCACCGTCACCATCGATCGAGGATCGAGGATTGAGCATTGAGCCAGCAATCTCACGGGGGTCGAGAAGGAACATACCTCTCGATAAGCGAGCAACAACACACGAGCATCGTCACCGACGAGGCACGGACGGACCGTGGACTCACACACCGACGCATCATATCAACGCACGAGCCAGCTCACGCACCGGGCGCGGAAATTAACACCAAACGTTACTGACCTACGCTGTCGATTGGAGATCGACACTCGGATCGGTCAAAGCTGCAATATATGAAATTAGACACGAAGAATACAGCACACACGACCATAAATGTAACGCAACAATAACGAGTGAAAGATCTCGAATAAACGATTTATCTCTACCCAAATCCTTCACGAGTACGAAATATTCGCTATTTCGGGCCCAGAGTACGAAGAAAAATCACGAGCAACGGGAAGGCACGATTAATTTCCTAATCGCTACAAGGGAGCCTCCCGTACCGTTACACTATATACAATGATTTTTTTCGCTCTGAATACCAATAATAATAATGCTTATGTATGTAAAACGTATGCACAGACGCAAAACGTTTTTTATATTTGTATACAGTGAGGTACATTTGTCAGTTTACTACAGTCAATAATTATTTATCTACTATGACTAGATAATCAATTAACTGTCGTTGATTAATTATATATGCTGTCAGATTATGAATTAGTTAACAGTTAACAATCCGTTACCCCAAAGTATATGAAACATGCATTCTAGGTATTCTCCAAAATATATCAAACATAGATTCCAAGTACCCATCTGCCCATCTGTTCGGAATATATTCTGAAATGTAAAATATATATATTTCAGATATGTACCAGGTATACTTCGAATATATGAAACTCATATTCACAATATATGTGCAATATATACCTCTTATACTTTTAATGTATTGAGCATTGTGCATTCGAATATATTTATAGGTACATCAAAAAATATAACGAATCTATATATCCATTGTACAGTGCGAAAGTATTTATTATACATATCGAATATATTTTTTTATACCGTGCATATAATTGAAGTACAATTCAAAATATATTCGACATATAGGGCATTCGTTATCAACTGAACCACATTTTTCGGTCGACTTCTCAGACGTTTTTTTTAAATTTGCCAGTTTGTAGTACTACTTGAGAGGGCCTTCTGTGATTTTTAACATTTTTAAATGCATCGTTCAGGACTGACGCTTTTTTTAAATATCAGTATATCTCAAAAAATATTGGTCCCTCAAAAAGTTCTTAGGAACATGAACATTTTTATTTTTCATGAACTTTCGAATAACGTTAGATTCATATTTTTTCCGATACACAAAGGTTCATTTTTCATTTAAAAAAAGGTAAAATAATTTTGTTCTACTAACAACACACCTATGATTGCAGTTACAATTTTACACGATATTTAGCATTGTATGAAGATTCTAAAAAAAAAATTTCCAAAGTGGTACCTATTGGAATAGGAGAGCAGTAAGAATCAGTTTTTAACATATAATGCGTTTATTGTAATGTAATATCTTCAACACGCCCCCTCAATGCGGATGCTGTGCCGATGGGGTTTTTCCAATTGCTTCGAGTCCCATGTCTTTGGTACATCTCTCGTGGCTCGTACGTTTAATTTCGGTGATCCACCCTGGATCCTGCGCTGCGATCAAAATATCGTCCACGTTTATGAGTAGCAGTAGGATTTCGGTATTCCGGTGTGCTACGTAGAGTCACGGGTCGCCTTTCGTCGGGTTGAGGTGAAGGTTCTTCAATTTTTCGTCTAGTCTTGAGTGCCACTGGCGCCCAGACTGGCGCAGCCCTTAAAGCGCCTTGTTTAGCTTACACGCATTTCCTCCAGCACGTAACGAGTTGAGCATTTGATTGGCTCTGAGCACGATCGTCGATGTTTCAGCTTGGATCGAAGCTATTTTCTCAAGCGCTTCTTTCATTTGCTCTGGTACGTCCATGATGACTTCTTCTTCTTCTAGTGGGGCGTTCAAGTACGCCGTCACTACGTCGATCTGATGAATGTTGAGCTCGTATTGCACGGCAATAGCCATCAGCAGCCGAATAGTCTCGAGGCGTGCCAACAGTGCAAAGGTTTGGTAGCAGTCCACGCCATACTTTTGGCTGTATCCCTTGGCTACGATGCGTGCCTTGCGACGTTGGATGGATCCATCCGGTCCGTACTTGTTGGTCAGGACCAGACGACTGTCGACGGCGTTTTGTCCTCTTTTTCTCGTGACAATTTCCAGCGTTTCTGACGTGTGGTTCGTACGTACTAAAAAAAAATAAACAATTAAAAAATTGTATTCACATAAATTCGTATTAGCTCAATTATTATTTAGATAACTGAAAGGGGTTGGCCCGTAGTTGGTAAATTTGATTCATATCGTTGGGAAATGTGTTTTTTTTTTAATAGAGGTTTTCTTTTTTAATGTTTTATTTGTTTATTTTTTTTAGTGCATAAGAATCGCAGGTACCACTTTGGAATTATTTTCTCAGAATCTCCATGTAATGCCAAACATCGTGTAAAATTGGGACCAGAATCGAAGGTGTGTTTTTCGTAGAAAAAAATATTTTAATTTTTTTTTTTACGAAACGTGGACTTTCCCATATCAGGAAAATAATAACTCTAACATCATTCGAAAGTTGATGAATAACAAAGAAGTTAATGTTGCTACGAATTTTTTGAGTGACCAATATTTTCTGAGATTTACTGATATTTAAAAAAAAAGTAAATCCTAAAGGGTGCACTTTAAAAATATACAAAAAAAATCGCAGAAGCTGATCTCAAGTAGTACCACAAACTATCAAATTTTAAAAAACATCTGAGAAGTCAACCGAAAAAGTGGCCCAGTTGATAAAGAATGCCTCATATACAATTTCGAACAAAATATATTCTATATACATTTTTCAATATATTCCAAATATACTTTATTTCCATGTGGGTTACTTCTGGATGTTTTATTCATACTGAAAACCCCAATTGTTCTCTCCTTTATTTTGTACCCGGGGCGTCAGGTATGTCCGTGCGTACCGGGGAGAACCAGACTATTTCCCGACTAACTGCTATCAATCTCTAGGGCAGAGTGGCTGGGTTGGTGGCGCCATCCGTCCGTAAATGAATTCTAATAAATAATGACTCGAAAAACTATCAATTTTATTTCAAGACAAATTAACGAGTCGACGAGAAAAAAACCGGGGAATTCCCGGAGGAAAACCTTGCACCAAAATCATATGACTATGTCTGCCACAACTCGACGGCACACACGGTAATAATTAACAATAAATCCCCGACAATCCTTGGAATCTCGCTCAACGCTCACACACACAACTTCACACAAACATTAATTTGCTCGTCGTCGGGACGCTAAAACTGCTAGCTGCGAGACTGAGTACAACACAGTACGAGCAAATAAATACGATTACTTCACACAAATAAACCGCTCGACTCGACAACACGAGACGGTAACGCTCGACGAACGAGTCTAAATCTACGTCAGCACACACACTCTCGCACGCACACAAACACCGAATGCGACATGAGACGGTCTTGCTGTCGAAGAGAACCAGGCTCTAAAACTCGACAAGACCTCGCGTAGAAAGAAGTCGTATGGGAAAGGGTATTAAATTGAGAATGGGTTGAATATGGGGAATCGTATACGAATGAATATAGGTGAAGTATAATCGGACTATGGATTTTGTTCAGTTCCCACATTCGTCCCATACACTTTTCCAGACTCTTTGCCAGCTATCAGGTACGACCTCGAACATTTTCATACAATCAACCCCACGAACTTTTCCAGAGTCTTTCCCAGTCATTGCGTACAGGCTCAAAAAATTTTTTGCATTCAATCCCATACTCTTTTCCAGACTCTTTCCCAATCATCGCGTACAACCTTCAAAAAATTTCTATTAATGCGGTTGGTGGGAAAGAGTCTGGAAAAGAGAACACTGGTACTTGTCGCGCTCGGTACACGTTTCCTCGATACGGCAGTGACGAATAATTCTCGCCCCGATCCGTCGACTACCATTATTAAGATGTTCGTACAGCGGTCGAACTGCACCCCTGTGCACATCGAATGACGTGTCTTCTCGAAAAGAACTCGACGATCTTCCAGACCGGAAATTTCTCCCGCGATTCCGACAGCAGGGCAGGTGATACGAGGGTTGACGATGTAAAATAGACAAATACACAATAAATTACAATAAGTTTTCGGGTCGGCTAATTTAAACATTTATTATTAATCCGTTTTAAAATCTGTTGCCGACAGTGCTCATCGTTTTCAATAAATTTAACCAAATATCATAACATAAACAAATAAAATAAATTAATCGGTCAAGAAAATTGATTCTTCGATCGCGTCATTTTCAAATACTTATAATTTAAACAGTCCTTCACTCCATTCTATTTCGCAAAGCAAACAAAATTAAAAACAACAACAAAAAATAGGAAGAAAGAAAACAACAATAAATACATTCACTCTCAAGCGCTCACCGCTCAGAGTGCTTGCTTCACTCTTTGCTTCGTTTCTCGTTGGCGACCGGAACCAACACATACATCGTTCCAGACAATTTTAAATAAACAGAAATTGTTAACAATTCAGATGATATTACTCAACTTTTGGCGGACGCAGGCTTCCACGTTGGCTCTTTCGTTTACTCTCCCGGGCTCGCAGATAGGCAGTAATCGGAGGTATCATTGATGACAAGAAATTATTACCCAGCTGGCCATGCCGGGTAATAAGGCGTCGAATACGGGATAGCACTCGCTATTCCTTTTGGATAACTCTCTTGATCCATACGTCAACTCGTCTGGTGAGCGCGACACCCCCGAGCGAAAGAGAGCAAGGCATGGCTAATCGTTGCCTCCGAGCCTCAGCGAAATTTCGGAGCAAACGCACTCGTTATCTTATAATTTACGCAAGCGCGAAGATCCTCGAGATGGATCGCTAGCGACATCAGTCGACACAACTGGGCGTTCACGCATATTCTAAACTCTAATAGCTCACAACGAGAGGAGACCCTCGGTACTGATCAACCGGGTAGCTCGGTATTCTATTGCCTCTCCAGCGCTCGCTCGATCCTGAGCGGAGAAATCTCGTCCTGGACGCGTCGGTATATTCCGTTGACCGGTGCGACGATGCCGATGATGTTGACCGGCTCCCTCGTTCGCCCCGTATTACATGCAATAATTCAGTTTGCCGTTAATAATAACATTTTAAAGCCATGATATTGTCCGGTGGCGCCACCCCTGAGCCTCGACGAGCGACATAGGCCGTTAGTTAATTATTAAAGATATTGTAAAAGCTGAAATATCCCTATCCCTTTTTAGGCACTGACGATTAAAAATAGGTAAAGAGTGCCTATTAAAATCACCTTCGAGGCCTCTTTGAAGACTTTCGATGGGGACGCTGCGTACGAAATGAATTTAAAAGTAAAATTCCTTCAGCGGTCCCTTCGCTGGACCTCCAATATGATGCGCAGTCCATTTTGAGTGGCTACGATAGCCCACAAATATTTTCATTAGCCTCTGGTGACATAAAAATTCCTTTTTACTCAATTTTTTTGTCTCGGACGTCCGTATGGTACTGTAACTTTGAACCCTGCGAACCAATTGGGCTCAATTTTGCAGCAGTTTTTTATCACATTATTGTGAGTATGCACATACATTTTCAAATTACTTTGACACCGGCAAACAATTTTTCTATAATTTTGTTGTTTAAAAATGATATTAAATATCCACACCGTACTCCAAAAACTAACTCTACGAACCAAATTTTTTCTCCTTTAGCACATTGTTTTATTGAGTTAAACCCATTATGCACATACAATTTGAAGGCATTTAGACACCTAGAACTCTTATTTCTAAAGATTTTTTTTATGCTGAATGTTTGTCCAGTGTTTAAAAATTAACTGTGCAAACTAATTTTTTTCTCCTTTATAGGTTTGTTTTATCGTGTAAAAAGATACTGCGCACAGTAAATTTCAAACGATTCGACTTTAATTTTTTTTTAAATTACATTTGAATAGCAATTATATTGCAGGTTATGTTATTTTAATTTCCCTAAAAACGATTTTTCTTCCTGTCAAACAATAAACTTCGGTTGTGAAAAATGAAAGAAAAAATATGGATTATTTTCTGACCAATTGCTGCTCTTTTTATTTCGATAATCATACATTTTTCAATAGAACTTATTCACCATATTTGACAAGGAATTGTTCATAATCGTAAACAAAATTTCAATTTCACATGAGCACTGAAAAACTGGGTTATAAACTCACAAAGAAGTATCATCGAGTATTCAACATAATTGCAAGTTGCCAAATATTTTTGAGAACTATCACGACCGTATATTTATTTCCTATTTAATTCTATCTGTCAAACTTTGGAAGCCGTCGACAATTTTGTAGCAGACGTCATCCAGTGCCCACAACTCGTAACTAGTGCTGTAAAATAACAGGTTAATTGGGTTAGTTACCAAAATAACCGGTAATGTAGCCAGTTACATTACTAGTTATTTTCGGTAAAGGACGTGCTGCCAACCCTTTAATGCCTATTATTAATTAAAAATTCGCTTATATATTAACATTCCCGAAAAAAAATTGCTGTAACAAGTAAATATAGTTTTATAATTAATGGCATTCACGACGGAATGCTAAAAAACTGAGAATATAATTCACAATTGTATGGATTCCAAAAACTTGGTAAAGTAAAGGCCAAAGTAAAGAAATCGTTTCGAGGACTAATTGTATTTTGAACACTCTTAATTAATTAACTTTAAAAAGTTTATATATTTTTTTCTTAAAAAATATAAACTAATAAAATTTGGATAAAAAACAATGAAACAATTTGAATTATTGCGGAAATATTTAATAAATTTAATTTACAAAGTTTAAAAAGGGCACATATATGGACAGACCGAATGAAAATTAGTATTTTCACCTGTTTTGTACGACCTGTGTCTTCTCAGGTATCACTTATAGAACTATGCCGATTTGTTATCTAGTAACATGGTCCTTGCCCTTCGACAAACGCCAGGACCAAAGTCGATATCTCTTTTCACTGCAGAGTTATGAATTTTTCATAGGATCGCACTGTTTGACCGTTTTTTATCGTTAATTCGATCAGATAAGATATTCCTATGAAAAATTCGTAACTCTGCCGTTAAGAGAGATATCGAAATGAATCCAGGCATTTGTCGAAGGGCAAGGCCCATGTTACTGGATAGCATTTCATATGCGATACCTGAAGATGGACAGACCGAATGAAAATTAGTATTTTCACCTGTTTTGTACGACCTGTGTCCTCTCAGGTATCACTTATAGAACTACTAGAACATTCTTTGTTCGTATTGCAAATAATTTGTTGAAAACACGATCGCATAAAACAAAATAATTTTTTCAATATATGAACAGGTTTTCCATGTTATGATAGCTAGCAATGTACCCCATCCATATAGCTTTTCATTTAAATGATAGGTAGTTCACAAAATTGTCACATACCATCATTGAACAGTTATAAAAACATTTTTACAACCAATAGAAAAACAACAATAGCAGTGATACCAATTTTAATATGAATTGCCAAAACCTTCAGTTATTATTTCGTCAAAACTTTCGAATAAATGCGCAAGAATGATTAAATTAAATAATGAAATGTTGCATCGAAGAATGAAAAGCAATCGTATATATACTACGAACAGAAATATAAATATATAGAAAATTAACTATATATATATTTCAATGCATAAATACGTAATGCATAGTGTGCTGTAATTAACTGTTAACATGGTAACTATAAATCTATATATATGAAAACTTAACAATTTAAATATAGCACAATCAAGGATGAATATGGAATATATTTTTTATACGTTTACAAAAAAAATAATAATGATTTACTTATTCATTAAATATAACATTTTTGTTTATTATCTACTTCTATTTTACAAAAAAAAAACCGTAGGCATTAATGATTGCCTTACCCATTGTGAACTTCCTCTTGTCCTTGCTCGCCATGGAAATTGAACGACATGCAAACAACTTACATAGCGCATGTAGCGGACCGTGCGAATAAATTGTGCGGCGCAGATCACATAGCGCGCAAAGCGTGACGTATGAACGCATCGCACGGCGGGCTTCGCGAGCCGCGCGATCACCTCGTTTTTATTGATACTATGAAAAAACAAGTCTTCTTCAGACAATTATTTCTTACAATCTGAAGATCATCTGTATAAAATCTGTGGGTTATTCGCAACGTGTGAACAACTCACACGGACTATGGATCGCGATGTGCGAACAAATTGTGCGAACAGCTCGTGCGCGTGCGAGCGTTCAAATCCGTGAGTGCCTTAAAAATGTCCCGAAGGGACATTTTTCGGGGGGTTTGGGGCGCCCCAACGAACGCCCCGCAGAGGCGCTTGTTATATATTTATATTTGATTGGCAAACGCTTTCGTCCTGTTGGGGGTCGAGACTGACTATCAAGGGTAACACCCTGTAGAATCATAGAAAATTATTTCAATTTCCCTACAGAATCCCCGGGCCAATGCCAGACCCAAGGAATGAATTTATGCTGATTGGTGTACCAAATATCGCCTTTCAAAATGAAGAAATCGATTTTTTTATCTTTATTCAACTGGCGTGACGGATATTTCCTTTACAGCACCTGCCCTCACACACAAGAGAGCAATAAAACTCACAGCGTTACTTTTACAGCAGGTTTCATAAGTATCCAAAAGTGAAACGTTACATCGTATACAGTGAGGCACATTTGACAGTCTACTGCAGTCAATAATTATTTATCTACTATGAGTAGACGATTCATTAACTATCGTTGATTAATTATATATGCTATCAGATTATCAATTAGTTAACAGTTAACAATCCGATACGCATTACTAATTAACAGTAACAATTAAAAGATTAACAATTGGTTTAGTCACAATTAATTTACGGTTTTTCTTTGTTATCACTAATTAATTGATAATGGACAATCGACAATAAGTGAATTTTGTTAACATTTTTTAAAATTGATACAAATTTTCGTATAACTCTGAATCTCGTCAAGTTGTTAAATGGATGCATCAGCTTGCACATGAAAAAGTTTAATGGGTGTCTTACTGAAAAGATCTGAAAATAAATGTTTCTTAAGAAATGCTGACTATAAGTTGGAGGAGATGCAAAGTTCCAATCCGAATCCAGCTGGATTTTTAAAAAGACGTCCTGTTTAGGATGGTCCTGCAACAGCCCTAGCGGCTCTGATGACTGATTTAAACTTCCAAATCGGGATCCGTCTGGATTCTTACAAGGACACCCTTTTTGGGGAATCCCTAACAAGTCGTGATCAGAATCCCATCGTAAGTCGGCATTTCCTAACAAATTTCTTCACGGAATAAGCTTTCTTTCAGCGGTGTTACCGCCGTGACGAATCTACCGAGTATTCTCAAAGTCTCCTATTGATTACTTTATTTCTAGCTGACAGTAATTCTTAATGAGCCATAGCTATGTAGATGTAAAGGAGCACTCTAACAAACAAGCGTGTTGTCAAGTGTATTGAAATATCCGCGTAGAAATTTGATCAGGTATGCCGTACGATTGATCAGGTCGTGATGAGAAAACGGTAAGGCATGCCATTTTATGGAAAGCCTCACCTGGGCCGGGTCTGGAGTACATATGGTCTGCATGACCAGGCTAGGCTACCGTTAATAAGATCAGGTCCAGATCAGGCATTGATCGGGCAGTCTTTGTGAATCGATAGTAAAGGAATTGAGCGGATATTCGGCTCCGGCCACAGTAAAGGTGTTATCAAGTCTGCCATACTGCTTCATAATAATTTTGTTAACTCAAGATATCTCTACAGCACTCTAAACATCTTGTTATTTCACTGTGGTTGAATAGTATTCCATTCCTAATTATCAGTATTCCATTCCGATACTAATTTCAAATAAATTCGTACATTTTTTACAGTCGATGTGAATTTTTTATATAATTTTCTTACGTTGGAAAAAATATTTATGAAATCTTGCAACGAACTTTGGATATTTGAATAATTTAATAAGTTAATAAATAACTTAAATAATTCAAACGATTTAATAAAAAATATTCCCTGATTATTTGTTGAACATTTATTTTTCTATTTTGAAACGAATCTTTGTTTTTAAACCCGCGTGAGTTAGTGGGAGTCGACGGGATTCAAAAAAATTTTAATTTGTTTGGGTGACTCATGGTAGAGTTTTTTTTTAGGAGGGGAGAAAGTCTCAGATCGGCCTTTCTTCCAGAAAGTCTGCAGACTGAAGGCTTATTTCATCATCGAACTGAGGATGTGAAGGAATGGCTGAATGGTTTAAACGTTGGTTTCTTCTAACACTCGATGGCCCTAGCACCATGGTAGTTACGGCTACAGCGATACTATTGCAGTGAGAAATTGAAGATGCCAAATGAGATCTCCTATTCTTCAGTGGACCAGGCTGCAGTGTAGTTACGGCCACTGAAAAGTCGATGTAATGAAAAATAGAAGATACTGAAGAACGTGAGAAAAGGGAGGGGAGAGAGAAATGAAAAGAAGAAGAGAAAAAAGTGGAAGTCAGAAGGTAACTAACGCTACTGCCTCTTATGACTAATTAGGACGAGTTTTTTATAACCTTCACGCATCGGTGACGTGGAGAGAAGCTCTAGAGGAAAGAAAATTAACGAAAGGACTAGAAGAGTCGTATCCTATGATTTTAATCTAGATGCTAGTCTTCGTGTCCAAGCTTGGGTATCGCGTAGTCGTCCAACCTATCCTCGTTCACTAATTATCGCTAATTGTTTAGGCGACGTGGTCTAGCTTGCCAGAACCACAGCACGAGTTAGGAAAAGCCTTTTACCTATAGGAGCTGGGCTAGATTAAGATCATACAGGCGTCGACGCAATATCGAGACCGTGTATGGATGAGATGGGCTGTCTCAAGGAAGTCACGGTGTCGAAGCAGTATCGAGGCCTTGGCTTGTAAGGAGATGGGCTTTCTCTTAGGATATTCTTCAAGTGTCAGAGTAGTACTGAGGCTTGTTGAATTTGAAGATTTGTAACCGGTAAAGGTAGGATGATAAAAGGTACTCCTTCGCTTCGCGCGCGGGTTTATATAGGCGGTCAGTGGTGCCACGTGACGGGACGGTAGCTGATTACGTTTTTCCACCTTGCGTCTGTGTCAGATTGCGTCCCTAGTTGTACTCTATCCCAGCTTACACAAATGTCCAACTTACCTCGATCTCAAGCTGACCGGTCCTTTTGCCGATGGCTAAGCCGGGTCGCGGTCGGTTTCCTACCTCTGTGTCAATTTACGTCGGTCTCATCTCTCACCATTTCTCACGTCGTTCGAGCTAGGCCCAGTTTGCGTCATTTTCAACTGTCGTCGATTCTTACTTACAGCACTTGCAATTCGAACCGATTTCAGTGATCCTCATTGCTGCCGGTTTCAAACAAGGTCGATAACACGCGCTTCAAAACAAACTGCTCTAATAATACTGCGGGCATTCTTACATCGACAGTGAATCGTGATTCCATACAATGGTAAGTAGGTAAATATTTTGTGTTAATATTTTTATATGTTATTAAAATTATTTATTTGTAAATCATAATGACCAATTATGCTTTACAAATAAAGAATATTAATAACGTATAAAAATATTAACACAAAATATTTATCTGTGATAGTATTGTACCATTTAGAGCAGTTTGTTTTTGGAGCGCGTGTTATCGATGTTGTTTGAAACCAGCAGCAATGAGGATCACTGAAATCGGTTCGAACTGCAAGTGCTGTAAGTAAGAATCGACGACAGTTGAAAATGACGCAAACTGAGCTTAGCTCGAACGACGTGAGAAATGGTGAGAGATGAGACCGACGTAAGTTGGCACAAAAGCACGAAACCGACCGCGACCCAGCTTAGTCATCGGCAAAACGACCGGTCAGATTGAGATCGACGTAAGTTGGACAGGACGCAAGCTGGTCTGAACTCTGTCCAACCCGACGATTTTCCAAAATCGGTCTTGAGTTCGTCGTGGTAAAATGAGATCGACGTAAGTTGAACATTTGTGTAAGCTGGGACAGAGTACAACTAGGGACGCAATCTGACACAGACGCAAGTTGGAAAAACGCAATCAGCTACCGTCCCCCGCGTGACCCGTGATGACGTAGGTGCCGCGTATAGGAGAGCCGTCGCGCGGGGTTTGTCTCGTGGTGGGGATGGTGGGGAACTCGCCGATGCGCGAGCGCGGGATATCGGTATGGCGGTATACCTCCCGAGGATGTTAATGAAGAGTTGTAGATCGCGGAGCGGGTCGATACTTCGTTCCGTTACAATTTATTATAATTTTGTTTTTACATTACTGTTATCCAAAACCAATGTTCCTAGCATCTTACACATGGCAGCATTTTACCGGTTTTTATCTCATTATAAATTGTTCGAAATTGTCACTGAATTTAATTTTTTGCCGGGAATGCATGTGTACTGGCACTGTAAAAGTATATACAGTCGTGTACATACTTCTTCCGGAGCTTAAAAGCAAATCTGATATTAAGTTGCTCAAGTTCAGGATAGCGGAGTTGGTTAAGGTGCCGCCATTGCAATCTTCATTGGCAAGGTCGCTGGTTCAAATCCGACCATGGGTGAAACAAAAATTATTTTTTCCGTGATTTGCATTATAGTAACTAGTTAATTTAATACGTAAAACAAATATAAAAGGTGGACAAGTCCGATAAAATAATATTAATAAATAAAATATATTTATTATACTTTGCTTAGGGGGCAATCAGGCACTTTGATAAGGCCGTGATCAGGCAGCCTGTTCATGCCTTATCAATCACAACGTTACATTTCGTGTAAGGCCCTTCTCATGCTGCCGTACTATATAACCTGATGAGGTTATATAGTATATAACCTCAATAAATATAACCTGACGAGGCACTTCGGCAGGCCTGTTAAAGCCCGTGAGGCCGTAGCTGAATTTCTTCCTGTGTAATTCACAACACACATTTTACATGCGCTGCGCCAACCAAATGCATTAATAAAAATACGTGTTGGTTGGCTTGCGTGTTGAAACAACACACTTGCACTGCATTTTTCCTCGATTCCCCGTACAACACACTTCTTAGTGTTTTGCTATAGTACGCGCCTATTGGAATGCACGTTATGTGTATAATTTCCATGTATTTCCACATGAACATCTCACTTGGTGTACAGGTACACGCTAGGTATATTACACACTTGATAAAAGAATACGCTAGGAAATCAACAGACTTGCATATGCGTTTGATTCAATCGCAATAGGACAGATTCGTATATCGCACAGGACGACCATGGACAGTCCGCTCGATATTTTCCAGTGTCGTATGTGCTATTTTTAAACTATGTCTGATAATCAGCTATTGAAACACATTGTCCAACATCATCAATTTGATGCGTCGTTTAAAGTGCAGTGCAACCAATATGGGTGTTGCGCAACGTTTACAAATTAGAAGTCTTTCAAGCAGCGTCTGTTTCGAAAGTATCCTCACGTCGATATTAACGAAGGAGCTGCAAACATCCCGGTTGAGGACAGAGATAATGCGGTTAAGATAGAAGGTAAATCATTGTAATTAATTTGTGAGATGATTCACAGTTCAAATGTCAACATGTATTGGAGGAGGGGAGTTGAACACGCCTAAAACCTTGTGAAAAGTAGCGATATGCGTGAATGCGTTTAAGGCATGTTGAAACAATGTACGTAATGCGTGTAAAATTGACACACTTGGATATATGTTAAGAATTAAGTTGCGCTTTAGGCATGTAAAAAAATACTACACGATTGACACGCCTAAAGCGTGTTGAAACAACACGTTTCTTTTTAGAGTGCAAAACGACATTTCAATGTTATAATATATCTATGATTTGATTATTTGTGGATACATTCAGATTGCTTCCGGAAGCCTGAGACGTTAAAAAAATATTGAGAAGTCAACGGTCTCACGGTAAATACGGACAAAACTAAAATTGTTGCTTTTAATATGAAAGAATGCCAAAAGACGAGACACCTCAAATATAAGGAGGCGCCATTTTTATTACTTTATGCAATACAAACTATTTGTCCGTAAGAATATATCCTGGTAGGTATTTAACCGAGCAGTTCATAAACCGGCGAACTACGGTAGTCGAGAAATGAGACACTTAACGCGATGAAGGTATGCGTGATAAACGTGAGAACCATACATTACATTATACTACATTACACCGATAATTACTGTGAAATTATCATCCTTTTGATGATCATATTTCAGCATCCGTCGAACAGTTATGATCGGAGGATGCTGATCGTAACTGGACACGGAGGAAAGCTTCCGAATTTTTTAGTAAAAATGTCACAAAAATTCTGATCCTATGCTGCGTCTCCGAAATAATCGAGAATGAACGGGAAATTTTCACTTCCGGTATACTGAAATCTAAATACACGGTAGCATCGTTAAAGAAATATATATATATAGTTTTTAAAAGTTATTGTCGTCGAGACCCTACGACGTCGGTGGATTATTTACAAGGGATTTTAACGAAGTAATTTTATTAAAAGCAAATATGTACGAATAAAAATGTCACGCGAAGGACATGAGTTCTCAATATGCCATTAGCAAATTGTTTCAATGACATTCATACATTTTTTCGGTTTTTTCATTGTTCTAGGAGTGGAATGACTATAAGCTGAAATGGAATCCCGAAGAATACGGTGGGGTGGACACACTTCACGTGCCCTCGGAACACATATGGCTGCCTGACATAGTTCTTTACAACAAGTAAGTCTCTAATCACTTTTCTATTAAACAGCTATAAATTCTAAATAAAGCACTGTTACGTCCGGGTAACATAAATGAATTGCCCTATTTTTGACCTTAGCAAAGGCTAATTAGTCTGGGAAACGGGCTACGGAGATTGACCGAATTATTAAAGAAATGAGCATAAAAATTTGGATGCTGAATCTTATTTTATTTATTTATTAGAATTACTTGTTACACTGTTCAAGTTTTTTCTCATAAATTAATCGTCGAGGATCATTCTCAGAAATCCTCGATGGATGTAAGATTTTTATTACAAACTCGATTTTCTCCAAACGATATTGAATGGAATTAACGCTGTGACCAAAAAGGTTTTGAATGAATTCCTCAGTGAAGTATCTGTGTTTACGACTCCTGGAGTATCCACTATATTCGGCAGATATTTTCCGGAGGTAATTCTTGCGTCCGCCCGAACGACGTTTTCCCACTATAAAAATGATTGTGACTTTGTAAGAAAAGAATTTACCCGTTCAGACTACGCGAACCTCAGGATTAGAAGGAATAGTGAGCTCGCGGTGGTCCGCGCAGCAAACTGCATTTGGTAGGAACGAGAATTCGCGGCGGTCCGCGCAATTCTCTGATTTGAGTAAGGAAGAAAATATCCGGTGAACTCGGGGTGGTCCGCGCAGTTCGATGGATTTGTTGGAGAGTGAGTGAGTTCGCGGCGGTCCGCGCAACTCACTGAGTTTGGAGGATTGAGGAGTTCGCGGCGGTCCACGCAACTCTGAGTTCGAAGGATATGATGAGGAGCTCGCGGTGGTCCGCGCAGCTCAAAGAAAATTCGAAGATACGTTGAACTTACTTTTACTTTGAAAATCTTGAATAGATTCTGGTAGAGCTGTACAATTCTTAACCCGATCCAGGGAGGTTGAATATTTTACAGGAACTTATTTTTAAGCATAAATTTCGTCCTTATATACTAGTTCATTCTCTATCTTTTTCTACGCGTAGATGTCGGAGAGGGTGAGTTTTTCTTAGCTCATTGGCCCTCAGGCTCCCCGTCTCCCACTTCCTACTTTTCCGGAAGGATGGGAAGGACCGCTCTTATCTCTTACGTAGTTTTTGGGTCCGAGCATTCCCCTTCCCTTTCTCACACCCCGAGACTCTATGTTTGCGCTCGGTGTTTGCGTGAAGGGAGCTGCTCGATCCTGGATCCTATACGTGGTGGCGTTACGGGGATGTAACAGCACCTTTGAATAATTTGTCAATCATATGCTCCTTAACAGATAGTTATCGTTATCGTTATCGTTATCGTTATCGTTATCGTTATCGTTATCGTTATCGTTATCGTTATCGTTATCGTTATCGTTATCGTTATCGTTATCGTTATCGTTATCGTTATCGTTATCGTTATCGTTATCGTTATCGTTATCGTTATCGTTATCGTTATCGTTATCGTTATCGTTATCGTTATCGTTATCGTTATCGTTATCGTTATCGTTATCGTTATCGTTATCGTTATCGTTATCGTTATCGTTATCGTTATCGTTATCGTTATCGTTATCGTTATCGTTATCGTTATCGTTATCGTTATCGTTATCGTTATCGTTATCGTTATCGTTATCGTTATCGTTATCGTTATCGTTATCGTTATCGTTATCGTTATCGTTATCGTTATCGTTATCGTTATCGTTATCGTTATCGTTATCGTTATCGTTATCGTTATCGTTATCGTTATCGTTATCGTTATCGTTATCGTTATCGTTATCGTTATCGTTATCGTTATCGTTATCGTTATCGTTATCGTTATCGTTATCGTTATCGTTATCGTTATCGTTATCGTTATCGTTATCGTTATCGTTATCGTTATCGTTATCGTTATCGTTATCGTTATCGTTATCGTTATCGTTATCGTTATCGTTATCGTTATCGTTATCGTTATCGTTATCGTTATCGTTATCGTTATCGTTATCGTTATCGTTATCGTTATCGTTATCGTTATCGTTATCGTTATCGTTATCGTTATCGTTATCGTTATCGTTATCGTTATCGATTGGTAGTAGTCCCGAGTTCACGGATCGGACTCCTCAATGCCGACTGAAAATGTATTCTGATGATTGAAATGTGTGAAGATAAAAAAACGAGAAAAAAGGAATTGTAGGATGATAAAAACCGCATTCAAAAGTCGCGCAGATCGATACAAATATTTTTTATTGATTATTAATATTCTCTATTCAAGGTTGGCTGAACATTAGCAGCCAACATTGGGGCAACGTCGTTCGATAACGTTGGGCCGATGTTATCATCCCGACGTTAATTGGTAGTCAGGCTGACATTGGCGACCGGAGTCGGGTCGACATTCTAACTCAGGCCGTCATAGTTGGTTTAATATCAGTTCGGCTCTAAAACCGCACCTGGGTATTGTGACCGCCAACTTTTACCCGAACTTTCCAAAGATTAATTTTTGGCCCCCAACGACGTGCTGCTCGACCGTTTTAATTTTTACTTGGGCGCCAGCCGATTACCTGATTAATCGTGATGATCGGTACCGATGTTGGAGCGAGCACGCTCTCTCACTGCTCCGGCAGCTCCAGCTAGGCGAGAGTAGAGGGGTGTGAACGGTGAAAATTTGCCCAAACACGAAAAATAGATAAAGGTGAAATATCCGGTCGAAGCTACTCGATTTATTCCGATCCGTCGAAAAAAACCGTAACCTAAATTCAAGATATAATCATCAAACCCGAAAGGGATGATGAATAAATTAAGCACCAAATGGAAAATTATCCACCGGTAATAATAATTAGCCGTCAGGTGAAAAAGGTTGATGTACAGAGGCGACTGTACGGTACAAGTCAACCCCGCGAGGCTCGGTATCCTGACCCGCAAAAATGCAGCTAAAGATATCGGCAGAACGCTCCTCACGGTTCTCGAACATAAGGCTTGCATCTACGACGCGTGTCACGATATAGTCCAGTGATATAGTCCAGTGTTGAGGTATGGAAAAACCGAGACCCGTTTATTTGAGATTGAGAGAAGGTGCAAGTAATAAACGAGACAACGGGCTGTTCAGTTGAACAAACGATAATAGTTTTATTTGAACTTACCATATGGTTCTCGTAGCTCGACTCGAGGAAGACTGAGCAACGCGCGGCACGCTTGCCGAAACATCAACAACAGAATAACATCTCATAGCAACATGTAGCAACGCACAAGCGCCGAGCGCTCGTCTAGAAAAATATGACAGGCTTACTTCAACATCCAGGAGGATCATAGATGACATTATTAATGAAGGAATTAATAGAAAACGCAATGATGAATAACAAATATGAAAGATGGTGAGATATTTTGGGGAATTATTAAGAATAAATTCGGACACATAGAGTAAAGTCAAGCATGTGTAATAATTATCGAGTCAAATCGTCACGATAAAGATAGAAATAATGGGTTGAAAATACAGAAAATTATGGATAGTAGGAAAGAAATGTAAAACGGTTTATACGAAAATTCAGGGAAAATAATCAGATAAATGTTAAGATAAAATTTATGTCAACCATTGTTAACTTCGCAACGAAAGTTCGTACAGTTTTCGTTCAAATTTGTATGTTCATAAAATTCGCGATAAAATTTAAGTATGAACAAATAGAAATGTCAAAATTATTATAAAACTACGAAATTAGGAATATGTAATTAATGAATCAAAGAAAGGAATCAGGTGATAAGAATGGGGAGACGAGGCGCAGGTGAGACAGTGGTGACGCGGGGGTGTCCGGCACCGAGGTTATTTACTTGCGCGCCCCCGGCCCACTCGGCACTTCTTCGCGACCGGGGCAAGGACCTCAAACTTGCATTGTACTTAGAGCCATTAACAAAGAACTTGTAAAATCAACTTGAAAATATCTTCAAATATCAGTCCTCATTTTAATTCTGTTTGAATAAATCATTCATATCTTTCGAAATCATTCCATCGAATGTGAGTATATACCTCCTAAGAATAATTTAATCGTCGAAATCATCAATCCACATCGTTGACATGCGCTTCTGGAATCGACCATCTTCATTAGCCGATTCTGATTCGGATATTCGATATTTTGGAAGGACGTTTGGAGGTCGATTATCATTGTTTGATTCTGACTCGAACAGTCATCCGAATTCTGGGAAGGACGTTCCATTTCGAGATCGATTACGTCATTTTATCGTTCAATTCATTCGATCATTCATTCTGAGGTAAAACCATTGAACTTGAATCGTAAGTTTAATGCATGATCACCTTCAACATTCATTCATTCTGAACATTCATTCATTAACTGAAGGGTTTGAATTTTCAACGCGTTACAGAAAAACCCTGACTTGGAAAAATAATTTTTAACAAACACAAAAGATTTGTTCCAAATAACCATCAATAAAATAAATCAGTCGATGGAAAATAAAAGGATAATCATGGGTGAAGTATAAAATACTTTCAAACGGCTAGAAAAAATTACCGCGGATGAGTCTAGGAAAAAAGACGAAGAAAAATCGTAACGGGCCAATTACTCCCTGCTAAAAAGAACGCATTTACCGGCCGGACTGTACCGCTGTCCGATCGTCACCGCCGCGCGAAGGGCGATGTTCCGCCACGCACACTCGGACACACAATACCGGCGTGCAGGCTACACCTCGCAAACTCTTCTGGAGCGGTACGTCACAAAAGATGAGAAAACGACATTAACCGACGATCCAAAAACAAAGAAAATGAGGCGGTTGCCCCGAGATCCGCCAATCACAATATCGCGATGCCTTTTCGACGTCCTCAGCCGCGAAGGAAGGCCTACGATTATTCGCCCGCACCGACTCGAAACCGGCACGTCGCGAAACAGACACACTTTCCTCCGCTCGTCACAATTAAATCACTCGCAGGCGATCTCCTTGATTTTACCGTACCGGTGCGGCGAGATGCCGTCCAATTCCCGGCACTTATGATCCCCGAAATACGAACAAGGATAGAAAAAGAGTTCCCCAAGAAATTAAGACACGACAAATAATCGATGGAAACATACGCATGAGTTTGCCCGGGACGGAACTCCACGCCGCGATCGAGTCGCGGGCACGCTCGATAATACTGCGCGTAAAACCGGTGCACGAATGCGCGTCGGTTAATTATTTTTCCCGAGAAACAGAAGTCTTACCACGAGAACTGATGAAAACAGGAATAGTCCTTGCCGGTACCGATTGCATCCGTCCTTCCAAAATATCCGGAAAGGAAATATCCGCCGAATGGCTCGGTAAAACCCCCTCGGGTGACTCGTACCACGGGAATCTCCACGGGATCTCCACGAATCTCTCGATTAGCGATGCGAGGTTATCAGAGAATCAGTCAATTTACGGTCAATTTACGATCAATTTACGATCAATTTACGATCAATTTACGGTCAATTTACGGTCAATTTACGGTCAATTTACGGTCAATTTACGGTCAATTTACGGTCAATTTACGGTCAATTTACGGTCGATTTACGGTCGATTTACGGTCGATTTACGGTCGATTTACGGTCGATTTACGGTCGATTTACGGTCGATTTACGGTCGATTTACGGTCAATTTACGGTCAATTTACGGTCAATTTACGGTCAATTTACGGTCAATTTACGGTCAATTTACGGTCAATTTACGGTCAATTTACGGTCAATTTACGGTCAATTTACGGTCAATTTACGGTCAATTTACGGTCAATTTACTGTCAATTTACGGTCAATTTACCTATCGAAAAATTACCTATCGAAAAATTACCGATTTATTTGTGACCGAATATCAAATTCACCGTCACTTTTCGGACTGCTTTTAGCTCGAATTATCGATAATCGAACTATGTCATATACTCGCTATTATAAATCGTGAATTGGTGAACAGTGTACAATAAAGAAGCGATTGCTGTATTAAAGATATGTGATACATAGGTTATAATCAGAAAAAAATTAAAAAATAAACTACATTTCTGTTTATTCTATATATTCAGGTGAGCATGTGTTTTTATAACAAAACGTGAATACTACTCTTTTCTTGTTCTTATCATAACTGGAAACGTCACCTGTTAATTTTTTTTTCTTTGTAGTGTATATTTATGTATGAGAAAATTTGTGACCAATTTGTGAGCGAAAAAAAATGACCGTCATTTCACAACTATATAGGCGTTTTGGCCAATTGACCGTCATGTGTGACCGTCAATCGACGCTGAAAAAATGACCGTCATTTTCACATTGAAAAATGGATTTAAAAAATGACGTCAATTGACGGTCATTTTTTGGTCAATTGACAGATCGACAAAATGACGGTCATTTCGCATCCCTACCCCCGATTAATCGGCACGAACAAATGGCACACGGCGAACACATGCGTCGTATCTCCGTTGCTTCACAGAAGAGAGAAGAGTCCCGACCTAATTTTCGGAGTCGTGCTCGCTGCCTCGCTCGCGCTCTCCCTCGCTCCTCACTTTCACCCAAATATTAGCCGGTGTCCGGTACCTGGCGCCTCTCCCGACAATGCCTATCTCGCGTAACTAATTCGATGAGCGCGACCAATATTTATATACGTTGCTTATCAATTAGATGTGCCGTGCGTCGAAGCTCGGCATCTCTCGTCGGTTCAGCGGTAGCGGATGACCTCGTTGACTACATGCGTCACCGAGGTGCGCCTTTAGAGCCGGACTGACGTTGGACCAACTATGACCGCCTGAGTTAGAAAGTCGACCCGACTCTGGTCGCCAACGTAGGCCCGTCACATTGCCCCAATGTTGGCTGCTGATGTACAGCCAACGTTGAATGGAAAATATTAATAAACAATACATTTTGTGACGTGATTTTTTGGGGTATCCCGTCTCAGGGTCGTTCCGACCAGTTTCGAATATTGAATTCATGAAAGACTCGGCTGCGCGAGTATCGGCATGGAATTATTTTTGTTTCTTGTTCTCGGATTATGGTTATCGTTACGAGGAAATGGGTTTTCCAAATTAACTATCTCTGTGGTTAAAGTTATCTGATATTTCTGTTTTGAATCTGCGCTTCACGTTGTGTTAAAGGTGGTAGATACCGTGGTTCAGGGCCAATATAACGCGCCACCCGGTATATCTATCGCACGCCTTACGGCGAGTCTCTGGGTTAGCACATAAGCTCGAGTGGAATCCTCGACGCTCCATTGGTCGAGATTATAGGGCGAACTGGTTCTATTTACGTTTCCGTTGGAAGGCCGTCGGCGGTTGGGCTAGCGATCACCCAACTCCACGGATTGCCAGATCGCGTGCTATCTTCACGTTTTGTTCTTCTTGTTTAATTTTAATTCCGTTCTTTTCGACCCTATTATCTCTGGAGAGTGCGTTCCCGAGACAATCACCGCAAGCGTTGAAATTCGCAAATCTAATATCGTCATTAATGAAATTTAAAGGAAAACTCATATTGGCTACGTTCAGTCCCGCTCATCCTCGATTCCAGATTACGCTAGGTAACCGCCATGTCGCGTCGCCCCGAGTGCCTGCCGCGCATGGTGGGGGTACCGTTGAGTCGCGATCTCGCGAGCTCGCCAGAGCTCGTTAGATCCCGACGGGCCTTCGGCCCGGACAGACAGCTGTCTTGCTCTCTCTCCCCTCTCGCTACCGACCTCCTCCCCCTCAGCTATCTTGGGCTACCGTGACCTATTGTTACCGAGACCTATGGTACGTCTATGTGTTACCTTTCAGTTACCTCAGCGCTATCGTTACCGTTATCGATAGTTACGAATCGTTACCATAGTATAGATTAGGGGCCATAATAAGGTTCGCTCTCGTTTAATTCACGCTTGGAGAACTTATAGAGTCATTTTCCGATCTTCGTGTTCTCGTTACAGCGTTATCGGATAATTACGAAAATGCGATCTCTCCGTAAGACATTAATTCGTATACTTCCGCGTTTCCGCTACCGCCTCGCTAATACCGTTCTATTTTGAGGAGCTCTCTCCGCGTCAGAATCGTTCCAATTTGTGAGCTCTGTTGTTACCGATTCTCTGAGTTACGATCGCTATCGTGAGCTGTCGACCATCTGTATCCGATTTGGTTACCGTCTGTACCATAGTTTATTGAGATTATTTGAGGAATAAAATCTAGACCATGTGCCAGTATAAAAATTATTTCGAGTTTTGATTTCGGTACGACCGACTCGAGAGCTAGGAACGCCGTCCACGTCCTCTCTCCACAACCGACACACTGAGCGAATCGGGTATACCGTACACCAGCCTCTCTGTTTCCGAAGCCGCAGTTTCGTTATTAGTATTTGTTTCTTGAGTCTTCGTTTTAGGATTACGGTTACGTTTCGCGGGTTGTCAATTCCGCCGTTGAATTAAAAATTGACTGGCGCCCAATGGCTCTCGCGGCAACGGGAACAGAGGGGCCAGGGCGAAGGCACACCGGGATGTAAAAATCCCTGTTGCAAATGGCGCCCAACGTGGAGCCCCCTCCTGGTAATCGAGTGGTCGAGTTAATTGTTTAGGTTCGTTGAGTAGGTGCCATGGTTCGGTTTAAAAAGTTTTTGGTACAGACGAAGGTTGAAAATTTGAAAGTTATCGGAAAACACCATATAATGTTACCGAAATTTCGGGAGTTGCTGAAAAAGTTGTCGTTATCGAATTTATTTGCTCGTTATCGAACTTATTTTGTCGTTATCGAATTTATTTGCTCGTTATCGAACTTATTTTGTCGTTATCGAATTCATTTGCTCGTTATCGAACTTATTTTGTCGTTATCGAATTTATTTTTATTGTCGCCGAAGTTATTGTATCATTATTGCATTCCTTCTTGTTGTTACCGAATTTATTTCCGGCGTTACCGAATCCATTTTTGGCGCTACCGATTTTAATTTTTTTGTGTTACCGGAAGTTGGGGTTGGTACAAAAATGTTGGGTCGTCGTCCAAGATTTCGTGTTTTTACGGAAATTTCGCGTTGTTACTGAAATTTTCGATCGTTGCCGAAACCTTAAATCGCTACCGATAATTTATGAATTACCGGATTCTGGCGTATGTTATCTAAAATTCATGCCGCTACCAAGACGTTACGTCCGTTATCGAAACACAGGATTTCGCGGCGAGATTCGCGCTAATTTTGGTCATCAATCGAGAGCGCGGTATCGCCTTCGAAAACAATTTTTTGCCCTTGCCTACAAACGTTCTCGTTAGCGACGACAACAGTCGAGAGTAGTCGATACAAACAAACAAAAAAATAATGATAAATACATATCCAACCTCGTGCTATCTGCGTTAACATGTGCTCTCTCGCTCTGATAAATGCTCGCCGAAATCGAGGCTCCTCGCCGTACAAAAAAAAAATATACATATATATGTTTGGTACGTCGGAACCCAAACGCGAGTTTGGCATTGTTCTCGGAGTACGGTAGTATATTCATTACCGAGAGGCTTAGCTCCCGTATCTGTTGTTCTCGTTACTACCTGGGTAAGCGCTGTTTACATGCCGAATTTGAGTCCGAGGGAAGATGTAAACATCGAAGCCCTTGGACGATTCGTGCCCTTGGCCGCGTAAAGTCCCGCGGAGGGGGGACGAAACGAAGAATTCGTCCACGTGAGGGGAGGAATCTTCGGAATTCCAAAATTTGGGGGAACCCCCCTCTCACCTGCTCTCGCGTGGGGTGGTCAAGGAGCTCGCAGTACTCCGACTAAACGATCACTTGTCTGCGAATCATCGAGAGCTCCAGAACAATTACCGAGCTACCCCAACACATCCCAGACCAATTACCGAGCTATCTTAGTCAACCAGATCTCGAACTTATTCATATAGTGCAGTGACGTTACCTAGTTATCGTGTTATCGAGTGAGATAGTGAATCAACGGAGGAGACAGAGTGAAGTCAAGCAGTCATCCTTCCTCGAGGTTTGGCCGACCCCAGCAAGGAGTGAGTACGCTTTTACGATTCTCTGCCCACTGTATTTCGTGCGTACACAGGTTAACGCCACAGGGCTTCGCTTTAGATCCGACTAACCCGTCCCCGCTTTTGTGAACTATATTTTGATACGAAACTGCTATAGCCGATAATTAGGCGCTTCGTATTCACGTTATCGATTATTTTGTCGCTGCAGTTACCTTTTCGATTCTTTTACGTTCCCGTATACACGTTACCTTTTCGAATTATTTTACGTTCTCGTATATTCGTTAACCTTTCTGCGGTATCTTACACCCGTGTATATTCGTAACTCTTGAATTCTTTCACGCTCTCGTGCATCCGTTACCTTTCGGGTTCGCTCTGCTCTCTTACCTCCGCTACCTTTCGATTTCGGTGTTCTCTTCATTACAAACGCGTACCCCCTATTAATAACATCACGATGAGCGATAAAGGGGAATCGACAGGGGCTATAAAAAAGGTTCGTCAGGTGCCCGATCCGGATGATCAAGACCTGCTGGGAGCCCTCGGTGGCCTCGGCATAACCCCGGCCGATCCTCCGTCCACCCCCGCGACTCAGTTATCGCAGTCCGTACAGACCGACCCGTACGACGGACCCTCTCTTCCCGTCACGACTAAAAAGCGCGTTAGTAGTCGCCCAAAGAAAAATACGATACCGGAAGTCACTATCACGCGGGATACTCCGACTCTAACTCCGCACGGGCTCCCTCCGAATTTACCCGTGGAGAACGGTCCAACCGAGGACGATGCGTGGTCGATCGCGTCCAGCTACGCTTCGGTGGGACAGCCGAATGGCTATCGACGACGCGCACCACCACCGGCCGTGCCGATTCAACCGGCCACACTTACGGATCCGCGTCACCGAGTCCGTCCTCATCCTACCGATTTTCAATTTTCCGATGACGAATTCGAGACGCGAACAAGTCGACCGCTAACTGCCGCATCGTTGTTGAATATTATGAAGCGTTGGGATCTCGCGTTTTCAGGACGGAAAGGAGAGGACGTCGAAGATTTTTTAATGAGAATCGATGAGGGACGCGCCTTCTTACCGATCCGCGATATTGAGCTACTTAAAGCTATTCCCTTCTTCCTTCGCGCCGGTGCTCTCGTTTGGTACCGCGGACACTCGCAAGCATTTAATTCATGGGAAGCGGCGAAAGCGGCATTCCGACGCTATTACGCCGATCCGGACTACCAAATCGCGTTGCGAGAAGAAATTGCCGATCGCACTCAAGCTGATGGTGAGGGTGTAGGAGATTATATCGCGTGTATGAGGGGACTGTTCTCGCGCACCTCCCCGCGTTGGGATGAACGGGAACAAGTGCGTTACGTACACCGGAACCTGTTATCGGAGTATCGGCTCGTGTTACCGTTAACCGATCAGACGACCATGGATGATCTCGAGATAGCCGCGATGCGACACGAGAAAATTTTTGAAAGTATGGGTACTCGACGACCACCCCCCAAGCCGGAACACTCGCTGTGTCCAAGCTTCGCGTTCAGGGGAACTTCAACACCGGGAAATACCTTTCACCACAATCATCGGCGTCCCTTCATTACGGCTCACGCCACTCGCGACGACGAGGAGTACGCTCTGAACAAGATCGACGTCGAGGACGCACACGATGCCGAGTACCTCGAAGTAGCACGCGAGACCCGTCCATATTCAGGACCACCGAGGGTCCCAGCCGCCTCGCGACGCATACCCGCGACGAACAACCCTGCGGCACCACTCGCGTGGAAAGCTTTGCTGCAGACTCCGAAGCTACCTGCCGATTCTCGCGTTCAGAATGCTCCACGAGCTCCTGTACGCCATCCGGCTGCACCGAGACCGGGTAACACCCCGCGTGAGAACCGCGCGCCACCGCCGAGACCGAATCTCGTGCCGCCGAACAACCCCGGGCCGCTACCGGTCGCGAGAAATACCGGTTGTTGGAACTGTCATAAAGAGGGTCATCGTCACCGCTTTTGCCCCGAACCACAACGTGTGTTCTGTTACGGGTGTAGCCGATCGGGCTACACGACGAAAACCTGCCCGTTCTGCCACCCGGGAAACGGGAATTGAGGCGTGTAGATCCGGTATACGTGCCTCCCGCGCTCACGCAACCGGCAGTCTATTATTCGTGTTCTCTTGCACCCATGGTTACTCCACCCAAGTTACCTACGATCGACCGAATGTTACCTCAAAACGATATCGCCGCTAACGTGTCATCGGGATCCGAGCTGCTATCTTTTTACGCCGATATCATTATCAACGGATTTACCGTACGAGCATTAATCGATTCCGGCGCTACGAAATCGTTCGCGGGAATCGCAGGGATAAAATTGTTCTCTCGTGTAGGCATTGCGCCGTGTAGCGTTCCGAGGCGCCGTGTCGTCATGGCCGCAGGTCAGGTTGACTACGTGAATCAGTCGTCGACTATCAGCGTTCGTTTGCGAGATCGGGAAACCAAAATCACCGCGTACTGGATGCCACCCCTTTCCGAGGACTTCATCCTCGGTTTGGATTTTCTTCGGGAAGCGCGCATGGTAGTCGATTTCTACGCGCAGACTTGGTGCTATCGGGATGAGCCCAATGAATCGTTCTCATTCGTACCGGCCGAATCGCTCTCTCGCGTTATCATGTGCTGTGGACTTCGCACGCTCGAGCCAACGGAGTCCGAGCAACTCGCAAAGTTTTTAGCCCTCGAGTTATCTCCACCTTCTGATAAACCCGGTGTTACCTCGCTAACGTCACATCACATCGATGTCGAGGGCCATGCCCCGATCCGACAAAAGCCTTACCACGTGACTCCGGCGATCCGCGATAAAATCTGGGAGGAGGTCGACGTGATGCTCCGCGATGGCATCATTGAACGCTCAAAAAGTGGATGGTCCAGCCCGATCGTAATGGTCAAGAAACCTTCCGGAAAATACTGTTTCTGTATCGACTTCCGAAAAGTTAACGCGGTAACGAAACGGGACGCGTACCCGATCCCCAATATGACGGGCATATTGGACGAATTGCGGCAGGCGCACTTTATAACCACGCTCGATTTAAGCCAGGCTTATTTCCAAGTTCCCTTAACTCCTGATTCACGAGAGATAACCGCGTTCATAGTTCCCGGTCGCGGACTTTTTCATTTTACGCGAATGCCGTACGGGCTAACGAACGCGCCGGCTACGTTTCAACGACTCCTCGACCGCCTCGTGGGTAATGATATGTATCCTCAGGTCTTTGTGTACCTCGATGATATCATTATCATTACGAGGACGTTTACCGAACACCTTACTTGGCTAAAATCCGTTTTGGATCGCATCCAAGCCGCAGGGTTATCCATTAATCAGGACAAGAGCGAGTTTTGCTGCTCGCAAGTTCGTTATCTCGGGTTCTTAGTGAATCGCGAAGGATTATTGGTAGACCCGGATAAAATCGCTGCCGTCGTCGAGTATCCCGTGCCGCGAACGCTCAAGCAGGTCCGCCGATTTCTCGGTACGGCCTCATGGTACCGCCGATTCATCCCAAAGTTTGCGACTCTCGCGGAACCCCTTACGCGTCTCACCAAAAAGAACCAGGCCTGGGAGTGGGGCAGTGATCAGCAAACCGCGTTCGACACGCTCAAAACGCATCTCGTGTCATCTCCAACTCTCGCTTGTCCGTGCTTCGAGTTACCGTTTGTCTTACAGACCGATGCGAGTAGTGTAGGGTTAGGCGCTGTGTTAACTCAAGTTATCGATGGACAGGAGCGAGTTATCCCGTACGCTAGTTGTTCTCTTACGGATGCTGAGAAGAAATATACCGTTACCGAGCAGGAATGCCTCGCCGTTATCTGCGCTATTCGCAAATACCGTTGTTATCTCGAAGGTTACGCGTTTACCGTCATCACGGATCATAGCAGCCTCCGTTGGCTGCATAATCTAAAGAATCCGACCGGTCGACTGGCCAGATGGGCCTTAGAATTGCTCGAGTACGACGTTACGATCATACATCGTAAAGGTGCACTTCACCATGTACCAGACGCTCTCTCCCGCGCACCCAAAACTCTCGCGGAAACTGTTGATCGTTGCGCTCGAATGCAGGCTACCGAGGACCGATGGTACAAACGCCGGTATCGCGACGTACAGCACGCGCCCGACCGCTTCCCCGATTGGCAGATCATTCACGGCCATCTTTACCATCATCGGCCATACGAGTTTGTCTCCATCGAGTTAGAGGACCTTGACGCGTGGAAATCAGTCCTACCTAGCGAACTGCGTTCTCGAGCTATCGTTGAATCCCACGCGCCTCCGCAAGCCGGCCACCTCGGCGTGGATAAAACTTACCGAAGATTGGCAAACTAATACTATTGGCCGAACATGCTGAGAAGCGTCATCGCGTTTGTAAGTCGTTGCGATATCTGTCAACGATGTAAGGTTCCGCAAAGGCTACCAGCAGGTCTGATGGGCCGTCGTGTTACCGAAGAGCCTTGGGTTACGGTAGCCGCGGATATCATGGGTCCGGTTACACGAAGCACTTCCGGGTTCTCGTACATTCTCGTGCTGCAAGATCTATTCACGAAGTGGATTGAGGTGATTCCGTTACGTCGCGCTAACGGTAAAAATATCCGTAAAGTTATCGCAGATCTCGTTATCTTGCGATGGGGTACGCCGCGCGTCCTGCTCACGGACAACGGGACCGAATTCGTGAATAAAGATATTCGCGAATTAGCTAAAGTTACGGGGATGACTCACACAACTACGCCGCCTTACCACCCGCAGGCGAATCCTGTAGAAAGGGTTAATCGCGTATTAAAGACGATGTTACGCGCCTACATCGATAGCGAACAGAAAGAATGGGATATACATCTCCACGAGTTTCGGTTCGCATACAATTCCGCGCATCATTCGTCTCTGCAGGTCACATCCGCGTTCGCCAATTTCGGTCGGGAACCATGACCAGCTATCTCAATGAAACGCGAAGCCGATGGCGACGTCGAAATCATCCCGGGGGAACCAGAAGAGTGGATCGACCGCATGACCCGACTTGAAACTCTTCGAAAGACTCTCGTGCATGCCCTTAACGAGGCGCAACACCAACAAGCGCACTATTATAACCTTAGACACCACGATAGGGAGTACAACATAGGTGATCTCGTGCTCCGTAAATCACACCCGTTATCGAACGCTGCAAGGGGATTCTCGGCTGCATTGGCAAATCCATTTGTAGGCCCCTACGTGATCTCGAAAAAGTTATCTCGCGTACGGTATGAATTGACCACCCTTGCGGGACGACCTCAAGGGCAAGTTTCGATCCAAGACTTGAAACCGTACACGACCCCCACGTGATTCCGGTACCAAGGGGAAGAGGTGCTATCGAGTTATCGGGTTTTCTTTTAAATAAAAGGAACTATCCTTGCGTGATCCCGTTACCAAGAGGCATATGTGTTATCGAGCCCTCGGATTTTCCGGTAAATAAAACGAAAAACGACGTTATCGAGTTATCGTGAAAATATTTTAATCCGTTATCGCTCGTTCCTGCTATCTTCCGATTTTAGTTACCTTCTCAGATTTCTTTTGTTACCGCATGTTCTCGAACGCGAAATTAAAACAAAAATTTAATATGAACGATATCTATTGCTACCGACTGACTTGGAGCTACCGATTTACTGAACGTCGTTACCTACACTGTTATGTTGGCTTCACAGAATGGACAAGGAGACTCCCGAGGCGAGCCTTCAGCGAGCTGAGCAACTGATCGCGACCATCCAGGGCGCTCTCGAGGATTTGGGCGCACCCATGGACGTGACCGAACCACCCGTGGTCACCTTGGACGAGGAACACGACCAGGGCCAGCTAACAGTCCAGGTCGAACAGCCGCCAACCGAGGTAACACCTGTACCCGTTTGGCGGGAGCTGCAATCATATTTCCGCGATCTGTGGCGGATGGATCGCCGTCGACCCGGGCTAATTGCTGCTCTCGAGCAAACAGTACGCACCGCGGGTCTCAAGAGGCCGAGCTATGCCCTCGCACCGTTCCCAGAGCGGCCTGAGGGCAACTCGTCGTCCAGTAGCTCGAGCAGCTCCCGCAGCTCCAGCAGTTCGAGCCGCTCAGGCAGCTCGTGCAGCCATTGTGAGGAGGCTACCGAGCCTACCGAGGCCCAAACGGATGCCTCCGCCGGAGCCTTACCGGTAGTTGTGTCGATTCAATCGCTTGCTGACCCCCGATATGTCATCAGGACCGAGTCAAGCCCGGGGGATTACATCGAGATGGATATCGGAGAGGACCTCCTATCCACGGAGCTAGGTGAAGTTGTCACTGGAGCGGGCAACGGTAGACCGCCTAGTGGAGCTACCGATGCTCCCGTCGAGAGCTCGGACACGCCTATCTCCACCGTCAACCTCAAATCCCAGGTGGAGGTGGTTTCCGAAGCTGCAAGTGTGATCGTCACCCCACCAAAAGGAGTTACCGTCACCCAACCGACATCGAGTACGGGGGTCATACAACGGACTTCCCCGTCATGGTATACCCCACCGGCGACACCAACACCACCTCCGGTATACCCTAGACCGTACGTTCCCGAGACCCAGCCATCGTTCGAAGACGAAGCCGACAAAATATGCTTCGACTGCGGTGCGTCAGGTCACACCCGTCGACGGTGCGAGAACCGAACAGGTGACCTCTTCTGCTACGGATGCGGGCTCCACCACGTCACCATGCGGACCTGTCCGCATTGCTCCCATGACTGGGCCAAGCGTGGGCCATACGTGCCAAATCTCGGCCGAAACATCCCCCGAGACAAGATCGACCAAGCCTTTCGAGAAGAGCGAAGTCGGTCCCGTTCCAGAGGACCTCGTAGCCACCTCAGTCACCCTCGGAGAAACCCTCCTCAGCCACAGGTTTCCCGGCCAGACGATTGGGGAGTCTTCCAGGCTCCGCTACCCGGTAACGCACGAGGCTCTGGCTACACAACCAGCCCGCCGATAGCACCGCAGGCCCATGTGACGGGCTATGCGCAGTGCTCAACACCTCGGCCAGGTTGTCATCATTGTTGCCAGACGACCGGACAACCAACGTACTCACATCCGACAGTCTACTATAATCCAGAGTCACACTCGTGGTACCAACAATGATACCGAGCTATCGATCCGTAACCTACCGCCAAAATAAAAGTTACCGACATTCCGTGTACCTGTTATCGAAAACTAGAAGAATGAGTTATCGAATCATGCATTGTTACCTCATCGAGAACAGACCTCCCAGAGTCGTGTTATCTGAGTTATAGTTACCGAAAGATTGACGATTTGCCTCAGCCTTCCGCTGTTGATTCGATGAATGAAGTATTATTTTTGACGACCCTACGAGCGAACGTTGACGCTATCTTTTATTATTAGTTCCTAATTTTCTTCTGTTATCTATTCGGGTACTTTGACGACTCGCTTTGGCCTTCAGCCACCGTTTCCGATGAACGAAGAGATTATTTAAGTGATATATTTCCACTAAAATGTATGCTATCTTTTGTTAACGCTATCGGGTATAATTCCCATTACTACCGGTCAAAGATTCGAGATCCTTCGTGGTAAGTATAATCAATTCCCTTTATGCTCTCGTTATTAATCGTTATCTCTTTGTTAAAGTTACCAGCACTATTAGTTATGTAAGACCAACCGGTGTTATCTACAAAAAAGTGCTATTCGATATTGTACCGAGGAGAAGTCGCGAATCCGACCAGGAGCCCTGTGTGTTATCTAGACAATTATCGAGACAATATCCTAGCGATGCTACCGTATACGCTATCAAGGAGGACTTCCGTTCTGTTTCGTCGCTCTCTCGTGAACCAACCGTATATTGCCGATCTTGTCAGTATTAGGTGAACGAACTGTCTTTCGTTACCGTTACTTATAGTTAAAAAGGATCAAAGACTAAGAAGGTATAGCCTAATGTAAATCTTGTGATATCAGATATAGAATAAAGAGTTATCTTCTACTGAATTTGGTTGGGTTATTCTTGAGGAAGTATCTCAGGTGTGGGTTCAAGTTATGTTCCGAATCGATGCTATCGACAAATACCCTAGTGTGAGTCTTGGAGGGGGGAACTGTGACGTGCTTTTTTGGGGTATCCCGTCTCAGGGTCGTTCCGACCAGTTTCGAATATTGAATTCATGAAAGACTCGGCTGCGCGAGTATCGGCATGGAATTATTTTTGTTTCTTGTTCTCGGATTATGGTTATCGTTACGAGGAAATGGGTTTTCCAAATTAACTATCTCTGTGGTTAAAGTTATCTGATATTTCTGTTTTGAATCTGCGCTTCACGTTGTGTTAAAGGTGGTAGATACCGTGGTTCATGGCCAATATAACGCGCCACGCGGTATATCTATCGCATGCCTTACGGCGAGTCTCTGGGTTAGCACATAAGCTCGAGTGGAATCCTCGACGCTCCATTGGTCAAGATTATAGGGCGAACTGGTTCTATTTACGTTTCCGTTGGAAGGCCGTCGGCGGTTGGGCTAGCGATCACCCAACTCCACGGATTGCCAGATCGCGTGCTATCTTCACGTTTTGTTCTTCTTGTTTAATTTTAATTCCGTTCTTTTCGACCCTATTATCTCTGGAGAGTGCGTTCCCGAGACCATCACCGCAAGCGTTGAAATTCGCAAATCTAATATCGTCATTAATGAAATTTAAAGGAAAACTCATATTGGCTCCGTTCAGTCCCGCTCATCCTCGATTCGAGATTACGCTAGGTAACCGCCATGTCGCGTCGCCCCGAGTGCCTGCCGCGCATGGTGGGGGTACCGTTGAGTCGCGATCTCGCGAGCTCGCCAGAGCTCGTTAGATCCCGACGGGCCTTCGGCCCGGACGGACAGCTGTCTTGCTCTCTCTCCCCTCTCGCTACCGACCTCCTCCCCCTCAGCTATCTTGGGCTACCGTGACCTATTGTTACCGAGACCTATGGTACGTCTATGTGTTACCTTTCAGTTACCTCAGCGCTATCGTTACCGTTATCGATAGTTACGAATCGTTACCATAGTATAGATTAGGGGCCATAATAAGGTTCGCTCTCGTTTAATTTACGTTTGGAGAACTTATAGTCATTTTCCGATTTTCGTGTTCTCGTTACAGCATTATCGGATAATTACGAAGATGCGATCTCTCCGTAAGACATTAATTCGTATACTTCCGCGTTTCCGCTACCGCCTCGCTAATACCGTTCTATTTTGAGGAGTTCTCTCCGCGTCAGAATCGTTCCAATTTGTGAGCTCTGTTGTTACCGATTCTCTGAGTTACGATCGCTATCGTGAGCTGTCGACCATCTGTATCCGATTTGGTTACCGTCTGTACCATAGTTTATTGAGATTATTTGAGGAATAAAATCTAGACCATGTGCCAGTATAAAAATTATTTCGAGTTTTGATTTCGTTACGACCGACTGGAGAGCTAGGAACGCCGTCCACGCCCTCTCGCCACAACCGACACACTGAGCGAATCGGGTATACCGTACACCAGCCTCTCTGTTTCCGAAGCCGCAGTTTCGTTATTAGTATTTGTTTCTTGAGTCTTCGTTTTAGGATTACGGTAACGTTTCGCGGTTTGTCAATTCCGCCGTTGAATTAAAAATTGACTGGCGCCCAATGGCTCTCGCGGCAACAGGAACAGAGGGGCCAGGGCGAAGGCACACCGGGATGTAAAAATCCCTGTTGCAATTTTTTTTATCGATCTGCGCGACTTTTAAATGCTCTTTTATCATCCTACAATTGCTTTTTTTAGTTTTTTATCTTCACACATTCGAATCATCAGAATAAAGTTTTTAGTCGGTAATGGGGGCTTGAACCCGCGACCCCGGGACTAATGGATGTTCGTTCGCACTCGGCTATGCTCATCTTCAAGATTTGTTTCGAATCTGATATATAAAAGGGAATGTTATTAAGGGATAAGCAGCATATCTACTGCATCTCTATTTAATATTAACTTACCAATTGCTTTAAATTGTCCACGTTTTATTATTTCGCGGGATTATTTCAAGCGGGTGAAAAGAGCTAAGCCATGCCGACGTCGATCTCCAGGTGTTGTTCAGCTCAGCTCCCATTGCTCCCGAAAAACAATAACAATAAAATCCTGGGGAATTAATATTGTGCCTTTAGGACAATTTATGCCCCTAAGATCGCCTGAGACTCCCAGCGACGCGATAACAAGTGTGTGCTCGCCAGAACCCAACCGTTTACGAGGTTCTGAGACGCGAACCCAAAAGTACCGCGCCACAGTATTTATAAATAAATTGTTTTCTAGACGGAAATTGTCGAGATGTAATACTTTGGTGTACCGGGCAAAGACTATTTCTTAATTGTAAATCATTATTAATTTCCCATTTTGCGGAGTGAGAGTTTTACTCCGAGTCTGTCGGTTTTCTCCGCTGTCGTTTTGCTTTGCAAGATATAATAAATAGTCAAGACTTTGGTTCCCGGATGTTTTGTGAGTTGCATTAATTTATTATCTGTCACGCGGTTCTGTTCGTTTCTTTACTGTCCGAACGATTAGCCGCTGATCCAACCGCCCTCCCCTCGGGACGACAGCGGTTGAGCTGGAACTGACAGTTGCTCTCTCGGTTCATCCGAAGCGCCCATTTCGTACGGGAAAATATAAAGGGAGAGAAACTCGAGTTGGGAATATAAACGATTTCCGCGAAAGCGAAATCGTGCTGCAGTTGTCACGGTGATATTTGGCTTGATTACCTGTGATTAAACCAATAATTTTTCATTAGCAATTTATTTTCTTCTGGTAAATTTGATGCTCATAATTATTATATGTTTAAATAAATCTCGGATCTAGACCAGATAAATTCGTCTTCTGAGATTCGTTAAAAACAACATGAATATTGTACCATTATTTTTTCTTCTGTCTATACTAATTATGATTCATTTGATGAAAGGTCTCATAAACATAAATTTTAGTATAGTTTTTTAAATTCATTTGCATTGAATTTTTCAGCATCTCTCATTTTATGAATGACAGAAATAATACTTTTTTCGATGATAAATTAATTAATTACATAATTCAGTAGTTCATTACAAAATGGATCGAATAAATGTAAAGTGTCACATTGTTGCATGAAAATAAAAAATGCCTATTCATAATTTTAGTATTAAGAGACGCGGTTTCATTTCGACGCCAAGTACTTAAAGAAAACGATGTTTTGTAAGGAAAATTATAAGCGAAACGCTACCAAGTGTTGTAACAAAAATAATCTGGGGAATAGAGGATTGCTCGAAGGCTGCTGTGACATGGTAAAATAATATTCGATTTCATATTATAAGTCGCCGCATTTTCAATATCGTAGCTTCGCCGACTGTCCCCTCCCCCCTTTTCTCTTCCCGCTGTAGACGAGCGACGTCGAGCGAGCGCTACGGAGCAAGCGAGGCCCCTCCCGGGGTGGTCAATCCAAGGAGAAATTTCGTCAACCTGGAAGAACGTTTCGTACAAAAGGGTGCCATACCACCCTTTTAGTATCACCGAACGCCACCCCAAAGATCATCGAGACCCTTTCGAGTTCTTCGCCGCCGTGGAGTGCTTCGATCGGCCTTATCCCCTCGATCGAAATGACGGGGAATACGATAGGCCGACTTTCGCGTTCTTTCGTGTGTCGCCTTTCGTGTTCTTCTCACTGCACGTACGATTTTCCTGAGTCTCCACTCTCCGTCTTTTTGTGCATAACACTTGTCAGATAAAGTAAAATTGTTAACACTTCTTTTAGGTGTTTCTTCATCGCCGATTTAAAACGAATTCTCTTATTAGTCAATATTTAAAAGAGAGTGATTTTCTTGTGCGATTTGAACACATAGTTTGGCGCCTGATCTTTCGTTTTTTTGGATATCACCTGTCGTCGATGAAAGCGTTGACCATATCAATTGACGATCGTAACACCATCATCGCAATCGTTATCATGTCACCCTTCGACATTCCCAGATCTTTCAGGATCCTTTTTGTTTTTGCCGGCAACACTCCTCTACTGCCAACCACTACCGACCAGACCATGCTTTTGGTTACGCCATCAATTCTTTCAGCCAGGACGTCTGCCATAGTCCTGTATTTATCCTCTTTCTCTTTTGCGGCGTCCTTCAGGTACGTTCTATTATCGTATCGTACCGTCATCTCCGCCACAATTATTTCATTGCCTTTACGGATCACCAGGTCCGGTTTTTAAGCTGTCCTCCCACTCTTATCGTTGACTCCGTGAAGACTGTACATCTTCTTGCGGTTTTTTCCGCTATGAAGTTTTTGATCTCATCGTGTCTTCTTCTGTTGTCTTTGGTGTAAATGCATTGGCCCAGGATGCGTCCTAGGATCTCTTTATCTTTGCACTTCCTACACGATGTGTTTAGGCTTCTGTTCGTGCGTACTAGCACATCTCTTGTGCCGAAGGTATTCGTTCTCATCCGAATTGCATCGGATAGCCTACCTCCTTTTAGCATTTTCATATTTGTGAGCTAGCAGTTTCCGTTATCTCTGGGCCTGCGCGGACAAGTTTGCCCACTCATCATTGTCTTTCCGAGAGGTTCGAAGTTAGTATCTTCGCCCTCCTATAAAGAATATTAATTATTGTGAGTGGCGAGTAAAGAGTGGATTCGAGTGTGTACGATTCCTCCCCCCCCCCCGCCCCCGACATCACTTTAAGATTATTAAGAATACCCCGGCTCGTTATTGTAACAGAAAAACAGATAGATCTCGGTAGAATAAACGAAGTATATAAACCACGTGCGTGACGGGACGCGTTGTTCCATATCATCTGCTGGCTTCGACGTTTAAATTGTATCGAGTTCGAGCTTCCTTGAAAAATATTTCGATCCCGATAAGACATTTGCGAATTACATATTTATACACATTTGCGAAAAATCGCTTTTCCACGACACGACGCCGGCGGGAGAGTCGAGCAGTATGACGTACACCACCAGGCGTTCTCCCTCGCCGAAACGTAAAAAAAAAACTGAAACAAAAAGAAACACATTATTAACATTTAAAAAATACACAAATTGCCCTATAATATATACTTATCTGATGACAAAGGGTCGTAACCCTTCGTCATATAGATCCAGCGGCGACCTGGATCCCACGTCCCCTCGCCCGGGTCACCTTCACCTGAAAAAAAACAACAACAAGAAGAAATTAAAACAATTGTCAAAAATGAGTAATATAATAGGAATAAACTCACCGATGACTCCGGACGAGGCAGCGAAGATCCCCAGGCCACCAGGCGAGGTAGCGTCTTACCCGCAGCCGCGCCTCGCCAGGCAGCGTCTTACACGCTGCCTGGCGAAACCTGAAAAAATACAAAATACACATTAGTTAAAAATACATATATAATAAGCATTACAAATATAAAACTTACCTTGCACAGTATGGGCAAACCCTCGATGACCAATGTCGAACCCTCGTCGAACCTTACCGAGGCCCCAGAACGAGCCCCTCTTCGATGGCGAAACCTCGTTGAACCTGAAACAGAAAAAATATAAAAGATTATTAAACAAAATGTAAAAATAAGTTGAGCTGCACTAACACGTAGACAATACTCACATACTGAACAAATCTCAGACGAAGACTCGACAACGGCAGCTGCTCCGACAGTGTTGAGCCAGGCAGCGGCTTACCCGCTACCTGGCTGAATCTGAAAGAAAAAAATGGTGCAAATTAGAAAAAAAAAAAAATCACAAAAACTCAATAAGCCTAAATAGAAAGTAAGAAATGTGGATACTCACCTGTTGTAAAAAGCGTTGAACATGGGCCTTCCGCCGATGCCATGAGACGAAGATTCCTCCAGCGCAGATCTCCTCGAAGAACCTGTAACAGAAAAAAGAAAAGGGCTCAAATAATTATTATAAATAAATAAGTTAAAATGGACCCACGCTAAGAGGGTCGCTGACACATTATATAAGTAATCATAAAAAATATTCATACCTGAAAATCGAGACGCTGACGAACACTTGTTGCTCGCCGGCAACAACACTACACACAAACCTGGACAAAAATACACAAAAACGCACGGACACACATATACACTATTTTTAATTTTTGCTTTTCACTTCACACAAACTTTTCATCACCTCACAATGTAGAAAAAACACTTAAAAAAACATCTTAAACAATATAAAAACACACTCGCGAGAACTGTCAACGAGGTTAAACGCGCACTGCACGAAACACATGCCCGACACTTACGAGCCACGCGAGAACCGGACTTGGCCGGAGATGGCCGAGCGCGGCGACCACTCGTTTCGGCCGACCCTAGTTTTAAGACTCCCCGCGAGAGGGAGATTTTATAAAAGAGTTTCTCGCAAGCGAATATGCGACTGAACGGCGTTAAATAGCCGAGGATTTCGCGATTAAAATTACGAAACATTTCGCCAATCAAGTCTCCGACTCGGGAAGCAACTTTTTAAGTCCTCTGAGAGACGACTCCCATTTCTCCAAACCAATCCGTTTCTACGAAACGAAAAAATCATCCTGCTGCAAAGCGGAAAACATCATCGTGCTGCAGAGCTGAATCCCATCCTGCTGCGAAGCGGATTATAATCACTGCTGCAGAAGCAGTTTTAAAAACTGCTGTAAAGCGGAAACCACTGTAACGCGGTTTTAAACGCTGCCGAGGAGCGGCCGACCTGCCGGAAGGCGGACATTTTACCGACAGTAGTCAACTTTCCTCGCGGCAGGTAAAACAGGTCGAGCGTATGCGGTGATCGGAGACCAACCAATGTTACCGGTGTCGCCTCAACGCCCGAGCGAAGGCGCGATTGGAGGAGCGAGCGGAGGCGCTCACATCGGAGCTTAGAGCCCGCCAACTAGACCGAGTAGTACGTATCGTGCACGTCGTCGCCACCGATCCGCACCCCGGGCCGTATTCTCCGGGCTCACAACCCGTGCCGAATACGGTGGAAATTCTTGGGCGAGGACTATATTCCCCGATAGTCGAGCGTACACGAGTACCCAACCTCCGGTACCTTCCGTACCCACCCGACGGACCGATTTACGTGAGACGACCCACGCCACCCGAACCTCAGGGTGGAGGTTACGCCCCTCCGGTCGCGATCCTCCGGCCAAACCCCGAACGAACGTTTCCGGTTCCACCGCAGGTGAACTATACCGGACCGATTAGGAGAGTCCTCCGCGAGCGGAACCACCTCTCCCCCCGCGCAGTACGGCCCCTGGTCTACCCCGAAGCACCCCGTAAACGCCGCGAACTCCCGACAACGCTACCGGCAGTGGTCCCGCCGTCGCCACCGGACGAGACGCCTAAATCACTCCACGGGCTATGGAGTAAGTTGTACGAGGACCCTGCCGCAAACAAAATCCTGCAACCGCACGCACCCGTCCTCGAGAAGAAGCGCGAGCAATTGTCCGCACTATTCGGCGAATCACCGGAAGAAACGGCGGAAACTTTTGGTCCCCTACCGACGACTTCCGGTGATCGGGCAGCCGAGAACGGGGCCGTGTTGGTCTCCCGACAGCGACCTCAGCTCCCGGAGCTCGCTAAACATGCTCGCCGTTGCCCGGTTTCAGGGAAATTGGGTCGCTGGACGTCCTAGCGGCGGCCGCCGAGAACACCCCCCGGGCAGAGGTCTACGACCCCACCGAGCAGTATACCTCGGTATACGACGAGGTGGGCCGACACTCTGGAGTTTTCCGGAGGGCTCCGCTGGAGTACAGGCCGTCGCGCATCAACCCCGAAGGGGAGGATCCCGCGCCCGCGGAACCTCCGAGCGGGACTTCAGCGCCCGCGGAACCTCCGAGCGGGGCTCAGGCGTGAAACTGAACCCTCGGTTAAATGACCGTGCCCTTCACCGGGCTAAACAGAACTCTCAGTTAAATGACCGTGCCCTTCACCGGGCTAAACAGAACCCTCGGTTAAATGACCGCGCCCTTCACCGAGCCAAACAGAACCCTCAGTTTAATAACCGTCCCCTTCACCGGGCTAAACAGAGCTCTCGGTTAAATAACCGTGTCCTTCACTGGGCTAAACCGAATGAGAAAGTAGGAGCGGGTTAAAACCCGAGTTTTACACGGCCCTTTTAAGGGCCAAATAAAACCATTCAAACATAAATAAGAGGCAAGTTCGCCTCCCTTACCTCCCCCTAACTAACCAGACGCGCCGCGGTAAATCGAAAGGACCGCAACGAAACCTGCACGTACGACTAACCCACGCGCCTGTCGTCGGTTATTGTCCAGTACACGTAAGTTTTTCCTTCGTTTTTCATTACTCCTGTTTTTATCATATCGAATCACTAGTGTCACAGCAGTGCCTCCGCGAATTACCCCGATTTACCCCGTCCGAACTTGGACAAGCTCTCCCGGAGCAGGTAATAATTAAGAGCCGTTGTAGGTCGACAAGAACCCTGTATCGTCCCTGACATTATTGTTTGTTATTCGAGTCATCCCCCCTCCTCCTTCTTCGATTTTCTTTGTTAATTGAAAATTCGACGTCGCCGTGAAAGTGACCGGCGCGCATTACAATCAAAATCGAATTTTCCCTTCTCACTAATTCAATAAATATTTCTTTCTTTTCATTTTATTTGTAGAGTCATTAGTTATTCCGAGTTCCCCCTTCCCTTTCCCCCTCCCGCCCCACATCCAAGCTAAATAAAACCATCATAGTGTATATACGCTAATATACCGGAAGTCAATCTTTCCCACGATAGTCTGGGAAACGAAATATCGGATCGAAATTTCAAAGACACTTTTACAATATAATTTGGAACCAAGCATTCCAACGTGACCAGTTACAATCACAAATGTTCGCGGATACTGAGGTATGATCACCGCGACTTAGAAAGTTCGAATTTCGATAAAAGTGACCACGATCGGTCATGAAAGTGTCGTCCCAAGAGCACAAATGTGATATCACTTTTATGACCGAATTCACAATAGTGACAACGATCGGTCATGAGAGTGTCCATCCACGGGTAGAAATGTGATAATTAACTTTTGTGACCGAGTGCACAAAAGCAATTATCATCGGTCATGAAGGTGTCCACCCAAGGGCACAAATGTGATATTTCACTTTTATGACCGAGGGGACAAAAGTAATCATGATCGGTTATGAAAGTGTCCAACTAAGAGAACAGATGTGATTTTCACTTTTGTGACCGAAGGCTCTAAAGTAACCATAATCGGCCATGAAAGGTTCCATAAAACGGCACAAAAATGACATTTCACTTGTATCACCGAGGACACAAAAGTGATATTTCACCTTTATCATCGAGGGCACAAAAGTGTTATTTTACTTTTATCCCCGAAGGCGCAAAAGTGACCACGATTGGTCATGATTTTTTTTAGAGTTACCTTACCACATTACTACGTTAGGGACCTCAATCGATCGGAGCGCTGCAGCGCTAATAAACATCCTAATATTCTAAAAATATATGCGATTGGGCTGAGTTGACACGAAAAATATCGGATTCTGCTATTGCACGTCTACGTCTCTGAGGTCATCTCGGCGTATCTTTTGACTGCTGCGGTCATTCGACTGTCGACTGCTGCGGATGGTCGGCAAAATAATTCAATTTATTCAATTGATCATTTACTGAGAAACGCAAAAGAAATTTCGATAAAATAATGTGAATGTTCGAGAATCAGCGCGGTTACGTGCACACTCAGCACCTCTCGGCCGAGTCCGGCGAGTCCGACGCGCGCCGTCGACGCACGCGCATCCGCTTTCATTCAAGGCGGCACGGGTTACGTGCCGCGTGCAACAGGTTTCGCGCTCATCTACGCGTAATGGCTGACACAGGTTGCCTTGCGGTCGGGTAGATCGCCGTTTTCAAGCGGTACTCTCACGCACCAGCTCAATAGTTCTGCTCAGTTTTCGGTTAATTTCAATTCGGGTAACCGTATCGTTGTTTCGCGATATCGGTTGGGCTCACACGGAGCATAACGTGAGTGATTTTCTCGGGCACGCGATACGCGTAATCACACCGGAACTCGTTACGTTCTCAACGGCTACTTCGCGGCGATACAGCGCCGCGGATAGATTTTCTCACTTGTCGGTTCCCTGGCGGAGTGACAGAGTCGCGGGTATTTTCTCACTCGGGAGTTCAAGCGACTTTATATAATCAAATTGGCTCATCGGGAGTGCTTATCTCGGATCGCTCATTATTAATATTGTTGTTAATCGGTACTGCTCATTTTTGGTGTTGTTCACGTGCACAGGTTTTTCGCGCGCATTGTACCATCAGTGTTGCTCTGTTAAATAATAGTACTTTGCGATACTAGTACGGAAAAGCGGTCTTTCAACTAAGTTTGTGAAGTTGGCGGCACGAGCCGGATGGAGAGCTATAATAGCACGAGGCGAAGCCGAGTGACGTTTGTAGCTCGAGAGGAAGCGAGTGAAAAGAATTTACAAATATACACCGAAAAAAAGGTTTGGTAAGGTCAACGAAAATTCATTTGAATCAACCAAATCCGGTGGTTGCAAGTGGCGGAGGAAATATTTAGTTAAGTTGACTAAGAAGTTACATCAGCATTAAAAAACCCATTTCATTGTTCCAACTAAGAATATGTTTGATCGAACGGAATAGGCAATTATATCGAAAAAAAATCTTTGTGCGAAACGAATATCTAGTCAGGAAAAAAGGAAAAAAAGTATGGCCCACCTGAATGCGAAATCAATATTTTCAGTACCGTTAATATGCATGCATTTTTTCAAATTTTTATACCGTCGAGAAGTATTTGCAATTTTATTTCATTTTTCTCGAATTTATGCGAAATTAATACCCAGCGACAGCAACTACCTTCAATATCTTTTTCCTGACTGCGCTAAAATAATCACATTCCTTGCGTGCAATACCGGCGGAAAAAAGCCTATTATTGACCGATGATAATTATTAACATGAGCGCATGCGCAGTAAAATTCCATTACTCCCTAGGGAATAATAGGGCTCATTACTCCCTCTTGACGCTCTATTACTCCCGGGTCAGTAATGGACATTGGCGAATATGGTGATTTTGCGACGCAAGAAATGAGGTTATTTTAACGAAGTCAGAAATAAATATCGTATTCCACAAGGGAGGAAGTGCTTTTTCACTTCATGTGAATTTTTGCCCTCCCTTTGCTCGGGCATCGAACTTGACAGTCGGTGAAAAAACGCACTTTCCTCCCTTGTGGCATAATATGCTATTAATACGTTCGCGATTTATACGTCTTAATTTATAATTATTCATTTGTCTTTAATTTTTACTGTTCATGTATCTCCACATATTTATTATCAATTATCTACAGGATTTGAAAATCCTCTAAAATAAAAACCAAAAATCTTTTTTTACAAAGAAAGTAAAAACGGTACGCCAAGTACTTAAAGTTTGCTGTCGGTGCCAAAAAAGTTGGTTGTAAACAAATCTTAAAAAAAGGTTGACAAGGAATACCATTTTTTGTCAAAAAAAATGTTCATCAAAATAATCGCTTACAACAAAAATGGAAAAAAAATATCATATGAGCTAAGTAGGTGTATACAGATGTTACGCATACTAAGTATAGTATTATGAAGTGAAGACTATGCAAAAAATAATGCTAAAAAAATACGAAAACAAAAACGAAATGTTTAATCATATTTATCAATCAAACAATCATACACTGCGCTGGCATACGAAAACTTGGCATGCCTCTTTGTTTCACGATAATTGTCATGAAATTTTCACGGATCATTAAAATAATCGAGAGAATGGGAGAAACGCTGAGTCTCCTACTTTGCAAAATATGTCATTGTGATCCGTTGCGATATTAATCCTCTCATGATGGAATCCAATTTTCGTCCTCATTTTGTGCCAGTATGTATGAGCATATATGGCACTATCAGTGAACCATACTATTGACATATTAAAGGCAGGTGCAAGCCCTTTTTTACCAACTGAGATGGCTTTGAATTAAAAATTAATGCCATTCCTAAAATACTTAATATAATCGGTTAAGATTTTGAGAGTTGTTTCGTTACGCGTTGACGCATCCGATAATGCTCATCAAATTATAAAAACCACAACAATACAAATTATAAATTAATTACCACCATAAAACTGTAGAATATATTGCCCATTCCCCCATGGAAATAAAGTATATTCAAAAATATATTCGAGATTTATTATTTTTACACTTAATATATTTCGCCGAAAAATTGTATATTATCCCTGTCAGCATCGCCAACCGCAATTTTTATGGTAATTGCACTACAAAATGACCGGTTGTGATTTACCATAAGTCTAACCACAAAAAAGTAAATAAAACCTCATATTAACCGCTCGCAGCGCCGCAACGTGGTACCGTATTTAGTGCTAGCACTGAGTATGCCAGCAGGCTTTGGTTGTTTTACGTATTCCGAACCGCGAAATTGTCGCGAATAAACCAGTCCCAAGCCCTACTGCTGCGGTTGGTACTCCGAATAAACCGGTACGATGAGCTGCTTCTGCGGTTGCTTTGACACTTTCAACCTTAAACTACCAGTAGTACTAGTATCGCGGTTGTTAAACTCGTCTTTTTGCCGCAAAATTACCGATAATAAACCGATAAAGAGAGCTGCTACTGCAGTGTTTTGACAATTTCAACTGCAAAACTACCGGTACTTACCTTACAACCATAAAATTGCTGCTAATAAGCCGGTACGTACCGACAAAAAGGTTTGGTAATATTGGAAAAATTGGTTTGAAATGTTATCATGAATTGTATCAATTTAGGATACAACACTATATAACGCACTTCAGGGAAAGGAATACACTGAACGACCTAAGGTTTGACTCGAACGCGGGACCTTTCGCATGCTAACTTAGAACCCTAAAGGTGCTCGCACCAAAAACAACGTTTGCCATTTTCCTTCACACAGACGAGTCGCTCGGACCAGAACTGACACCAACACGCGAGCATCAGCCAATCACGACTGTGTGTCGACACGGCACGGTCCATCTGTGTTCTGAACGGAGTTTTATGTGCAAGCAGCTTGACATTGTGCTATCGTCTATTATTTGAATTGTTCTCATTCCTAGCAAGATTTGAACGTATCAAAAGTTTTCTAATCTGAAGTGAATGGTCAATGAATTATTTTATTTTTGTAACCCATGCATGAAAAGTGCTGCTTTATGTGGAGGTCGGGACCGACATAAAGTGGCGTTTTTCGAGAAGGCTTTACATAAATACCGGAAGCGTTGCATAAATAGTCGAAGCGTACCGTAATGAGTATTTACAACACGCTTCGAGTATTTATGCAACGCATAAGCGTATCGAAAATACTGTGCGCATGCGCACATCCGTACGTTCGTGTCGCATTCGCCATTTTCTATCGTTTCGCACTGAACGTGTTTCGATTCCGCGTTTTTAGCCGTTGCAGTCTTTCAATGATATTAAATCAATAAATAAATCGAAAAATCCCAAGATGGATTGGGATGATACCCCAACGCAAATTCGTGAAGCTGCACAAAGTTTTGTGAATAATTTATTGCCAGAAAAATCGGCTCAACTTTACAAACAGTGTTACGAGCAATTTGCGGGATGGCAAAAACAACAAAAGACGACTTCAATTTCGGAAGATACGATGCTAGTGTATTTTGACAAATTGTAAAAGGAATTGAAACCCTCCTCGGTGTGGTCGAAGTATTCGATGTTAAAAAGTACGCTGCGTAATTTCCACAATGTGGACATCACGAAGTACAGCCGTATGACAGCGTTTCTGTCGAAGAATTCGAAAGGTTTTGTGCCGACGAAATCCAAAACTTTGGAACCAAAACACGTTGAGAGATTTCTCTTGGAAGTCCCGGACAACCGATATTTGTCGATAAAAGTGAGTTTTTGATAGTCCTTGGTTAGACTATCAAAAACTTCAGGTTGCAATTATTTTCGGCATAATTGGTGCTTGTCGACGAGAGGAACTAAAGAACATTAAAGTTCAAGATATCGAGCATCATGAAAACTTGATGCTCATCAGAATTCCTCGAACAAAAAATGATGTATCGCGCAAGTTCACAGTCGTTAGAGAGTTTCTACAAATTCGAAGAAGTACGAAGCCTTACGACCAGGAGATGTCCAAACCGATGAATTTTTCCTCACTCTCCGCAATGGAAAATGCACCAAACAAGTGATTGGCATAAATACGTTTGGTGCGATGCCAAAAGTCATTGCGGAATACTTGGGACTCGAAGAACCTGAAAAATACACAGGACATTCCTTTCGTCGAACTTCAGCTACGATGCTCGCAGATTTTGGAGCTGATCTTCTGACACTCAAACGACACAGAGGTTGGAAGTCTGATAAAGTTGCTCAAGGATACGTCGATGGTTCAATGGGTAGCAAAAAAATAATTTGCAAACAAATTTGCAGCTCGCTGCACTCGTACCACAGAGAACACTTGTGCCTCTGTGGTACTCGTACAACTCATGTGACTAACTTCATAGCCTTCTCAGAACGTTCGCTTTTACGCACTCGTATCGCAAAGTACTATTATATACTTAAAGGTTTACTGAAAATAAAAGTTACTAGATATATGAGTCTTATGTAATCCCGGCGAAAAATTATCATATCTAATCAGATATGGACCTGATCGGATTATATATATCCACATCTGTATCAGATGTGAACCTAATCGGATAATATATGATCAAATCGTCTAAAACAATTCGTCTAAAAACCAAAAATGAAAAACGATTCATTGGAAGACAAATCGTCTAACAACCCGCAGTAAATAACTGTGCTAATTTACGGTAGTCATTAGTTGATAATCGTTCATCGAAAACTTATGATAAATATTTTTAGTTCGATAAATCTTCGCTCTTTGCCCGGCCCAGAGCCAATGAAGGAGGACGTGACGAATATCTGATTACATTTTTATTTTTTTGTATTTTTTGTACTCACGCGTTTTCTAACGTTTTTTCTGTTATTTGTACCGAACGTTAAAACTTACTATGTTGAACTAGATTTCGTAAAGAAGTCGCCATTTAAGGTTACGAGTCTTCGATGATATAAATCGTACGAATATACTCGGCTTTTTCATTCTCCTCCGATCATAGGATCGTTATAATATTGGCAACGGGCAGCTACTTTTAGTCGTCGTTCAAGAGTGCAGTGATTTCGTAGTGTGAACGATAAAACGTCATGAAGGAATTCTTCACCAACCTCATTTACAATATCAAAATTAATGACAATCATCTGTTGTACCCCGGTCATTGCCCGACCGGAATGCGCGCACGACGCATCATCGAACGAGCGCGCATCATTGCGAAACACGGAAGTAACGACACCAACGAAATAGCATTTAAGACATTAGCAACTACCTAGTCGAGTCAGCTATTGGGAAATATCGGAAACAGAGAGCCGGTCAAGCAACCCGGAAGAAGTAATTGTTTAAACAATTACCCAATAGCTGACACCACTAAAATTAAGCCGACGTGCCTGTTCTTACCCCTATATAAGGAGACCACAAACAGGCACTCGGCAGTCAATATTGTACTCGATTATCGTTACGGTTAGTCAGTAATACCGTAAGATATATACACTCTTCGGAAGGAAGATAAGCGTACAAAGTGTACTTCACAACAATTGGTAATTAGAACCTGTCTAAAATATTGTAATTATATCTTGATATAATAAATCGTGCATATATAATTCACTTGGGTTTCAACCCTTTACTGGATAAATCCCTGAACCTTGGAGCTAACAGCTCCCGCAGTACTCAGAGTAGCTAACTGAGTCTCTGCGGATACAACATTGGTGGCAGCGGTGGGATATCCAGAGTGAACTAATAAAATAAAAACTCAATTAAACCCACGATTTAAAACCAAAATCGCTAATACCAATTTGTGAAATCTCCGCATAGTGCGGTAAAATTGAGACTCTCCACGTAAGAGAGAGTTCCGCGAACCAAGGTCGAGGATCGTCGACGAGAGTTCGGGCGGACCACGAGGGCAACCAGGGCCAACGTGGGCATCCCGTTATTCAGGCGAGATAACGGAAGAGAGTCTTCGCGGATCGCTGCAGGATCCACGGAGAGCGTCGCCAGGAACTGGGACGTGGAAATAAGGGAGCCTAGAACCCCACGGGTTAGACGTCAACAACAGAAGGGCATCCCGTAATGTGGAGGTTGAGCGCACTGTAAGTGACCTCCGTTTACTTCACTTAACAAAAAAAAAAGAAACGCATAGCCTTGTCGAAACCGGTGTCACTCGCTACTCGGTGTCAAGCACTGGAAAAAGTCCAGTAAAATACGTCGCACGTATCCCAACGAAAATGAGCAAACACGGCACGCCACAAGGGCAAAAGGGTAAGTCACCCCGAGGTACCCCGGATACGGGGGACGAGGCACTGGAGACCGCGGACGGCCTCACCAAGGTCCTGGGGGAGATCGCGGAACAAACCGAACAGGGTCTGGGGGGCGCGCCCTGCGGAGTAAATGTCCAGAGAGGGTCCTCGTTCGGTAAAAGGACAGGCTGGGAGGACGTCAACGTGGTCATGTTCGAACCAAAAACGACGGTTACCCCGGCCATGATAACAAACGAAATTAGCCGGTTACACCAAACCTACAAGAAAACGAACCCAGGACGGAGAACTCCTGACTGGGATACCGAAAATAGCGTACTGGGCACAGCGGAGGAAATGGCCGCAGACATACCGAACTTTGCCCAAACAGCTTCGCAAAAGGCGAAGCGAACGCTGTTTCCCGAGATCCAGCCCGCGAACCGAACCCAAAAGGACGACAGCCATAAGCAAGCACCCGCGCCGCCCGAATCGGGGCACGAAATGGCACAACGGGTAAAACAGCTGGAACAGCAAATTCAAGAGTTGCGCACGTCGATGGCCAAGAAACAGCCAACGGGGCCTCCTCCCGCGGAAAAAACTCTATCGGATGATTCCGTAGTGGATCGGCTGCTCGCGGTAGAAGAAAAGATGACGGACTACGTCCTGAAGGGCCCAGGTGGAAGACGAAAGGACGCCTCCCCCCCGAGGAAGTCTCCCCATCGTCACCAAGCCGAAGCGGCAACCTCCGACGGGGACGGAGTCGATTACCTAGACCTAGGATCGGCCCTGCGAAACATTAAAACTTTCGATGGGAACGATCCGACCAAACTCGACGGTTTCATGATATCCTGCGAGGCCATGTACGGCATGATACGGCCTAGGCAACGGTCTACTCTCCTCTCACTTATAAAGAGTAGCAAGTTGGAGGACCGAGCGACGCGAGAAATGCGTCACAAAACGATCGTCACATTGGACGATTTGCGCAACGAACTCGAGGCGCTATATGGTAAACGCGAGTCACTCGCCTCGCTACAATACCAATTTTGCACGCTACGTCAAGACGCGAAAGAAAACGTCTCCGCGTATGCAACCAGAGTCGAAACCCTCACGGTAGAGGTAATTGACAAATTGTGCGAGGGAGCTGACACACGGGGAGCAATCGCCATCGGAGAAGCAATCCGAAAAAGTGCACAGATGAATTTCGAAAACGGGTTAAAAAAGGAGATTCAGACTATCGTCCGTTCCCGTAATTATCAAGGGCTACACGAAGCCGTTGTGGGGGCCATCGAGGTCGAGAAAATGACCTTAGGGCGGCCCGGTGCGGCACGCCCGAATGGGGGAGGAAACGGGGGAGGCAACCCCCGGCATTCGCAAGGCGGGACAGGAGAGAAAAAGGGTGCCTGCTACACGTGCGGGAAACCCGGACACCTCGCGAAGAACTGCCGATCCGGAAGGCAGAGCCTCCCGGCACCCACGCAAAAGGAAGTAAACGTCGCAAGCCTCACGTGCAACTACTGTAAAAAACCCGGACACTTATGGAAAGATTGCCGGTCACGTAAGCAAGCAGACAGTAAGAAAAATAAAAATAATAACAACAAAAAATCGACCGAGTTGAAGAAAGATCAAGCCAGCGGACAAACGCCAGAAGGGACCGTAGGGGCATTCCGCGTCGACGCAGTTACCGCCGCAAACCGACCCTCAAGGGGGACCAATATTTACGCGGCGGAGGTAACATCATCGACGTTGAGACGGGCATCGACAACAGGACAGCTGACCGTCGCGGCGTTCCGGGGGAAAGCCCATCCGGAACCGAGCGAACCCCGTAGGAGGGTCGATGTCTATGTGATAGGGTCGCCAGGGCCCCTTGCATCGGCCAGCGACTTCCATATCAAATCTCCGTCGAGCGTCGGAGGTATGCTGACCCTGAAGGCCGACACCGGGGCTCAAGTAAGCCTGATACGCGAGGATGCGTTGCGGGATAACACGCCGGCCGAAAAAAACGGCGGTCACGTTGAAGGGACTCGGGAGTGGCTCGTTAAACGCGCACTACGCCGCCCTCGTGGAACTAGATACCCCGAACGGGGCCGTGAAACACTGGTTTCACGTAATACCTCGAAATATTCACCTACAGACGCACGGTCTCCTCGGGATGGACTTTATCAAGGAAAAGCAGGCCGATATCCTCCGAGGCGAGACCATAAGGATCAAAGGGCACTACATGCCCCTCGTGGACGGAAGTTTAAGCATAACCTTGCCGCCACGAAGCGAAAGCATCGCGTACGTCTCAACGCATAGCATCGACGACGGAATCGTCGAGCGTCGCAACGTTTCCGAAGGTGTCATACTCGGGGCTTGCGTAACCTCACCTCAAGGCCACAGCTGTGTAGTAAGCCTAGTAAACACAACACCGGAATGCATCCGGGTCGAACGACCCGCGGTGATACTCGAGCCGCTGGCATCAGCAGGAGAGCTGCCCAGCGAGCTCGCCGTCGCGACCCACGGAATTTGCACCGTCAGCACGGGAGCAGGCGGCACACGACTCGAGAAACTGCGAAAAGAGATAGACACCTCACACCTTAACCAGGAGGAAGCGAGTTCGTTAACCGAAATATGCGACGAGTTCGCGGATATATTCCACCTCGAGGGAGACCAGCTGCCCTGTACCAATATGGTAGAACACAGCATCCCCCTCGAGCCCGGCGCAAGGCCCATAAAGGTACGCCCGTACCGCCTACCGGAAGCCCATAAAAGGGAAGTACAGGAACAGATGAAAGGGATGTTAAAAAACGGCATCATACAAACAAGTCGAAGCCAATGGAACGCGCCGTTGCTGGTCGTTGCGAAAAAACCAGACGCGGCAGGAAAAATAAAAATGCGCGTGGTCGTGGATTTTCGCAAGCTAAACGAAGTCACCGTCGGCGACTCGTATCCATTGCCGCATATCGCGGAAATATTAGATCAGCTGGGCCGAGCACATTATTTCACGACGCTCGACCTCGCATCAGGTTTCCACCAAATTCCAATGGCGGAAGAGGACAGAGAGAAAACGGCCTTCTCCACACCACAAGGGCATTTCGAATATACCCGTATGCCCTTCGGATTGAAAAATGCACCGCCAACCTTTCAACGCTTAATGAGCACCGTGCTTGCAGGGCTCGAAGGGCTCAAATGCTATGTGTACCTCGACGACATAGTAATATTTGGAGCCAACCTGGCGGAACACAACGAACGGCTCCGCGAGGTATTTAGACGCTTAAGGGAAGCTAAATTGGCCCTCCAACCGGCAAAGTGCCGATTTCTACGACTGGAAATGCGCTATCTCGGGCACATAATCTCCAGTGAGGGCGTACGCCCTGATCCCGCATTAGTGACGTCTGTACGGAATTTTCCGGCACCCCGAGACGCTAAGGGAGTGCAATCCTTCCTAGGGCTAGCAGGGTACTACCGTAAATTTATACGAGACTTCTCCAAGGTCGCCAAGCCCTTAACAGAATTAACAAAAAAAGATAATAAATTCGAATGGATGGCGAAGCACGAACAGGCCATGGAAGACCTGAAAAGTGCACTAACAACCGCCCCCGTGCTCCAATACCCGGACTTCGAGAGGCCCTTCGTGGTTACCACCGACGCATCGGACAAGGCCATCGGAGCCATACTGTCGCAAGGGCCAATAGGCGAAGACTTACCCATCTGCTACGCCAGCCGAACGCTAAACAAAGCCGAGCAAAATTACACGACAACGGAGAAGGAACTTCTGGCAATCGTATGGGGAATCGCACAATTTCGCCCGTACGTATACGGCACCAGATTCACCGTGGTAACCGACCATAAACCACTAACGTGGCTGTTCGGTGTCAAAGACCCTGGATCGAGGCTCATGCGCTGGAAAATAAAACTATCGGAGCACGAGTTCGACGTGCAATACAAGGCCGGCAAGCAAAATACCAACGCGGATGCACTCAGCCGTATATGTGTGGTAACCCGGTCGCACGCACACAAGGAAACCGGGCAAGTACGTAGCAGCCCGGACAGCGACGCCGAGACACGGCCGCACCCAGCAGCGGGCAGCCAGGAGTGCGAGCCCGCGGCCGGTCAGCCCAACGCGCCGTACGATAAGGAGTACGAGGGAAACGGGTCAGACGGCGACTGCCTGAGCGAGGAGGAAAAAATTAAAATACTTCATGAGCATCACGACGCACCCCTCGGCGGACATCAGGGAATCACAAGGATGCTCGCGCGAATAAAGTTAAGGTACGACTGGCCCGGAATGCGAAAAGACGTAGAAGAATACGTGGGCCGCTGCGACAAGTGCCAGCGAAATAAAATTCGGCCGGCAACAAAGGCGCCGTTGGTCATTACCGACACTCCTACCCGAGCCTTTCAAAAATGTGCCATGGACATCGTGGGCCCACTACCGGAAACGGAAGCGAGAAACAAATATATTCTCACGTTCCAGGATTTGCTTACGAAATACAGCGTAGCCATACCGCTGGAAAACCAGCAAGCAAACGAAGTTGCGAAAGCGTTCGCAAAAGAAATAATATGTCGATACGGGACGCCAGAAACCATCCTTACCGACCAAGGAACGAATTTTCTGAGCGCAATTTTTAAGGGGGTATGCAAGTTACTACGCATAGAAAAAATACAAACCACAGCATACCACCCCGAGTCGAATGGGGCGCTCGAACGCTCGCACAGGACACTCGCCGAATACCTTAAGGGGTATATAGACGAAGATCAAGGCAATTGGGACGAATGGCTACCTTACGCTATGTTTACATATAACACGACGCCCCATACGGCGACTGGATTTACGCCGCACTGCCTGATCTACGGCGACAACGCAGAACTACCAACAGCTCTTAAAAGGTAGCCCAGGCCTACATACGCATATGACGACTACGTCCAAGAACTGAGGGAACGGCTACGCGCGGCCTGGTCTACAGCACACGACAACCTAAAAATAGCCAAGGAAAAAGCCAAGGAACGGTACGACCGGAAGGCTAAAGAAACATCGTTTAAAGTCGGAGATCGAGTATTACTCCGTGACGAGACAGTACGGCGGGGACGCTCAGCGAAATTAACCACGAAGTGGATCGGACCGTACCCCATCGAGGAGGTACACCCGCCGTGCAATTACACCCTCCGCCAAGGACGGCGGACGGTAAAAGTGCACGTAGACCGTCTAAGGAATTACGTAGACGAGTAGAAAAAAAAAAAAAAAAATTGGCTATCGCGCAACACTAGACCGTCACCGGCTCCGACAAGGCTTCGCCATAGGAAAAGAAAATAAAGCGAAAAATTCGTATAAATAAATAAATAAATAAATAAATAAAATTCCAGAATGCTGCTGGTGGGCGTAAAAGCCACTGCCCATCCCTCGGACCAGACATACACGATACAAAAATTCGAACACGCCCCAGGGCTATATTTCGAAAAGATCGGTACGCTATACCCCTACACCGATGTCTGGACACTGGCGATATGCATGAATCTGCAAAATATGGCAAACATGGAGCACCGGATAAAAACCCATCTCCGCTGCGTACAGGAAAAATGTGGAAAATTTGGGAGCCCCGACGGGCACTGCACCGAGATGCTGGAACACCTCGTGCGACTCTCCGCAAAAATAGAGGAAAACGTGGGAGTCGTGCAGGATCTCATCGGAGTAAAACCGAGCCGCAAACGCCGAGGATTAATTAACGGACTCGGAACGGTGCTAAAAGCCATAACCGGCAATATGGACGCCGACGACGGGGAACGGCTCGAAGCAGAAATCGCGGCCATCCAAGATACACAGGATACGCTAAAACAAGGCATAAAAAAACAGCTGCAGGTCGTAGAAACCACGATCGAAATCTTCAATGAAACCTCGCAAGCATCGCAAAGAAATCTACAAAAATTGTTCTCGATGGTGCACGCCGTAGACGGTTATTTTCAAAACCGAACCGACGCGTTACGCGACAGACAACACTTCGACGAAAGTTTGGCGCTAATTGAAGCCTCTGTGGAAGCATACCTGCGAGAGGTAGATAAAATGACGGAATTATTCTCCAAGGTGGCAACCGGCACCGTGAGTGCTTCAACCGTGACCCCAGCCACACTCACGAAATATCTGACAGAAGCGTTGCCCCACCTACCAAGAGGACACAGCTTCCCACGCCCCATCGCTCGGCATAACGCAGCAGCCATACTCCGCCTGGCAACGGCGCAAGCCTACCGGAAAGAGACAGTGGTAACTCTCATCCTGGAAATTCCGCTTATCGGATCGTCCGAATACAACCTAAATTACGTCTACCCCCTCCCCCGGAGCGGAAGCAACAACACGTATTATTACATAGACACCACGGAGGACCTCGCGGTAGTAGACCGAAAAAACCGGCAATACATCCGGATGACCGAACGTGACCTCGAAGCGTGCAAAAACACCGACGACAAATACTACTGCAAACCCCGACACCCAGTCATAGCAATCAACGAAGACGCGCCATGCAGCATACGATTATACATCGAGGGTGCGGTAGGTCGCGGACAACAGTGTCCGAAGAAAATCATACACCTCACACATATTCTGGTGATGGGTATGCGACAACCAGGGCAATGGCTGTACATAGCACCGAGCGACGAGACGGCGAGTGTCGACTGTCAAGGAAAGCCGACACAGCAGGAAACAATACACGGCGCGGGGCTAGTGACCCTCCGGGAACGATGCACGGTCACCGCCGCGGCCTTCAAACTCGAGACGGTGCGACGATGGAAGCAACGGATAAACGACACCTGCTACGTGCCGAACTACAATCTAACACTGCTCCCCGTCGAGGAGGAAGAAATTCCGAGGACGATAAGCGAAAGCCGTAAGACAACGCTCGAGCACGCAGTAACCAATCCGCGGGAACTAAACGACGTCGGCATCCAGATACGAAAAATCCAAGAAAACTTGGACCGAACTACCCCGCATGAAACGAGGAATCCCCCGTCATTATACCACCTGGTAGGACAATACTCCCTCGGTGCTGTAGCCCTCTTCGCGCTCGCCGGCTATATTACCATTAACGCCCTGTGTCGAAGGGCGAAATCAGAGGCCGTACGCGCGCCCCGTGCCGCTTAACCTAAACCCGCAACGAAGAGGAAGTCGAAGGGAAAGTGTTAACAAACGGAAAATGTTAACAACTATTTATTGAAAAAAAATACATATGTAAAAATATTACGAATAATAATAATAATATGCAAAGATTGGGCCTCAGCGGTCAGTACCACTCAGCCCGACGCAAATCCATCTCGCCCCGCTCGGCACACCACATCCGAGACATCGGATCCTCGTCGTCCACGGCCTCCGACTCCGAGTCCGAGGCACCCGCCGGCCGATAGCCAGACCCGGGACCCTGGATCGGCCACGCATCGGATACCGGTTGGGAAGGAGTAACGACACCAAGGTCGACTCCGAAGGGCGAGCTGCAGACCCAGGGGATCAGCGTGCCCGACTGCAGCCCAAAATCCCCAGTGTAGGGCGGAGGCGAGCCCTCGTTAAAGGACGAATCGGTCCCCAAGAACAAATCTTCGTCAAGGAGATCCGAAAACCAGTCCTCATCGAAGAGATCGGACAACGAATCCTCGGCCGAGGAAACAGAGGAAGCCCTGAAGGAACCTCCATCGGCAGAAGATTCCTCATCAGAAACCAGGTCTATGACCTCCGGCTCAGCGGATACTGCCGACCCGGTACCAACGACCTCGACGATTTCGACATCCGGGCTCGGGGAACGACCGGGCGCAGCCTCCGGGCTCTCCTCCGGACTATAAGACGCCTCCCAGCAGCACAACGCCACGCGCCTCCTCTGGAAAAATAAAATCACAAATGGAGATTTTTAAATCGTCTAATGCATACGTCTCGGTATCATAAGAAAATTCTTAAGAGACTTACCTTATACGCTGGTGGATCCATAACGGCAGAACGAGTCGCAGGCAATAGCAGTCGATGTCACAATGTACGAAAAATTGCGAAACGACCAGCTAATATAGGCACGAAACGTCGTGCTAAGCACTACACCGGACATCATCCCGCGATCGTCAGCGACTTCGGCGGTGAAGTTCGCTTTTACACTGCATCGACCTCGCGAACGAACGACCGAAAAAGTATCGCTTAAAACTCAATAACTCTAATAACTTAAGGCGTAAAAAATCGAGGCACGGGGTACATCACAAGTACATCTCGCCGGAAACGAGCCAAAAAGAAATCGTAAATTTCTTTTCCCCCTGGGGGGAGGGATGGCTGTACCCCGGGTCATTGCCCGACCGGAATGCGCGCACGACGCATCATCGAACGAGCGCGCATCATTGCGAAACACGGAAGTAACGACACCAACGAAATAGCATTTAAGACATTAGCAACTACCTAGTCGAGTCAGCTATTGGGAAATATCGGAAACAGAGAGCCGGTCAAGCAACCCGGAAGAAGTAATTGTTTAAACAATTACCCAATAGCTGACACCACTAAAATTAAGCCGACGTGCCTGTTCTTACCCCTATATAAGGAGACCACAAACAGGCACTCGGCAGTCAATATTGTACTCGATCATCGTTACGGTTAGTCAGTAATACCGTAAGATATATACACTCTTCGGAAGGAAGATAAGCGTACAAAGTGTACTTCACAACAATTGGTAATTAGAACCTGTCTAAAATATTGTAATTAAATCTTGATATAATAAATCGTGCATATATAATTCACTTGGGTTTCAACCCTTTACTGGATAAATCCCTGAACCTTGGAGCTAACAGCTCCCGCAGTACTCAGAGTAGCTAACTGAGTCTCTGCGGATACAACACATCCGATTATGATCGTTCAAATTGCGGTCCCTAAATGTTCGACGTATAAATATTGGCCAAGTCTTCACATCGGTAATAACATCTTGGAACGCGAGTTAATAATGTTTTTACGAGTTGAATCCAAGTCGACATTTTCGTAACAATTTTTCAAAACTTATCTTTACGCTTTTGAACACTAAGGATTGCCCCCGCTGAAGTATCCGGGCGAGTTAAAAAAATCAACAGATATTTCCCGCTCTCATTAAAAAAAAACACTATATTATTCCCGCTATAATTGAAATATTTTAAAACTAAATATTATACGTTATAATTTTAAATCTGAATATTTTACGCTATAATTTTAAAACTGAATATTTTACGCTATAATTTTAATACTGATTATTTTACGCTATAATTTTAATACTGAATATTTTACGCTATAATTTTAAAACTGAATATTTTACGCTCTAGTTTTAAAACTGAACATTTCACACTATAATTTTTAAACAGAATATTTTCCTCTATTAGTTTACAGAAACTCTAGTAATGTCCCGCAGTACTTCAAAAACGTTATGGATATTTTCCGCGGTACGTAACAACCTGTACATTTTTCGTTTTGGAGGCATCGCTTTGGACGCATCGTTTTAGACGCAATTTCCGCAAATCGTGTATGTGTGTATGTGTATGTTGTATGTTATGTATTGAGATGGTATCGTAAAGCTCAACACTAGAGCCACGAAAACGTCGTTACCGACTCGCGGTTCGATCCCTCTGATATCGACCCGATGCCCGACGATCCCGACGCCGCGCACACGTCCGTTGATCGAGCTGCCGAAAGCCTCATGCGTCACAGGCGTACGGGGCAGGGTCACGAGTAAAGCCATGTGCAATACAGCAGACAGGTATAAGTGCCGGTGCCGAGAGCCAAAAGTCACTCTAGATCTGACAATTCTTTTAGCAACACCTCTCTCTATCCCATGCACGGCTGTTGGCAGCAAAACTAGGTATGATATAACCCACACGGAAGACCTCTGTCCGAGCAGACCCTGAAGGAGGAGAGACTTTTTCTTTGGCTCAAGTATTTGTACAGCCGAAAGAGCCATATTGAAAATTAAAAACGTTGTATCTAACTCATCTTGTTGCGCCAACGAAACATAACGAGTAATTCAAAAAAATGATTTGAACTGTACTAAAGCACGGCTTTAGTAGACAAAATCCCGTCGCTAAGAACCAACGACGGGTCCTCCACCGACCCTAGGAAATCATCGGAACAGCATCCACGGAGAATTTTCGAAGAGAGAAAATCCCTTAAAATTTCAATTACAGCACTTCCAAACGCCAGCGTAGGTGACTGCCTTTGGAGACATTGACGACAGCTTTCATCTGCGTTACCCCATCCTTACAAAAACCAAGCTCCGGCGACTACGTTGGGAGACCTCAGTGACCGCTTCCATCTCGTTTCTCCCAGTACGATTCATTTACTAAAAGTAAGATAAAAAGAACGACCTATAACTCTAAAACAGTGCCGACAAACGCCTTTGGAGACATCGGCGACCGCTTTTGTGTCATTGTGGATTGATAACGACTGTCAAGGGTAGATATCCTGAAGAATCACAGAACAATTGCTCAACAAAAGCTCCCAACAAAATCTAAGCTCCAACGCCAAACCCAAAGAATGAAATTACACCGATTTTTGTGTAGAATATCGCCATCGTGAATAAACAGATTTTTTTATCATCATTCAATCAGCGTCATGGATATTTTCTTTACAGCACCTGCCCTCATATACAAGTGAGCAATAAAACTCACATAGTGTTGCTTTTGGGGCCGATTCGGTAAGCCTCCAAAGTGAAACGTTAAAGTATTGTGGAAGGAAATTCCAGGTTCCTCAGCCACACACCCTTCCAGACAGATCATGGGGTCGGAAGAAATCTTCCTCCTTTTAGTTTTCTCTTGCGGGATGAGCGCCAGGCGCGTGAAGCGCCAGAGGAAATTTCGAACCAGAGGGTGAAACCATTTCCGGACCAGCCGCAGCTGTCAATTCCGGAGAGGGGCTCGGTTGGAACAAAGAATCCATTTTGGCAGACAGAAGGTACAAGAACCAACGTTAATAATTTATTCAAGAAAAGTAATGAATCTAAAGGAGAGAAAAACCGTGGACTCCGGGGTGAAACCTCAGTCCCGTAATAACTTAGAGATACCGCGGCGTAACTCGCCAACGGCCATATCAACTCACAATAATTTTTCATAAACTTTTAACAAATTACCCGATGCTCGGGACTCGTCTTCACTCTCTCTCATTCACACACACACACACAATGCTCGCTCGCGTGGATCAGCCGGGACAGAACAGTCGTACACGCGCTCACTCACACTCTCGCATCCGCATCCTGGTCAGGTCCCGGCTTACCGCGCTCGACAACTCGACATCCAGGCTACTTCCGTGGGCCGGTTTGCCCCAAAGCGATCCCACACATAAAGAAAATGAAGCGAAAGTATAACTACCTCCCGGGACTTTGACAAGACAACGCTAATTCAAGGTTCGCTCGGGGCTCGACTCTTTCCCGCGACAACGACTAACGCCGGGGCCGTCCGCCGGACACACACACACACACACAACAACCGGGAGACGACGTTCGCGCTGTCTCTCGGCCCGGGCGCGGCGCGACACGCCGACGAGACGAAAGATCTCGGTACACGCTCACAGGCGGTGCACGAGAGACACGATACACAATTTTACTATGACAATTTGATAATTTTGAAGAATTATATAATTATAATTTTGTAATACTCGCGGCCTGGGGATCGAACGCTCACGGTATCCGATACGGATGAGCAACGCTCGATAGCCTCACGGACTCAATAATATAAGGGGCATTACACCGGAAATTTTCATGCTTTGACCCTGACCCCCTTCAGTAATTTTGCCAATTTTTTTCGAAAAGTATTTCAAAAAAGAGAAGAATCGTGTTTTTTTATTTGGGCATATAATTACTATTTTCGAGCATATATGTTTACAAAAATGTAATTTTTTTACTAAAATTATTTTTTGTGACATAAATATCTTGGAAGTTTTCATTCGTATCAAAAAATCTCTCAGATAAAAGTTATTCGGCTTGAAATGAATTAAATTATGCGTATTTTTTTTTGTTTGAATTGTGTTCAGTCTAAACTTATGTTATGCGACGTTAAAGTGCAAAAATATCAGTTATCAACTTGGTCGTGATGAAAATTAAATAAATTTGTAAAAATTCTGTATGGAATTGCGCAACTTTTGAGACTAATTACGGAGTGGCAAGATCTTTTTTCGAGAAGTTCTACGTGATTGAAATTTTTGTAATATCCAGAATTCGTCATTACTCGGGGTAGTTGGAGCGGATCGGTTCCTAGCTGATTAAAAAGATAGATCTTGAAGTTATATATTAATCAAAAATAATATTTTTCACCCGCCGTATTTTATTATTGACTTTTAAGATAGAGACTATTCGGTATAATGTTTACATTTTTTCAATAAAAAAATGCAACTTACATTTTTTTCAATTGGAGAAAGTGTATTATGTATCCGATGGTGCACCACAACAATATAATTATTTCTCCATTTTGTAAACCTCTACTACTACGAAGAGGATTTCGGAATGGCTGCCGAATGGCATTTTTTTTTGCTACAGCATACGACAAAGGTCCCTGTGATGGTATAGGCGGAACGATTAAGAGGTTAGCAGCTCGGGCCAGTCTTCAACCTCCGGCTGATGAATCACAACACCTCGAGAGTTCTACGAATGGGCTTCGAAAAATGTACCGTCTATCAAAATTATCTATTATGAAGCGATTGATTATGAATGCTCGTTTCTGGAATTCTTAACGAACGGGCGATTCACAACAACCAAACTGGTACATAATACGCAGAACGATTACTGTGTTATCACAATTGGTAACGGAAAGGTTGTCACTAAAGCAGCTTCCCTTTCGGAAAGCTTTGAACAGTATAGTTGTATTAGATAAAATGTTAAATAAAATATGGTGCAGAAAAATGTTCTTTTTTATTAATATATAACATCATTATTAATCATCATTTATTAATATAACATCAAGATTTATCTTTTTAATCAGCTAAGAACCGATCCACTTCAACTAACCCGAGTAATGACGAATTCTGGATATTACAAAAATTTTAATCACGTAGAACTGCTCGAAAAAAAATCTTGCCATTCCGTAATTAGTCTCAAAAGTTGTGTAATTTTACACCGAATTTTTGTACATTTATTTATTTAATTTTCATCATGACGAAGTTGATGAAAACTGATATTGTTCAATTTAACGTCGCATAACATAACTTTAGACTGAAGGGTGAGCGTGGCCGAGTGGATCGGCGCGCGCTTCACACGCAGTAGGCCCGGGTTCGATTCCCGGCAAGCACCAAGAATTTTCTGTGGTGTTTTTATCTGCGAAAAAGTGGTTCGGAACCCACTATAATAGTAGGTCCAGAGGAAAGGACCAGCGCCTCGGTATGGGAAACCGAAAGACTGGGAAAAGTGTCGCGGGTTCGATTCCCGAGACTGAAGTCCCGTAGGTGAAAGGAAAAACGGACGAGGACGTAGCTCCGGAGATAGGACGTACGAACTACGACTATATCCGTATGTCCGCGACTACTGACACCTAGCGGGCCGCGACGAAGCTCCGGGCCCAAGAATCGAACTGGCGACAGCGGATAAGGAAGGAGGAGGGAGAAAGTGAAGGAGCCCGTAACCCTTAGGGGATCGGTGTAACACACAATACCCAGTACCCAATACCCAACATAACTTTAGACTGAACTGAATTTTTTTTAAATACGTATGATTTAGTTAATTTCAAGCTGAACAACTTTTGTCTGAGAGATTTTTTGATACGAATGAAAACTTCCAAGATATTTATGTTACAAAAAATAATTGTACAAAAAAAACAGATTTTTGAAAAAATTATACATTTGAAAATATTAATTGTATGCCCAAATAAAAAATACGTGTCTTCTCTTTTTGGAAATACTTTTCGATGGAAAATTGGCAACATTATTGAAGGGGGTCAAGATCCAAGCATGAAAATTTCCGGTGGAATGCCCCATAAACATGTTAGTCGGCGGCCGTGCCGATAGTACATAAAAAAATAGTAATCTTTAATTGTCCAATGTTATTAGGAATGGAGCTCAAAACGAATGATATTCGAGAGAACTTATCTTCTTTTGTAATTCCTCAGAAATTGGTAGTCGCAGCGGCGATCGAGGTGATCTTGAAGCACCGGTGGATTTTTCTACTGGCGTGGAGCAAACGCGTTGTGGAATGGTGATAGTCACACACCCGTACTCACGTCCCGGCTGCTCCCGCTCGATGACTCGACACACCAAGGCCACTTCCCGTGGGCTGTTTTGCCCCAGGGTGATTACAAAAATTGGTCAAAACGAATCAGTTAAGTAACTCCCGGGTGTTTGACAACAAATTAGTTCTCGAACAAAACTCTCGCGGACTCGACTCTTTCCCGCGACAAAATTCTATGCCCGTGTCGTACACACGATACGCGACGACCGGGCTACGACGTTCGCATTGGCTCTCGGCGCGGGCGAGACGAGACACGCCGACGAGACGGAAAACTTCCGGCACACGCACACAGACGGGGCACGGGAGATACGACGCAAAATGTGGTTTCACTTTCTTCTTTTACAATATTATGCTCGATGCCTGGGCATCGAAAGCTCACCGGTATCAACGACGGAATTTCTATGGGTGAAAAATATCGCACGCTCGCACGCTCGGTGGATGACGGGAGATCCAGGAAATACACTGGCTGGGGGTCCTCGTCCAGCTCGCTTAACGACTCAACGTGAAGTGGCGGGAGGATCGACGCTCGATCGCTCTAGTTAGCAGCTTCCCCTTTACCCCTTCGACCTAATCGTCTAGATTCACGCGCGCTCGGCCCTTTCCGCCGTTCCGAAATCTCCGCGTTCGCTTTACGCTGGTCAGCGCTCGGGAGATTGTGCGTGCGACGGTCAATGATTTCATCGATAGCAGCGGCAGGGATACTCAGTACCCCCCCCCCCCTTATTCGCCGGCTTGCAGCTCTTCATGTAGATCTTTTGCAGTCTTCTACCCTGCAGCCCGGACACCAGTGGCTGCAGGTCCGATGCATCTTCTCGATTCCGATGTCCCGACGGGAGTTTGCTCCCTTCATCGATGATTTTCTCGACAACTCCGACAGCCGAGAGAGTACAGTTCGAGCCTCCTGACTCCCCGAGCTGAGCGTCGCTGACTCTCCTGACTCCCGTCGCTCCCGTGAACACCTCGCCGCTCGTCCTCACCGATCGCTCTCTCGTCCGAGGCGTACAAACATGAAACGCGTTCGAACTTCAATTAAAAATGACTCTCTCTCTTAATCTAGCCCCTGCGGAATCGCCTTGGGGGTCGAAGAACGAGCTGCTCGGAATATTTTAGTAACGGGCAAAATTTTGCCACGTTACAATATATATCGATCTTATTTATTGCAGATATAGAATAGCCCAGTCGCCCGAGGTGTGCTGGAAGAACACTGCGAGCACATTGAGTTTAAACATGATGGGGAATGGCATGGCCGGTTTTTACATTTAATCTTATTTCTTACCTTAACCATTAACACACTCAAACACCGACCATCTCTTAGCGCACCATTTCTTACCTTAAACATTAACACACTCACACACCGATTATATCCGATTACATGGATCATTTGATGCTACGGAACACACAATTTAGGTGTACACGCCCTTATTACTCGAAGCGGACTGGGAAGAGCCGAGAAGTGGAAAGGCGGGTAGTGAGGGACGAGCCTCGGAATCCCCTTGCGAGTATCTCCCGAGTCATGTCTTGCTAGTTTCTGGGATGGTAACAATATCGGCCGTGACCTACCTACGCTATATCATCCGAGATTGATATCGCGGCGCAAGAGGGCGACGCCAGGCGGCCTAGACAGCGGCCTGTTACACTACGAACTTTGCGTCCTTCGCTTTCTTGTCTCGCGTGCATATTTTTTTTCATTCTTGGCATTGTCGAAAATAAAATCGATGCTCCCTTTTAGGTCTGGCATTATATTCGTAATGATTAGTTTTAAATTAAAGTAGAAATACCGCGAAGAGATGGGTAGCGTCTCAGTTGAGTGACGCGACGGTGTGAATGTTCGTGAAGGCCTGCCGCGATTTCGGGGCCTCTCTCACTTCCTCTCTTCTCTCCAAGCAGTCACACGAGGCAGACGTGCTTATCGCTATATTTACCTATATTTTGACGTCTCTTATATTGGAGCACATGGTAATCGAGCGAAAATCTTCGATAAGTTGGGCTCATATCGTCATCAATATTATCTTGGTCCATTTTACTGGGAATGAATATTCGGACAACGAGGACTTATACATCGAACGATTTATCGAGATAAGTGTCCTAATTTATTGCGAGATTTCATTCTCCAAAGCAAAATCATTGCAAGACGACCAAATATTGAACAACAATATGTGTAAATTACCAATTTTTCGGTTCCATATTTGCTAGGAGAGAACGAGACTTACAAAATAACAAATTGACGGATCTTGATGCGACTAAGACTTAAATTTCCTAAAGGGATCACTCATACCGTTTTTATATTCCGTAATTATGGTTCTAATTATCTAGCATTAATTGGAGATACAATTTCTAAGAGTACCTTAACGGTGACATTTATGGGCGATGTAGAAAAGATGTGCATGTGATTAATTTATGTGACAACCCAATCCGCAAAATATTATTGATCTTCAATTATTTGCCGCAACTAAACCTTATTTGAAATATATAAAAAGCTTTCGAATATGCTAAATTCGTCAGTATTTTATTTCGCTCGTATACTTGGCGTTAGCTTGTATTATATTTTTATATTTTCTATAAGGAACGGTCCAATTTAGTTTTAACGTCATATTCAAAATTCATTTAACTAAATAATTTGTTCTAAATAGAGTAATTAATTCGCGGTACTGGTGGAACATGTTCTTTCCTTTATCCATTTTGCCTTAAAATATATAGATCTCTATATAGTCTTTAATGCGAAAATTTTCTTGATGCAGACAAATATCTTCCCAGCTGAGTCCAAGTCGTTGCTGTGGATGAACTTTGTTATGGTGGTTCCTGCAATGATGTAATCAGTCTCGGTGTAGAAAAGCTGTTTGCATTTTCTTAAGACTGTGTGGGACATGTATGAAAAAAAATATGCAAGACCGTGAGCGAGAAAATAGTTTTAAGACTTTTGGTCAAACAACCGAAACATGTACTCAACCGGCGAAATACCATCGACAGCTTCTACAACCAACTGCGGTAATGCTAAGATGAAGTCGGTTTCAACTTTATCGATGGCCGGCAATCGAGGGCCCAATTTTTTTCAATGCCAAAGCTACCGACCTAAGAAAGTGAGCAATCATCTGACAAGGAAACATTCCCAAGTGTCCGACCGCGATTTCGATAATTTTGATATATGTTGTAGAACTCGGAAATTTAAGGGACACGTATTTTTTTTTATCATCCCTCGTTGATATATAAGGGGTGAAACAGCCCCTCAAACTTTGGCAGAAAAACAATAATTTTTTTTTTTTTCTTAGAAGCACCTGACGATTATCAATGAAATTTGGTATACATATATCTCGAGCCAACAGGACTCAGAAATGGTAATGTGCATCACGGACGCACCCCTTTAAGGGGGTAAACTACCCCTATCTAAATCTTTATTTCTTTTTTTTCGGCGAAAAATAATCGAACTGGAATACAAATAGCATCTTTTTGAAACTAAAATGATATTACAGTTTACGTGTTTTTGGTTTTTTCCCAAAAACCACTGTTTGACCAGATATATATATTTCAAAGCTTTCAATATTTCCCATAGAAGCACCCGACGGATTTCAATAAAATTTGGCAAGCATATATTTCAGAGCAACAGAATTAAAAAATGATACCGTCCGATACGCGCCCACCCCTTTGTGGGGGTAAAGCACCCTGATAATTTTTTTTTCAGGATAAAAGAACCGAAAAAAATATAAATCGTATACAGCCGATGCTTGCATAAAAAAAACTCCCGTTTTCGCTTGGAGGGCGAATTCCTAATTCTACTATTTTATTCTACTATCAAAAACCATAATTTAGCACACGGGATATATATTCGAAACATAGGTAATATGTGAATTTGATAATATAACATTTCTACAGATGATACTATTTTCATTCCAAATTTATTCGTTCCAATACATGTATGGAATATGGCATATATGGGAATACTCCAAGAATATTAATTCTGGAAAGCAAAAAAATCTTGGGACTGAAAATTTCAGAAAATTCTATATGATAAAAATAATGTTAACCAAAAATATTTGTAACAGAAAATTATGGCTCATATTCATGACAGTAGTGATGATCGTGGAAAAAGTGTTCGAAGCAGAATGCTTTCTTACACCATGAGCATCGTATTATAGGTAGTGCACCGCAAACAGCACATTTCATAACGGAAGATTTTTCGAAAGCAAATTCGACAGGATTTGGAAAACTTTCTAATCTGTCGTCTACATAGCCACTTTTATACCAAGCATATTGAATAAGGGATCGATACCTAGGCGAAGATAGTTGATTATGTACAAGTGATTGTAGTTTTATAATATTGTTCCGTAAATGAAGATTAACATCGTAATTGTGTAGGATCGCATTGTCAGAGAAACGCTTCACAAAGTTTTTCCACACCCTAAAACCATAAACGTCTAAAGGTTGAATTCTTCCGGTAGTTCCTTTTGGTATAGTCATCAACACAACATCTTTATCTACAGGCTTCGTTTCTGCGATAATATTGCTGCAGTGACCGCTCCAGGAGTCCAGTAAAAGTAGGCTTCTTCGTCCAACGTTAGGAAAGAACACCTCTTTTAGCCATGTTTTGAAGTGGTCTGTAATTGCAAAACATTGCTACCAGTAATATTCATGCACATTGCAGTAATAAAAAGAAAATTATCATTGCAGTACATCATTACCTTTTGTCATTTTGCCAGATGACGAAGGGAGGAGGTATACATTCGGGGGACGGATTAATGTTTTTTCTACTAGAGGACCAAAGCGACCGCCTGCTTCTTTTAATACTATCAATAGAGGAGATAGTAGTCGCCCATCACAGGAGACAATTGGCTGAATAGTATAACTATGAGTTGTAGATGATATGGATTGAGCAGAACACTCGACTTTTTCCGTTCCTGCATACGTCAACGTACGTCCTGAATGTATTTCAAGCTGGAATCCACTTTGATCAGAATTATATACGTTTTCAGGCCCGTATTCTACTATAAAAGGCTTGACAGAAGGAAAAAACTCATCAGCTGATTTTTTTCAAATTAGCACTGTCTTCTATCGTCTTTCTTGAGATAAACTTTGTGATTTTTCTTGAAACGATCCGATGGGCTTTTTTGAAATTGTATATCCATTTTGAAGAGGCCACGAAAGGCCTATCGCCACTCCCCTGCTCTCCCCATGCTTCCAGAGCCCATTTTTTGATGTCCGAGTCATGGACTATTAATCCAGCTTCTATAGCGTTTCGTAATTTGTTTAATGTAAATTCGGCGATAATCATCAATTTTACTTTCCGCGTTCCTCCTTCGTCCACTTGCTTTGCCCATCTCGTTAATTGACGAGGATTAGTAAGTCTGGCAAATGACTTTTGTACAGTAGAAAACTTGACATAGCTTTTTTTTCCACTCCGCCAGTACTCTACTGCCCTTTTTTTGTAATCAAATGGGATTTCATCGTTTACAGGACTAGGGCACACAGATGAAGAAGGTCCAGCCACTCCTTCCTCACTCCAATCTTCGGCGTCTTCGACGTATTCTGCGGCTGTTCCGGGAAAGTCGTCTACGAAACCCAATGTAGATTCTTCAGATACTTCTAAAGTGTTGAAGTCCCATATACTGTCCAGAAGAATCTTTTGAATCGATTCTTTCAGAATGATTTCTTGCCGATTGACTTCAGTCGTTGGTAGATACATTATTTGAAATGTTGCAAGTAATAAATTAAGCACGTTCATTGGATTCACAAACATGTTTAAAATATCGTAACGCACTGATAACACGGCAGGCTCCGAACGCGAAATTTTCAACACCGAATGATGAGGAGTAATGCACGCTCAGACTTTATAAAGAGCCGCACGACTACTTGGGATAACATTTGTCTATTTTCGTTCCAAATTGTTTACAGGCCTGCCGCCCGAAGTTTTCCGGAAACTTCGAGATCTATTTATATTTTTGGCGTCACGAAAATACGCATGAAAAAAATATGTGATCGGTTATTTTGATTTTATGAAGTCGAAGAACTAATCTTATCTTTATTTTTCCAGAAATATGAGTAGACTCATAATGGAACGATTACCGCATCGTAGAATCTACCGTGAGGCAGATTCGGTAAAATAAGCTTTACATGTGTGAACTGAATAAAAATAAATGCTAATGCATTTATTTTAATATATTTTTTTATTTTATTGTAATTTTATTCGTTTCTAATGAAATGAATAAAATTGCGATACAAATAGTTTCATCTGTAGTTTCATGTTATATTATCAAATCCACATATTACCTATATTTCGAATATATGCCGTGTGCTAAATTATGGTTCTTGATATGAAAATAAAATCCTGTAAACTCTCATTGAACTTCTGACTGCCCTCCAAGCGAAAACGGGAGTTTTTTTTATGCAAGCATCCGCTGTATACGATTTATATTTTTTTCGGTTCTTTTATCCTGAAAAAAAAATTATCAGGGTGGTTTACCCCCACAAAGGGGTGGGCGCGTGTCGGACGGTATCATTTTTTAATTCTGTTGCTCTGAAATATATGTTTGCCAAATTTTATTGAAATCCGTCGGGTGCTTCTATGGGAAATATTGAAAGCTTTGAAATATATATATCTGGTCAAACAGTGGTTTTTGGGAAAAAACCAAAAACACGTAAACTGTAATATCATTTTAGCTTCAAAACGATGCTATTTGTATTCCAGTTCGATTATTTTTCGCCGAAAAAAAAAGAAAAAAACATTTAGATAGGGGTAGTTTACCCCCTTAAAGGGGTGCGTCCGTGATGCACACTACCATTTCTGAGTCCTGTTGGCTCGAGATATATGTATACCAAATTTCATTGATAATCGTCAGGTGCTTCTAAGAAAAAAAATAAAATTATTGTTTTTCTGCCAAAGTTTGAGGGGCTGTTTCACCCCTTATATATCAACGAGGGATCATAAAAAAAAATACGTGTCCCTTAAATTTCCGAGTTCTACAACATATATCAAAATTATCGAAATCGGGTTCGGACACTTGGGAATGTTTCCTTGTGAGTGTTGTGCATGCTGGAAATTAATTGTGTCACCGGAAATTGGCCAGCGTCTCCATTACTCGGTAAAACCAACAAATATTAAAAAGTTCGTTTCTTGATGTCGGGTGGCGAGATTACGACGGACCCCGTAGAATCGCGATGGCAAAACACTGTTCCATTCCATCTACCATCAGCAGCACCTTCAACTGTTGTTCAATGTAAAAAGGCTCGTCGCACCGCTGTTGTATATATCCGCGTATGTACGCTGTTGTTCAATGAATAGTACAGTGTAAAAAAGCTCTGCGCACCACTGTTGTATGTGTCCGTGTATGTACACTACTGTTCATGACTGTCTGGGCATCCTTCACTGGACGTCTCACAGGATGTCTTCTAACCTGTTCAGACAGGGGCAAGATATCCAGCAATATAGAAAAATCATAAAAACCAAGAATTCATGAACAGTAGTGTACATACCTGTCCACGTTTTCTTCGTGTTCGAGAATCAGCGCGGTAACATGCGCTACCTCGAGCAGCCGCTGCTCGGCAGCACCTCCCGGCCGAGGCCAGCGAGGCCAACGCACTCGCACCGGCTCTCAACCCAGGCGGCACGCCTTACGTGTCGTGCGCAACAGGTATCGCGCTCATCTACGGCAAATGGCTGACACGGGTCACCACGCGCTCGGGTAGATCGCCGTTTACAACCGGTTTTCTCATGGTAATTCTCACGTCTGTTTACCCAGTTTTCGCTACATCTCATCACAGGCGACGTATCATCAATTTCGGGATATCGGTCGAGTTCACACGGAGCATAACGGGAGTGTTTTTCTCGGTTACGCGACACGCGTCTTCTTCCGGCTAAAACTTAAATTGCATATCATCAGCGGTTTTATTACGTTGTACAACGCATCAGTCCATCCTTTTCGTAATTTTAAGTTCGGTGACCAACTATACCAACTACTTTTGCCAACAATCGGACGGTACGGTTACCGATATCTCTTCTGCAGCCGACAGTGCTTTGCCATCAGCTGAATCCGATGTATCAGAACGCACGCTCACACATCCGGATGACAGCTAAAAATAACATTTCTCCTAATGTGAGTCTAGTGTATAACTTTTTAGCCGAGTAGTTACAAAATTATAAGAGCTAGAACGCGCACAAATATTTTTGAAGAAATTAAGAATTGCATCCAATAAAAAACTACGGGACATTTTTTTATTTTTTTTACTTAATCATTGACTTATGAAGCGGCAACATAATATTAACTTCGCTATTAAATGGAGAGATTATATCTGTAACAGAAAAACTATCGGTTAAAATAATTTTTAATATTATTATCGAATTTTAGTTTGTCTCTCACTCACCTAGTTCTCCTCTCCTTCGAGTTCCGCAAGTAGCTGTCCAACAGGATCATCGTCGCTGCCTTCCAGGAGTTGACCATATCTGACAATAAACTGCATATTTTAATATATATTTGATAGGGACATTGTGTTGGATCGATTTGATTCGACAGATCATAAAAAATACCAACCTCATCCGTTGTCCCCAGTCTTTCAACACGGTGTGTTTCTCAAATGCAAAGATCCCCATAGTGCATAGTAATTTCCGCTGTAATATAAAAATTGTGTACAGGATCCGATGCTTCAAACGATTCTCCACTCATTATAGTTGACCCATACTCCGGTTCGATTAATCCAGGTCCACTAAGGACGCTTGAAGTCGAAACAATATCTTCAAAGTCGGCACAATACCCTGGGCTCGACGATATTCGTGTCTCATCAGCATTGGGGTCTGACGAATCGGGCTTTGGAGACATGATCCCGACAGAACATCCGATTGAACTTCGTCCAAGCCTGGGCTCGGCGATCTCAATGTCTGATGGGAGTCAGGGCTCGACGAATCACTATTCGGTGACGTGACATCGGCATGCGTTACGTAACAAATGAACTTCGTAAAATTTCTTTGTGACAAAATATCTTGTATGGAAATATCTTGGTTTTAAAATAATAATTCGATACCTCAACAATTGACTTCAGATAAAAAGAGTTGGGAAAAATATCGCAGCGACAAAATATTTGTCAATAAATTAAGAGAAAAACTTGAATAAAAGTATTTATTATTGCAGCATGGGAATTTATCAATGGGCAATCAGTTAAGTATCAATTTAACGGATTTTCACAAACAAACAAAAAAAACCAAAACAAAACATAACACAACGACAGAAACTTGTTCAAATCCAAAATGGATAATAAAATCGGTCAGTTACATTGGAATGTAACTGACTGACTGATTGACTATACAAAAACAAATAAATAAAACAACAATCGCGTGGAACTAAAACAGAACAGGGTAAGTCTATGGCCATGGTCTTTTAAACAATGAAAATCGGATTTTTAACGTTTAAAAAACATTTACATTATTGTTGTAACCAACTCTACAAGCACTGAACTAAAGTAATTGACTTAGAACTTTTGATATTTTCGATGCGTGATTTAATTGCAGTTCTATAAGTATATATTTGCGATTGGCCGTCTCACCTAGACGCTACGGGTGACATGGCCACAGTAATAATGGTAGTCAATTAGGCCTAGAGAAGCACAACACATTTTTTACTATTGCAACGTGCTTGTCGTCCCCCGGGTTAGAGCCGGTCCTGAGCATCGCGACACGGGGTACCAGGAACACCCCCCCTCGGCACGGCGATGATAGAAGGTTCCAGAACATTCGAGAACATCACTCTGCTCGAGCGCTCGAGGCGCGCGCCGAAAGTACACCACCGTCGGGGAGTCCGCTAGTGGGGACTCGCGCGCGGTAGGGAGAGCGAGAGTGCCGTGCGCAAAGCCGACGGACGGTATATAAGGCGTTGCATAGCACCAAGAGAGCAATTATTCTTTCCCGACGGTGGCGAAGAGAAGGTGTAACAGGTGGTGACATCGGCCATCTTAGCTTTCTCCTCCCCGTAGCTAGAAAAGATAGTAAGGTAACCCAACCGAATTTCCACCGGAAGCGAGTACCGGTGGGGTTGTGGTGACACTACAGACCATGCAGCTCTCGTGAAAGCGGAGGTTTGGAAGAGGACCCAAGCTGTAGTGAGCACGTGGAAAGGCGCCGCCCATTGAGGACCGAGCTGATTCTGATGGATGCGGGCACCCATTGTCCGGTAGATTAAAAGGTATGTCATGAGAAACAAAAAGTTACAGGAAGGACACAATTGGTTCAACCAAAAAGAAATGAGGTGTGTACCGCACACACTCAAGATCTAGCGCCGCTCCTTGAGGCCCAGCGAGCCATCTGCCCGGAGTCGGAGCGAACTCCACCCGAACCGCCACGGGCAACCCACCCCACATTTGGTGAACGACCCCGAAATTGAAGCAATTCTCAGGGCGCTTCACTTCCCCCGCCATTGCTAACTCGCCTTTCGGATGACCTCTTATACCCGGTACTACCACGGGCAGCCCTGGTACGCCCGGTAACCCTGGTATGAATGGACCTTTCCCATTGTCTTCCTCGCTGTCTTTTCCACTGCCTTCCTCACTGTCTACCCTGTCGTCACTTATGATCGCTCGGAGCCGATAGGACGGACACAACCATAGAGTTTAGGTTGCAGATAAGTAAATTGTAACGTCCAGCACATTTTAGGACAATTCGCGATAAATGATTACGTAATAATTAACCAACCGAATTGAATGAAATTTATCGCAACGATATTAAATATTTTCCAAAAAACTGGAAAGGTTACACAAAGATCGCAAAATATATTATCGACTGTTTCCACGGCATAAATTTATCTTTCACATCCGTTTTATATCGCGCACACTAATCACTTTTATCACTCACATTAACCCCCACGTTAATGGAAATTAATTTAATTTTTAACGTTCTTGACCTTAAATCACTTTTGAATTTTTGACAAATAACATACGTTCAGTATTTTGACAGCTCTGCCCGTAATCGTGAATCAGTTCCAGTGTTCCTTGAATTGCCAGCGACACGCGACATAAACTATTAAGTGTCCAGATAGATTGAAAATATGCTGCTGGCTCCAGAACCAAAGCCAAATAGTAGACTACAGTACCTCTAGGGCCGGGGGCAAGATGGTCTCTGTCGCCGGTGGTGGGGATGAAAACTGTCTGTACCTCTAGGGCTTCCAATATGGCGGCGGCGAGGGTGGGGGTGCTGACGCGCTGGTCCGCTGGGGTCCGCTTGCTTCACCCTCCCGTCCCCCTCGCCCCGGATCGCTGCTGGGCCCGATGGCTCTGTCTCCTGGTGTCTTGCGGCGCCGCTGAGGGTGGGGGGTGGCCGGGGGAGAGTGTTTCGACCGGGTGGGAGCGAGTTGACTGGAGCATGCAGGAGCGCTGGTGACGGCATAGAAGTGACTCGCGCCATCTTGGATTTTCCAAGAGTGGGCTAGGTACGGCCGCATCGCTCTGTCTCTTGCGCACAGGGTGTTTCTGGAGGGTAGCGCGATGCTCTACGTGAGTTAGCTTGATCGAGCGGTCTAAGGCGCTGAGCTCAGGTGGCGTTTTCCTTGAGAGCGCGAGTTCGATTTCAGCAAGCCGAAATGCTTCCTTTTTTTCAGCTTATGTAGAAAATATATGAAGCGGGTAAGGGAAGGTAAGTAAAAATAGTGCTGTTTAAAATTTTTACAATAAAGTTTGCATGTTTATTCTTGAATCTAAGTGTACAGTTTATACTGTATACAAATTTAAAAATGTTTAAGTCTAGCGCAGCAATGTTGAACAAATTTTTTAACATAGACTCCGCGACCTGTTAGCGAGTTTCCAGAGTGTTTATTCATGTTTTTCGTAGCATTCGCCAGCTTACTCATTATACGTTTATGAAATCTTGCGGCGATTCGATCGTTTTGTTTGAGATCGGCGGTGAAAAGATTCCGGAATTGTAGTAGAGATCCCCTGCCGCACATATGATAAAGGAACATAATACAAAACTGGCCACACACATTTGAAGAGAGACTCTGAATCTGCTTGGTATTTCATCGATAGAGGGTGCAGTTCTTGCCTAGACGGTGGATATGGTTTGGAATAAGCGGCGGAAGGCCGTAGCTGTCGAAGTACGATCCACGTCCTCGGCCATCGATGTAGATTGCGACCCAGTGGGTTCCAGGGCGCGTGTGGTCATCAGTGTTCACAACAAGGGCTGTCGGCCTCGGTAACAGAGTTGGAATCTGATCGGCCGCATGAACACTTCGCCAGACTTTAGAGTGTAAGCCCTGCAATGCCTGGCCAATCTGGATCGTATTCATCACTTGCTACGACTGGAGAGTAACAGTCGCGTGGCTTCTTTAGATTCAAAGGTTCTGGTACGAAGTCAAACTGTGGTAACCGCGTAGCTGTAGGAGGTACGTCGCGGAGGATACACTCCTTTAATTTTGCAGCGTTGTTTAAAGCACAAGACAGCTCTGGTCGGTTTAATAGTCCGTGATGCAGACAGACTTGCGCTGAGGAAGGTAGATCGTTGAATGATGGACAGTCCGTTTCTTCAAGGTTTTTTATCTCCCGAGCTGTCACATTTTGCAAATATTTCGCTTTTTCATGTCCGCGTGTATAAATGGTTCCAGCAGCTCGTGTGATTTGTCGAAGATTTGCGTGTAGTGTTCGGAGTCCTACGTCTCCTTCGAACCACTCCAGACCGTGATGATGGCGTGTCGTCCAATTATTCTTCGCGCGCACGGCTCTTGGGAGATCCGTGAAGACGTATGGCGGTGAAGTGATCCAATGTCCGAAATACTCTTTATCAAGAGTGACGACGGCTACTTCTTTAGCAATGAAGCAATCATCTTTGTCGTAAAACCCTTGAATATCGATGACGTAGTCCATTTCGGGGAAAATTGTTATGGTCCAGTAAGTGCAACTGCTACTGTCTAAGGATCGCTGCGTACTACCGATGAGCGGTGCAGATTCATCTACGACCTCTTGGTAATGGAGGGGATGAGCGGGGGTATGTCTCTAATTCGTCAGTTTGACTTTTTTCTTCTGGACCTGTAAGGGTTCAGCCTCTTGAGGCGTCTACTTACAAATAGCAAAGAAGAAAGTGACGTAAACAAGCCCTTCTAGCACCCCCACTATTTTAATGCACCTTGTACGAGTCCTGCTGGGTAACGTAGCGTAGTAGAAGTTCACTTACAAAATAATTCTCCTACGGTAAACACCTGAAAAATGGTCCACCGAAGAGCAAAGTCTGTTGAGGTATTCACGAGGCGTAACCACGCGACCCAACAGAGAGGAACGCGTGTGGAAGAACGGGCTAGACACGTCTGGGTACAGCAGCCAAGGACCCCGACGGAACAACCGGATTCAGTATCCGAAACAGCCTCCAAAAATATGGTTCATCCGGAGACGTCAATATTTCGCTCGTGAAAAGCGGAGACAATTGCGCGCATCGGTTAGTAATACTGAGCTTAAGAGTTAAAGCATGGAGTCGTAAAAAAAGCGATTTCTTAATTATATATATATTCGTTTGTTACAGCAGCCCTGTGAACGCATCCATGAGGACCATCCACGACGCAATGAAAAGGTCACAGCTCAGAAGCGACAAAGGGCTGAAGAAACAGAGGAATTGAAGAAGAAGAAGAAGAAGAAGAAGAAGAAGAAGAAGAAGAAAGAAGAGCAGTCGAAAGCGAACGGAAAATATAATATTGTTAAAAATGGTGATGATGAAATGCGGGAGTTAGTGGAGGCTTTCGAGAGATTAAAAATCGAATAGAACATAAATCCGCTTAATTCTGTGTTTACGTATTATTTATTTATAAAACCTTACAATCCTTATAATATAATCATATTGACTAGTCTTATAGAATATATTTAAGCACGCAGACTTACCCCGAAAAGTCTACCATGACCTGCCGGGACGCGTCGATCTTGACTACATTATCGAATTCCGAGTATACAATACAATTTACAGTACTCGTCAAAGCAGCCTTGAAATGTATTTCTACACGCACACTTCCGTGTTTCACAAGATTCCAGTGACCAGCTCGTCCCGCAGAAAGATCGGGCGTTAAATCGAAACAGTATAGACAGTTACCGTACGGATATGCATCTTTTGTTACACCACAACTATCGTCATCACAAAGTATCCCCGTACCGGAAACAAGAGTATGATATGACTCGGTATAAAGGCTTTCATGATAATCGGGTTGCAAAGGTTTACTAGGCACCTGTACACCGGCTACGTACAGGGATAAAAAATGTAATGCGTAGTGGTGAAAAGTAAACGGATTCATAGTTCTATCTCCATTGAATGCTCGATTATCGACCAAGCCCAATACTATCCGTCTCGGAAGCTGACCAAGTACAACATTATCGAGTGTTTCACCATGAACACCTGCATGAATAGTAAATGGTTTCACTTCTACTCGAGTAAACGGATATTTAGCCGTTCTTCTACTCAAAGCCTTAGCATGGGCTAGTAAAACACCCGGGCTAATTTTAACACGTCGGGCAATGAGGCTGGCGTCGACTATGTGCACCGAATAATCCTTCCCAGACGCATCCATAAGACAAAAAGCATCTCTCGAGCGTATAAGACGAAGGCGTAGTTCAACACCATTGAGTAAAAACTTTTCCTGATTGAAGATATCAGAACAAACCAAAAAATACTTTTTTTTTCCAAAAAAGTAAAAAGTTACGCCAAGTACTTAAAATGTATTCGTGTGCAGAAAATATGTTTATCAAAACGGTAATAAAAAAAAAAAAAAAATTTCAAAAAGACATTTATCAAAACAATCTAAAAAGAATCAAAAAAAGATTCCTCAAAATCTAAAAAAAAAAATCAAAAAAGAATTAAATCATATGAGCCAAGTATGGTATACATACAAAAAATTCTTCAAAAGATGTTTATCAAAATAATCTTTAAATAAATTCGTCAAAAAAAGATGTTTAGCAAAACAATCTTTTAAAAAAGTCTAAAAAAATGTCTCAAAACAATCTTAAAAAAAATACAAGATGTAACCAATCTTGATAAAAAAAATTAAGATGTTAATCATATGTATGAATCGGTCGACAGTACAGTGAGATGGCGTACAAAAACTTGGCGTGCCAGTTTTTTTTACAATAGCTGTCGTACATGGTTCATTCAAATTATCGAGGGAGAGGGGAAGTAAGTGCACGTTTAGGCTTTCATTCGCCACTTATACAATGTTACTTGACTCATATTAGAATACACGCATCCAATATTTATCTATATGTCGAGGCCTTGAGATAATGAGAAATTGTATTAGTTAGCTGACCCAAATTTTTACTTATACAATAATACTTCGTTTGTCCGAAATAATATGGGATAGGCATTCCTCGAATAAGTGATAACTCAGAATCTCAGATAATACGAAAAACATAGAATTCACAAAGTATTAGCACACAAGCATTGATGCTTCGCCTAGTTTAGCCAAGTTTATTCGTTCCAAATGCACTGGACGTATTGCTGTAAAATGAGTGGAAACGTTGTATACAACGTTTCCACTCAGTACATGACAGTACTGGAATCGCAGAAAACATGCGTACTGCTACTGCGTTAGGCTTGCAAGTTGCAGGCCCAACGCAAACTGAAGACGGTAGGTAGGTAGAAGATGTGATTCGTCGAACGTGCATCACGCGCGTACTGCTACACGCCTGTGTAGCAGTCCCCACACAAACTGAAAACGGTACGTACGTAGAAGATAGAAGACATAATTTTCGAGCATCAACACGCGCGTAGTGCTACGCCCCTGTCTTGCAGGCCAAACGCAAACTGAAGATGGCGGTTGGATCGGATCATGAGAGGATTAATATCGCATTGGTGGACAATGTCATATTTTGAAAAGTAGAAGACTCGGTGTTCCCCCTATTCCCTCGATAATTTGAATAAACCATGTACGACAGCTATTGTAAAAAAAACTGCCACGCCAAGTTTTTGTACGCCATCTCACTGTACTGTCGCCTGATTTATACATATGATTAACATCTTAATTTTTTTTGTCAAGATTGGTTACATCTTGTATTTTTTTAAAGATTGTTTTGAGACATTTTTTCAGACTTTTTTAAAAGATTGTTTTGCTAAACATCTTTTTTGACGAATTTTTTTAAAGATTATTTTGATAAACATCTTTTGAAGAATTTTTTGTATGCGAAAAATAGTTCATACTTGGCTCATATGATTTAATTCTTTTTTGATTTTTTTTTTTTTTAGATTTTGAGCAATCTTTTTTTGATTCTTTTTAGATTGTTTTGATAAATGTCTTTTTGATTTTTTTTTTTTTTTTATAAACGTTTTGATAAACATATTTTCTGCACACGAATACATTTCAAGTACTTGGCGTAACTTTTTACTTTTTTGGAAAAAAAGTATTTTTTGGTTTGATTTGACCTATTTTTGACATCCAGTCGTCTAGTTTGATTGATTATTAGCGACATGCAGGGAATACAGAACGAAAACATTGTTTATAGTAGATAATAATTATGGTAGATAGTATTTAGTCATAAGTGACAATCAGTATAAATTTATTGCCGACATAATTTGTAGATAAAACCATCAAGAGCCGTGATAACATCTTGCCTATGATAATTATTTTAGAATTAAGGGGGTATAACAAAATACCCATCGGAAATAAATGAGGAACACAAACATTCATTTCGATGAAAATCAAAGCATTTTATTGAAATACGATGTAGAAAACTGAATAGAATTCAGGTATTGATTACAATTCGGCCTTGTAGCCACGAACAAAGATGCTATACAATATAAAATTTTTGCGCAAAGTATTTTTACTAACTATTGTATAACGCTCAAAACTGACACACGCTGCCCTGTTTAATCGTAAAACTAATGCGGAACAATAGGGCTATTACTCACCAAAAAGTATAACGAATAGCGAAAAATAGTTCAAAACGATACAATATTAAACTGAATCGGAAGGAAACCGAAAATGACTTAGCAAATGATTCCACGAATTGACACACACGCAATCACACCCATGTATGAATCTATTTTTCCTGCCGAGTACTTTTATCAACTCGGAACTGAAATACGCGTATACTCACTAAGATAACCAAAAACCTGAAAGCAGCGTTATTTTTCAGTGTTTTTTTCGTATCGGGTGGAAAATGCAATTTACGCACACCAGCGAACCATTACTCGCCGGTAGTGTGGGACTCTCCCGTAGTTGGTCCTACCCACTAAAAACCACCCGCCTTCGCGTCAACGCATGACCAAGAGACCGCTTTCGCTTTCGCATTACTTCAGGTTCATGAGTTTTTATGCGCCGTCTCTGGCGCTCATCTTCCTTACTCTAGCGGCCTCTTACAGACCCTGGCCCGATTATTCTAAGTCCCATTGAGCTCCTGCCCAGACTTTGAATCGTTCAAGTCTTTCGGAGATTCGGCATGCAAGCACGCGAGCCACTAGAAGTACTAGTATAGTAAACCAGTAGTATAGTAAAACAGAAGCACTATATATATACATATCTATACCGATTGAATGGGCTCAATTACAATATGTATCTATACCGATTGAATGGGCTCAATTTCAACGGGTTATTTTCATAACATGCACATTTTGCAATCATAATCACACGCTACAATAATTTATCACACCAACAGCGTTACTTTTACTTAAGGTAGGTATACCTGTTTCGGACATTGTACTAGTTTTAGCTACGTTAACGATTATTTATTTCTAATAATTGTTTACCCGTATTCCCATATTGATACTTCGAAAGTATTCATTTCAATCGACCGACTATAAATTAGACTAGAAATGGAATTTACAATCATTTTTTATATTTGTTCTAAGAATAATATGTATACATCCTTACCGTTTCGAGGCCAACTACGTTTTTGAATTCTTGAATCATCAGCAGATACCCAGGCGGTCCGTTTCATTCTCAGCATACTTGTATAATGTCCGTTTTGTACACTCGTTCAACGCTGCATATTTTTTTTTTAACTTGACCATCTGTTACATCAAATAGTAATAGTTGAATGATCAGAACTCGCCGAGTCGATGCAATCTTCATTCTTTGAAGCACGGGTGAAGCGTTGCAAGTATCACACGAAAGTTTTATGCTCTTCCACTTAAGGGCGGGGTAAGGTCAAATCATACGAAAAAAGCCATGTTTTCGTGATTTTTTTTCTGACGACGCAGTTAAAATTTCTTTACTCAACCGATGGTACATTGAAGTATGACATTCGAAGAATGTTTCATCAAATTTGTACAAAGAAATATTAAAAAATACGGCAATGGCAGCAATTGTTCGGACGTGTCTTGAAAAAAAGTTGAATTGCGGTGCCCCTCATAACTTGGTGCTGGATCATCTGAAATCAAAAAATCAAAGTTCATTCGTTAGATAATAGTTTTTCCCGCTGTCGAGTTTTTTTTTTAATTCCAATTTTTTCATTTTTTCGAACACTTTGAAGTGAAAAACACAATTTTTTGGGAAAATATCGGCTAATTTGTTATTGCGAAATCAAAATTATGAACAAAACAAAAAAAAACTCGACAGCGTTATCTCGTAAATGATGTACAGAAATAGTGTTTAAAATTTCAAAAGGATCGGTGCAGTAGTTCTCAAGTTATCAGGGCCACCGACTTTAAAAACGTAAGTTGTGGGAAAAACGCTTAAAGTTTTAAACACAAAAAAATCCAGTTAAAACGTTTGTAAGCGAATTTTATCAACATACCTCACACTGAGTCATCAATGCCAGGTCCATAGAGGATGTTGCTATCATCGATGATGTCTAATTCATCTTTTTGCTCCTGCCTACGACGAATCCTGCCTTCTTTGGTTTGTCGTTCAGCTTCCTGCTCTGCTCGGCTTATGCGTGTGGAGTCAGTGGATCGCGCCCAGTCATGAGCGCTTGATCCACTACTGATTTCCATGTCTTGCATGAAGGTGAGTAAAGCAAACGAACCTTCATTGAAGACACTGGCTGCCACATAAGCTGCAATTTCAACGACGACAGAGGTTCCACTCAAATGCTTCGGTGAGATTTTCCAAATAAGTTGGTTCAAACTCTCATTGTTGTTCTGCGTGAAGCCTCCGACACATCGCTCCAGGAGAGCATCTTTGCTCAGATCTTCGTAGATAGGCTTGATTGCATCCAAAACATCCTTGGGAAGAGTACAATACGTGTGTTTGAACGAATCCAATGCATTAGCAGCTGCAGCTTTTTGCCATTCGCACCAGGAGTCCGCGCTGCTCGGGCATTTTTCGTGCTGTGGATTCTCGTCCGTCGAACAGTAGTGAAAGAACGTTGCCCAGATAGCGTTCTTCATATTTTTTACGGAATCAGAGTGACGTCTGATAGCCAACCCGTAGTATACCGTCAATTTATCGATAATTTTGGCCGTAAGCTTCCCTTTACCAGACAGACTCTTTCTTTTGATTTTCTTTCCAGCCTTAGTTTCGGTATCTACAACGGTCTTTTTACACGTTTGTCCTTGCCTTGAAATTTCGATAGATGGGAGCAAAACATCTGCCGGGTAAGAATAGTGCGCTGGGGTCGGGGCGCTCGAGTCGGGTCGGGTATAGGTGCAAAAATCCGGCAGGTATAAAAATACTCATAACTTCGTCAATTTTGCTCCAATTGACTTAAAATTTTTACACAATATTCTTCAGATATTACGGATTCAATTTCAAAAATTAAAAAAAAATGCAAAAAAAAAATTAAATACCTTACCCCCCTTAATTATATTATCATCGATAATTTCTTGTAAGCTGAGGGATTTTTTCCCTTTTGTTGGCACTGACAATAATAAAACATTATTTGGATTGCCAGGATAACTTGTTTCAGTATTACAAGAGCGACACATTTGCACAGTTCTTATAAGATGATTCACCGTGTTTCGAATACTACACAATTGTTCACAGACAAGATTAATAAACTCACCTGCGTCTTGTTGAATTTTTTCCATAAATGTCCCACCAAGAAAACCGCGCATTTTTAAAATATCAACGTAATCGTTTTTATTCGGGGACATATAGGCTTCGACAAATGACCTGATGACCGTTTTTTCAGACTGAATCAAAATAGCTTCTCTGATGGGAGAGCAATGTATCATACACTGTATAGTAGCTATGGCATAGCACGATACATTGTCACGATTTTCAAGACCTCTTACACTGGATAGAATATTCTCAGGAGGCTTGTCTTGCACTTGTTGTTGGCAGGCCAACATCCGAGCTGATATAGACCAGATAGTATCAATCGTTTTTATGGCGCGAGTATGAACAACATTGAAACCCTCAAGGTCAGGCCTATATTTGACTCGCAAACGATTATACTCCACTATTGAATATGCATTAGCTTTGACGGATGCTGGATCATAATTGATAAGGTGTAAACCTTCTAATTTTGTAACTCGCGAGAGAGCTACATAAATTTGCCCGCAGCTAAGAAAGGAATTACCTGCATCAACGAGAGCATTGTTTAAGCTCAAACGTTGGCTCTTATGGATAGTCATACCATAACTTAAGCATATGGGAAATTGTTTTCTCACAACAAACGCTCGATCCATTACTTCAAATTTCACACTCATACGTTCTAATGTATGCTGTACTCCGGATGGCAATGCAATATCGATCGATTCAACACCATTAGTATCGAGCGATCGTCGTATGGAAACAACTGTAGCAATCGTGCCATTGACTAGACCCAGTGTTACGTCAATATTTCTTCGAATCATTATCTGTGATCCCACCTTCACGGTAATGATTTTTGACATTCCGGCCGTTCGTGAGTTACCATCATCGTCATTACACAAAATTTTTGACACTTTTTTTTCATATATGATACACACTCGACAGTATCTTGCGCGATAAGTTCTATTTCTTCAGAATCTATTCGGGCTAACATCGCAGCGTTTAAAGAATTACAAAGCGCACAGGTGGGAAGTAAACAAACTGCATCCAATGGTACTTTATACATGTAATCGCATATTTCATTCAATCGACCTTCAATTGCTCTTGCATTGAACTGTAATTTTCTGGACTGTAAAACTTTCGTGTCCGAATCGAGTACCACTCCTATTCGAATCCTGGATAATAAGTCTCTGTAGGAATGATCGCCTTTCTGGCGCATGTTGATTCTAAGCTCGTCATAACAAAATAGATTAGACCATAAGTCAACGGGTCCCATGGCTCCAATAAATTCGTCAATTTTTTTTTTTTTACAGACTCATAAATGGTCGTTCTTCATGGACAGGCGGAAGTTGTAATAGATCGCCAAAGACATTTATATGTCTTTTTCCAAACCAACCGTCGTCGGATTCTCCGGTATTAAATATTTCCGTCAACCGCAAATGAATATACGTTAACGTGATATTAGATATCATAGAAACTTCATCAATGATTATTAGAGCCACGTTTCGGAGTTGATCCCGTAATAATTTGAGAACGCTATCGGAGAGTTCTCGATATTTGGCCGAGTGTCCCTGTTCAACTGGCAATTGAAAGAGGCGATGTATCGTCAACCCGTCGACATTAAAGGCTGCTATACCTGTTGGAGCAGCTACTGCTGCATCTTTATCGAGAACTTTTCTCGTCCACAGCCTCAAAGTTTTTATCAAAAAACTCTTTCCCGTTCCTCCTTCTCCGCTTATATACAGTCTTATTATTTCGTTTTCAGACTGCAAAGCATTTGTAACTGTATCAAAGATCCGTTTCTGATCTGCATTCAATTCTGCGATCATCTCTGAAAGATTGTTTGCATCAAGTTTATCTCCAACATCTTTAAAGTCTTTCATGGCACCTTCTATTTCAACGGGAACACATTCTAGAATCTCATTATTACAAAGTTCGTCTGCTTTTTCAGGACTCTTCAAGTGTTTCGCAACCTCTTCTGTAACAAATTTCATAGCTAATTTGATTTCATTAATTTTTTCATGGTAACGCAAACCGTCCGCAAGCTGTGATTGCAAGGACATAAATGCCTCGGCATACGTTTCACTTGTACCTTTGAGTTCGTCGATTTCTCTCCACGGTTGGAGTAATAACAAAATCGCGTAATAATACAATTCTGGTTGCGTTTTGACGCCCCAACTGCGGGAAACAATAAATACACATAGGTGAGGGTCAAAATGTTACACGATCGAAATGTAAAACGGCCAATATTTCGAAATTTCATCATTGTGATATTCAAGTATCCAAAAAAATGAATAGTTCAAAAATTGCATTTTCGACAGATCGCTAAGTTTAATAAGCGTTGAATAATTGTTTTACCGAAAGGTTAACGCGCGCGCTTTTGGTCGCTTTTTTTGGAAAATACATTTCCAAAAGTTGGGGTCAACATTTTGAACGACCGCATTTAAAAAGGGTGTAATTTTGAAGTTGAAAACGGAGACGAGGTTATATATTTTTTTAATAACCTACATACCTATCAGAAGGATGTCGAGAATACAAATTTCTAATGACTAAAACGTAGATTATCAAAAAATCGCAAAAATCGCTGAAGATTACATCAAAAGAGAGCTGACAAATGTAAAGGCTGACGTTTCGTAAACGGTCTCTATTCTGACCGTTCCGTCCGTCCGTCCATCCATCTTTCTGGTCTTTCGCTATTTTTACAGTTCGACTTTTTAGTTTTTTGATAGTTTGAACCTTAGATTTATAGATCATTAGCTGAACACAATAATAACCATCATTATGGTATTTCTAGAATCTATTATATGCAATGGTAGTAATTTTTACGTAACATCAGAAATTAGTTAAACTACCATATAGTTGTACAATGACCGTCATTTTTTTGTCACAAATTCCATCAATATTATAAAGAGAAAAGCTTGATTTGAATAATAAAAATTCAACGTCATTAAAGTGCATTAAAGTCATCGTCATTTGTACATTGTCCAATTCTTTTGTATTATGATCAGTCTGAATAACATGGTAAACATGTGTCACGATTAATAAACTGTGGAAAGTTTAAGTTTATTTCAAAAGTGTAATTCTTCCCCGCCGTTTAGCGTTGTAAAATGGCGCCCATTAAATTTGCCGTCTTGTTGAGTTCAGCAGGCAGTGGCGACGCTATTTTTTGGTCACTTTTTGTCAGCGTCATTTTTTGGTTGGTGATGTGACGGTCACATGACGGTCACAGAATCAAAATATGACCAGTCATTAATTCGGTGCATGTCTCTAGTCCGGCGTACAGATAGGCGCCGAATTCGTGACCGGTCCTTTTTTGGTCAATTGACAGTCGCGTGACCGTCAATTGACCACTACAAAAATGACCACGCTGTCACAGCAGCGACATTAACTCCAAAAATCTCCGCGATCCCAATTTCAAAATTAACAAAGTACCAATCTCGTACCAATCTCGTTAAACAGAAAAAATTAATTTTTGTATTCATTTTACAATATTGGTTCACTCATGAATCAATTGATAAGAAATGAAAATACGAATGGATACGAAGTCGAGGAGGAAGAAAAATTCGTTTGAAACCAACCTGGAGTGCTAAAAAGTCGACCAAATTTATGACAAAAAAAAATGACGACCAAGTCCCATCTAGATAGATGTTTTTCGCTGTTTTGACCACATTTGTGACCCCGTACAAAAATGACGGTCATGGCACAACAAACATTATCTAGAAACCAAACATTCGGTAAATTGACGGTCATTTTTTGGTCAATTGACGCTTACACAAAATGACCGTCACGGCACATCTCTAGTCCGGCGGCCGTCAAGTGGTCAAGGGTGTGCCACCGGGAAGCGCGCCTAGTGGTTACGTTCCTACCTTGGGCAGACTGACTACGATTATGGGGGCTCTGGGTGCGCGCGATACGGGGGTGATTGTTTGCCTTAACCGCACTTCGGTGTTTTTCATGCCGTTTTTAATTAGTAATTAACTATAAATCGAGTGACATGTGTGTGTGGCTTGCCAGAAATGTTAATTCAATAATTAATTATTTTTAGGTGAGTTGTGTGTGAGTGATAATGTGTTTTTCTACGTGTTTTTGCGTTTTGAAGTGTCGCGCGTGTGCTGACGTGTACGATTCGGATCGGATCAACAGGTCCACCAATTTACAGAGGTGAGTGTTATTGAGGTGAAGTAAACCCTCTCCGACGGTAACATAGTTAAGAGTTTTTCAGGTTGAAATCGTAGCATGCGATTTATCATTTTTCTCAAAAGTGCATTTCTAAAATGCAATGAAACTTTCAAAATAAGAGTACAATGCACAAATGTAGTCTCACTCTCGATTTCTTTTTTTTAATTAACAGAAAAAAATTCCTATGTGGTTACTACGGCAAATTTGTAATTAGCAAAGTTGTGCTATATTCTCACAACTGCACCAATGATCGAATGACAACGAAAAACTGGGCAATGGGAAAATATACGATTTGATATGGGCGAGATCACATTTCATTATAAGAATAACATGAAAAGTGGAAAATGAGATCACGTCGATAATTACTGATAAATAAATACACTTTTTACGCAAAAAAACCAAACTTACAATGATAGTAATTACTCTGTAATTTTCTTTTGATTTCAGGAAAAAATCGAGAACGAAAGACTGCGTTTGTACATTCTACACCGGTTGCAAAAGTTTCATTACATTTTATCAACGCATTGTCGAGAAAGGTGGTAAACCGTATGCGACGATTTCAACTAGAAAAGTCTTAACTGTTTTACCATTGGGCAGGTTTCATTCCACCCTAATAATATTTGACGCCCTTATCAGTGAGACGATGTAATTATATTTAATAATGTATTCTCTTTTTATGTTTCAGGTTCGACAGGTACAGTGAAAGCTGTCGATGCACCTCTCGGTGTGTTGACTCAACATAGTTCGGAGGGGCTCCCCATTGATGGACATAATGCGAAGTGGAAAAAGTTTGATGGTTAATATTTCTATTATTTTATATAAAAGAAATAATATTAATGTATACTTTTATTTTTCATATGCGGACGAGGATAATGGGAAAGCCGCTATGGATCCGGCATCATTGACATAGAGATGCTGTGGTTCCGGAGACTATGTACTTTCATCAAGGGATTCTTGTCAAAGGTGAGTTGTTTTTCAATGCACAGCATTGTTTTATGTTAGAATCTTAATTGATTTTTATATTTCGTAGGTAACGGCAACATCACTGGAGCGACAACAAGTTCCAAAGATACCATGGGTACGAACAAAATCTGTCTTATTGTTATCTTCAATTATACAGTTTTTTTATGCTGTTCTCGTTAAGAGAGGAAAAATAAATATTTTTATAATTTTATATTTTTTAGATGCGGATGAGGCCAGCAGGAAAGCCGCTATGGACCCTGGCACCATTGACGTAGGGATGCTATGGTTCCGGAGAAGATGTACCTCCATCAAGGGATTGTTGTCAAAGGTGAGTTGTATTTCAATGCGCAGCATTGTTTTATGTTAGAATGGTAATTGATTTTTCTTTTTTTAGGTATCGGCAACATCACTGGAGCGACAACGATTTCCAAAGATATTAATTATACAACTTTTTTATGCTGTTCTCATCGGAAGAGGAAAAATATATTAGACAGAATTGAAGCAACGTCAGCAAAAGATTTATAACTTTGTTTGGTTCAGAGAAAAATAAATTGATCGTTAGTAACGGAGCTTCATGTGAGATCTTGGCCTTCTCCTAACAACAGCATCATCGAACAATAAATCAAGAAATTTTATAACTGTGAGCTACAAATCAATGTTTTGTAGAAACATTGTAGGTTTTTTTAATAGTATATCATCATTTGACATGAATTTAGATAGTATTTATAGATATATTTATCAAGCCTAATCAGTTTAAAAAAATAGTGCGAAGAAACATTCGCCACGTCTCTGTAGGTCAACTTCACATGCACACAATTGTAAGTACAGTAAATTACAATTACAATTTTCAAATAATGTTGAAGATGCCGAACCACATGGGACCGGAGAATAGTGCGTAAATAAACTATGGGGCTTTGACCATTAGTTAACTTTTCGCCGCGTCGGTATTTACGTAAGAAAAAAATCGCCACGGATAATTAAGAGGTCATATTCATCTGGAAAATAGTAGTAACAAGCTTGTACGCAGATTTGAAACTCTATTTTTAAGGAGCGTAATATTTGTTTTATTGTAAAAATTACTTGCTTGGATGGATCGTCAGTGTTTTTCTTCTTTCTTTTTTTCTTAAAAGATTTATGCCGCTTGGTGAAGTTCAATATCCTCAATTTTGCTTCGATACTCGGAGCTCCTGAATTGTTAATGATTCACCACACCAAACAGATCAAGACAACCGAATAAATGACTGCGAAACAAAAAATTAACGGATAAATTGTCCGAAACGTTCACGTGGCAATCGCATGAAAAATGAATACGGCTCAGTTGAAAAAAAGTATACAATGTTTAACGATGTAAGATATTTAATGATGAAACGAACACCACACCAAACAAATCCATACAATCGAATTACTCACTACGAAAATAAAAAATGAACGAACAAATTATCCGAAACGTTCACGTAACTGTCGCGAGTACAAGTGAATACTAGCCGGCTAAAAATATATGTATGCTAAGAATATACGGATTGTAACCAACCAATACCGTGGTAGTACAAATCGAAGCACTAACGCCCGTTGGTTAGTTCAATGTGTACTTGAGGCCAATACAAGGAGCGGCCCCTGCAGAAAAGAGAAGAATGCAGTAAAATGGTACTACGGACAGAAATAATATCGATAACAATGTCATGTTAATTTTCTAAATAATCGCTTATTGATGAAACTCATTGGCCACATAAATGTTCGTGAACTTTAGTCTTTTGGGCGAAAAGTGATTTTCATGCAACTCAGTACTATATACAGGGTGTCCCATTGAGACACTGTATGTCTTCTCGTCATTCAGCGCGCGTCCTTTGAAGCAGCCAATGAGAGGCTGCCGTACCCACATCGCGTGAAAAATGACGATTCTTTATTGACTGCTTCAAATAACGCGCCTCGGCAGCGGTCAAGTCTTACAAATTAGGTGTAATGAAAATCGCTCTTTATTCAACATATTAACTTCCATGGATGCATGGATGCTAATGTATGTATGTACTGTCCTTTAATACAACTTATCAGGGTTCCTCTATTAAAATGCGTTTGAATTTCATCCTGATGCCATAGGCACGTAGAACGCGTCTTCCATTCCACTATATGCCATTCTCATCAGTGTATGCTGACACATCCAGACATTTGTTGCCCAATTGACTCGTAAGATCTCTGAAGTAAATCTGAAAAAACGTGAAATCGTGGGATCTCGGAAGTGAACGTAAAATAACAGATTAAGATTAACGGGCTTCTGGGATAATCTTGAGAATCTTCATCCACCGAATTTCTGATCGTAGATGCGTAAGAACTGATCTACACAAGTTTTTATGATACTCGGTGCGAAAATGGCAATTTTACGCACGCTTCGCGTGCGCAAAATCCCCATTTTCACACCTTGGGAATAAAAATTTCGTACTAAAAACTTTTTCTGAGTGCTGCAATCATACGGGTATCGTAAATTACTATTCCGCAACCTCCCAGAAGTACTGAATTTATTCCTTTGATTTGTAACAATGATGAATAAATGTAATTCTATGTGTCTTTGATTGTTTTCGTCTAGGAAAAACTCCAAGGGTAATTATCGGGGCACATTACATTATACTGACAAATAGTAAGCGAAGAAATTTCACGCGTTAAAAAACGTTACCATTGACCGGTGCCGAGCGGTGCAGTCAATTATTTTATCACATGCGACTGAGGGCGCGACAGTCGCGTGAAAAACGGATGGCGCGACAGTCACCTGAAAAACGGATGGCGCGACAGTCGCGTGAAAAACGGATGGCGCGACAGTCGCGTGAAAAACGGATGGCGCGACAGTCGCATAAAAACTGAATGGCGCCACGATCGCGTGAAAAAGTGAATAGTACCCATTGTGTAAAGTACTTCAGTTCTGGATCAACAGTCGAACCATAAACACGTGTAAGTTACTTCATTGTTCAATGGCTTTGTTTGGCTTTATTTGCCTAAAATAAACGATTGATTCTTCGACACTAAGCGACCTTAAAAGCGACGGTGATTCTATGCAAAAAAAATAATGAACGACCACTGAATCGACCGCTCTAGTGACATTCTTTCACCGCGCTTCAACATAGAATTATGTGTTCCAAATTTTTTTCTTAGACTTTGATGATTTACGTCCCTTTTTCTTACTATGTCTAGCGGTTGAAACTTTTTTCTTTTTCTTCGTAGATTTTTTAGGCTCACGAACTTTTGTATATTTTAGAGCTCTATGCGTAGGAGTACCGATGTGAGGACCAGCGTGACCAAACAACGAATGATGCTGTGGTGAGCGGTCCTGTATTTTATATCCTGAACCCTTCATGAGACTCTCAAATGTTTCGTCGGCCTTGCGTTTCAAACTTCTCCCACTCTCGGTCATACGGGCTCTAAACGAATCTTTGAAGGGCGTATTGTGCGCAACATCACCCAATATATGGATCCCTGCATGTAGCGCTTCTTTTCCGACAGCGCGAGCGCCACGAGTGAGCAATGGTAACGCACGTCGAAATAAGCCACTGAGGAAGCTTCCTAGACCATGTCCACGTTGATATGGAGCACCAATGAAAACACGATCAACTCCTCCACCAACCTGACTCTCGTAATGGTCAATATATCGATCCATAGCGATATATTTTATCGTATACGCTTAAAATGTAATGTAGCGGTCAACGTTCTGTAGCGGTCAACACCGTATTATCGGGGTTGTACTTCATACTACTGTTACTCGGTAGCACGAGGTAAAATTAATCTCTAATTTTGTTTAATTTTCTTATTTTTGCTACTATTTATTCACTATATCTAATGCAGGAATCCAAGAATTGAATTTTTCGGGGTATCCTCGCCAGCTAACAAAATATTGTTTATTACGACCTTTTCCTCTAGTCTTGAGAATTTTGTCAATTAAAAATTCTTCCGTTTCAATCTCCTTCTCTACAATACTCAATTCTTCTTCATAGAAAAAACCGTCAATTTCTTCGTCATTTAGATCAACCAGTTCATATATGGGCGGTTGTCTATTTGTAAGAATCTTGTGTATCCTGAATATTTCTTCACTCCAGCGAGCCTCGTAACCTTTCTCGAAGGCAGACTTTGCTTTACTGATGCGTACAAGCTCACCGACCTTGTATTTAGGTACTTTGTGACACTGCTTGTATCGGTCGACCATATTCGCGCGTGCTGTCGCCGCATTGTACAGAGTAACGGCCGCCGGTTGCATCTTGATCGTAGAATGTTTTGTATCATTGGAAGCATGGATGATAGATTGTAATACATCAATATATCGTCGTGTATTTTTATATGTAAAATATCGCCACATTCGTTCCTTTAATGTTATGTTGAAACGTTCTACAATAGCTGCTTTGATATCGGGGTTTCGGGCAATTCGAAAATTTATTCCTCGACTCTTCAAAAATCGTTGCAAAACGCTACCGATAAATTCTTTGCCTCGATCGGTCTGTAGCCATCCAGGCGCTCGACCACCGCTTCTACATAATATTCGCTTAAACGCTTCTGTAGTTTCTGCACAAGTTTTATCACGCAGCGACTCAACCCATGCATATTTGCTAAGAACATCAATTACGACTAAAAGATAAACAGAGCAGTCATTGTCATCTTTGAGAGAGCGTAAATCGACGAGATCGGCTTCCCAGACGTCATCGATATTATCCACGACGTAGTGACGACGTGGAAATCGTCGTCGAATCGGTCTGTGTAGTGTATAAGCATCCTGTTTTCTTAGCCAGCTAGTAATGTCTTCACGAGGAATTTTTTCTTTATCAGGTCCATGAATTAGATTTGGAGCGCCGGCGTATCCAGCAGGATGCGTAGGATCATAATAAAACTTCTTTAATAAATCCATTATATTTTTTATTACAGTTTCAATGTTTTCCACGATCGTATTGAGTCACTAGTAGGAGTTCGGCGTTTGTTGCCTGATAAATTTAAGCTATTTTGACTTGTATCTGGCGAATTGGGATTTGACACGTTCCGTCTAGAGTTTACAGGTGTGTTGAGATTTAGACTCGCATACAATAGGCTTGCATTACCGATGAATTCACGAGGGATGCCTAAACGTCTGAGGTCGTTTCCAAATTGCTCACCACCAATAGCACGCACAGTTTTTCTATGGCGCATAGTATCATTTACAAGATCTATAATATTCGATTCTTTTATCGGTTCACCATTGATATGGACCACTCCCGATTTATCCCACGTTAGAGTGGTGTTGGAGCTGGCACGCAAATGATTCAATAACTGCTCCGCTTGTCTTCTATATGTTTTTGGTACTGTAGCATCTGTACATATCTTTGGACATATACATGTATATATATATATATATATATATGTGTATGTATGTATATATACAATACGTAGTACACGGTAAGAGATGCCGTAACGTTCCTTCGACAAGCAGTCGTCGGTCGACGTCCGAGCTAAACGGCGTGACCAAAAATAAACACGGAGTTAATAAATCGGCCGTGTCTCGTTATTATCCTCCTTCCCTGAAATGTTACAGTGGTGACGAGGTAAAATTTTATTCCGCGTTCGGCCAACGAGAGGAAAAATAAATTAACAAAGAAGTGATAGGAAATGTATACATTTGAGGCTCGAATTAACGAGGGAAGATCTAGTTGGATTTACCAGCTAAATAAGCTAGAGCTGTGCCAGTTATTGAGTGAAGTGAGTGCAGTGTTTAATTCGGAGGCGTCAATTGACGTTTTACGACGAGAGTTTGCGGATATTTTCAAGGCGTTAGCGGACGAATATCGGGTACAGCGTGAGCAGAGGTCGACGCGTGCCACGATGGCGACGTTGCTCACGACAATCGACTCGTTTAAAGAAGGGACGAGTTGGTCGGCATATAAAGAACAACTTGATTGTTTTTTTGTTGTGAACGAGATAGCCGACGAGAAAAGAGTGCCGCTTCTCGTGACCAAGTTAACTCCATCCGTTTACGAAATTTTGAAGACATTATGTACACCACAGACGCCGATGCAAAAAACGTACGAGCAGTTGGTCTCGCTTTTAGCAGATCATTTTCAACCAAGTAGAGGACAGGCGGCGGAACGGTATACTTTTCGTCAACGTAAGCAAAAACAAGGAGAAAATGTCCAGCAGTATGCAACGGAGCTGCGACGGTTAGCTACGAAATGCAACTTCGCGGATGTGGAGAGCGAAATTAAGGACCAGCTTATGGTCGGCATAAAAAACAACAGTATCCGTTTGGACATCTTAAAAAAGGAAACGATGCCGACCTTGACGCAAATCCTCCGAATCGCCAATGCCATCGAACTGGGGCAATCGCGAGAAGCACAATTGGAAACGACCGAAGGAAGCTCGGCAAACGTATTCGCGATACATAACAACACCGGAGGACAAAATCGAAACGAGGCAACGACAAGTCGTCAACAAAGGCTTCGCGCTACCACACGCACCACCGGGAGAACTGAGCCACGAGACAACCCACAACAGGCCAGAGGAAGACCGAGCGACGGATGTTACTGCTGCGGGAAAGTAGGACACATACGAGCGACTTTTACCTTACGTTTCAAATATTGTAGCGAGTGCGGTAGTCAGGGCCACATATTCAGGATATGTCCTAAGAAGCGAAATAATAACACACCAGGGACCGCGAACGATCGGGCACGGCAAAATGTTTTGAACGTGAGGGAAACCGAGTCCGAGACAGATAACGGGTTGGATAGGGAAGCAGGCGAGAACTCCGAGGAGGTTCCTGATGATGACCGGTGCAACTCAGTCTTTGTAGCGCGAGAGGTAGAAGTAAATAACGGTATCGAGCCGTTTTTCACAAAGGTCCAAGTTAACGGGGAAACTTTGAAAATGGAAGTCGATTCGGGCTCCGCGATTTCGGTGATCTCATGCGATGATAAGAATACATTTTTCCCTGCGTTGGCATTATCGGTCACGGCTCGAAAATTTAAAGCATGCGACGGTCGACGAGTTTTCCCCGCCGGGGTATTGAATCAGTTAGTAGTTAAGTACGGAGACATCACTAAAACACTGTCGCTGTATGTGATTAATGGAGCGAGCCATCCGTTGCTCGGACGCGAATGGCTGGCTGCATTCAACCTATGGCCTCCAAATTTGCAAAATAGTCAGGAGCGAGCCAACGAATGTAAACAAATAACGGAGGTAGAACTGAAAGGGAAATTTTCGAGACTATGCGATCAGTACCGCGAGATATTCACACCTGGATTCGGACGTTTCTTGAAGGGTCAGTTGGATTTGAAAATTAAGCCGGGAAGTACTCCAAAATGTTTAAAAGCACGACCGATACCCTTAGCATTAAAACCCCTCGTAGAAAACGAGATTAAACGATTGTTAAACGCTGAAATTCTCAGACCGGTCGAGTACAGTAATTGGGCGACGCCCATTGTGCCGGTGTTGAAAGGTGATGGCTCCGTGCGAGTTTGTAGGGATTTTAAAGTGACACTGAATCCCGTTTTGGAAGTAGACCATTTTCCTATGCCGCGTATGGAGCAATTATTTGCAGCTTTACAAGGCTGCGCGGTCTTTTGAAAAATCGACTTGAAAGACGCTTACCAACAAGTACCGTTAACGCCACAATCTCAAGATTTGGTAGTGATTATTACCCACATGGGCTTACTTAAATATACGCGCCTGCCATACGGAGTTTCCACAGGGCCAGGGTCATTCCAACGGATATTATCGCAATTACTCGCCGGTACCTCAGGAGTGGAAACCTTTTTAGACGACATAATCATCGGAGCTCCAGCGGTGGAAGCTGAGTTAGAACGACTCGAAATTGTTTTCAAAACGTTAGCGAATGCGGGGTTAAAGGTAAAACGCAGTAAGTGCTCTTTTTTTAGAAGGAAATTAAGTACTTGGGATTTCGCATAGATAAGGATGGCCGGCGTACCACCCCGGATAAAGTTGATGCGATAAACAAGGCGCCGTTACCGACGGATATCACACAATTGAGATCTTTCTTGGGAGCAGTAAGTTACTTCGCTAAATTTATTCCGAACTGCGCTCAGAAATTGAAGCCACTGTATTCATGTCTAAATAAAGACAATTTCGTATGGGGTCCAGAATGCACAACGGCGTTCAACCAGATTAAACAGGACCTAGTCCACTCTCAACTGCTCGTACACTACAACGCACAGCTTCCGGTATTCTTGGTGTGCGATGCTTCTAAATACGCCGTGGGGGCAATGATCGGTCACATTATGCCGGATCACGAGGAGCGACCAATCGCGTTTGCGAGTAAAACCTTAAACAAGGCCCAAATCAATTATCATCATTTAGATAAAGAAGCGTACGCAATCATTTTTGGCATTACAAAGTTCTATGAATATGAAGTTCTATGAAGTTTTATTTGGTCGAGAATTTATCCTCCAAACGGACAGCAAACCGTTGGTACGCATTTTTGGCCCTCACACGGCAATACCGATCATGGCAACTGCGAGGTTACAGCGTTGGGCCATTTTCTTGTCCGCTTTTAAGTATCAAATCGAATACATTCCGGGGAAAAGAAACGTAATCGCGGACTGCCTAAGCAGATTGCCCGACGGCAAGAAGCAGGAGGAGAAGAAGAATCCGCTATCCGATGACGGCTCGTATTATTTTCTTAACTTTGTAGCGAAAGAATGTACGTTGATAAATTGGAAAACGGTCCAAAGCGAAACGATGGAAGATGTAACCTTATGCAAAATTAAACGGATGATAGTCGACGGTTTCCCACCGATGAGGCAGGATAGTGCACACGAGGAACTAAAGTATTATTATGCGAGGAAAGAGGTGCTTGATATCGAGGCCAGATGTGTGCTGTGGGGTCATAGGGTGATAATTCCCCAAAAGTTACGAACGGCAGTCCTAGACGAGTTGCACGCGAGTCACTTCGGCATCGTTAAGCTAAAAGCACTGGCACGATCGTTTGTCTGGTGGCCGAAAATGGATAGCGAATTAGAAGAGATCGTTAAAGGTTGTGAGCAATGCTTAATCACACGAAAAGAGCGGGCAAAATCGACTTTAACGCCATAGGTTCGGCCAACCACACCGTGGAATCGAGTTCATGCTGATTTTCTGGGACTATTCCTAAATTGCACAGTACTGATCACCATTGACAGTCATTCAAAGTGGCCGGAGGCATTCATCATGACCTCGATTACCGCTGAGAAAACGATTCTGGTCTTTGAGTCGCTTTTTATAAGATACGGTTTTCCCATGCAGCTCGTCACGGACAACGGGACCACATTTACGAGTGTTTTGTTTCAAAATTTTCTAAAGAAGTGTGGGGTCAAACAAACACTAACTCCACCCTATCACCCTGCAAGTAACGGCGCAGCCGAAAACTTTGTTAACACCTTTAAGACCAAAGTGAAAAGCATTGTAAACTCCGGGAAAACATTCGAGGAGGCGGTGAAATTGTTTTTATTTGACTATCAGTCGACACCGCATTGCACAACGAACGAGACACCGGCGCACTTGTTCCTCGGCCGGGAATTGCGTACAAGATTTCCCTGCTACGACCGCCCCCGACGGTCACTCAAGTGTGGAACAAGCAAACCGACCAAATTCAAGATCGAGTAGCGACTCGCAACACCGAGTTTGTTGTGGGCGAAGGAGTAATGGTACGCGATTACCGCCTCGGTAAGCCAAAATGGATCGCAGCCCAAGTAACGAAAGTGTTAACCCCATCTGTGACATACGAGTGCCGCGTCGCAAACAGTGATATCGTTTGCAAGCGTCACATAGACCAAATGATTAAAGAAATCCCAAAAAGTCCGGAATCATTAACTGTCAGTACGCAGAACAGTCAGCCAGTGACACCGGTTGACGTTGCCCCTCGGCGGTCAGCGCGATTAATGGCAAAACAGCTATCACCAAAAAACGAGTAAAAAAAAAAAAAAAAAGAGTGCAGTATGGTGGATAAGAGTATGCATGGTATGAACTGGATGCGTCACAATTATGTATCTTGCGAGTTATTTTATTTTCTTATGTTTGCATAAGGCAGCGTTAAAGTGTATGCACTATCGCAATTTTTTTTGTTTTGTTTTGTTATCCGCAAACAGCGCTACCAGTTATAAGTTTACCTTTTATTTTTTGTTTTCGGTTAAAAAAGGGGAGAGTGTAGCATCTGTACATATCTTTGGACATATACATGTGTATATATATATATATATATGTGTGTGTATGTATGTATATATACAATACGTAGTACACGGTAAGAGATGCCGTAACGTTCCTTCGACGAGCAGTCGTCGGTCGACGTCCGAGCTAAACGGCGTGACCAAAAATAAACACGGAGTTAATAAATCGACCGTGTCTCGTTATTATCCTCCTTCCCTGAAATGTTACAGGTACACTAGCCACAATAACTTCGTCAGATATTGTCTTAGCTTGAGTAGTTAATTGTGCAGCTTCCTCGGGTATTTTCCCGGCAGGTTTGTCGGTTACCGGAGAGGTTGTGATAATTTTAGGTCGTCTCTCCTCTTCGACAAAAAACTGATGGCGTTGTAAAAGTTGCTGGTAAAGCTTGCATTTTTCACGTTGGTTCGTCGATGTCACTGAGCGAAGTATATGATCCATTTCGGCATCGAGTCTGCTGAGAGTCGTGCCTGGTGTTTGAACGGAGCGTGTTTGCTCTATCTGTTCGCGCGACGTCATGACAGCATCTTGAGGCACTAAAATCATTTTCTTTGCATGCTGCATCTTGTCAATTACGTGTGAAAATATTAGACAGCACAGTGCCTATGATTGGGAGAAGAAGAGGTAATAAGAATCCGCTGCCCTTTTGCACAATTACACGTTTTTTCGCCTTCCAACTGCCAGTTTTATTTACGAGACGGGGCAAAATTTTTTTATTTTTCGATAGTTTTATTCGTTCACTCTTTTTCAATGGGACCGCACCGTTTAAGGTATTTAATGCGCACTCACAAATACATCGGAAACCGTTTCGATCTATCTTGTGCAATAATGAATCGCGCTGATGCTTCTCCAGGTGACATAGAGCATGCAGTAAGATTATATTCTTCTTCCCAAGCGAAGCTTTAGCCGTTGTTGTTGGAGCCATAGCAGAGACTCGAATGATGTTTGTTCATTCGCTACTCTCTATTTATACTTGGTAAATTAACGAGAACTAGATCCTCGTTTTGGTACATACACAAAATTACCAGCATCATCGGGAAAGATGCAGGTGCGGAATCGACAATTATCTGGAGTAGACTGTTTCAAATCTAGAAGTAAATAACCGTGTGGTTTCGACGTTGCATCATGGTAAGCTTCTTGTAAAAATTTTGGATCTTCGGGATAAATTTGACGCGCGAGATGCGAAATTTGTGCACGATCACGAGGATTTTTAAAAGCTACGATATAATTTGTATTAAGGGAGATGTCACGCTGACCTCGACCCTGATGAAAAATGTTTTGCGTTATAAAAATTACGCTGATATTTTTGTGGTGACTCCCCTTTGTGAATAAATCTACAATTTCACCGTTTGAAGACTCGCGCATTAGGTCGTCGATAATTAAAAGTTTCGGCCTACGATCCCCTGCAATATCTGAACTTTGCGGTAAACCTTCCAGAAATTCGATATTTTTACCGTAATCGGTATACCCGTCTTGCCACTCTGAATAATAAAAAAGAATGCGAGCAAACTCTACGTCAGCCATGCTCGAGATATATTTTAAAAACTTTTTTTACAAAGCATTTTACCACATCCGGTAGGACCGGCGATTATGGAGGTCCACGGGTGCTTCCAGCGCGGGTCCATAGCGGCTAATGAGAGGACCGAGGAGTATGCGGGTATTAAATATACGGGAATTACAGACAACTCAACATTTATTTGATATATACAATAAAATAATAAAATAATAATAAAATAAAAATTAATTTTCTTAAAAGGAGTCCGTGCGGTACCCTGAGTCGTTGGTGTACGCCGCAAAATCAAAACCTTCGGCAGCGTCAGCGAAGAGCCGAAGCGAAAGATCGATGTCTGAAACAAACAAACATGAATAAAAATAATAATATATTATGAATCATTTTTACAATACCGTGAGATGTATTGAGACCGCAAACGCCCCCGCACGCGAAACTTATAGGCAGTAGGCCGTATAATGGGGAGCGATGAAATAAAATAAACTGCATATGACGATTTACAAAACACTAATTTTCATTGTTTTTTTAAATATTCTAGAGATAACACATTATATACAAAGTAAACAAATTAGAGCTACGCATACAGCTCACACCAAGTCCGGGTATATTTCCCACATATACCCGCCACCTGCAATTAAAGCGGAGATGTATTTACAAATAACAAAATTAAAAAATTTACAAATTTACACAAACAAAAAATTACAAAATACAGCGTTTACTCTAATGATTAACCCAGGTACCCATACGGCAGCGAGTCATGCTCACCCCATCGTCGTCTCTTGACGAGCACTGGTTTGCATGTTTTCGACTCCTGCCGTGTGTGTACCTGATGAAATTGATTTCGACATATGGCCGAAAACTTTACCGTTATGCTTGTGCCCAGCTCTCGTACTAATTTACAAATCGTTTCAAAGTTGATTTGCTTCCCGATTTTGTAATTAAGGCCAATTCCTTTAACTTTACAGCTAGCGATTTCACTACCGTCGGCCTTCTGCACGATGTAACCGTAAAATTTTGGGCCACCGGAAACGAAGCGTTTAATATGACTATCGGCTCCATAATCCTTCAGTTCGTTGGTCATGTCTCCGAGAAAGTTCCCTAAGGTGGCTTATATTCTCCCACAGTACCGGTACTTAAATATATACAGGAATCGGTATCATAATAGAGAACTCGCTTGTCGAGCTGTTCCAGATAGGAATAGAGTTTCAGTCTAGCCTGGGCGGTGGTGTACGCTGCGATCACAACGTTTACATGCGGATTTACCTCAGCACTATCCGATATTTTTTCCCAAGATATGTACATAATATTGTCGTCGACGTGAATAATTTTATAGACGGTGCAGCTACGATCCGATAAAAGTTCTAAAAGTCGTCGACGCGCTGTGACAACCTCTGTCTTCGGTAGATTTTCCCGCTGGCCAAACTTTCCCCAGAACGAGTTCAAACAAAGTTTGGCAACCGATCTCAACCCAGGATTTACCTCAATACGATCATATTTCAATTGCACACCCTCAGCCTCAAGAAAACTAGCGATGTACGCGGCTTTGCGCTCTTCGGTCGTGCACTCTTCAGGCCATCCACTAGCCTCCTGCTTTATCTTAAGCCAGAGAAGAGGCCGGCAGATTGGGTAGCTTTATCGTACTGCTCAACCTCGTACTGCCAGATCTCTTGAACTTTTGGCACTCTGTATCCCTTCTCAACGGCTTTTTGAAGCTCGCAGGATACCCAAGTACCCTCGAAAGCTCGATCAACCTCGCTCTCGTGAGGACACGAATTCTGTCGCATCGCCTCGCAGCATGTTTGACATAATGCGAACATTAGTCGATTATGCATGCGTACCGGGAGTACAGGATGATAGAGATCTCAAGAAAGTAAAACTGTGCACCTCACGAGTCCTTAAACGTTGCTTAAGTCGTTGTTTGCGCCAATTAGATTTTTACAGAGATCCTCGGCGTATACTCGAGGGTGTCCAACTGGAAAACGACCGTACTTGGAGATATACGGATAAAGCGAGCACACGTCAATATAATTAATTTTCTCGCTTCCGCTAGTCTCACAGTAACTGCGGGTGTTCCCTGTCCGACCACCAAAAAATGCGTCGCGAGGGTTTAGCGGCTTGTTCGATAAAACCGGGTGTCCGTTTACGATTGCATTTATCGCGGGGTTTGATTTTTTTAACTCGTTGTACTCGCACTCCCACATCTCGTGGAGTGTGTGACCGAGAGATCTTATTCGCTCCGAGGTAGTCAGCGTGCGAGTGAAGCGATCATTGAGCGTAGACCCGTAATACTCCTCATTTCTTTTGTTAGCGGTGGTGTAGCACTTGGCACAGCCGTGAAAAAACAGCCGTGAAACTGGAGTATGTGGTCAACACCGTCATCGGTTTTCACACCAGAGGTTTCACACCAGAGCAACCACTCGATTGCCACCTCGGATTGATTATCGGCTCTGCGATAACCGTTTCGCGGTAAGACGGATATTTCATTAGCCTCTAAAAACTTTCTCCCGAAAACTTTATTGCATGCCGATGCAATCGTAATTGCCTCCGTAAACGGGCACACATCGCCACACTCTCTAAAGATCTGCCGGAATGCCACGCACACGCGCCGAAGAATAGTGACATCGGTTTGACAATATTCTAAGATTTCCTTCTCAAAATCGAATACATATCCGGACGCACGAGTCTTTGCATGCCAAGTAGCTATCTAGGGAAGGCAATGGTCCCTTATATTTCTGATTCTCGGCTTTATTAAATAAATGCGGGAAGGCACCTTTAAAAACGCTTTCTCCTAAGCCGAAGGCTTTTGGGAGTTTAGCGAGCGACATATGAAAGTAGGTTAAACTATCGATAAATTTCACGTTACCGATTCTCATCTCCATGATGCTCGTACCGTTTGTAATTAAATTTGGCGCTTCCCCCTGTCTTTCAACCAAGTGTTGCAGAATAAACTGGCCATCGAAGCCTTTCGCGTTATGCGCTATGCATATAATCTTCCCAACGTCGCGGTCTTTCATGACAAACTCTGCGAAGCCCCCTACTGGATTGTCTTTAAAAATTTTCTGCCCATCCTCCCTGCAAAAGCTACACTCCCACGCGTTATCTGGCTTGTCTATACACTCTGTACAGCGCTGTTGGCTAACACAGAGGTTCGGCTCGTGTAAATACGTTTCATGGACCCCGTCAACTTTGCACTCTTGACGAGTTTCAGTCATAAAAAATGAATAGATCTCGCCGATTACTGGTTTTAGCGGATCGTAGCGGGGCCATGAAGCACTGGTGATTTTCCGAGCGCTTCGCTTTACACGTTCGACAATAAAATCGATCACACTCATACTCGGAATTGTCTTTATTATAGACCTGTCTGAGACATTTTTTATACGTTTGTAACATATCGCACAAACGTGTCTGTGCACCGTGTGAGCCGATCACTTTATGCCGCGCAAAACAATCACCTCCGAGAAAGAAACGTCCACGGTTAGGGCAGCGAATTTTTTCTGCATCCGGAGCACACGGTGGACTACTCATGCAGTATGGGCACTTTTGAGGACAGCGGTGATGCGTTATCCTGTCGTATGCAAAACCGCACGGAACACAGAAAAAACTGAAGCCGGCTGCCTGGGCGAGTTTCAAAATCAGATCGTAGTGTCTTTTCTGACTATCGTGGAGCAGATAAATCTTATGCAAAACCTCGGCCACATTGCGTAGTACCGTCGTGCTACCATTGAAAAAAGTCGGCGTACTGCTATTGAAGCTTTCTCGATCGAACACGATTAACGCAATACCCTCGGGTGCGAGCAGCCGTTGAAAAGCATCGAGCTCTGCTACTCCACAACCAGTCTCTCGAATATTTACGCCCGCAAGATTTTTCAGGGCTACGGCCAAGTCTTTCTGGCGTAACGATCTATTCCTACGTACAGTCTCCGACTCCCTCTGAAGATCCCCCTCGCGAATGTGTCCCCGTTTCGCATATACTCGGCCCGCCACAATAGCCCGCGGAAGACAGAGATTATCATCGTTTTGAACGTGGAGGATCGAGTGTTTCGAAAGATCTCCACTTACCGAAACGCATCGAAACCACGTTACTCACGATCGAAAATGAGTCGTCGATACAAAAACCGGACGAACTCTGTGAGAAACTGCTGATAATTTCAAATAAATTTTCAAAATGAAAATCTGCCACGGGTCTATACGAACTACCCGCAGGACCCCGTGTAAAGGCTCTGGACCGAAACTCTATCCCTATCACATCGGTTGGCTCGCTACCGCTCACCAGAAGGGTGTGGACCTCCCGCAGAGCATCCTGTAACCACCGCACTATATCCGCATTTTCCGGCGGCTCGTGGATTCTAAAATCTATAGACGATCCCATACTCTTAAATTTATGGAACCAACGACGGGTTTCCACGCGGTGAATGATTTTCGACTCACCGGACAACGGAGTTTGTGCGTCTGCGAGAAACTCGGAGAGCGTTGGAGACTGCGGCATCGGAGGCTGCGGCGTTGGAGACTGCGGCGTCGGAGGCTGCGGCGTCGGAGGCTGCGGCGTCGAAGGCTGTGGCGTCGGAGGCTGCGGCGGCGGAGACTGCGGCGTCGGGGGCTGCGGCGTCGGAGCGTGCGGCGTCGCTACCCGACACGCTGGTCTCTGCCTAACCCCGTTGAGGATGGTCTCGAGTAGCTCGACCGATCTCGGAGGCTGTGATGCCGGGATCTAATTATCATCATCTTCATCGCTCTCCGAGATAATCATCGCCTGGTGCGATGGACCAGCGACGGGTTCATCGCTCAAGCCCCGTCCAACTTGCGTGGAGGTCGCCAGAGGCTGCGAGGGCGGTATAAACTTGCCATCGAAGAGATCGTCCGACTCCACGCCATGATCCTCGGCAACCCCTGCTTCCATCGGCTCCTCGACTATCGACAGGTTTAGAGTGGCGTTGAGGAGATCGAGATCGTCATTACCATCCTCGATAAACGTGGTGTCTGGAACAATAATATATATGTACATTTTATTTACATTTTTATTTTAATTATTGATAATATATATATATATAACATATATAAGCATATGCTTACCTTCGACAGCCGGAGTTGCGTCACCTCTCATAACTTCGACCTTGGCGAATTCGGCTGGACAGTTCGAGGTATTCCATATAACATCTTCAAAGGCTTCAGCGTTAGAGGGGCCAGCCTTTGTAACATCCAGCCTAGCAGAAAGCTCAGCCTCTCTTCGGGCCAGATCCGCTGCTCGGCGGGCGAGCTGAGCCTCCCTCTCAGCTATCTCTGTCTCCTTCCGGCTATCTGAAATTAAGTTTTATATTTATTATACAATTTATATTTATTATACAATTTTTATCCAAGTTTTCGGATAAGCGAGGCTCTATTACATTCCTCCTTAAAATGTAATCATTTTAGAATTTACGAAAGGTGGCGACTTCCTCGCGGAGAGCTGCGGCATCCCTCGATTAACGCAGCGGTGATTTGTCGACCACAGCACAAACAATCTTCAGCACGTCAAAACACGCACTGAATTTACCCGCATTGTACATCTTAATGGTAGTCTTCACCGGAACGTATTGTACAAGACACTTAAAGCGCCCGATAAGGGCATCATGTCGCATACACTTTAACGCTCTATCGCTAGAGCGTGCGAGCAAGTTTTCAAGGGCCGGCAGATCTAATTCTTCTAACACTTTCACCACCTCACGACCAATTGCACGGATCACTGTGTCGGCCATTTTAATACATTTTTTATTGAAAAATTCTCGCGGAAACTAGATCAACAAAACTTAGTACCACCGACTAAAAATGCTGAGAATGTTTCAGCTCGAGCGTTTACACGAAATAATGCACATCTCTGTAAAACTCGCAAACTTATAGTTTTCCTCCCCATCCATCTAAAATGACCCGAGAACTGTCACTGGCTAGTTAAAACTATCCTTTTCTAATTTTTCTGGCATTTCGGAAAACGAGGTAAAAAAATCCTTCGGCCTACGTATTCAAAAAAAAAAAACCCGCCGGGCTACGTACTATAAAAAGTCCTCGAGCCGTGCGAGTGAGCGAGTAACCCTGCTTAATTATTTTATTGCACCTACGCGACGTCTTAACAGGCGCAGAACCATCCTGTGTTGCAAAAGCTAGAGCGTCTCATTGTACGCTATGTCTAACGCTTTCCTTTCTTTTCATTTAATTTTCCTCACGGTGGAGGTTTGTCCTCGTCTTTCAACGCTTGACCCTCGAGTGTCGCGAGTAGCTGTACATTTTCAGTTTTTTTCCACAAGCGTTTGTGTATTGACACGCGTGTATTGGAATGCACCAATCTTGGGAAGAGTTATGTCACTTCGGAAAAGGCTAGTCAAAGGGTGATTCGTCGCAGGTGGTCTACACAGCCTGCAAGGCCCAATGCAGCGCGCGCACCCCCGCCTCGAACAACAGCATCTTTAAGGCGTGTCTCTACCCCTTGCCCAGAAAATTGCATCACTTTCTCCGGCTCTAGCCCCGACTGTGCCTTCAACCCCCAAGTCAGTGCAGCCTCTCTCAAATATCCTCCAAAATCAGTGAGAAAAAAATGGAAAATTTTACCGGCGCTGCAAAGGAAGCCAGGAAAAAATTATTGGTGTCGGGTTTTTTTCCGGCCCCCGTTGTAAATACTACGTCGCCATCCGCGGCAAAGCAAGTTCGCGAAGAAAACAATACGCTCGATCCCGTAATCGGTTGGCATCCATTGAGCAAGGCAATGCTATTATCCACAACATACAGCCTAAATGCTTCGGGTAGTAAAACAGCAACGGTGGGGCTTGAGCTAGTGAACGGACACGACTTCGAGGTGGCAATAAAATTCTCCGGCCGTCACACGGCAGGCATCTCCCTCAGCGTCGTCGAGTGGCATCACCTCTGCGAGCGGATGACAATTATCACCCCGTGGTTTAAAGCAGAAAAGGGCTCAGACAATGATCGAGCTCCGAATATGAACCCGCTTGGTCGACAGAAAATATGTTTTACGACAGCTTACAACGAAAAAGCTATTTTATTGGTAAAATAAAATTTTCGGTAAAAACTTTGGTGTCGAAGAAAAACAGCACCAGGGGAACAAAAGACCTAAGACTACGTACCCCGCTAGTATTCTGTTCCAAAAGACAACGTACGATGGACTTGTGAGACTGAGTAAATGCATCCATCATAGAATTCGTTTACTTGAAATCGAACTCGACCTCGTGAAAGAGATCAGAGATATTATTGTTGAGAAAATTAGTGTTGAGGGTGCCGTAAAGGACTGGAATAATGCTACAAGAGAAAAAGTATCGTCAATAGCATTCGAATATATCACCGATGGACGCACGACTTTTGCCCGTAAAGATGTACGGACTATCTACGGAGAGGATGAAGAAGCGAGCGACAAACGACGGTTGGTCGCCAAAGAATTATTATGTATTCATCATGAATACATTTTCCGTGCGGTGGTGGCACGTATAAACGAACTGCCTTAGAGAGGAATTACCGAAGACTCGCATATGCATAAAAAAATTACGCACAAGAAAAATGTAAACGTAGATTTAAGAATAAAAATTTGTATACATTAAAAACTGTACACTTAGATTTAAGAATAAACATGCAAACTTTATTGTAAAAATTTTAAACAGCACTATTTTTACTTACCTTCCCTTACCCGCTTCATATATTTTTCTACATAAGCTGAAAAAAAAGAAAGCATTTCGGCTTGCTGAAATCGAACTCGCGCTCTCAAGGAAAACGCTACCTGAGCTGAGCGCCTTAGACCGCTCGATCAAGCTAACTCACGTAAAGCATCGGGCTACCCTGCAGAAACACCCTGTGCGCAAGAGACTGAACGATGCGGCCGTACCTAGCCCACTCTTGGAAAATCCAAGATGGCGCGAGTCACTTCTACGCCGTCACCAGCGCTCCCGCATGCTCCAGCCAACTCGCCCCCACCCGGTCGAAACACTCTCCCCCGGCCACCCCCACCCTCAGCGCCCCCGCAAGACACCAGGAGACAGAGCCATCGGGCCCAGCAGCGGTCCGGGGAGAGGGGGGAGGGGAGGAGGAAGCAAGCGGACCCCAGCGGACCAGCGCGTCAGCACCTCCCCACCCTCGCCGCCGCCATATTGGAAGCCCTAGAAGTACAGACAGTTTTCATCCCCACCACCGGCGACAGAGACCATCTTGCCCGCGGCCCTAGAGGTACTGTAGTCTACTCCAAATATCAACCGGAACCTCCGGTACTTCCCGGAATCCCGGGACGCCCGGAACTCCGCCTGGCTCAAGATTCCGTGACCGACATCACCCATTACCGGGACTCCCCCCATCTATGAGATCCCCGACGACGAGCAAGTACACTACATTCCCTGTTCGACCCCTGACCACCGACCGCAACCTCGACGGTCCCAATTCCTCGATCCTCAACTCATGCCTCCCGGATCCCCGACCGACGGACTCGACCTCACCATCTCCACTCAGGAACACGATGACCTTAAGCTCACTCAAACGGACTACGAATACAATCGGTCCTTTACAGGGTCAACACTCTCTAACAAGGGGAGCTCGCCACCTCAGAACCTTCCGTCGATAACCGTATGTCATCAAGTTTACACCTGTCGTAGTTTGTATATAGCTTTCAAGTTACTAATTTAAACGTCCTCTACACCGTATGACTATCGAGATTCGGCGAGATCGTTTTTGACGATTAAACATCCAGTTGTAATCTGAAAAATAGAAAAAACATCGTTTAATAACTTTCAATGATTTTATAAACCCTTACAACTTCCCGAAAAACTTAAACCTTGATCGATCATCATCTCAAAGGCGCGGTACTCTCGACATTGCTGATATAAGTTGTTTACAACAATATGCGCCGGGTGCTACGGCAGAGTGTTCGTGGACTGCGGACGTGGATGTGTGGGAGATGTGGGAGATGAGCAGGACGCAGGGGTGGTACGGCAGGGTGTTTGTGGACTGCGGACGTGGATGTGTGGGCGATGAGCAGGACGCACTTGCGTTGAACTCGCATCAAATCCCTGCACAGAGATAGATCTCGGACAAACCGACAACTACGAAGACTGCAAACATTGTCGCAAGAACATCTAGCTGTTCGCATGGTGACGCTCTGAATCCATGGATGTTGCACAGAAGTTGCATTTCGATGCGTATGACATCGGGGACGAGGAATTGAACGTCAGCTGTCGTGCGAATAGCTCGGGATGTAATGTTGAGGATTCAGTATTGCAATGGAGTGTAGTGACAGTGCGAGCACAATTAGCGACAACAAAACTCTGTGCGTCACCGTGACAGTTCAGCATTATATTGCTTGTCGCATTTTTACCAAAGCCCGTACCATGAGCAAGGCATGTTACATCGATCTCTCTTTGTGATTCTTCGCGTGTCACGGTGTATATAAATTTAAAAAATTAGGTCGCTGGGTAATTTGTTCATCAATTAATTTTTGGATTGATTTGTTAAAAACATGTTGAACTTATTATTATGCAAAATCAGTCTTTTCAGTACCTTTAACAGTTAGAAATTGAAATTTTTATATCGCTCGTATTTACAGGATTTCAAAAATAGGTGAAATCAAACACAAAATATTTTTTTTCAAAAAAGTAAAAATGGCCAAGTACTTAAAACGTTCAGAAAATATGTTTGTGAAAAAAACTTCTTAAAAATTAAAAAATCTACCAAAACAGATGTTTATCCGAAAAAAAATACAAGATGTAAAAAATATTGAACAAAAAAAACTTGGCGGGCCAGTTTTTTTTCCAATCGCTGTCGTACGTAGTTCATTCAAAAATTAAAAAAAAAGGGCACGCCAATTTTTTTTTGTTCAAGATTTTTTACATCGTATTTTTTTGTTAGATTTTGTAATACTACTTGGCTGGTTTGATTTGATTTTTTTCGATTTTTTTATTACATTTTGATACACATATATATATATTTTTTTATTGTTCGGATAAACATCTATTTCGGTAGATTTTTAATTTTTAAAAGGTTTTTTTCATAAACATATTTTCTGAACGTTTTAAGTATGTATGTAATGCTTTATTGACTCCCCTAAGGGTTGCAAGATTTTTTTCCAAGGTTATCTCCTTGTTACAATATCTGCTTTACATTTTATACATTTCTTCCAGTCTTTCATCGCCCTTCTGTCTTCGTCGCTTCCGCTATATCCCTCTGCATCTCGCTTGCTTCGTCCCTTGGGCTGGCTCCATTGTCGTTCTCCTTCTCTCCTTCTTCCTCCTCCTTCCATCCCTCGGTCCTCCCGTCAAACTTCATCTCTCTTCCGTCCACTAGTAGTATCTCAATTTCTTTTACGTCCGCCTCTCCTCTCAGCATCACGTTCTTCTTCCTCTTCCGCGTCTCTTCTTGTTCGTCTCTCCACCTCTCTTCTTTCTCTCTCTGCTCTGCTCTTCTTCTGCGTGCCTCTTTCCTCTCCTCCGTCTCCCTCGCTGCCACCTTCCATCCTTTCTTTAGCGATCTCTCTTCCTTGCTCTTCTCTCGTGCTGCCTCCTCGTCTGCCGTTCTCCTCTCTTCCTCGCCTTTCTCTCGTGCCTTCTCCTCCGCCGCTCTCCTCCCTTTTCCTTCCTCTCCTGCTTTCTTTTTCTCATCTTCCTTCTTCCTCTCGATCCATTCTCTCTTCTCTCGTTCCTTTTTTTCTTCTGCTATACCGTCCGCTACCGCTCCTGGCTCCTCTGTCTTGCTGTCCGCTTTCTTCTCCTCCTGCTTCCTTCCTTTCTCCTTTCCTCCTTCCTCGTCCTCTGAGTCGCTTCCTCGTTCTGCTTCATCCGTCACTTCCTCCGAAGCGCTGCTCTCTTCCCAGCCGCTGCTTTCCTCGTGGCTGCTCTCCTCTGTCTTTTCCGCCCTCCTTCTTATCAATTTCTTTTACGTCCACCTCTCCTCTCAGCATCACGTTCTTCTTCCTCTTCCGCCTCTCTTCTTGTTCGTCTCTCCACCTCTCTTCTTTCTCTCTCTGCTCTGCTCTTCTTCTGCGTGCCTCTTTCCTCTCCTCCATCTCCCTCGCTGCCACCTTCCATCCTTTCTTTAGCGATCTCTCTTCCTTGCTCTTCTCTCATGCTGCCTCCTCGTCTGTCGCTCTCCTCTCTTCGTCGCCCGTCTCTCGTGCCTTCTCCTCCGCCGCTCTCCTCCCTTTTCCTTCCTCTCCTGCTTTAATCTCGTTCCATCCTTCTTTTCCTCCATGTTTCTTTATCTCCTCCGCTATTCGACCTGCTATCCGCTCTGCTACCCCTCCTGACTCTTCTATCTTGTTTTCTGCTTCCTTCTCTTCCTGTTTCCTTCCTTCCTTCCTTTCGTTCTCTTTTTCTTCGTCTTCCTCCTCTTCTCCTGTGTCTCCTCGTTCTGATTCCGTGCTTTCCTCCGAACTGCCGCTCTCTTCCCAGCTGCCACTCATCCCCCGAATTTTCTCCTCTCTTTTTTCTGCCATCTTTCTCGCCACTATTATCTCTTCCCTTATTCCACCTCTTTCCTTCTTTATTTCTTTGACCTGTTCGGCAACTTCTCTCACTGCCTCCACTAATTCCTGTCTCAAATCCACCACTTTCTCTTCCTTCACCGCTCCCATTGTCTTTTCTTTCTTTGCGCCCACGTGCACAATGGCCACCTGTCGCCCGTCGCTGCTATGTCTCGCTCGCCGCCGGTCCGCTCGGGTCTTTCCGTGTGCTGTCTCCCGTCCTCGTGGTTCTTCGCCTGCTCTACTCGGTTCCCCTCGGCTGTCTCCGGTTCCGGCTCGAGCCTTTCACTCCCCCTCTCTATCCTTTCTCCCGTTGCCTTCGTCCGTTTTCGGGCTTCCACGCTTGACCGGCTCGGTCGCCCTCGGTTCCCATCACCTTCGGCTTAGGCCTTTCCTCTCTTCTCCTTCTCCGCTGTCGTCTTCCGCGCCTTCTCTTCCGTCCCTCTCGATCTCTCTCGGCTCTCTCGGCTCGGAGCTTTCCGTCCTTCCTCGTCTTTCTTCCGCTCCGCACTCTCTACTCGGCCTCCTTCGTCCTTTTCCGCCTTTCTCTGCTGCCGCCTCGTGCCTTTCTTGCCTTCTGCCTCCCCTCCTCTCTTCTCATTTTTTCTTCCCCTCGTCCATCAAGTCCTTCCTAACCTCGTTTCTTCACTCTTTCTTTTCACTCTTCTTTCCTCACTTTTCCACACTTACTGACTTTTCCTCTTACTTTCCACCCGTCCTCTTTCCTCTGCCTTCTTCCTCACTGTACTTTTTCTATTTCCATACACCTCTTCCCTCACTATTTCACTCTCTATCCGCACATACTTTTCCCGTCTACTGCCCCGGCCGCCATCTTTCTCCTTCCCCCTGAACGTTTTAAGTACTTGGCGTATTATTTTTACTTTTATATAATAATAAAAATTAATAAACTAAAGGAAATAGAATGGAATAAAAATGACCTCAGTACGAAAAAAAAAAATAAACGCATCGAGTTTTTATCTTTGTTTAGTATTATTTTTGAGTAATATATGGAAAGAAAAAAATGGTTTAAGCCTTTTCGCTCATTTTAGAAATTGGAATACAGAAGTACTGTACTAAATATATACAGATATCTAAATGTATACAGACATATGAATTAATTTATATTCGGATTTTTTTTTTTAAAGAAGAAGCTGGCAAGGGGAGTCCGCCTTCGGGAGCTCCGCGGGGGAAGTCCCAGTCGAGGTGGTGTTCGAGGTGCTACGCTTCGCGGGTGCCGGAGAATACGTGCGCGGATAGATGATCGCGTCGGCGATGGATGCGGGGTTCGGTTGGCCGGTTGCCTGTGGCGGCGTCCGGGTGGTCGGTCGCGGACTTTTGAGGACGTTCGGATAGATGCTCGCGGCTTCGCCTAGGACGGCGATCAAGTGTAGCGCATCTCTGCTTCTGTTGCCGTTAGCTTCCCCGAAAAGTTTTCCCCAGAGGGCGCGTTGCCATTCGGGCTTATTTTCAAGTCCCCGTGGTAGTATGGGCACGTCCCGAGGGGAAGGCCGTGGAGATAGCCAAACGAACGCGGTGCGTCTTCGTTCTGGAAGGACCGGTGGAGGCGGGCGATTTTATATAGGATTAAACTAACTCTCTAAAGCAGACGGATTTTTTTTAGATTTAAAAATAATTATTTGTAATGAAAAAACGGAATTTGTTAATCGGCGCAAAATTAAAAATCTGAAAATTTCGGAACAATTATGCGTTACATATAAGATTTTTAAAGAATTCAGCCGAAGTGGTCGACATCAACTCCAATTTTTTTCGAATTATTTTTCCAAAAAAACGATGAAAAGGATTAGAAGACAAAATAAGTCGATTATGGGAGATCGTTTGACCATTTTTATATGAATATCTGCATGTTTGAGAATTTTTCATATATTCCCGAAGTTTTCATTTTTTTAAAGTTTAAAAAAGAAACTCTTTCGAATAATCTGAAAAAAATTGTCAAAAATGCATAGCCCGTATAATGCATGGTTCATTATCGACCGACTTTTTCTTCAAATATTTTTTTCATGGTTTTTACGGGGAAAAAATGAAAAAAAACTTAAAGTCAACCTCGACTCACTCCGGCTGAAGTTTAAAAAAATCTTATTCGTGACACATGATTTTTCAGAACTTATTCAGATTTTTTAATTACGCCGGTTAATAAATTCCTTTTTTTAATTATAAATAATAAACAATCCGGAAAAATGGAAAAAAAATCCGAGTGCTTTTGAGGGTCAGTTCAGCCATATAAAAATCGTTGGCCCAATGCAAGATGGGAAGGGTCAGGCTCAGATCAAAATGGCACGAAATGCCCTGTAGTATATATTTATTACTTTTTTTTCGTAGTAAAAGATAAAAGTTTTGGTTAGTTAGTTTGATTTTTTTTCTGCTTCGTAAAAAAATGTTTTTCTAGAATAAAAAAAAACTCGGTGAAATAACACACTCCCAAGGCTTTTCGTAGGAATTTATATGCACCATAAAGATGAAGATTCGATTTTCTTTTTTCTTTCTGTCGGTAAAAATGTTCCTGTCGATAAGCTAGAACTCTCCGGACACGAAGACGACGATTCGATGAGAAAACAATTCGTTTTTTATTTTAATTCCGAAGGATTCTTGTGCACGCCCCAGCTGTAGAAGCACTTCGAGAATCGTCGAGACTCCTTGCGCCCTTCGCGATGAGAAACAGTTTTCTCAGTTTCTCGGGTTGTTTACCCGCAAATGCTGGATGTAGACTTACACCTATTTGTAAGGCGAGTTCGATCTCGAACTCGGAGCAGCGAGCTCCGAGCCAGAAAAATACTTGCTCGCCCTTGTCGGCGTTGAATGACGGCGTTTGATCGAAGGGCTCCTCTTCTTAGTTCAAAATCTGTAAATTTCAAAAAAGTCATATATTTTAGAAAAATATTAAAATTAGGGAAAATTAAAGATTTAGAAAAGTGAAATAATGAAAGATTTAAAAATGTGAAAAAATTGAATATTTGAAAATATGCAAAAATTGAATATTTGAAAATATAAAAAAATGAAATATTTGAAAATATGAAAAAATTAAAGATTTGAACGTTTGAAAAAATTAAACTATCGAATTGTCTCACATCGTTGAACATTTACTCAGCGATCTCCTGGATTAGTCTCGCATGCTCGCTATCTGACTTGATCCTATCCATACTTTGACTATGCCCGTCCAATCAGCCTCTTCCTCGGTCTACTTTTTTGCAGCTTGACACCGTCCTAGCGTCCCGACTGTCGCAACGCTCCTTGATTATTGACGCTCCTTTCAATGCTCTCCCAGTGACTCATGAGCGAATTACCGTTGTCGCCATTCGCGACTATCTTGATAGCCTGAGGGAACGGGAAGCTCCTGTCTCCGATTTCCACTTCCTCGTTCGAACAATAAATCTTTTTGCTTATCGGTAAATTCCTGTCGATCCTAAAAGCCAGAGATTTTTTCACCAACGAGCCCAAGGACTTTAGGGCGCAATGCATAATTTTAATCACTCGTAATTACCCGCACGTTATCAAAATTTACTTATTTCTATCACTTTTTATCACTTTACCACTTTTTACCACAATAACATTTTTGTAAATAAACCGAAAACTCGATGATTTGACAGCTGTCACGATATTCCTAGTTCAATTCCACCGTACCCTGTGTCCTCCAGCGCCACATCGCATCTGTACTGAAACTCATCAATTCATATCGACGGGAAAAATCACTTCCAAACCGTGAGTCCAGGCATCAATGACGGGTAGTATACCACTCTCGGTACCGCAAAGTTGGGCTCACGCAATACCTCCCGACGCCGTTCGGGTCGTGGGATTCGGCGGCTTCGGTTGTAAGGCCAGGATCGCGGATCGCGGTTCGTCGGATGCGTGATGTAGATTACAAACTCGCTCCACCCCTGTGCCAGAGCCCGGCTCACCTGCCGGTAGATGTACGACTCGCTCGTTCTGGAGTGCGGCATACGTATATCCGGTCGGGGAAAAAAACCTGCAAAAGAAACTATTTTAATTGCGCTAACCCATCAAGAGCGCAGTGCCAGGGGGGGGGGGGGGTGGCTGGAGGGACCTCGAGAGACCTTGGGAGCTCCGATCTAAATACCACCTATTCCTATGGACAATGGTTCTAATATTATCGCCCGCTTTCCAGCAGAAATTTTTGACCGCTTAGTCAGCGAGGAGATTTCAAAGGCCACTTAACCAGTGGAAAGATCGTGATCGCTACTTAATCAGTGGGGAAATTGCGAGGACCACTTAGTCAGTGGAGAAATTCGCTGGCTACGTAATCAGTGGAGAGATGGTTGCTTTGAAAAAAGCCGAGTTTTAGTCGCTTTGAAAAAAGCGGAATAGGATCACTTTCCTCGAATCGAGCTAACGGTAGCGACTCTCACTCTAGCTGGAGTGAGAGTGTTCGGTTGGAGGCTGTGGGAGATAAAACCTCGTGCCGATGCCACGGAGAATAGTGTGTTTTATTCGGGAAATTCACTTTCGCTGCGAGAAACACATGCAAAATCTCCCTCCCGCGGAGAGTTTTAGAAGATGCGTTCATCATAGAGGCTCGAGCGCAGCGTCGCGGTGTTCGGCTATCTTCGTCAACGTTCGAGTTTCCGAGCTACGGCTAAGTGTCGAGCGTGTGCGCGGCGACGGTACGTCCTAACCTGGGCGCTCTGGAGGCGAGCTGACGGGTTTATAACCCCGACAGAAAAGCCCCGAGACACTCTTCGACGGACCACAACGACAACAGCAGCACTTTCATCAGGATGACCCGAAGAACCTGGAACCTCCTCGAATGGCCAGTCGATGCGTGACGGGCGACCAATTGTCGAGAGACACGATCTAGATGACCACGGGACTTGAGTCGATGCACTAACCTCTTGAGGACTTCGCTCCACGGAGAAGCCGTGCCCAAGGTATCCTGAAAGTTGAAAATAACAGGTAGACAACGCACACGCGTATTGGCGGACAGACGACACGATACGGGACAAAACTCCACTTCCACACTGAAAAACACCAAACCCGAACTCAACGCACAACAACCACGACACAACACGCGCGCACGGAACGGCCGCCATCAATCGACGGATCTTCTTCTTCTTTTTCTTTTTCTTTGTCCGGTTTTATGCCGTAGGCCAAGTACCGGCATCGACGGATCGACGCGCAGGCGCGGGTAAGCCGGCCATGAAGGAAAGGCGCATTTCCACGATGCGCAGGGCCGCCCGCACTAAGCAATCTACGCTGACCACGTTGCCCGCGATCGCAGGATCGCACACCGCCAGCCACCTGGCGCCACCGAAGCATTCAGGCGACACCGACGGCGACGCCACAGCGGCAAGACCGCACCGCTACTCAAACTCTTACCAGTAGAAACATAAGCCTGTACGGCAAGAATCTTATCCGAGTGAAAGATCTCGAATAAACTACCGTTTAAACCCTCTTCCTGACTACCGATATTCTAAAAACAAACAAACAAAACAAAAAATTCTATTCATGTTACGAAATTTTGTTCTGCGAACCTTTTGCGGGCCTTCTTTTCCGCCTACCCAACGGAATATACCGTCCACGGGATACACAGTCTAAGACCTTTTATACGGACTGCTTATTCCCGTGGTCGAGCGCGACCCTCTTACCCATAATAATCAGTACAACCGAATATTCGTTTAATGGGGTATAATCTGGAATAGACATTCATATCAGACTATGAGATGTTAATACGTTACAGCTCCACCCTTAAAAATGGGTATAGGGGAATGCAGTGAACTTATGTGCGACTACATGTCCCCAGGTAGCTGGTAATTTCCCGGATAAACTTTACTTATGTAGATAAAAGAAAAAATAGAAGGAAAACATACCAATTTTGGTTAACCGACTGTTCCTAATAAGTATTTTTTTATGATACACACACTCGCAAAAAGATACCTTCATGTATCGTATATAATTATATATATAGATTTTTCACAACATTTTTTTTTATTTATCACGAAGCACTGGTCGTCACTGGTTTTCCGAATAGCACACAGCCTCCTGGTAATTGATCCAGTCCGGCATCGTTGGTCTCCTGGTCGTTATCGGAGTATTTTGTTAATCTGCGGGGCTGACGTAGTGCTCGTCCCAGTCCACCGTTAACGATTACAATCTTGGCTCGGTGCTGATTCCTGCCGTCGGTGGATCCTCGAACGGACCCATGGTTTCGACCGATGCATATGCCTGCTGCATCGAGTCGAACTCATTGATTTGTCCCTCCGGAACCAATTCCATTAAAGCCTCTTCGACATCAACCGGTGACAGTGAAGGAAATTTCTGTTCCTCGATAATCCCGCTGATAAATGTTGATACTTCCTCGTAAGTATCGGTGTTCTGTGCTTTGGATACAGCGGAATCAGTGAGGGAGTCGGATGCGTTGATCGGCGTGGATGGCATCACTATGCCGGGTGTTACCGACCATATTAATACGCTGGATCCAGGCGCTAGTGTAAATTCTTCGTTGGCACTAGTGCTGGTGTTGGTGCTAGACTCGCCCGTTTGGATCATTGCTGCAATTCTGGACCTTTTTCATGGCGATACGCTGTGGTCTCTGTTGCGGTTTGCTTGGGCCCATCTTTCCTCCTGGATGAAGCTTCCTTCCTGGCGACCTCATCTATCCGGCACTTGCTTTTGTAGACGGATCGTACCGCCCGCGTAGGGTGTTTTAATTTCCTGTCCTTGGGTGGCTCCAATTCATGTTGAATTACAAGCCTGTTGAATTCCGTCAGAAAGGTGGGCTGACGCGCGAGAACTGTTGGCATTTTCTATTATATTATTTTTACGCAACAATTTAAACACGTACAATACTTGATATAGTTTTATATGGAAATTACTTAGGACTCCGAGGGTTTATTCAATTAATTTAAATATGCGTTGCTTCAAGAATAGTTGGAGAATACGCGGATATAAATTCGTGCTTCCTCAACGATGCCTTAATGGGCGACAATAGAACTTTCCGAAATTTTTCTATATTTATGTGTTCTCATCGGTTCCTTCTACTTCTCTGCTGTGTTTGAGGGTTTGCCAAAAGTAAACGGAATTGTTGACCCATATTTTCCTGCTCTCACCTCCATGACGGATCCCAGTTGGTGTCGTGGATAGAGAGGGGCGCTTGCCTCTTCCGGCTACGGCTGTGGCTCTCGAAAATGCGAAGTCGGTCTGTCCTGCCCCTGGGAGTTTTCAACCTTTTTCCCTGCGCTCTGGCAGAGGTGTATGAGCAGATGAGTTAGTGAAATCCATATTAATCCAATCAACTGTGTAGACCAACGATGCATAGTGTGCAGTGCGTAGCCATGTATTACGGTGTCTGCAATTAATTTAATACGTCGGAATATGAGTAATACACCCAGAATTCCTACACTTGCGTTTCCTAATGTCAAAAAGGAACCCCAGATTTTATTCCAAGGATTCTGTGAGATTTGCTCGAGTGTATCTTTATCTAGAAGATTAGCAAATGCCTTGTCGTAAAGTTGGATGACAGGCTAACGATCTTGCTATTAGGGATGAGCGATGTTTTTCGATTAATCGAAAATCGATGTTTTTTTTGTCACAATCGATTATTTTTAATCGATGTTTGTGAACACCAATTAATCGATGGTCGATGTTTTTTTCAGAAATATCGGAGTAAAAAAATTATTTATTACTTGATTTAGTTGAGCCAAATAAGATTTAATCCACCCGACAAAAGGTTAAACTGTTTGGTAATTCTGAACAGTGTAACCTTTTAGTCGGGTCAATTAAATCTTATTCGGCTCAACTAAAATTTGATAACAATATCTTATTTATTTTTCACGATATCCAATAAAACATTTGCTACCGTTAATAAACTTATTTTTCAGAGCAGGCTTATGTATTTTTCGGCATTTTTTAAAATTATTATTTTCATTATCTTTCTGTTCACAGCCATGTGCTATCTTATCTAGTCTTGTTTAGTCGCATAAAATTATTCAAAACATGCTGTGTATTAGCTGTAATTTTCGTTCCAATTTAGTATACTCATAAGTACTGACCATTTTATACTTGTAAAGTAAATGCATTTTTCTGCCTTTTGGTTTATATGTTATTATTTTCTTCTTTTGTCTATGGTCGATTTTTCACGACATAATAATAATCTTGTTACCCCGTTACCGCTTGTAAAAATAGATGGCCTTATCATTAATTAATATAACTGTAAGTTATATTAAATATCAAAAATGGTTGTATTTAAATGTCCTAGTACCTGTAAGCCGATTATTTTGAGAATATTAATATTACAGTACAACCGAATAGAGTTGCAACTTCCGGGCGCACAACCCAGAGAAAAAATAGCCAATGTCGATTAAGTCTAAGTCTAAATTTCGACTATACATGCAAATTTATGCATCAAATAAACTGGAAAATATTTAAATTGACATTTCGAAACAATTACTCGAATTTTTATTCTATAGCACCTGTCCTCACAAATAAAAGTGAGCAGAGAACGCGCATAGCATCGCTTTTGGAGCAGACAGCTGTAAGCCTCCGAAAGTGATACGTTACAAGCTTGATCACTGAATTTATATTACAGTCGGAAAAAATTTCATTCGCTGTCCAATTCTAGTTTATCGACATAAAATAATTGATATTTCGATGTTCCTTAAAGTAAATCGATTACTGATAATCGATATTTCTAATAATCGATTATTTTATCATCGATATTTTTTAACATCGCCCATCTCTATATTGTATTCAATATCGCCGGCCTTTCTGCTGGAAAAATTACATGATTTTTCGATTTATTAAGATCCTCCTACAAATAAATTTCACTTGTTGCAAGACGTTTCGGACTCACATACTTCCATGTTGGTTTAGTGAATGGTTTAATTTACGCTGGCGCTAATGCTTCTGATACCGTGAGTATAAATTTGTACCATATATCCTCTATGTTCTACATTGACGCTATCATGCGGTTACATGTCAATTGCGTCCCAGCCCCAAATATTATTCGCATACGTAGAGATAAAAAACACTTCGATTTTGGTGAGTTATTGGCCATTGATTAGAACATTCATCTGTTCTTCGCGGTATTACTTTACCAGATACATTGTATTATATGCACAACCTCTCTGGCTATCAATGCCGTATGTCGTGGGCCTTTCATCAGTTGATAAGCAAATTCATCTGGTGCCTGTGTAGCTAAGTTTAGTGCCCTCCGCAGTACTTCCGTTTCGACCTTGCAGTTTTGTAGCAATATGTCGAAGTACATATGATTTAATTGACTTCGTATATATTTTTCTACGTAAACGAACTTACCATTCATGTATGTGAATAAGTCAATATTTTCTGTAAAGACAGCTATGAAAGTAAAAGGATTATGATCCTTATCATCGAGTATGTATAGCTTCGGATGTGTTATTAGAATGAATTTCATTCGACACAAGGTACAATCTCCTTTCACAGACAGAGTGAACGTTGCGGACGATATTACACTGTATATGCTATTTGCGGTTTTTTTCAGGTTCATTCGTCTCAACATGGTATTTTTATGACGGTTATCGAAAAATCACGTCACAACTCCTCACCCCTTAGGGGTGGTTTTGAGCTAGGGTTCCAAACGGTAGCCAATCCGACGATTACGGGAACTCTAGGATTTTCTCCCTTGAGTTTGAACCTGAAGAGGTTGCGGGAACTATGCGAGATCTAAATATGCGTAGCATGTATCGGTAGCCGATGGTTTCTTCCACGGGTTATCACGAGGACTCATAAGTGCCATCGGATATAAGCCGCGAGTATCGCGCGAGGATTGATCCCTCAGCGCGAGAACCCTTAATAAAATTAGTGCCCGTAAGTCGGTAGCAGTAACCTCTTACTCACCGTTACCAGTCGGAGCAAATTATTATTAATTTGTGAGTAAGACGAGATCTTCACGAGGTGCAAGGTCTCAATCGTGCAATCGAGAAGGTAAACACGACACGGAAAAACGGACAGTCACCTTGAGAATGATCACACGTAACCAAGTGAATATCTACGTTACCCTTTCTGCAGCGTTGTCTTCATCAGTGGAATCCATGGTCCACCGTCCGATTTTCGAGAGCTTCGGCTATCCAGCTAGGTGCGAGAGCCTGGATTCCAAGTCCAGTGATCGAGATTCGAGATCCGGGGTGGATCGCCATATGCGAGAGCTGCGGCCGGGAGCTCGTACAACTCGTAACCGGGTGCCGAGACCCCGAAGTCCACAAGGCGAGAGCTACGGCCGAAACGTGTACGGGAATTTCACGGGATCCCTTTTGAGGCGGGCGCCGCAAGCGCCCGCCTTTGTCCTTCCGGCCACCGTGAGTCGCCAGTTGGTCCTGCGCGGGTTTGGGATCCGATGTCGCAGCCGGTGCCTTGGGAGAAGCGGTCACCGGGCGGCTCGACCGCCGTGGCCTGCGTCTTGCAGGACGGGCGACCCTCAGCACGTCCCAGGGAACGTTGCGACCCGCTCGTGGGACGTGTGGTCCCTCCCGCCGCCATTGCTCACCACAGACGGGGCACGTTCGCAAGGCCTTACCCTTACGGTCGGCAGGAGATCCTGGTCGGTGGTTCGAGTGGGTACTACGAGTACCGGTGTCCCTCGCCTCCACAGCCCCAGCAGATTCGGATCATCGATCGGGGCAGAGGACGGATGGACCCCCCGTGATCCGGGTGTCCTTCGGCGGGGTGGCTCCCGCGGCCGCAGCTTGGTCCTGGGGTCCTCGCGGCTGCGTGGTTAACGGGATCGTCGGCAGTGTCGGTCTCGCCGGTCAGAATTGTCGCGGCCTTGGCACCGGCGGCCGTGTCGTTGGCGGGTTCGCCGTCGGCGTCTGCGTCGCTGGTTGGGTCACAGCGACGGTGCCACCCGCAGCGGGGTCCTCGGCGGTGTTGGCGTTGTCGGGAAGCCGACAACGGAGGACGACGTCTCCTCCGTGTTCGTCCTGTGACGATGCCGGCGATTGCGGGAGCCGCGTGGGCCTCTCTTGCGGCCAGGGTCTTTCGGGAGTCGACCTCTAGCCGCCGTGGTTTCCACCAGGATCAGTCGCGGCACTTCCCACGAGGAACAGCCGGGTAGTTACTTGTCTACGGGGACTGGGCTCGACGATCGGGGAGAGAAGCCGGCAGGGTGGCTGACCGAATCCCCGAACGTCCTTGCTGGCGGGTACACCGCCGACGGCGCAGCTAGCGGCCCGTCCATGGGGGCCGGAACCCCTCGGCACCAGTCAAGCTGGCCCGCCTAGGTATTGGCAGGGTTTGGGGGTCGGGAACTCGGATGAACCGGATCCGCGACCATCTCTCCGATGGTCTTCACCAGTGCCTTTGCCGACTCCGTGTCGGTGGTGTTCGGGTCAGCGACCGTGGAGGCACAGGCGCGAATCAAATCGATAGCCGTAGTTCGGAGGAAGATGTCCTTCCGGTCGTCCGCTCCCCTGATCGCCCTCAACATCTCGTCGAATCATTCCATCTCCGACCCTTCGGACACGACCATCATCTTGTCGTTCTCTTGTTCGGCGGTGTTGTTGCTGGTATGCTGCTGAGCGTGTGCGTGTGTTGTGCGTGCACTGCGTTGCACTCACACACTCGTACACTCGCGCACTCACACACTCGCACACTCGCGCACTCACTGCATGCAATTAGCACGCAGCGCGTGTTTTTGCACACTAGTTACCAATTAGCACGTACTGCAACGGGTGCACTGCGTGCAATCAGCACGCAGTACGCTTTTAAATTCTTGAAGGAAATTTTTCCTATCGATCGCCTGTCGAGATCCGATAATCGGATAATCGAAAACTACGCGAGATATCCTTTTCGAGATCATGAACGGCCCGTCGAAAGGGGTGTTCGACGCAGTGGACACATGTCTGGCAACGTTGGAGAGCGTGTGTGAAGTTCGCCGTACGAGATCACCGACCTAGAACGTCCGGTCCCGGTGACGGCGATTGTATTGTTCAGCTTATCTCTGGAAAGCTTCGTTGAGGGCGTGAGGGAACGCCGTCCTGACAATGTCGAGGCGAGTCATCCGTCTCACCCACTCCTCTAGAGGACACTGTACAATTTTGACATCCCCCTCCATCTCTCGTCGCAACGAGGTAGCGGAGGGTGGTTCGCGACCGAAGTTCGCTAATGCCGAGGTGGCTTGTAGCAAACTATGGAATGCGGGATTGTACGCGAACCGTAATTTGTATAAGTAGTGGTCCCATTCACGGTGATTCCTTTCGGGAAACGCGCGGATCATGGTCTTCTCTACCCGATTCACGCTCTCGGTAGAGTTAGCCTGTGGGTGATATGGCGGCATCGTCTGATGCCGTATGCACACATGCTCGGTAAACTGACGAATGCCCCGATTCACGAACTCGGTTCCATGATCCGTGAGTGTGACTCGGGGTGCACTCTAGCGAGCAACGATTAAGTCGTCAATGGCCTTCAAAATGCATTTCCCGTTGGCCTTCCGGAGCGGACAGACCTCGATCCATTTCGTGTATAAGTCTTGGATTGCGAGGATATACGCGTGGCCCGTGGACGCTGGTGTGAACGGCCCTATGATATCGGTTGCGATCGTTGTCCAAGGTCCGTCAACAACACGATGACCCATGAGGCTAGCGGGAGCTTGCTGCGCCACCTTGCAGCATTGGCAGGTCTCGCACTGTCGAACGTGAGCGACTACGTCCTTAACATGCCAGGCCAATAGTACGTGGTAGCCAGGCGCCGGTACGTCTTCTCGACACCCAGGTAACCTGGCTGCGGAAGTGCATGGGCAGGGGCGGCGTGTCGTGCCTCACGAGGCAGCACTAATTTCCAAGCGTCGTGATCCTCGAACTCGCGATCCGCGAGATCTGATGGCCGATGTAAGCCGTTCGTCGACTATCTTCCAATCCGGGAATTTATCGGGTATCCGCGAGACTTCGCGGAACCGCCGTCGGTACCACTTCCTCTCGGGGGCGGACAAACCGCCGCTCGCGTATGCGATAACTCGTTTGTGACCCTCGATCACCTGCGTCAGGACGGCTACTAGGACGACCCCGCTAGCGTCGGTTTGTAGCGTAAACGGTAGCGACGACTCCGAGCAGGCGAGCGTTGGGGAGCTCGTTAGCCTCAGCTTCAGTTCGTCGAGAGCTTGTTATTTTTTGGAACCCCATTCCTGTTTCATGAGCCGCGTCAAGGGTTCCGCAATCATGGCGAACTCCAATACGAAGCGTTGGTACCACGACGCCATGCCGAGAAAGCGACAGAGCTGTCGGCTATTTTGCAGGACTCGAACATCGAGAACCGGTGCCACCTTGGTGGTACAAGTCTTGAGGCCCTCGCTGTTCAACAAAAACCCAAGGTACTGGATCTCCGAGCGACAAACCTCGCTTTTCTCACGGTTTATCGCACCAACCGAGATCTTTTCGAGGACTTTTCGAAGCCACACTAGGTGTTCTTCGAAGGTTCGAGTAATGATAATGATGTCGCCCAGATAGACCAAGATGTACGGATATAATTCCGCACCGAAAAGTTGGTCCAGCATACGCTGGAACGTGGCGAGAGCGTTCGTGAGGCCATACGGCATCCGCTTCAAATGGAACAGCTCCCAGCCCAGCACCACAAAAGCGCTAATCTGATGCGAAGCGGGATCCATAGGGACTTGTCGATAGGTCTGGCTTCAGTCCAATGTCGAGGTGTAGTTGGCTTGCCGCAACTCATCGAGAATGTCAGTCATATTCGGGATGGGATAAGCATCCTTCTTCGTGACGGCATTGACCTTCCTGTAGTCAATACAGAAGCGATGTTTGCCGGTTGGTTTCTTATCCGTGACTACGGGACTTGCCCAGTCACTGCTGGAGGGCTCGGTAATATCGGTAGCCAGCATTCGGTCAACCTCTACCCACATGATGTCGCGGATGACCGGAGTAACGGGATACGGCTTCTGCTTGAGGAAATCGTGCAAGCACGTGGCCTCGTCGGAATCAGGGGTTCGGAGACCACAGCACATCACGATGCGCGGGCCTTCCGCCTCGGGAACAAAGGTGTACCGGTCCTCCGGCGAGTCACGAAAAGTCCATGACTCATCGAAGAAATCAACCACCATCTTCGCGGAGCGTAAATAATCTAGTCTGAGGATTAGGGCCTCCGAGAGCGAGAGCAGGTGTGGAGCAAGAGCCGACGTCCGGTGGCCACGCAGGATGGTCGGCATCTCCGAAGCCGTCTTTATCGTTTCCTCCTGACCATTCACGACCAGTACGGTTCGTGGTGGTATCCGTTTCGTCGGTACTCCGAAATCAGCGTAGAACTCTGTGATCCTCGAACCAATGAACGTTCTAGTCGCGCCAGAATCTACGAGGGCTTTTACAGTTCGACCGTAAAGTCTTACCTCGACCTGAAACGTGATTACACCCCCTTGTCCGGTGGCATTGACGATAATGTCGTCGAGCCGGGATTCCTCTTCCAACTTCGACAAATCGGGATCGCGGTCGCGGTTCGGTAGCCGCTTCTGTCCTCTCTTACGAACGGTATCATAGCGACAGGGTATCGGTAAATGGGATAAAGTCGAGAAATTCTCTGTTGAGGCGCAGCTTCGATGACGCCGCGGCGCGGGCGGGTCGCTCCCATGCCTTACTGCTCGTTTCCCCGGTTGCAACGGGCGGACGTCACCCCCGAGAGTCCACATCAGTACCAAAAGAGCCGTCTGGACGCTTTGCACTCCCGGTGGCGGTGGCAGGGCTGGTCACAGTTCCAGCAATGCCTCGCTTCGGGTGTAACGGGAGCGACTGAGGCTTGTGGTATTCCTGGCCCTTCAGGTGCGGGTGCTCCTTCGAAAACGTCTTCTGGCGGGGTCTTTGGCTGCGATAGACTTGGGCGCTGAGCGTTTCCTACAGCGCTTCGAGATACGGGAGCGGCTGACGGCTTTTCTCCGGTATTCGGCGGGCATCGTTGCAACAACGCGTTCATCAGGTCCGGGAAGTCGTTTACCCTGCCTGGTGAGAGTTCTGCCTCCTGGACGGGAGCCTGCTCCTGCAACGGAGAATTCAGCCATGGCTACCTGGGGCAGTTTTATACCTCGGTGTGCAGTTACTCGAATCGAACGGTTTATTTTTCCTGGCCTGAGTATGCACTGGGGGGTAGCGGTTTTGGGACAAGGAAGTGGATATACGCTATGTTGAGTTTGCTCTTAATGGGTGCGAGACCTTCGGGTTGGCCATAGAATGACGGTTTCGTGCCGAATTTCTTATACACTAACTGCGCCTGCAACGCATTCGCGTGGGAGCGTCGGGAGTGCTGTGGCGCGGTACAGCATGGGTCCTGGTAAGCGAACCCCCGGCAGAGGGCGACCTCTGGACTGCTGCCGGCGGCCCGCTCCAGGTGCTTCATCGTGAGCCGATCATGTTATGAAATCATTACCTCAAAAGGGGGTAGCATGTTCCGGTACGCATAACGGACCCGTTCCTGTTCCGACCATGGTGGACGCAGTCAGGAGAACTGGCTGTTCATGCATCCAGGTATGTGAAAACCGACTCCTCATCCTCTTGAGTCCGCAACGAGATCCCTTCTCGCAACGCGATCTGGTAATCGCGATCCAAGAACCGTTCATGGAACGAGGTTTTCACTGTGAGCAGTCTAAGGCGAGCCATCGTGGCCGTTTTTCCCCCGGAAAACAATTCGCTGACTTTTCCCTGACTATTTACAGACCCATTGAAAATTTTCCCTGACCAAATTTCTAATGACGTGTATAAAAAAAAAATAATGATGCAAATGAAAATGCCTACTTATTGTATTAATGTTTAATTCGATTATTTTGTTTTTTTTCCAAATATTCTCTATTTTTTTAAGGTTCCCTTTTATGTACTCCTTATTTATTTACAGAAGGTTCGGCGACAATTTACCGTTTCCCTGACCAATTTTGAAATTCCCTGACTTTTCCCTGATTCCCTGACCGAGATTTTTTCCCTGACTTTTCTCGGTTTTCCCGGTTTTCTCTGACCGCGGCCACCATGCGAGCCCCCCGGTACCACACTCGGACAACCCCTTCAAGCAAAACGTGAGCGTCTTCAGAAGATCGGCGTTCTGATTTGGGACAAGGTTCGATAAGGGAGAGGAAGTCCTCGATATCATCTCCTTTGTTACCCAGAACGATGTCTCCCATCGGCGGACTTCCTGAAGGGCGTGATGAGGTGACAAAAATCGGGAACTTCGAGGCGCGAGGTGGCTTCTGTTAAAGCCCTCGAGATCCTCTTATTGCACCGTCAGACGGTGCCGGGAGGTTCCCGTTTCGCGCGGTGGGTCGGCGGGATCGTCTGCGGCACCGAAATCCTTCCGTAGCACCGGCAGGCGCCACCGAGTGGTTCCCGTTCCGCTAAGTGGGTCTACAGGGTTGGCCGGTGTAACGTGGGGTTGCACTTCGGGTACGCCAGTGGCGGCGTAACCTTGGTTTCCGGCCGGGAGTGGTAACTCTCATGCCTGAGTGAGGCGTCTCCGCGTCTCGTCTTCTGGGCCCTTCTTCAGGTTGCCCCGGTATCGTGCGAGCCATTGTCGGTCCCGAGAGGCCGAGCGTTCGACCCGCCCTTTGTCGCCTAGGGATGTCAGAAAGATCCCCTCCCCCTTCCGCCATCGGGGGCCGAAATCCGGCTCAGAGTGGGGCGGTAATCCGACCTCAATCCAACGAAGGGACGGGAGCAATCCTCGAAATCAAGTATCAATACGAGATCGGAAGGTCATTAAAAGCGAGAACTATTCCGAGATCAGCAATAAATACGCCTTGAAAGTTTTCTCAAAATCAGAGAATCGGTGGGGATCCACCTCCGCTAGGCGAGCAGGGAATCCGGCGTACCCTGCATGACTGCCGAACCGCCGAAACCTCCGATCGGAACACCTTTGTTTTCGGAGTCCTCTCGAAACCAATATCTTTCGGCGAGCTGGGAATCCGTCGTATCCCCGCAAGATCGCCTGACCATAGATCGGGTTTGGACCCAGATCGACCTCTTTTCGACGAGGCGGGAATCCGTCGTATCCCGGCAAGATCGCCTGACTCAACCGCTTCGGGGGAGTCACGAGGGATCAAATTCGAGTCCCTACGGTGGTCAGAGCGAAGGCAGCTTCACACGGCGGCCGATGCGGGGATGGTAGCCGAATCGGAGTGACAATGGGGCTACTCAACGATCCTTTCGAGAACTCAGTTGCGTCGAGCGGAGCTAGCCGCTTTCAAGACTCACTGGCGGGCGAGATCAGGAACTAGCCCGAACGTCGAAAACCAATTCGAGTTCGAGCGCGAGAACGAGAGTTAACTGGAACCTTGAAATTTAATCTGAGTTCGAAAATTACGTTGAAAATTAGTTCGTGTTCGAAAACGAGAAATACTTCGAACCCTTGGCGAAGTTTTCCATTGAGAGTTTAATGGTAATGAATGGTATCGAAAGGTAATGAACGGGATGTTAATGGAAATTCACGGGGAAACTGAAACTGCACTTTCTACAATTCATTCGTAATGGGACTCCACTGGCAAATCAATGGAAAATTGTTATGGTACGGTTTCCCATTCGTTACCAATAGGACCAATCGCAATTCCCTGGGAAAATTCAACTGGTACTGTAAGCGTGCATCCAGGGCGAGAAGGCGTTCAGGCGGGAGCAAGAAAGAACAGAAAAAAAAACAATAAAAAAATAATAATTTTGTTATTTTATTGGCGCGGCCCCATGTTGGGCGCCATTTCTGACGTATTTTTCCGGTAACTCAAAAGTAAAAATAACAATCAAAACTGAAAACACGAAAATCGAAGCTCAATCCGAACGGGAGCAAAACGCGGAATCGAGAACCAAAAAACGTCACTTTCGGCCGCCCACCCTTGCCGCAACATTGACGTCCTGGTGGGCGCCAGTTAATTTTTATTTCGTCGGTATCAACAACCGGAATAATCTAGGAGTGAGTGGAACGAGCTCAACTGTACCAGTTTATTTTTTGTTTCGCCGGAAATTAATAAACCGGACTAATCTGGAGGTCGGTGGAACGGGCCGACCTCCGCAAGGGCAGAACAAATGACAGAACAAAAACGAAACGTACGAGCTAACGCCACTGTACCCACAAGAGCAAACGGGTGCGGAAATGCACGGTTGCTCAACGTGTTGGTTGTGGTGAAAGGGTCGTGATCCTTCGCCAATAAAATAAGGCGAAATCTAAAATATCGACATCTCAAATTTTATTTTACGAGAACGATTATTTCTCGGCTAATAAGCCGCGAGAGCGCACCCGAGTGCATCGGAAACGCTCAGCTGATCGAGCGATCGAAGCGAGCAGCGCGAGATCGAATTTCTATATACGATCGCAATTTTCTTAAACGCTAAAACTCCCCGAAACTCGTAATTTAATCCAATAATGGGCGGGCACCGCATCTGACAATGCCTCGAGAACTTAAGCACAATCACTGCACCACAAGAACATTCGTCAAAACGCATCTCGATCACAGAAAAATCGGCAAAGAATTCGAAACCGAATCCGCACGAAACACAGCACATGAGTCGACCAGCGAACGCGCGAAGTGACAAGTAGCGTTAGCGGGATATGCGAACCGAAGCGAGAGTGATAGCCGGAGTCTACGGTAGCGCGAGCGAGAACGAATGACAGCGCGAGACAATAGGCCGAACGTAAACACGTGAGCACGAGCGAAGTCCGAGCGGCCTCGAGGACAACTCTCGATAGACTGATGAGCCTACGACAAATACTGCAACGAGACGTTATGATTATCGCAAGATTCTTAGCCGATCACTACTGCCCTCTCAAACTATTTCGGAGCGTCATTTAAACGGGAACCGAAATTGTAACGCGGTAGCTCGAAATTCTTCGCGATCGCTACTCTTAATTCAGAGCGTAAAAACAAGGCTCTTCACTCAACTGAAACACAACACAAGGTGTTCCACCCTCATCTGGACCGAAAACCATACCTCCGCCTGTTCTCCAACGACCTGCATTATCGCCTAAACACAGTGCCGGATTTGCACTGAACTTTGGCGTATTCGCGACGAAATCTCGTCGGGCTCTCCTCTATTCGTGCTTCTCATTTCTTCGAGATTCCCTACACGGAATGGATTGAAAATCCTGATCTAAACGAAATCTTTAAGCTTATTTCAGCATAATAGTCAGCACGATTGTAGAACATCACGAGCCTTATCAAAACAAGAGCTGGACGGGACCGTACACAGCCGAAGAGCAGTGAATCGGGAATTATAATCAACTAAATCAATAGCCGTATCCGAAAAATACTAATTACTGGTATTTTTGTGACGTTGATCGAAAAATCAAGTCACAACATATAACACGCGTATAACTTTAAATAATTATCCGTAGATTTAATATATTGAGAGTATTATTATTGAAGTCGCGGCTTCTATTGAAAAACCGTACGACCTATGCACTCTGTCTGTCAATATGAGTTTGATAGGCGTGTAGTCCAACGTTGTCTGTACATCGGTTTGATAATAACTGAATTAAATTGATTATTTTTACTCTATCAAGAGACGCGGTAGCGTCTCGACGCCAAGTACTTAAAAAATATTTTTAAGCGAGCGAAGGACGCTACCAAGTAGTTATACTCCAAAATGCCGGAAGTATTTCTTTGCGCTACGGTATCTCACAAATAAATCATCGGATCGAAATGATATTTAAAATTAACAGAATAGATATAGAATGTCTATCCGAGCTTGACAGTTTGCTTAATTCCGAACACATTCGTTCGGTGGATTCTTGTGTACGATGATCGCGATCAGCAATCGATCCAAAATTTTTCGATTGTGCGTGAGTTAACGCGATAGTTTTCAGTTGGCTCGATCTTGGCAACGAAGCATCGGATCGAATTTTCAAGGACACTTTTATTATATAATTCGGACCCAAGCTTTCCAATGAGCCTAATTATGATTATAATCGTCCAGTGGTTCCCGAGATATGATGAGGTGAACGTGAAATACGGGTGTGAGGTGATAACGCGAAATTTTCCCGCATGGCGATTTCGATATATCTTGGAAACGAAGGATCGGATTGAAATGATAATGTAACTTTTATGATACAATTCGGACCCAAGCTTCCTAATCTTATATACTAGTCATCACTGTTAACAGGGCTTTTGGTGGTGAAAGCCCCCGTTTTACACGGCATGCTTATTCACTCGATTTACATTAGCCGTAGTCTCACGTGGTCGAGCGCGACCCTCTCACACACAATAATCAATATAATACAACCGAATACTCATTTAGTGGGGCACAATCCCGAATAGACATTTGTTTGTGAGTTTTGCCGGGTTGAGCTGTAAATGGGTAGAGGAAAAATAAATGAACACCAGTAACGATGAAAATAACAACATCTTTTCCACAGCGGCAACAATGGTAAAAAGTTGTAGCAGGAGCTAAGCTTCCTACAATAATTTCCGAATTTGTGCGCCTCCTGTAGAGGATCGGGCACTCAGACGGGAGTGATTTCTTGGACTCGAGTGTCTTGAAATTATTTATGGTGTGTCAGAGATAAATGTGCAGTCGAAGATTCCTTTGTTTCGCTCGTTACAAGTTTTTCTGTCGATGCTTCTTCCTCGTGGTTTACAATTGTCTGGTTATTTTACCGCTCATGCGAACGTACATGCGAACGCGCTGTACTCGTGAATTCGGGTTTCGCTAGCCCGCGACTTAAAATGACCACCGCGTACTGCTGGCCTTGCCGTGACGTCACAGCGCTCGGTGCGTTGGTGACAGCTCGCTCACATCGATTTTTGATCGACCCGTTACGCGGGTATTTGGGCTCTTTTCGCTTCGCGGTTTTTTTGCAGGTGTTTCGGAAGAGTGAATCTCGCGATTTGCATTGCTTTTTTTATGCGTCCGGCCTTGTCTTATTATTATTGTCTCCCCTCGACCCGTCACTTTCGGTCACTTAACTGGCGCGTCTCGGGATTTTCTGTCGGAGTTCGAATTTGTCGTTCGCCGCTTGCTGAGCTGTTTATTAGTCTCCCTTTTACGCGGGCCGATCTTTTTATCAGTGATTCTCGAGTCGCCCGGGATTTTTATAAGTAATTCTTGCGCACACCGAGATTTTGACAAGTTCTTTTTCAACTCGCACCAACATTTTATAAGTTATTATCCACTTTTAATTCACTTTCTTGGTTACTCACTCGGACTTCCGGAACTGCTGCTGTCGATTGTTGATGTTGTTGACTGATGATTGATGGTCAATTTCCTGCCTTTTTATATGCAAATTTACACCTTCCACTTGTGAAATTTGCATCTTTTTGCGCAGACTTGCACCTGCGTGCTCGGATTTCTCGCTTTAGATTTTCCTATTGGTTCTGGGGAGCGGCTCTTTCCTCGCACTCCAATCCCGGGTCGACCCTTTGGTGACGTCACGACCCTTTTTTCTTTTCTGTAAATCGAATGTTAATTGCTGTCCGGGTGTCGTTATTTTTTACCAATCAGCTCCTTTGCTTTTTCCCTCGTTTTTTGTTCCTGTTCGTCCTTGATCGATGTTCCTTTTTGTTTCCTTCCTGTCCCGTTGCATGTTGCTGTTGGTCTCCGGGTGCTCCGTGCCGTCTGCCTGTTTACGCGTGCGCGGGTCGCGCATCGATTCGGTCGCCGCTTGATCCCGTCTGATGGCGCAACTTGTGCCTGTATCGGATTCCTAGGCTACAGCTAGCTTGAGCTGTCAATCGGACGGCTCGAGCTCCCTTCTTTGTTTTTAGTGTGATAAAGTTTGTGAGGCTATAAAGTGTACAACAGAGAAATATGCGCCATGCACCGCGCGATGAGCGGATCGAAAATGTGTCGGATGAGCCTAAACGATATCCCGAACCGAAGATACGTTTTTCCGTAGCAAACTGAGTCGTACGGTAAGCGAAACCAATGAGCAGAACCGCATGAAAATCATATCCAAAAAATGAGCTGTCCGATAGCACGTGTGCTTAGATCGCGGCCATTAACGAAGAAGGTGGAAGAAGAAACCTGGTGCACACGCCACGACGACATTTTCTCCCATCCTTCCCCCCGTACGAACGTAGCCGGGAGGTGCTGCCGTTCGACAGCTGCCTGGCTGCCTCGCTCAACTCAGGTGAGGTGTCGGATTCTCGAACAACATTCATATCGGACTATGAGATGTACATACGGTACAAAGGAGTATGCCGAATATTGTTACGTATCGGCAAACTGCAAAAATTCTAAATGCACCCAATTCAAATTCAAAACACTGTAACTTGAGCAGGGCTCCTGTACAATAATTGTCTATATTTGCGCGCCTCCTTAAGAGAAAAGGGCACTCACACAGAAGGATTCGTGGAATCGAGCGTCTAGGAATTATGGGTTGGTGTGTCAGAGATAAATTTATGAGTAAATAATGATTTTTATTAGCAATTTACAGACTTCGATGTTAATTAACCCTTTTTCTTTTCTGTTATTCGAGTCTCGTTACCCTTGCTAACCAAACAATTATTCCAAACAGTGTCTAGGTAATGTAATAAGTGACGTAATTATAAATATATTCTAATCTTAGATCTCGTCTTTATTTTTATTTTATTAATTTATTAATTTATTAATTGTTAGAAAGAGTTTAGCAGAACTGATTTTATTTCGTGTTGATCGCACTGCGCAGGCGCGGGCAGCTTCTCGATCGTCGTGCAGTCCAGCTGGCTGCCTCGCTCGGCGATTCCCACGGTGACGTCACAGCGAGCGACGGTGACAGCTTGCTCACCTCGCGATTTGCAATTGGTGTTATTTCGCGAAATAAAGGGGTTTACTTTACTTTGATGGTCGGTAACCCTTCAGGGAACGTGAACTTAGCCCTGGGTGTACTGTTGCAGTGCCCTTAGTCCCGTAATATTATTCACTCGGTCACTTGCCTCGTATCTGACCGGTTACTTTGGTCACTTTACCGAACTGCACTAAACGCTTACTAGTTTTACAATTTCATCGTCTCACGTCGGTGGAGATCGTGGCTAAGTCTTACTTAACTCTTCACCAGGCTTTCTAAGTCACTTCTCGTTGTTTTTGACGTGTTCTAAGTCCTTTTTGACACTCACTTTATAAGTCAAATTCTCCGATAATTTTATAAGTGCCACTTAGTCCAACAGTTTATAAGTCCACTTGCCGTATAATTTTCCAAGTCCGAATCGGCATAATTATTCTAAGTTCACTCGGTATAATAATTTGTAAGTTCCCACTGCACAGATTTTTATAAGTCCCGACTGGCACAATCTTTATAAGTTCAACTCGGCACAAATTTTATAAGTCCAAATGGCACGAATTTTATAAGTCCGAATTCGTACCAAGTTTACAAGTCCAAACGGCACCAAATTTATAAGTCCAAATTAGCACAAAAATTATAAGTCCAAACTCGCACAAAATTTACAAGTCCAAATGGCACAAAAATGTATAAGTCCTTTTTGGCACAAATTCACTTTAATTCACTTTTACTCACTTTTTCACTTTCACTTTCACTTTTCACTAGTAGTCCTGGAGAGCTGGCCGATGGTAAAGTAGATCGTTGAACTGATGATCGACTGCCGGAATCGCCGTCTTTTATACCCCGATTTTAGACTCCCACTCCGTCGGTTCTGCAGGGATTTGGCGGACTCGCGTCTGCGTGTGGTCGCCTGGTGATTATTTTTGCTATTGGTTGACAGTGTCATTATCCTCTACCCTCCAATCCCGGATCGGTATCATAGTGACGATTATCCGGTGTTACCTCCTGAGCGAATAGTGTGCTCGGTCGGTACCGTGTGCAAAATCTATGTCGTCATCTTTGTCCAATCCGCGAGGCCGATTTTCCCTCGCTTTCACCTCTCTTCGACCTTGAGTAGGCTTTCGGTTCGATTCCGCAGGGCGGCACTGCCGTACTTCCGAATCTTCGCTATTCTCGTCCTTTACGCGTGCGCGCCTCTCGGCATCGATCGAGCTGCCGCTCGATCCCGTCGGATGACGCCACTCGTGCCTCCGCGGGATTGCCGACTGGCTCTGTTCCAGCTGTCCGTGACTCCAGGGCTCTCGCGGTGTGACGTCACCGGGGCCACACGGGATATTTTTAGTTGATGAATTATGCAGGGGAGAGGCTCGTCCCGAGCCTCCACAGTCATGTTCCTTTTTGTTTCTTCTCCTTTATTCTTCTTTTTTTTTTAGGCCATTGATAAACAATTTAAGCTTAGAAATATCGTTGCGTTTTTACATGTTGGGTTTTGTAGTGTTTAATTTATCTTTTTCTTTCTCTATTTTTCTTTATTATCAGTTTTCGTCCGTGTCCTCCATCTCTTCCTCGTCCGTTCCTCGCTCGCTGTTGTATCCTTCGTCTCCGGTCTCCTCATCGTCTTCCCATTCTTCAATCTCGTCGGCGTCGTCGGCTCCGTTGTCCTGCCCTTGGTCGATGTCCATGTCACCTCCACGTAACATTTGGTGGCGGAGTGGCGCTTGCACGCTGTCGCAGTGGTAGCCACCATCTCCGCCCCAATCGAACCATTCTTCTGGGTTCGGGCCCCATTGCCCTTGTCCCGTGGCGAGAAGTCGATCCCTGAGGCATTCTCTTTCATTCCCGGGTGCCTCCAAGGCGACCCAGATTGCGTCCGCTCTAGTGTCCCGATCCATGACATGGAGATCCCAATTTTATTCTTCCAGGTATTCCCTGGAATACCTGGACGTCTCTTGGCTCCATTCGTTGCCTTCTCTCGGCCTGATTGCGTGCAGGCCACAGGCAATTGCCTGGAACGCAATCGCCGTGTGCTCCATTGGGACCGTGAATAATTCTTCTTGCCTCGCACACAGGGCCAAGGCCCAGTCGCCGAGCCATATGGGGATATCCCGCTCTCCATCTCGTTCCTCATTTACGACTCCACGGTAGAATTTGCCGTCATGTCGGAAATATATGGGTGTTCCGAGGTACATCTCCTCGAGGACCGGAAGCACTTCAGGGTGATTGATGCTCGTCTTCGCGTAGTTGTGTAGCAGTCTTGTCCTGTTACCCTCCGGATCTTCCAGGTGGATATAGATCCTGCCCGGGTGTTGGACATTGAGGACAGTCACTCTCGGATATCGTCCCTCAAGATTCTGGGCCGGGTAGTTTCGAAATGCTGCCATCTCTTCTCTTCCTTTTTCCCTTGTTCTTTTTTATTTTTTCTATGTTAAATTTATTTCATTTAATCCATTTTGCCTGGTTTTGTTCTTTCTCCTTTTTCTAGTTTTTGTTTTGTGACTCACCCCCTTTTCTTTTTTTGCTCTCTCCTTTATTTTCTTCTATTTTCGCTTTTCTCGTTCACTTTCTCGTTGCTCTTTCTTCTCTCTTGTCGTCTTTCTCCTTTGATGGTATCCGTTGTACTATCCGAGCTGTCACATTTCATAGCTCGATAGTACGATATTAGATTTTATTGCCTTCCCCTCCCGATCTCCCTGATCGTCGAGATTTGCTATAATTCGGGAGAAGTCCCGTTGTCCGAAGTCGTAGCTGATCTTTCTTGCCAGAATTTCCATTATATTCATCGAATTTCGGCTGCTTTTGTTCTTCGACGCGAGCTTCTCGATTCTCGGAATCAGCCCTTTCATCGGCAATTCTCGGAATTCGCTCGCGCTCGGGTCTGCCGTCTCCGCGATCGCGCTCGATGGGGATGCCCCGTGGCCGTTCGAATGCTCGCTCGCCGCCGCGCCGTCTCAACTCGTCGACTACTTAGTGCTTGCGCGCTCTCTCCTTTACCGATTATCGGGGTCGGTAACGACGGTCTCTTATTCTCTCAAGATTTTACTCGTCCTCGTCCACGGTTTCAGTGTCATCCAAGATCCTTTTTTCATGGTATCTTTTCAAAAGACTTCAATGAAATCTTCCGCGGACTTTTTTAGTCTTCGGATACTCGATGATATATGTCGCGAGCCCGACACATTGCCCGATCCTATATGGTCCCTCGTATAGCGGCATAAACTTCGCAGCGACACGATCATTTTGATTGGAGATGTTTAATGCTTTTACAAGTATTAAATCTCCTTCTTTATAAGTCGTCATCCTATGGCATGCGTCAAACTTCTCCGCCCTTCTTCTACCCTTTTGCCGAATACGAAGCTGCGTGCGCTCGAGCTTCTTCGCGTACTCTTCTAATCCTTCCGCCTTTTCTTTTAGGGCAGGGATCCAATTTTTTGAAAGTCGATGCGGAAGTTTTTTTTGTTTGTAATTCCGTTGGCGTATCCTCGGTTGTATCGTGTGGTGAATCATTAATACAATCTTGTATTATCGGCACCCATCTTGCCCATGCCGTGTGCCGGTCCGTTAACAATGTACGGAAAAATCGTCCGACCTCTCGATTTACCCGCTCAACAATATTTCCCTGGGGGTGTCGAATCGACCAAAACACTCCTCGGATTTATTCATCTTCGAGCCATTTTTTCCACGCCTTCTCCGTGAACTGTGTGCCATGGTCAAACTGGATTCTTTTCGGCTTTCGAGACTACTTCGGGACTACTTCGGGATATAATCCGTGCTCAGCTTTGTGATGACTGTCTTTGTGTTAGCTTTGCGCATCGGATACAGAGCGACAAATTTAGTGAAAGCGTCTAGTGTTACTAAAATGTGTCGGACTCCACCGGTTGACATCGGTAATGGATCATAAAAATCGATGGAAATTAAGTCTCCCGGACCTTCCGGTACGATTGTTTGCATGTTGGCGTAACTATTCTGTATCGCACAATTTGTTCGTTGAAACGACTCACAGATCGCGAGTTGGTATCTGATGTTTTTTTGCAAATCGTGGATATGAAAAATCTTCGTTTAACATCTGGAAGACTTTGCTAGCACCTATACGGCCATTCATTTCGTGGCATTCTTCGACCAGAATATATTCTAATTCTCTCGGTAAAACTATTTTCCATCGTCCCGTTTTTGCGGCTTTTTGAAGTACGTCACCATTCAGTCGATAATTTTTCGGAACTTTCTCGCCGGTCTTCTCCTTATCCTCCATCAGAGTTATTATCGCGTTTAGATCTTCTTGTTGTCGTTGTAGCGTGCCGATTGTGCGCATCTTTTGCGATAATTCTTTCGACGGTATCTTTGCGAGTGCTGCGATTATCAATTTTCGGGGCGACGTTCCATCGGGCTCGTACGTGTGGTCACGGACTTAGCATGTCGGCGACTTGATTGGATTTTCCTGGCCGGTGTTCGACCGTCAAATCGTATCCTTGCAACAAGAGCGCCCATCTCAGTAACCTGTCGTTCGTGAATCTGCACGTTTTCAAAAATACTAGCGCCTTATGATCGGTTATGATCGTTATCTTTGCTCCTTTGAGATAGCTCTGGAACTTTTGAAGGGCCCACACAATTGCGAGCAACTCTTTTTCCGACGTGGTGTATCCGACTTCCGCCCTCTTCAGTGTTCGGCTGGCAAATGAAATCACGCCGACTTCGCCATTCTCGTCGGCTTTTGACAACGTCGCGCTGAGCGCGTAGTCACTTGCATCCGTCGTCAAAGTATACGGCTTCGTCACGTCGGGATGTTCGAGCACCACTGACGCACAAAACAGCTCTTTCACTTTTTCGAACGCTTTTTCATGGGCCTCTGTCCATTTCCAGCTCGTTCCTTTTCTTAACAGTTCTAATAACGGGACCGTTTCTTCAGCATGTTTGCTTGTAAAGTTCGTATAAAAATTTACCAGCCCGAGAAAACCCCTCAGCTGCTTTATATTTCGGGGACGGGGAAATTCTTTAATTGATTTCACCTTGTCCGGCTGCGGCGGTATCCCCTTTGTCGTTACTACGTGTCCGAGAAAGTTCACATCCTTTCTGAAGAAATGCGATTTCTCCATCTTCAGAGTCACTCCATGTTCTCGCATTCTCGAGAATAATTGTCGGAGATGTTGCAGGTGTTGTTGCATATCTACCGATACTACTAGCAGATCCACCACGAAATTTACGATATAATCTCCGGTGTTTCGAAGTACGTTGTCCAGTCCTCGCACAAGCGCCGCAGTACTCGTTTTTAAACCGAATGTCGTAACCGTAAACTCATAGCATTCATTTTCGTGTCTAAATGCCGTATATTTTCTTGAGGCCGGATGCAGCGGAATTTGCCAGAAACTACTTATCATATCGAGCGTCGACATGACCTTCGCTCCTCCACATTTCTGGAAAATTTCTTCCATTGGTAACGCTGAGTCGTAATCTCCTTCGAGATGCTCATTCAGGAGCCGTGAATCGAGACACAACCCGACGTCCCCGTTGGTTTTAATAACGGTCACCAAAGGGTTAATGTAGGTACTCGTTGACCTTTGAATAACCCCTTGAGCAAGCATTTTATTAATCTCGTCCGTTACCTTTCCTCTGTACGCCATTGGAACGGGGTACGAGCGAGATACGAAGGGTTTTTCATCTTTTAGTACTAGCCGATGCTCATACGCTTGCATCCGCCCAGGTCGTTTTCGAAACACGTCTCGATATTCGTAGACCAGGTTCTTGAAGTCTCCCTGAGTCTCGATGTCGACGTCTGCGCACTCTCGAAGCTTCTCGTCGACTTCGGCTTCACGGAGACACTCTGAGGCGGGATCTTGTATTTCTCCGCTCATAACGTGTCTCGTGACCGTATCCTCCGGTTCTTTTTCTTCCTCTGTGCCTTCGCCTCATACGAGCATCGCTCGACTCTCCCCCATTTTCTTATCACTTTCGGTTATACCGCACTGGCTCTCCTCCATCTGCCAGCATCCTCCTACGAGGCGTCCAACAATTTTGTCCCGCACCTTGATGACTTTCTTGTGCGTGTCGACGTAAACTCCGAGTTTATCCATCCCGTCGATTCCGAACAGCACGGATCTCTGCAGTTTTGGTACCACCAACAGCGTCACATTTCCCTCCGAGTTGTCCACTTTTGCCGTAGTCATCAATTGTTGTTTAATTCGTCCTGAGCCTCCTCCGAAGGCTTCCACCACATTTATTGCTGTTACAGGTAAGGTTGGACAATTACGAAAGGCCTCCCAATTCTGCGAGTAAAATTCTTCTGAGATGCAGGAAACTTCGCTTCCGCTGTCGACCAGTGCACTGGCCAATGTCCCTTCGAGACCGATCGGCACCTCGGGGCACATTGGGCGTGTTTCGTCATAGATTACGCCCTCGTCTGGCTGTGGCATGTCGAGAAGGTAATCCTGCGGACTTTCGAAAATCGTTTGAACTCTTTTTTCGGTTCTCTTGGGAATTGCTCTTTGTCCGATCCCGATAACCGTTTTGTCCTTCGTCGTTGTTGGCACCGAAACCGATTTGGGCTCGAATTGGGGTTGACCATCCCTTCTCCTTCTCTCTCCGACACTGACCTTCTCCTGATCCAGTCCGACCTTCTTCTCCCCCTTTTTGAGATTAGTCTCTCCCCCGTCCTTCGGTGACCCTTCTCGTTCTTTCAACAATTCGGATTTACGGGCTGTCATCGTCTCAGAGTTCGTCGCTTCTTCCCTCGAGTTCCTCACCGCCTCCCTTTCTCTCTCTCTTTTCTCCTGTCGGATACGCCAGCACTCGTCCTTTCGCTTTTGTCTTTCTTCCGCGTTCCTGTCTTTTTCTTCAATTCTTTTCTTGTCCTCCTGTCCCTTCTCTTTTCTTCTTTTTTCTTGTTCCGTCCTTTTTTCTTCTTGTTTCTTCTTTTCTTCTCTCTTCTTCTCTTCTTTCCTCTTCTCTTCCGTCCTCTTCTCTTCTTCTTTCTTTTTCTCTTCTTTCCTCTCCTCTTCTTCTTTATTTTTATCCCTTTCTTCTTCTTTTCTTTTCTTCTCCTGTTTCATCTTCTCTTTCGGTACCGCCGTTGCGTCTCGTGGCCTTCTGCCGTTGTGCCTCACGAACGCAACGTTTACTCATTTCCCTGGCTCGCACCTCGATAATCCACATTCGCCCCTTGCGTTGACGGCATCGAGGGTGCCGGTGTTTGCGGGGGTGTTGCGGGGTAGAATGTTGGCGGAACCGCGAAATTCGGTACCGGTACGACCCCGAGTGGCTCTTGCCACGGATTATATCCTTGGGATGGTCTTGGGCCTTGACCATAAGGGGCGCTTGCCCATTTCTCTTGTGGTGACTCCTGGTGCTGCCAAGGGCGTTGTCCTCCCCCATTTCCTCGACCATTTCCCCTCTGTGGCTCGTATCCGCCCTCGTTCTGTCGGTTGTTGTTGCGGCTGGCATTTACGGTGCCTCCCAGATCGTTGCTTTCGAGCAACTCGATCAGATCGCTCACCTTGCTGATATTTCGAACAATTATCGCCGTTCTAATATTCTCGTTAAAATGTTTCGCAAGGCGGCGAATCGTCTCTTTATCACTGATATGCTCACTGAGGTCGCGCACGTTCCCGATCACTCGTGTCGCGTATTCGGCCTTCGTGAGGCTCTGCCCGCCGATAAAGTATGTTCCATGCTCGAGGTGGTGTTTGACTTTATCCTGCATCCCACGGCCCCAATATCTCGCTCTGAAAACCTCCGTGAAATCGGATATGTTCGACACTTCAGGCGCCACCAAATGCCACCGGTCCCTTGCAGTCCCAATCATTGATTCTCCCATCATGCAACGAAATTCCGCGCCCTCGGGCTCTATGGCACTAAAGTGGTCCTTGAGCGTTTTCAAGTACTGCATCGGCCGCTCCACGCCGTCTCCCTTGAACGTTGGGATTTTCTTTTGTGCCACATATGCCTTACTTGCGTTTAGGCCCCCAAACATCGTCGTCCCGAGCGTGGATTGGGACATCATGTTTCTCGCCTGTGCCGCATATTCTTGGATTTTCCTCGCGTTCTCTTCAGCGGTTTTCATCGCCTTTGCTGAAACACTCGTAACCTCTTCGATGCGGTCAATCAATTTGACAACTGTCACATCATGGGCTGCGAGTTGCTCTCGAGTGTGGGTGTTGATTGGTCCCTGCTCGTCCCTGATAGCTTCGCGCATCGTTTTTATCTTCCGATCCGTCTCTGCCTCGCTCTGATTCACGGCAACCGATACTGCTGTCATTAGCTTTGTCTGGACCTCCTTTGTCCGTGCGACGCATGCCGAATCCAGGTTAGCGTGAGTCTTATGCATTGTGTCGAATTCTTTTTTGTGATCGGCTTGCATTTGCATGAGGATCGCCAAGATAGCTCTGTTGCTATCGTCTCCCAAGTTATCGGGCTTCTGGGGTTCTTGGCGCGCTCCCTCTCCGTTTCCGGTACCAGCTGGCGCGTTCGCATTTTCTTGTGGAATGACCGACAAGCGATTCATTTCCCCTTGCTGCCCGATGCCTCCTCCCCCAATCAACCCATCGTCTGTCGTGGATTTCCAGCCAAGAGTGAGGTTCGGAAGGTTTGCATCGATGATGCTCTCATCTTGCGATGTGTCCGTGACTCTGGAGATCTCGCCAGTTATTGTGACGTATTCGGTGTCCTTGTTTGCCGCGTCATCCGCCGCTTGCTGCTGTCTAATCCTCCTGGCCCGCTCTCGCTCGCTTCTGTGGGTATTTTCTTCCATCTCCATCAGCTCGAGCTCGCGTTTCTCTTGAGCGAAGGATTTTTCTGCCATTGTCAATTTCTTGATTTTTAAATTGATTTATTTCAATTTTATTAATTTTAATTTAATTTATTTTAATTTATTTGATTTTATTTTAATATATTTTTCTGCTGTAACACAGCCAATTCCTTTTTGCTCGAGCCCCACGTTGGGCGCCAAATGTAACTTGAGCAAGGCTCCTGTACAATAATTAATCAGAACTAATGATCGACTGCCGGAATCGCCGTCTTTTATACCCTGATTTTAGACTCCCACTTCGTCGGTTCTGCAGGGATTTGGGGGACTCGCATCTGCGTGTGGTCGCCTAGTTATTAATTTTGCTATTGGTTGACAGTGTCATTATCCTCTACCCTCCAATCCCGGGTCGGTATCGTAGTGACGATTATCCGGTGTTACCTCCTGAGCGAACAGTGTGCTCGGTCGGTACCATGTGCAAAATCTATGTCGTCATCTTTGTCCAATCCGCGAGGCCGATTTTCCCTCGCTTTCACCTCTCTTCAACCTTGAGTAGGCTTTCGGCTCGATTCCGCAGGGCGGCACTGCCGTGCTTCCGAATCTTCGCTATTCTTGTCCTTTACGCGTGCGCGCCCCTCGGCATCGATCGAGCTGCCGCTCGATCCCATCGGATGGCGCTACTCGTGCCTCCGCGGGCTTGCCGGCTGGCTCTGTTCCAGCTGTCCGTGACTCCCGGGCTCTCGCGGTGTGACGTCACCGGGGCCACACGGATATTTTTAATTGATTAATTATGCAGGGGAGTTACAACACTTGAAAAAATTCAAAAACTGTTTACCGATATCCAAGCCAAAGTTTTCCGAAACCGCGATATTCAACCCGACGCGACTGAAATGCATCGAAGATTTATTAGAGCTACCAAACGGGAACAGGATGCAGAAAAACTACTGGACTACTGGAGGCTCCAAGCCTAGTGAAAGCAAAAGCGATACGGAAGGTTCCGCTGGAAGTTCTAGAGTAGGGCAACAGAGACGATGCGCCAAGATGAACAATATTACAAAAACTATCGAGTAAAAATTCAATAAATCACGATTTACATCCCCATCCCCAACTGTATAAAGGCAAACCGAAATGGCACGGATAGTGACATTTAGGATACCTCCAAGCTCTTTTTACAGTGATTTCTTTTACAGAAAAACAAATACGATACGCGATCCAATTAACATCGAGCACGAATGTGTTTTGTTACTTGGACGCGACTGGTTCGATCGTCTCAAGATTGCCCGACTCGAACTAATCAATATACTACTATGGTTTGGTTCTTCCAGGGAGTATCATTCCGGAGTTGAAGAAGCGAAGAAATGTTACGTGCAGCGTAACGAGTAAATTTCCTTCATTATTTTTCCTCATTAAATCCTGAACTCAAGAGTTAGAATAAAAGAAGATGCGAAAAATCGGTCAGATAACCCCAAATTCTATATACCGAAATAAATGACTCGTTTACAGTAAAAATCAACTTGTTAACCCCGCCGGGACATTCGGTACGCAAGAAAATCTGTTCAGAAATCAATGGTCAATAGTCTAAGGGTATGGTAAAAATAAACTAGACGGAAGGCGAGAGGGATACCGCTAGAGTTAGTCTTTGATCACCAGTGCCGCGGTAGTCAAAAACGACAAAAAGAACAACCTAGTCGAAGTAACTCGCGACCTGCCAAGGTACGAGTATCGTCTAACCGCCGTAGATCCCAAAAATCGCTAGATCTTCCATACCATCGCCTGGGAGACCAATAGTGAAAGGGACCCGTAGTCATCCACCGCTGGGCCCGAATTATCATCGACGGATCGGTTCGACACGTTGTTTACAACTCTCCGACACTTCTTCTAAAAATTCTTGCTATCGAATGTAGAGTTAGAAAGAAAAGAACAATCTGAGACAAAGAGGTTAGCAAGTTGCGTCATAATGAAAACGAAACATTTCATCACTCTACCCGAATTACGAGAAGAATATTACAAACCATATTTTTTTACCATACTTATACCATACTTATACCATACCATAAACCATACTTTTGACAAAGGATAACATTAAGGAATGATAAAGAGAATCATAATTTGGTCCATGATGCAAAAGGTATGAAACCTCCGCTTCTGAGGAATTGAAATACTCATCCAAGTGTAAATTGAGAACTTCTAACAAACATGAATAAACCACTTCTGGATTATCCTAAAGCCAAGAGCAATAGAAATAAATAAAAATAATTTTCATGAATTGATTAGGTTTCATGACAAAGTTAAAGCCAGGATATTATTATAATAATAACTCCTGTTGTGAGCGTTGCCGGTTGAGATATAGCGAACGGGAGAGGGAGAAAATAAATGCGCGCACACACAATTAAAATGAAGAAAATACCATTTATTTTCAATAACAACAAAAATGTACAGTAAGGCACCGTAGTGTTTTGAGCTGACCGCGGACAATGTACATTATGAGCAGACCGACTTTGAGCGTAACCGAAAATGAGCAATACCGATCGACACTGATAGTTATAATGAGCATGAGCGTGTCCAGGTTCACGGTAATCTCATTAATGAGTAGTGCAAAATGAGTACATTCCGATGAGTCAAGACAATTATATTAGAATCACGTGAACTCCCGAGTCAGAATATCTATCCGCGACGCTGTATCGCGGCGATAGCCGTTGAGAACGTGAGCCATTCCGGTGTGACCACGCGTATTGCGTGCCCGAGAAAACACTCGCGTTGTGCTCCGGGTGAGCTCGAACGATATCCCGAAACCAAAAATACGTCGCCGTGATGAGATGTACCGAAATTGAGCAGAACCGTGAGTTTACCAGTGAGAAAACCGCTCGAAAACGGCGATCTACCCGACCGCGTGGGGACCCGTGTCAGCCATTAGGCGTAGATGAGCGCGAAACCTGTTGCACACGGCACGTAACCCTGATGTACGCCACCAGGCGTTCTCCCTCGCCGAAACCTGAAAAATACCTGAAACTAAAAGAAACACATTATTAATATTTAAATATACACAAATTACCCTATACTATATACTTATCTGCCGACGAAGGGTCGTAACCCTGCGTCGTATAAATCCAGCGGCGGCCTGGATCCCACGTCTCCTCGCCAGGGCACCTTCACCTGAAACAAAAAACGAAGATATTAAAGCAATTGCCAAAAATAAATAATATAATAGAAATAGACTCGCCGATGACTCTAGACGAGGCAGCGAGGATCCCCAGGCCACCAGGCGAGGTAGCGTCTTACTCGCAGCTGCGCCTCGCCACGCAGCGTCTTACACGCTGCTTGGCGAAACCTGAAAAAATTGTGACGTGGTACGTCACAAGTCCCTCGCCAAATTCGACTTGAGTCCGCCGCTCACTGAACGTTATGTACGGATATTTTTTACGTTTTTTCTGGTTTATATTTTGTGTAAGTTACTGTTTAAATTCCCCTTTTTTTTTCTTCCCTCCCGTTACCCGCTGTGTGAGTGTGCGCGGCTCGAAGGCAACATCGAGATTCCCCCCCCCCCCCCCGACAGCCCCAAGGAACAGCCCAACGATCCAGCAAGCCCCCGGACCTGCAAAGGAACGAGAGCCAAGGTGCTGACGCCGAGGAAGGTAGGAGGATCGTGGACGAGGGGAAAAGCCCTGTGAAAGACCGTCCGAAAGCCTCGAAAAGCCCGCCGAAAAATCGCCACTGTCCGCCCTGCCTGCCCGCCGCCGCTGTGATCATCGATACACGGCATCGATTGACGATCCAGCGACACCTCTGTCGCCACCCCTTGCCGTCCGGAGGAAACGCCCGTTCATGACTCCGATTACCGACTAAAGCCGACGCACAGGTGCTCTCGTTCCCCACCATAATCACCAGCGCCAGACCCGACGATGAAGAAGAAGACATCGCCATGCCTCTCTGACTCTCCGAGCCGAGCCGCGTGATGTGTAGACGTGTGTGAGATCGGGTGTCGTTAATTTTAAGAATTTTGTATTGTTCGACAGCCGAAAGCGAGTGTGATATTTTTCCAAATTTGTAAGACGACTCGGCTGTCCCCTGTTAAACTGCAGACTCCGATTAGGAGAGTATAACCCGCCCATAAGACGAATCGGCGACAGCCCAGGGAAACGACCTGGACCATTGTACGGATTTTATAACGACTGAGGCCCGGATTCGAGAAAAGTATTGTAACCGAGATCCGAGTGGATTGAGTGAGTGAGTCCCGATTTTCGTAAGTTTTTGCCCACATTTTTCCCAACCCTTTTTACCCTTTTTCCTCCCCCGAAACCCCTTTGTTGGTAGAAAATTATTAATAAAAGACTTTGCCTCGTGGTCGACACGTGGTCGACGTCCTTTGTTACACGAGCAAAGAGAGATATCGCGCGCGTGGTGAGCGGCGTAAAATACGTTATAAGTGATAGTATTATTAGTCAGAGTTTTTCCCTTCCCTCCCCTTGAGCCCTTAAGACATTTTATTGTATAATTTCGCCTGTACCGAGGTAATATTGTAAGAAGCCGTCGGATTCGTGTACCCTCCCCCTGAGCCCTCTTTCCTCTCCCGAGCTAGCTGGACTGTCCGTCGAGACAGAGGAATTTTTCAAGGATAAAGTTTTTTTTTGAGTTTGTGTCTTTGAGACGAGATCCGTGCCGTCTGTACGGACTGCTCCGGTGCTACACCGTTAAAGTAACTGGCGCCCGTTTGAGTCTTAATGCGTTTAGTATTTGATTTTCGTGCAACTTTTGTCTGACCAGCTTTCCCTTACGAACCCCCTCGAAGTCCCATTGACTGTCCCACAAATCCCCCTTAAAATCCCCATAACTTCCCCAAATTTATTCCGAATATTTCCCTCTTTTGCATCCCCCTTTATTAGCATTTTTTGACCATCTTGAACCAATTGTATTTTGATTATTCCCCGATATTATTGTTAAAAATTGAGTATTAGTGCCCCGACCATTTTCCCCCTCTTCCCCCCGATTTATTATTTGCGACTGCCCCGTATTTCCCAGCGATTATTTAGATTATTATTTTCGTTTTTCCGCGATTATTTTCAAGCGATTATTTACCATTTTAATTTTTTTTTTATTTCGTTACCAAGTTATTGTTTTTGGGTTCTGTCTTCAACGTACCCGTAACGGCGTCGAAGCAGAGAGTATTATTGTGATTTTTCATTCGACCTTCGGCGTACCAGTAACGGCGCCGAAGAGGTATTTTTGGTTCGTTTTTATATTTTGGTTAGACGCTTCAACGTACCCGTACCGGCGTTGAAGCGAGGATTATTATTATTATTTTTGCTTTGGCTTCGACGTACCAGTACCGGCGTCGAAGGGGTCACTCTTGTAATTATCTCTCAACTCGCCAAGTTTCTATTTTTGTTATTCTTTTGCATTATTAAAATTATTGTTATTACCGTTCCCGACGTATTATTTTTATCTTGTTTGACCCCCCCTCCCCCCTTTCCCGCCCGTTGCGCGATTTTGGCCCAATTTTTAGTTTTAAAATTTATCGATGATTTCGCCCGTCCCACGGGGAATATAACATCACGAAATATACAAAAAATAAATTAGTCTTAAGCTACATATATTGTGATGTTGTATTCCCCGTGGGACGGGCGAAATCATCGGTAAATTAATAAACTAAAAATTGGGCCAAAATCGTGCAACGGGCGGGAAAAAGGGGGGGGGGGTCAAACAAGATAAAAATAGTACTCGTGGGGAACAATAATAACAATGGTTTAATGATGCAAAAGAATAACAAAAGTTGAACTTGAAGAGTTGATAAATAATAACAATAATGACCGCTTCGACGCCGGTACTGGTACGTCGAAGCCAAACCAAAAATAACAATAATAATCCTCTCTTCAACGCCGTTACGGGTACGTTGAAGAGCCTAACCGAAAATAGAAAGAAATAGAACTGAAAATATAAAAATTAACCAAAAATACTGCTTCGGCGCCGTTACGGGTACGCCGAAGGTCGAATGAAAAATAACAAGAATAATTTCTGCTTCGACGCCGTTACGGGTACGTCGAAGACAGAACCCAAAAATAATAAATCGACAACGAAAGAATAATGAGAAATGGTAATTAATCAGTCAAAAATAAACGCTAGCAAAACGGGAATAATAACCTAAATAATCTCTGAAAAATACTGGACAGTCGCAAATAATAATCCGGGAAAAAAAAGGGGGGTAAATAGTCGGGGCAATAATACTCAAATTTTAACAATGATATCAGGGAAAAACGAAAATGCAATTGGTTCAAAATGGTCAAAAACTGCTAATAAAGGGGGATGCAAAAGAGGGAAATGTTCGGAATAAATTTGGGGAAGTTATGGGGATTTTAAGGGGGATTTTGTGGGACAGTCAATGGGACTTCGAGGGGGTTCGTAAGGGAAAGCTGGTCAGGCAAAAGTTGCACGAAAATCAAAAACTAACTCAAAAACGGCTTAAATGGGCGCCAGCTACTTTAACGGTGTAGCACCGAAGTAGTCCGTGCAGACGGCACGGATCTCGTCTCAAAAAAACAAACTCAAAAAACTCTATACTTGAAAAATTTCTCTGTCTCGACGGACAGTCCAGCTAGCTCGGGAGAGGGAAGAGGGCTCAGGGGGGGAGGGTACACGAATCCGACGGCTTCTTACACTATTACCTCGGTACAGGCTAAATTATACAAAAAAATGTCTTAAGGGTTCAAAGGGAGGGAAGGGAAAAACTTCAACTAAATAACTTATCAATTATCACGAATTTTACGCGTTTTACGCCGCTCACCACGCGCGCGATATCTCTCTTTGCTCGTGTAACAAAGGACGTCGACCACGTGTCGACCACGAGGCAAAGTCTTTTCCGAATGATTTCTACTAAAAATAGGGGACTTCGGGGGAGGAAAAAGGGTCAAACAGGGTCGGGAAAAATGTGGGCAAAAACTTACGGGTCGTCGGGGTTCACTCACTCAATGCACTCAGATCCTGGTTACAATATTTCCTCGAATCAGTGGGTAGCCTCGGTCGTTATAAAGTTCCGTACAATGGTCCAAATCGTATTCCTTGGCTATTACTGAGTCGTCGTAAGGGGCGGGTTTTACTCTCCTACACGGAGTCGGAATTAACAGTGGACAGCCGAGTCGTCTTATAAATTTGGGGAGGATTTTTACTCGCTTTCGGCTGTCGAACAATACAATTTTCTCTTAAAAATTACGGAAACCCGATCTCACACACGTCTGCACACCACGCGGCTCGGCTCGGAGAGTCCGGGGAGAGAGTCCGGGGTGAGAGGGGGGCAGGGCGGTGTCTTCTTCTTCATCGTCCGGTCTGGCGCTGGTGATGATGGTGGGGAACGAGAGCACCTGTGCGTCGGCTTTGGTCGGTAATCGGAGTCATGGACGGGCGTTTCCTCCGGACGACGGGGGGTGGCGACAGAGGTGTCGCTGGATCGTCAATCGATGTCGTGCGTCGAAGATCACAGCGGCAGCGGACAGGCGGGGCGGGCAGTGGCGACTTTTCGGCGGGCTTTTCGAGGCTGGTTCGGACGGTCTTTCACAGGGCTTTTTCCCCTCGTCCACGATCCTCCTACCTTCCTCGGCGTCAGCACGTCGGCTCTCGTTTCTTTGCAGGTCCTGGGGCTTGCTGGGTCGTTGGGCTGTTCCTTGGGGCTGTCGGGGGAAATCTTGACGTTGCCTTCGAGCCGCGCACACTCACACAGGGGGTAACGGGAGGGAAGAAAAAAAAAGGGAATTTAAACACTAACTTACACAAAATAAAAACCAGAGAAAAACGTAAAAAATAGCCATGTCTAACGTTCGGTGAGCGGCGGACTCGAGCCGAGTTTGGCGAGGGACCTGTGACGTACCACGTCACAACTCCCCCCCACTTGCCGAAAGTTCGTCTCCTGACAACTTGAGCAACAATCACACTGGGGGTCTGGGAGGTGGGTTTCGGGGTGCGGGGTGGGGTTCCGGGGTGCGGGGTGGGTTTCGGGGTGCGGGGTGGGTTTCGGGGTGCGGGGTGGATTTCGGGGTGCGGGGTAGGGTATCGTTTGGGAATCGGTAGGGAACCATGGGAAAAGGTGGCAGGTGATATCTCCACGTATGGTCTCAAATTAACTTCTACATAATACTGCTCGTACACTTTACGAGTCCGTTACGGAACTTCTCGGGTGTTACAAAGTAACTGGCACGAGATCCAAAGAAATGACAAGTAAGAAAAATGTACTGAAAATAAATAGCCTCGCACTGGCAGTGCCTTGTGTAATCGGTACTCATATCCGGGGTCGTGCAGTGGTCAGGGGAGGTTCGATTACTTCCTTACTAAACGTCCTGTCGACTTCAGCTTGGGTAATACGCGAAAGGGAAAAGGAGCGGGTATAGGGGTGCGGGCAGGTGGGGGTACTTTACTGGGCACGTTGGGAACTTCTATACACTGGATCTTGGGCTCTGGGAACTTTGGGAACTTTGGGAACTTTGGGAACTCTGGGAAGACTCCGTACTGAATGTACACCGTGAGGGGTCTATGCTCCATGTACTGTGGGAAATTCTGGGTCGGGCGGGGTAACAGGGGTAATTTCTGGGAAATTGAGGGTAGATTCCGGGGCTCCAGGGGATACGCAGATCGAGTTCGGGCCTCATTCGGAATCCTGGGGGTGGCGAAACAAGGGGGTAGGGGTAACGAAGGGGTTTTCGAAGGGTTTTAGGTACTGGGGCAGTCTGTTGTGGGTTTAGGGATTTTGGGGTGTTCTGTGGGGATCCTCTGCTTTTTTGATCGCGGTTCCCGTCGCGATACGCGAAGTTATTGTTCGCCGGACGACGTCGCGGGGAAAACCGCGGATTGAGGAGCTTCCTCAGGGCTGGGACTTCTGGGCAGGGGGCAGGGCACGGAACGGGATACGCCATGAGAGGGGGGATGTGGGAGGTTGAGGAAGGGGTGGGGGACGTATAACCGGATTCTGGGGATTTCGTTTTACTCCTATTTTTATAGGCGGACTTTCTTGCTATGGGGGAGGTTTTGGGCTGGTAACGGGGTTCGGTTTGGACGGACTTATTTTCCGAGGGTTTGGGGGAAACGGGACTAACAGGGGTGGGCTCTACTTTATTGTCTTTTACCGAGGGGCTTGGACTTAATTGGACCTCATGGGCTGAGGTCTTCTCACCCACGTCTGTACTGTAACTCGGACCTCGCTGTAGCGCAGCAGCCTTCAGACGTTTTGCTCTCTGAAGACGGGAGATTGAGGTTAGCTTTACTAGAAATTTTTCTCCCACTTCAGTCCGATTTCCGATTACTCTGGACATAAACTTCCCCAATGGGGTCTGGGGTTTCTCCTTTCGGACTGTACGGGGTTCTGGGGGTAAATTCAAACAAAGTAGAGGGGACTCTGTTGTCGGGGCGGGGGTGACTGGGTTCGGGGGCAACTCTGGGTTCACTATCTCCTCGCTGAGGTCGATTAGTAGTTCTTCTTTTTCTAAATCTGGAATAACGGGCGGGGCTTCTATTATCGGGTCGGGGGTTGATTCTACGGTATTTGGGGGAGAGGGCGGACTATAATCTGGATGGGAACTTCGGGTATGCATTACGGGGTTCTGTTTTCTATCCAGTTCGGCAAGTGCCACTTTCAGCGAAAGTGGGGCTTCCGAACCGCGTTCGTCGTTTACCGGATCCCATTCCGTGGGCACTTCCGGAAATCTTCGGCGGACGATGAAACGTAAATAACGATAGATCAGGTCGTCCTCCGCACCACGTGTACTCAAACCAGCTTGGTCACATAATCTGAGCAAATCTACTAAATTGGGGAGGGCTTGTAACGAACGAAAAATTTTGTCGATCTGGTCTTGGGTTTCGATAGTGGGGGCAGGGCCTATGGGGGTAGCAGGGGTCAACGGGGTTGTGGGGTTGGGTCGGGGAGCCTGCATTCTGGACGTGGTAATACAGGTCGAGGAGAGGGCTGGGGTGACTTGTACACGGGAGTTAAAGGGTTCCATGGCAAAATAGTGAAAAGAAAGAAATATGAAAAAGGGGACTAAAATCAAATCAGAAAACTTGGAATGTTCAATTAAATCGGATCAAATGAGGGAAATCAATCCCAAAAGCAGAACTGGGAAAATTGAAACAAAATCTAATAATACGGGGGCTAACTACGAAAAATCGAGAAAAAAGGAAAAAAAAAGAAAGCCAAAAGGGTAATAGAGGGGTCGGAAGAATCACGCAATCTTTAAGCGGGAAGGGGGTTGAAATAATTCCGAAAACTCAGGAAGAAAAATAACAAGGGAGGTAAAAGGGGTAATAAAAATCAATAGTTGAAAAGGGAATTGAAAAATTCAACAATATTCGAGTTCCTTAAGGGCGTAGGAAAATGCTGGAAAAATATCAGGGGTGATAATCAGGGGTCGTAAGGGGATCACTTAATTCCAATAGAATTTCAGGGCTGTAAGAGAAGGGGTATTAAACAAAAAATATTTTCAAAAGCTGTAAGGGGTTGTAAAATGCGATGGGAAAAATGTTTAGGGCCGGTAAAAGGGGATGAAAATTCGAAAGGGATTTTTAAGGGCTGTAATGGGGTTGTAAATTCACATAAGGGATGTCAGAATACAAAAAAATATAACAAATGCCAGTGCGAGTACAAGTCGAAACAAAGTATCCACTAGCAAATAATAAGCGATATCAAAAAAAAAGAAAAAAAAAAATCAGATATTAACGTACGCAGCGCGGGTGGCGGCGTTATTTCTAAACTGCCCTATAGCGAGGGAGGTAGAGCGGTAGGGGTAGGGGCAGGGGCAGGGGCAAAAGAGAACGGGGTACCGAGGTGAGCTCTTACTCACAAGAAAAGGGAAAAAAATTTAATTAAGCTTTTCAAGATTATTCGAGCCCCACGTTGGGCGCCATTTTGTGATGTTGTATTCCCCGTGGGACGGGCGAAATCATCGGTAAATTAATAAACTAAAAATTGGGCCAAAATCGTGCAACGGGCGGGAAAAAGGGGGGGGGGGTCAAACAAGATAAAAATAGTACTCGTGGGGAACAATAATAACAATGGTTTAATGATGCAAAAGAATAACAAAAGTTGAACTTGAAGAGTTGATAAATAATAACAATAATGACCGCTTCGACGCCGGTACTGGTACGTCGAAGCCAAACCAAAAATAACAATAATAATCCTCTCTTCAACGCCGTTACGGGTACGTTGAAGAGCCTAACCGAAAATAGAAAGAAATAGAACTGAAAATATAAAAATTAACCAAAAATACTGCTTCGGCGCCGTTACGGGTACGCCGAAGGTCGAATGAAAAATAACAAGAATAATTTCTGCTTCGACGCCGTTACGGGTACGTCGAAGACAGAACCCAAAAATAATAAATCGACAACGAAAGAATAATGAGAAATGGTAATTAATCAGTCAAAAATAAACGCTAGCAAAACGGGAATAATAACCTAAATAATCTCTGAAAAATACTGGACAGTCGCAAATAATAATCCGGGAAAAAAAAGGGGGGGAAATAGTCGGGGCAATAATACTCAAATTTTAACAATGATATCAGGGAAAAACGAAAATGCAATTGGTTCAAAATGGTCAAAAACTGCTAATAAAGGGGGATGCAAAAGAGGGAAATGTTCGGAATAAATTTGGGGAAGTTATGGGGATTTTAAGGGGGATTTTGTGGGACAGTCAATGGGACTTCGAGGGGGTTCGTAAGGGAAAGCTGGTCAGGCAAAAGTTGCACGAAAATCAAAAACTAACTCAAAAACGGCTTAAATGGGCGCCAGCTACTTTAACGGTGTAGCACCGAAGTAGTCCGTGCAGACGGCACGGATCTCGTCTCAAAAAAACAAACTCAAAAAACTCTATACTTGAAAAATTTCTCTGTCTCGACGGACAGTCCAGCTAGCTCGGGAGAGGGAAGAGGGCTCAGGGGGGGAGGGTACACGAATCCGACGGCTTCTTACACTATTACCTCGGTACAGGCTAAATTATACAAAAAAATGTCTTAAGGGTTCAAAGGGAGGGAAGGGAAAAACTTCAACTAAATAACTTATCAATTATCACGAATTTTACGCGTTTTACGCCGCTCACCACGCGCGCGATATCTCTCTTTGCTCGTGTAACAAAGGACGTCGACCACGTGTCGACCACGAGGCAAAGTCTTTTCCGAATGATTTCTACTAAAAATAGGGGACTTCGGGGGAGGAAAAAGGGTCAAACAGGGTCGGGAAAAATGTGGGCAAAAACTTACGGGTCGTCGGGGTTCACTCACTCAATGCACTCAGATCCTGGTTACAATATTTCCTCGAATCAGTGGGTAGCCTCGGTCGTTATAAAGTTCCGTACAATGGTCCAAATCGTATTCCTTGGCTATTACTGAGTCGTCGTAAGGGGCGGGTTTTACTCTCCTACACGGAGTCGGAATTAACAGTGGACAGCCGAGTCGTCTTATAAATTTGGGGAGGATTTTTACTCGCTTTCGGCTGTCGAACAATACAATTTTCTCTTAAAAATTACGGAAACCCGATCTCACACACGTCTGCACACCACGCGGCTCGGCTCGGAGAGTCCGGGGAGAGAGTCCGGGGTGAGAGGGGGGCAGGGCGGTGTCTTCTTCTTCATCGTCCGGTCTGGCGCTGGTGATGATGGTGGGGAACGAGAGTACCTGTGCGTCGGCTTTGGTCGGTAATCGGAGTCATGGACGGGCGTTTCCTCCGGACGACGGGGGGTGGCGACAGAGGTGTCGCTGGATCGTCAATCGATGTCGTGCGTCGAAGATCACAGCGGCAGCGGACAGGCGGGGCGGGCAGTGGCGACTTTTCGGCGGGCTTTTCGAGGCTGGTTCGGACGGTCTTTCACAGGGCTTTTTCCCCTCGTCCACGATCCTCCTACCTTCCTCGGCGTCAGCACGTCGGCTCTCGTTTCTTTGCAGGTCCTGGGGCTTGCTGGGTCGTTGGGCTGTTCCTTGGGGCTGTCGGGGGAAATCTTGACGTTGCCTTCGAGCCGCGCACACTCACACAGGGGGTAACGGGAGGGAAGAAAAAAAAAGGGAATTTAAACACTAACTTACACAAAATAAAAACCAGAGAAAAACGTAAAAAATAGCCATGTCTAACGTTCGGTGAGCGGCGGACTCGAGCCGAGTTTGGCGAGGGACCTGTGACGTACCACGTCACAATATATAATAATCATTACGATCCTAAAACTTACCTTGCTCAGTGTCGACAAGCCCTCGACGACCAACGTCGAACCCCCGTCGAACCCTCGGCAAGCCTTGCCGAGACCCCAAGACGAGCCCCCCATTGATGGCAAAACCTCGTCGAACCTGAAACAGAAAAAATAATATTAAACAAAATGTAAAAATAAGTTAGGATACACTAACACGTACCAATACTCACCTGCAGAGACAACCCTCCGACGAGGACTCGACGACGGCAGCTGCTCCGACAGTGTCGAGCCAGGTAGCGGCTTACCTGCTACCGGGCTGAATCTGAAAAAGAAAAAAAAAGAGCGAATTAGAAAATAATTACCAAAACTAAATAAGCTTAAATAGAAAATAAGAAATAAAGATACTCACCAGTTGTAGAGAACATTGGACATGGGCCTTCCGCCCATGCCATGAGACGGAGATTCCTCCAGCGAAGATCCCCTCGTTGAAACTTGGAACCCAGAAAAAAAAACAGGAAAATTATTATTATTCAATACTATAAAATAAACCCTCGCTAGGAGGATCGCTGACACAATATTTAAGTCAATTAAAAATATTCTTACCTGAAAAATCATGACGAAACACTTGTTGCTCGCCGGCAACAACGCGACACACAAACCTAAAAAAAATACACAAAAACATACTGACACTCATACACACTACTTCTAATCGGTGAAATACACTCCGCACAAACTTTTCACGACCTCACAATATCAAAAAACACTTGTAAAAACACATTAAACAATATAAAAACACACTCGCGAGAACGGCCGACGAGGTTAAACGCGCACTACACGAAACACATGCTCGACACTTACGAACCACGCGAGAACCGAACTTGGCCGGACATAGCCGAGCGCGGCGAACACTCGTTTCGGCCGACCCTAGTTCTAAGACTCCTCGCAAGAGGGAGATTTTGTAAAAAAGATTCGCGCAAGCGAATATGCGACTGAACGGCGTTAAATAGCCGAGGATTTCGCGAATAAAATTACGAAACTTTTCGCCTACCAGTCTCCGACTTGGCAGTCTCAATCGGGCATTCGCACAGTTCGGACGTGTATTGATGGCCGCTGTTGTTTACATCGCGCTTAGATACCTGTGCCGTGTACGAAAGTGGATAGTGAAACGCGGGTACAGCTACAAGCTCGCTCGCGCGAAGAATCCCAAGAGGATAATCAGGGCATAGCCCTGCAGACACCGTATTACACGCATCCATTCTGAAATTTCGCTGAGTACAGCGAAACTCAGACCTACACCCCAGCAATCATGACAAAGGAACCAGTAAGCTATGCAAACGCAACCAAGACGACGCTATTCCCGACCAAGGAACAAGCAATCCTAATCGATGCACTTGAAAACGTTCAACTCAAAGAATACATCGACGCGCTGGCTGTTAAAATCGCACCGGCGCACATCCGATTCGCATCACGCATAGCGAATAACAGAGTTTGCGTATATCTTGCGACTAAAGCGATAGCCGACGAACTTATCGATATACACAAAACTATCGTCGTAAATAATACGTCGCTTCAGATACGACCACTGATAACACGAACCAAGAGGATAATCCTCTCCAACGTTCCACCGATTATACCACACTCGAACCTAGTAAACATTCTCAACTCGCTCAACATTCAACCAGCGTCAGAAATATCGTTCTTGCGCGTCGGCCTAAAGGAATACGCACACATCATGAGCTTCCGTAGACAGGTGTTTATCAACCCAGAAGACACCGACAAGCTCCCGGAATCGATTAGAATCAACTTTGACGAAACCCCCTATACAATATACATATCTCCCGACAATGTAATGTGCTTCCGATGCAAAGTCGAAGGCCACCTAGCAAAAAATTGCCCTACAGAAAAACAGACCGATGGAACCACCGAACAGATAACACAATCAAGGCAAATCCAAAATCCTACAATGAACCCCACATCGGCGCGCTCGGGAAGCGATCCGGTAACATATCCACGAACACAGACAACCGATAGCGCCCAGAAACGACCGCTCTCAATATCACCACCGGCAACGCCCGTCCCACGACGAGAGGACAAGAAAGATCCCTCCTCCTCAAAAGAAACTGGAAATGATGACGGGGCTATCAAAAAACCCAAAATGCCACAATTGTCGGTATAAATCGAAATGGAAAACAACCCCCAAGAATATCCTCTAAGTTTCCCGCAACTGGAAAATCTTCTTGAAATAACCAAGGGCAAGCAAGATCCTCAGGAAGTAATCACCGAATTAAACATCCAGGCGACCGAAGTAAGCGACATGCTCCGAAAACTATACCTATTCACCAACGAAAGAAGCACAAAAACAAAATTTACAAAACTAATTAAAAAACTCGATACCTGGGCGACATCGACACTCGAGGAACAGAACCACACCAACACCAGCACAGAACACGAACACGCGGTCTCAAGCGGAAAGGAGGACTAGAATAGCGCAAGATGCATCTCATACAATGGAACCTTAATGGGTTCTACGCACGACTCCCATTCCTGCAATTACTCCAAAAGAAATTCTCCCCAACGGTGCTATGTATCCAAGAAACGAACTTCAAGGGCGACCATTGTGGACAAATACGAGGATATAAACATTATTACAAAAACCGAACCCAAGCAATCCAGGCGAGCGGAGGAGTGGCGATATATATAAAGGACAACACACCCTCGGAGGAACTTCTTATCATCTCACCATTGGAAGTTATCGCAGTGACAGTAGAGATTCCCCAAAAAATTACATTGTGCAATATATATGCACCCAACAGCTACTCGTTCAAACTAACCGAGCTACAAAACATAATAAGGCAACTACCACAGCCATTCATAATAGTCGGAGATTTTAATAGCTATAGCCCACGGTGGGGCTCCAATAAACGCGACAAACGAGGTTCAATCATCGAAGAATGGCTGGATAACACAAACACGATTTTACTCAATTCAAATGAACCGACACACTTGAACTACTCAGCTGGTACTTTCAGCGCGATCGATCTCAGTGTGTGCTCAACGAATTTAGCGGATAAAATCGACTGGACAGTAAATAGCGACCTCTTCGATAGTGACCACTTCCAGATACATATCGAGATCTCCACTGAAGCACAACAAGAAACAGTAAACGCCTGCCCAAAAAAAAGATGGAATCTCAACAAAGCAAACTGGGACAAATACACGGAACTCCTGAACAAGCTTTACGAAAACTTCTCGGTAATAAACATATCGACTAACCACAACATAAACGATCTAGTAAGTGCATTCACAACAGTTATCAAAAATGCAGCCGACCAGTTAATCCCCAGGACCTCGGGACAACATTGCAAGCCCGGGGTACCCTGGTGGAATGACAAGTGCAAACAAGCGGTGAGAGATGCAAAACACGCATACAATGTTTTCAAAAAACATCGCACTGACACTAACAAAATAGAACACAAAAAGATGAAAGCAATAGCGAGAAGAACTCTGAAAACAGCTAAAATCGAGTCCTGGCACACTTTCGTCTCTTCACTGAACAGAAACACACCGACTAACGAAATATGGAAAGGAATCAAACGGATCCAAGGCCTAAAGTACTCTAGCTTCACGACATTCCTAAAAGATGCCCAGGGAAAAACTTGCTCTGAAATACCTGAAATGTCAAACCTTCTAGCCGAAACCTTTGCTGCAAACTCCAGCGACCAAAATTACGAAAAACCATTCCTCGAACACAAAAAGCGAAACGAAGAAGCTATTGAAACCCCAGATATATATTCGAATGCGAAGGAAAACGAAGACGACTCAATCAACTCACCCTTCTCACTGGAAGAACTCAAAGTAGCGCTGGCAACCTGCAAGAACTCAAGCCCTGGACCTGATAACATTCCGATCGTACTAGTAAAACATATCCCTGAAAACAGTCAAAGAATTCTTCTCAGTATATACAATTACATATGGCTAACCGACTCATTCCCTGAGACATGGAGGCTTGCAACCATAATACCGATTGCTAAACCTAACAAAGACAAAACCATTCCGACGAATTACCGGCCAATTGCCCTCACATGCAACCTCTGCAAGCTATTGGAGAAAATGGTAAACCGGCGCCTCCGATGGACCCTTGAAGAAAAAAACTATCTGTCACCCCTTCAAAGTGGGTTCAGACAACTCCGCTCTACATCCGACCACCTTAGTAAATTCGAGGGAACAATATGCAACGCCCTTGCGAACAAGTCACACGTAATAGCTGTGTCCTTAGACGTGGAAAAAGCGTACGAAATGGTTTGGCAACATAAAATAATTGCTACACTCAAATCGATTGGCCTGAAAGGACACATTATGGCCTCTATACAAAATTTTCTTAAAAAAAGAGCTATCCAAGTAAAAATAGGGAACTCCTTCTCAAACGTCACAAGAATAACTAATGGAGTCCCCCAAGGGTCAGTTATAAGCGTCACGCTATTTCTCGTAGCGATTAATGATATTCTCTCCGCACTGAAGCCCCCGTGCAAGGTTTATTATTCGCTGACGATCTCACAATTTTCTGTACAGGAAAAGAAATAAAAAACACTCAAAAATTACTACAAGAGACACTGAACAACCTTACGAAATGGTCAGAAACGTCGGGCTTTAAGTTCTCCCAAGCGAAAACAGAGTTTATAGTATTCACGAGATCAACGTCCCCGTCACAAATCACTCTCACTCTGAAAAATGCAGCGCTTCGACGCTCGCATGCACTCAAAATCCTAGGTATGACCTTTAACCCAACGCTATCGTGGAAATCACACATAAAAAACCTGAAAACACAATGCATCCAACGAATAAATCTGCTTAAACTTCTTGCATCGAAAAAGTGGGGAGCAGACCGTACAACACTCGTGAATGCATACAAGGCGCTAATAAGGGCGAAATTAGATTATGGTGCTATAATATATGACTCAGCGAGCGACAACGTACTAACAACACTCAACTCGGTACAAACCACTTCTCTACGACTAGCTATTGGAGCCTTTTGGTCCAGCCCAAAGGTAAGTGTACTGGCAGAAGCTGGGGAACCCCCTCTAGAGCTAAGGAGATATGGCCTCACGCTGTCATATTTTTCATCGAACACATACGGACAAAACTCAGAAATCAAGAACACACTGATGGAGAAATTTGAAAGCCGACACAGTCTCTCCAGACCAATCGCAGCTCGAGTAAAAAATTACGCAAATGTACTAGACATCCAAATCCCTAAAATTCATCGGCGTAAACGTAATCCATTCCCTCCTTGGAATCCACCGTTACTGGCTGTCGACCTCGAAATGCTCGAGCTCACAAACAACAAAGCTAATACTTCAAGGAAAACGTACCAGGAGTTATGCAACAAACTCATCCAAAGCAAATACCAAAACCACGCTAAAATATTCACGGACGGATCAGCCCAAGATAATAAACGGGGGTGCGCCGTGATCTTCGACGAACAGGAGTTAACCCTAAAACTACCTAATGAGTTCTCAATACTCTCATGTGAGTCACAAGCAATACTCCAAGCTATAGCCCTAATAAAGGATACCAAATCATCACCAGCGGCAATATTTACCGACTCCAAATCAACTCTCGAAGCCATACTAAATCCCTCCTGCACCGACGCATCAATTCAAGGAATTCAAACAGAACTAAACAACGCCCGAGTCAATAATATAGAAGTGACACTTGTATGGATACCATCCCACCAAGGGATAATCGGAAATGAGCGTGCTGACCTAGCGGCGAAAAAAGCGACTCTTCAGGGAGTGGACCTCACAAACGAATTACCAATATCAAACCGAGAATATAAAAGACTAATTCGCATGAAAATCCGGATAGCATGGAATTCCTACTGGAGTAAAATCAACAGCACAAAACTCCACACTATCAGAGCCAACATTTTCGAAAAACCACCCGAAATGACAACAAGAAGAAGACAAGCAGTCCTTACAAGACTGCGCATCGGTCACTCCCTTCTCACACACGGCAACCTCTTCAACCACGACACGGACCCAATATGCCAAGCGTGCAATACCAAGCTGACAATTGAACATATATTAATTGACTGTCGGGAACACCAACTACTAAGACGAAGACTCGGACTCCCAGCAACATTGAAAGAGTGCCTGAATAACGCCGAAACTGTTGAAAAAATAATAGAATTCTGTAAATCAACAGGGAACTATAAATTACTATAGATATCAAATCAAAGTTCCTCGCTCCGAAATCTCGCCACAACATGTAAACTGAAATCAATTTATTTATATTTGTCTGTAACAAGGTCGCTAATGACCCCAGCTGTCGATGCGACTTTAATAATAAAAAAAAAAAGTCTCCGACTTGGGAAGCAAATTTTTTAAGTTCTCTAACAGACGACTCCCACTCCTCAACCAACCATTTCTACGAAACGATCATATCGACCTGCTGCAAAGCGGAAAGTCATCCTGCTGCAAAGCGGAAAACCATCCTGCTGAGAAGCGGATAATAAAACCTGCCGCTAAGCGGGAAATTCACTGCCGCAAGGCGGTTTAAACCGCTGCTGGAGAGCTTCCGTCCTGCCGCAAAGGCAGATATATCGACCAGGAGTCAGCTTATCCCGCGGCCGGTAACACAGATCGAGCATATGCGGCGATCGGAGACAAATCAATGTTTCCGGCGTCGCCTAAACGCCCGAGCGGAGACGCGGTTGGAGGAGCGGGCAGAGGCGCTCACATCGGACCTTAGGGCCCGCGAGTTAGGCCGAATAGTGCGCATCGTGTATGTCGTTGCCATCGATCCGCGCCCCTGGCCGTACTCTCCGCGCTCACGGCCCGTGCCGAATACGGTGGAGGTACCTGGGCGAGGACTTTACACACAGATTACCGAGCGGCCGCGAGCCCTCAATCTCCGGTACCTTCCGTACCCACCCAACGGCCTGGTGTACGCGAGACGGCCCACGCCTCCCGAACCTCAGTGTGGAGGTTACGCCCCTCCGGTCGCGATCCTCCGTCCAAACCTCGGCCGAACGTTTCCGGTTCCACCGCAGGTGAACCATACCGGACCGATTCGGAGAGTCCTCCGCGAGCGGAACCACCTCTCCCCCCGCGCAGTACGGCCCCGGTTCTACCTCGAAGCACGCCGTAAACGCCGCGAACTCCCAAAAACGCTACCGGAAGTGGTCCCGCCGTCGTCACCGGACGAGACGCCTAAATCACTTCACGGGCTATGGAGTAAGTTGTATGAGGAACCTGCCGCGAAGCTAACCCCGCAAGTGCACGCCCCCGACCCCGAGAGGAAGCGCAAGCACCTATCCGCACTATTGTGGCCTCCGGCGACACTCCGGAGGCCACAGGGGAAACTTTCGGTCCGCCTCCGACGACTTCCGGTGACCGACCCGGGTGAACGGGACCTTGTTGGTCCCCCGATAGCGACCTCAGCTCCCGGAGCTCGCTGAATATCCTCGCCAGCGCCGCCGCGATCTTCACCGGGGTTACGGACGAACCGACGTTTCCCGGTTTCGGGGAGATTGGGTCGCTGGACGTCCTGGCGGAGGCCGCCGAGAACACCCCCCGGGCAGAGGTCTACGACCCCGCCGAGCAGTATATATCGGTATACGACGAGGTGGGCCGACACTCGGGGGTTTTCCGGAGGGCTCCGCCGGAGTACAGGCCGTCGCGCATCAACCCCGAAGGGGAGGATCCCACGCCCGCGGAACCTCCGCGCGGGACTTCCCCTCCGGATCGCCACGACCGCGACTCTAGGGGAAAATCGGCCCCCACCGGTCCACATCGGACCCCACGCCGGCTCAGGCATGAAACTGAACCCCCGGTTAAATGACCGTGCCCTTCACCGGGCTAAACAGAACCTTCGGTTAAATAACCGTGCCCTTCACCGGGCTAAACAGAGCTCTCGGTTAAATAACCGTGCCCTTCACTGGGCTAAACCGAATGAGAAAGTAGGAGCGGGATAAAACCCGGGTTTTAAACGGCCCTTTTAAGAGCCAAATAAAACCATTCAAACATAAATAAGGGGCAAGTCCGCCGCCCTTACCTCCCCCTAACGAGCCAGACGCGCCGCGATAAATCGAAAGGACCACAACGAAACCTGCACCTACGACTAACTCACGCGCCTGTCGTCGGTTATTGTCAACCCGTTCCGCCTCGGATGAGCGCGGTGCGCGTGCGTCGACGGCGCCCGTCGGCCTCGCCGGACTCAGCCGGAAGTTGTTACCGAACAGCGGCCGCTCGAGCTAGCGCATGTAGCCGCGGTGATTCTCGAACATTCCGCCCGCCATCAGCGACGGCGTCGATGATGAGATGTTCACGATGATCCGATTGGGTGAGTTGATTCCTTTCCGAGATGAAGCGCTACCGGTGATGTTGAGCGTGAGCTGTCCTGCGCAATCCATACCCGAAGTCCATCCGAGGGTGGGAGTGCCACCCGGAACAGAGGTAGTTGGCCCATCGCATGATGAGCACGGATCCCCCCATGCCGGGTACACAGCACCCCGGAAGACGTGGGACGTCGCAGGGTTGATTCTCTAAGAATCCCAAAGTCCTGGTCGATGTACGCCAGGGTGAGTCAGGTTGCGTTGAGCGCCTCAGAGCAGCGCCGATCAGCGTGAACAATAAGCAGAAGCCGATGAGAATGGCCGATGGGCATGACCCATGAGCATAGCCGAGGAGCATGGCCGATGAACAGAAGTTTCCTTGAAAATGAACACATTTCTGTAACAAAAACCAACGTAAAGGAACAAGACTGTCAGAGGCGAAACCTCGCAAATGAGAACTCCTTGAGAGTTGACGCGCTGAGCAGCGACGAATAATGGAATATCCGGGCGAGCCTCGTGTACATCAAGGTCACCGGATACCGAAGGTTGAGTTGATCACGAATCGATTCGATGAGTCGTCCATGTGTCCATTGAGCAGTCCATGGTTGTCCCGTCCACCATGATGAGCGAACTCTAAGTTGCGCGATGGTGACACCCCTGGAGATACAATCGGCCGGGTTAATTACTCCCGAGATGTGTCATTAGGATGTGTCTGCGCTGAGTACCTGAAGTTGAGCGATGTCGTGTTCCACGACGTCCTTCCATCTTGAAGGGTGAGATCCGAGCCATATGCGTTACATTCAAGTTACGTGAATCCGTCCACAGGTGAGTTGTCCGCACGTCCAGGTGCAGTGTATCCTTAAGACGCGGTTGACGAATTCTTTTGAACTTCGTCGTTGCAGCTCTGCGATGAGTTCCAATCTTCGGGATGATGAGCCATTTGAGCTGTGCTACCTGAATTTTGGTGCACGCTAATACCGCTTGAGCGGTTGTGGATGGTGAGCTGTGACGATGCGGACGCCTGCCGACATTGCGAGTTGAGATGCACCAGAGAAGCCATGTTGATCCACCGTTCAGTCACTCCGTGTGTTGCCACTGAGGCAACGAGAATCTGTCCAGATGTATGAGCTCGTCTCTGAGGGTGAGCCATCGTGTTGAGACCTGAGACAACACGGTGTTGTCTCAGCTGACTTTGTGCACCCAGAGCCCTGCAGAAGCGTCTGTACACAAGTCGTGACCGTCGAGACGAGGTTGAGATGTCCGACTATTCCCGTTTTGTATGATGATCCACTTAATGAGCGTGCCCGTGAGCGTGAAACAACCCGCGGCGAACACGAGTTGATCGTCAATGAGCAACAGGTTGGCTAGCGAGACCCCGCCCGCATAGCACAAGTCCTTTCGTCGATAATGAACCGACTGGTGAGCTGAGCCGATGTATCCGCACCTCCACCTGTGCTGTCGATTGAGACACCGTGTTGAGCTGGGTGTCGGTCCACAATATTCCTTGTAGATGCCAGTCTTCAGGGTGCTTGCTGATCGTGCGCGACGAGACACAGATGAAGTCGGATCCCGATGAGAACGCCCGGGATGTTGAGTTGAACCTTCGCACTTACGTGCATTAGCTCGGCCTCAGTGTCCCATCGCCTTCATCTCGGGTGAGCTGCCTGCCCTGCTCCAGGCACCGATGAGCGATAGGAATTTTCTAAAAGCGTAAGCAACGCCTTGAAGAGAACTCGCACGACCGGTTGAGTCCCATGAGCGTGTTGTCCAAAAATGAACGTTGTATCCCTCCTCTTCTGGGATGAGATATTCGGGTGTGTCCGATGATGGTGAGGTTAGACCGTGGCATGAGCGAGTCTGATTCGGCAAGCCTGAGCGTGTCCGAGTGAAGCCACGTCTCCATGTGAACCCCGAATGATGGCAGAACCGAGGTAACCATCGTTCACGGCAGATGAGCGGCAACTGTAATTTGAGCGAGGAATAAGTAGACCAGAGTACAAATAAGAAGTACCTTCAAGTTGAGTTGGCCTGATAACCCCGATACCGAAGATCGGTATCGAGGACCGTTGACGCGGTAGACCGCGCTGATCGATGAGTTGTTCCGACACGAATGAGTTCAGTCGACCCTGGGTCTACCAGAGGTCGACTCCCGTGAGAGGATTCCGCAGAGTCATCATAAGCGAGAGCTGCTGCGAGTAGCATCGAACGAGATGAGCGGAACCTGGACGCTGAGCGGCCGAAAGGCCCGAAGTTGTGTAGGCAGCTCAAAAAGCCTTTTGTCGTCAGCCACCTGTCGACGTCCCATGATGTCATCCTTGAGGTTGTGCGCATCACAATAAAGTGATCGCCCTTTGTAGATGTCATCTGAGCACAAACTCCAGTGCCCAGCCTGGGATGATAACGATTGAGCAGCCTGATGAGCGGTCTATTGAGTAGTCGCCTGACGATTTGTCGCCTGGTGAGTTAACTCCGGATGAGTTGTCTCCGCGCGAGTTGTGGCCTGGTTGCACTGGCGTTGGTTGAGCAGATGTAACCTACTCCGTTGGCGAAGTCACTGGCGTCGCCTTGTTCCCTGTTGCCGTTGGAACCGGCATGAGGTCGTCAGATGAGCGTGAGCGCGAGACCGACGGGTGTCATAAAACCCGGAGGTCGTACTAGCGTCGCAAATCCGAAGGACAATGAGCGACGCCGGGCCGAATCTGAAGAGCGGCGCCGAAAACCGAAAGGCGGTGCGAACCAGAAATTGCCCGACCAGCGCGAGCCGTGTGATGATCGCATACACGACGTAAGCCCAAATAATGTCCGTATGAGCGATTCAAAACCGCGAAATAGTCGCACACGCGACGTGAGCCCGAATAAAAAACGAAACTTGAGCCGTCACCGTAGAAACCACGTGCGTGAACCCGAAAAGGGAGACCAGACCGAAAGTTTGAGCGAGTGCCGAAACCCGGATGAAAATCGTTTAGACGATAGGAAATCGTAAAGACACCTGTCACTCAATTAATTGATTGAGCGACGAACCGTGTATCAAATCGTATACGGTCATTTGTCCCCCCCCGTGAGAACCGAACAAAAATCCGAATGAACGGCGTGAATCGCGTGAAAACTGTTCATGCGACGCGAAATTGTGACGTCACCTCGCGACTCTCTGTGGAGATACCCGAGAGTCCGATCGAGCGCGAGAGCGGCAAACCGAAAACTCCCAACGCACAAAAAAATTGTTAAATGCACGAAGAATTCACAAGAGCGAGCACGACCCATGTACGACACCGATGTACTGTGCAAGCGCGAGGGAGACGCGACACGCGAACGCCCATACAAAACGCGCGAAAGATTTGCTGAACCGTCTTGTACAAATTGCGTAAAGAATAAGACGCCGCACATGAAATTCTAACGCGTAAAAACCGATGAGTATACCGCGAGGTATGTCACGTTGAGTGCGAGAGAGATGCGACACGCGATCTCTCACCGAATGGAATCGTTGTACCGTCCGAACGCTTGAGAGTGAGCGAGAGAGCGAACATAAATTCTAGTCGCGCACTGTACAGCTGAGATCCCAACTGTGAGTGGAGGGGAGAGAGACGCGACACGCGAACTCTCACCACACAAGAGTCAGTTGAGCTGTCCAAGATGGCCGAACGCGGGAGCCAAGCACGAACACGTGGGTGCTCGCCGCGAGAGTCCGATGTAAACGTTGAAAAATGGCCGAAATCCGAAGCAACGCACGAAATCGCGTGAGCTCTTCGGCAAAGGATTTTATGCCGCCCGCTTAGGCCGACTGTCGATGGTGGGGAGAGAGACACGTCACGCGAGCTCTCACCGCACGAGAGACAGCTGAGATGTCCAAAATGCCGAGCGCGCGAACGATCGACGAACGCGCGCGCTCTCCTTGCACAAGAGTCGACCGATGAGTTGACCGATACGTACTGCGTGGGAGAGAGAGGCGAACTCTCTCCGCACGAGAACACTGCTCAGCTGTCCGGACGGTGTAAGCGCGAGAGAGAAGCGCTAACGCGCGAACTATCACTGCGCGCGAGTCCGAAGAGATTTCCGAATGTCAGTGTGCGAGAGAGACGCGACACGCGTACACTCACTGCACCACACTGTTGAGCTGTCCGCAGTGTGTGAGCGCGAGAAACGCGCCGACACGCACGCTCTCACTGCGCGAAAGTCCGATGAAAAATTTCAAATATTCGATCGCGAGAGCGAGGCACAATTAGATAGCTGCTCGCCGCCCGAGTCAGCTGGTGAGTTGTCCGATTGCACTAAGCGGCACTCACACACGTCACGTAAACTCTCTAACGGTACACTAAACCGATGATAATAATTCTGATAGCCAGAAGAAATTGTGAGAGGAGCGCAGCGCGCGAACTCTCGATGCACAAAAATCCCGATGAGTAGATCGAAAACTATGATACTCGCAAACGAGACATAAAACCGAGATAAATGTTCGTACGCGAGAACGACGCCCGATGCGACGTTTAAGCGCACACTATACCGTTGAGAAGGGCCACTGTCACTGTAGTATGAGAGAGAGGTGCGACGCGCGAGCTCTCACCGCGTGAGAGCCTGCTGAGAATGCCCGAAATGCTCGAGCGAGAGAGAGAGAGAGAGAGAGAGAGAGAGAGAGAGAGATTGATTGATTGATTGATTATGTTTATTATGCCCTAGTAACACTATGGGGTAAATTAAGATAGTACAAAAGAAAATGATATGCTCTCTATACATCGGTGAGAGAAAATAGAGTAAACGTGCTTATAATACTTAGTTCAAGTTCTTAATGCTAGCTTATGAGAGTGAAGATTGCAGATACATGGTAAACTAAGAAGATTGTAAGAAATAATCATGAAAGTGCAGCTTAATTAGGTCTATATGGCCTAGCAACGAGTTGGCATTAAACTGAGCGATTCTTAAGTTTGTCCTAGAGAGATCGGTAGTTGTTTTAGGTGGGTTCGTATTTGACAAGGGCAGTCAGATTAATTTTGACAGGTCGTTTTCCGACACAATATTAATTACGTCGTGGCCGTTGTCTTTCCTGACAAAGATTCGCCCGTTTCTCACCCAGACAAACTTATACAATTTTGCAGCTGCACTGGCTTTTGTTTTGCGCAATAACTGGTAAGTAGCTGCGGGTAGAAATTCGCTGATGTACAGATTTCCGTTGACATTTTCATCTATAATCTCATTTAGCTTAATGATTTTTTTTGCTCGTTTCTTGTTAATCACAACTTCTCTTACTGCACCAGATGTGAGAGAAATGATGTATGAGAGACTACGACTGTTCGTTGTTTCGGCGAGCTGTGAAGCAGCGCTTGCTTTCCTGAGTAAGGGACGTGCATCGAGAATGTGATTGACTAATTCAGGAATGCCTAGTACTAGGAAGACTTTCTTGACAATAGCAACTAAATTATTTTCCTGTCCTGTCGGTATACCTGACATAACTACCTCGCACTGGCTGCTCGTGGAAGCAGTTGCGGCTAATTGGTTCCGTAAATCAGCAACATCAGAGGCAAGTTGTGCGTTCGCGTTTTCTAATGAAGAAATTTTAATAGCATGATCTGATACTGTTTGAATTAGCCTCGGTAGATCTTGAAGAGCGGTTTGAATGTCTGCGTTCGATTTTTTTAACTCTTCCAGCGTGTTATTGAAAACGATGTTCGTATTTCTTTGATCTGCCGCGTACTCCGCGGATTTACGATCATTTTCATTCAACTTAGCCAAGATTGCCTCAAGGGTTGCGGGCGGCTGCTGAGAGCCCTGAGTATTCATGGGAGAATCAGGGAAAGACATTGTAGCTAGATTACGCGTGCAGCAGGGATTTACTGATGAATAAGAAAGGTAGTGTTTAGCACAGCCCGGATGAAATGCTCTTAAACACTGAACACACGATAGAGTAGCTGTAGCTATAGATCTCTTGCATTTGAAACAAGTACTCGACATGCGGAATGGTCTAATGTACCGACTGAGCACAGCCGAGCGAAGCGTAGTTCGACGTAGGCCACAGCTGCGACGTGGCACTGCCGATCGTGTTATAGCATGAGGTGGTCACTGCTCATGCGCAGGGGACCGCGGTCGACATTAGAAGTGACGATGGAGGTATAGGTGAGCGTGTGATGGGTGTAGTGTCCGTGCAGAGTGCTCATGCGCAGAACAGCTCTCGATGACGTAGGTGATGTGGGCGACACCTGGACGATTTAACACGTGCCGAATGCCAGAGCCAATTTGTAGGTTAAGGGAGCGATAGTATTTCCATCCAAAACCATCCTCGAAGAAGGCGATGGGCGAGACGTTTTATATTACAGATGAAAAGCAAAAATTCTTACATGCTCAACACCTGCAAGAAGAAGGGCCCGAGGGCCAGAGCGGCAGAGAATAGTTCAAGTAAGCAGGAGCGAAAGAAAGAAAGAGAGAGGGAGAGAGGGAGAGAGGGAGAGAGGGAGAGAGGGAGAGAGGGAGAGAGGGAGAGAGGGAGAGAGGGAGAGAGGGAGAGAGGGAAAGAGGGAGAGAGGGAGAGAGGGAGAGAGGGAGAGAGGGAGAGAGGGAGAGAGGGAGAGAGGGAGAGAGGGAGAGAGGGAGAGAGGGAGAGAGGGAGCACACTAGCCACTGTCCGAACGCTCGACATGTCACCTGAGAGCGACAGCGAACGCGTACCGCCCGCGTTAGAGACCCGTTAGTCGGTGGTGGGGAGAGACTCTCACCGTCGCGAAAGACAGGTGAGATGCCCAAGATGGCCAAACGCAAGAGCGCGGCACGAACGGGAGAGCTCTCCCCGCACGAGAGTCCGGTGAGTCGTTCGCACTGTCCGTTACGCGAGAGCGGTGCACACGGCACGACAGCTCTCCGCGCACGAGAGACGGCCGGTGAGCTGTACAGGTACGTTCGAGCGTGAACGCGAGAGAACACCGATGAGCTGTCCACGTACGCTTGAACGCGAGCGAGAGAGCAGACTGATGAGCTGTTCATGATAGTTGAGCGCGGGAGAGCCGGCAGAACATATGCGCTGCCGAGTCGCGAGAAACTCGCTGGGTCATCCGAAGATGGCCGAGCGTGACCGAGGCCCGACGCGCGCTCTCACCGCACGAGAGCCGACCGACACGAACGTCGAAACGCTAGGGAAAAACCCCACGTGCTCGGTCTCTCTCCGCGCACAACACTACAGAGCACGGATGCCCACTTCCCCTCCCCGTTCGCTATCCGGCTGGAAGGACCAGAAATGTTATGAGCGTTGCCGGTTGAGATATTGCGAACGGGAGAGGGAGAAAATAAATGCGGGCACACACACAATTAAAATAAAGAAAATACCATTTATTTTCAATAACAACAAAAATGTACAGTAAGGCACCGTACTGTTTTGCGCTGACCGCGGACAATGTACATTATGAGCAGACCGACTTTGAACGTAACCGAAAACGAGCCATACCGATTAACACTGATTGTTATAATGAGCAATGAGTTATAGTGAGTAGTCCAAAATGAGTACACTCCGATGAGTCAAGACTATTATATAAGAATTACTTGAACTCCCGAGTGAGAATATCTATCCGCGACGCTGTATCGCCGTGAGGGTAACACGAAAACTAGTCCCCGGAAAATTGGCCCCCAGAAAATTAGCCCTCAGAAAATTAGCCTCCTGGAAAATTGTCCTCGGAAATTTGGCCCCGAAATTTATAGAAATGCTTGAATAAAAGTACCGTAACTTTTTGATTACATAAACATTAAGGAGTCTATCCTAATAAGAATTTTTAAAAAGTCGATTTTTTTTAATTGCATTTTTCGAAAGTAGACACATTTAAAAGTATCATACTAATATTCTATAAAGATCGGAGCAGTCTAAGTGTACTTTTGAGCGAAATTTTTTTTTGGGTATTTTAAGAGTATATTTTTTAGGTCTAACACTTTTTATATCCATATTTATAATGTATACCGGGCAAAAAAATCGTGAAAATAGCTTTTTTTGCCCGTCTTACCGATCGATATGACATATTCATTGAATTTTGAAAATCAATTTAACGTCGAATAAAAAGGTTTTGTGCCTTTTCGAATTTTGGCAATGCCCGTCATTATCACGTAAAATCGACGTCGTCATCCCTGAAAATAACGTGTAACGATACGTTAACATTTCGGGTTTCTCCGCAATTCACTGTTCCAGTGAAATAATGTTAGTAATGCGATTGATTCCAATGAAGTCTTTTGCGTCAGTGGATAGCGTAAATTGTATCGTCCCATACCACCTTTTTGTTTGGCCCGAGGCTCAGTCTCCCACACAAAAATTTATCTTCAACAGCTAATCATGGCGAAATTGAATTAACCTTTACGGATCATTCGAAATCTTACTGAAATTTTATTATAAATTCGGCAAGCGGAAAAACCCCTCGGAAAAAACCCCCTGTACATGCTGGGTTTTTTTTCCTGATTTTTTCCCCCAGAGTCCTCAAAATATCGTCGTGATTATAAAACTGAGTGGGCGTGAATGCAAAGTGCGAGTGCGAGTGCGAGTGCGAGTGCGAGTGCGAGTGCGAGTGCGAGTGCGAGTGCGAGTGCGAGTGCGAGTGCGAGTGCGAGTGCGAGTGCGAGTGCGAGTGCGAGTGCGAGTGCGAGTGCGAGTGCGAGTGCGAGTGCGAGTGCGAGTGCGAGTGCGAGTGCGAGTGCGAGTGCGAGTGCGAGTGCGAGTGCGAGTGCGAGTGCGAGTGCGAGTGCGAGTGCGAGTGCGAGTGCGAGTGCGAGTGCGAGTGCGAGTGCGAGTGCGAGTGCGAGTGCGAGTGCGAGTGCGAGTGCGAGTGCGAGTGCGAGTGCGAGTGCGAGTGCGAGTGCGAGTGCGAGTGCGAGTGCGAGTGCGAGTGCGAGTGCGAGTGCGAGTGCGAGTGCGAGTGCGAGTGCGAGTGCGAGTGCGAGTGCGAGTGCGAGTGCGAGTGCGAGTGCGAGTGCGAGTGCGAGTGCGAGTGCGAGTGCGAGTGCGAGTGCGAGTGCGAGTGCGAGTGCGAGTGCGAGTGCGAGTGCGAGTGCGAGTGCGAGTGCGAGTGCGAGTGCGAGTGCGAGTGCGAGTGCGAGTGCGAGTGCGAGTGCGAGTGCGAGTGCGAGTGCGAGTGCGAGTGCGAATTTAAAAAATACCATCACATTCTCGATCAATATTTGAGAATTCTAAACAATCGAGGATTTTATTTAGAAGGAGAAAAGTTCTCTGATCTTAATAATTTTGTATAATTTGTTAATAAATTTCATGACATTATTGTGAAGAATCTATTTATCAATGACCTAGCCAATCTCACATAATAAAATGTAGATTTTTATGTCTCTGATACAGAACATATCGAGTGGTGAAACCGGTTTGTCAAACTATTTTGCCCATTCGACAGTTCTCTGGCAACCATAGTATTACCGACTGAACGGACTGTCTCAGGCAACGCCATCTTTTGTATCTATTTGTGGTCATGTATCATCGTATCTACACCACAATGTACAATATTTCTTATATTTTATATCCACTATAAGCATTCTAGTGTGACCATGAACAAATTTAATTTGTATTTTTTTTAACCAAAATAATCGTTTACGAATTCATTTTCATACGCTATATGGGTGTTAATTTTTGGACGAATAACACTCACTGAGGCCTCCTACTATCGCCTATTTGACTGGACGGCGAAGTGGGGTAACTTGCACCGCACGTCTCGCACTGATTCGTCGTCTATCGTGTGAACCGATCCGTCGTGACTGCGAAAGTAGTAAGATTCAAAAGTGAGCACATGGGTTATCATCAAAAAGGTACGTGGGATACTTTTTGCCAATCAGGATAAATATTTGTAGACCTCTGATGGCATAAAACAACCCGCATAATAATTGGGACATAATTAACGGATAAGATCTTGTAAAAAATATACATATCTGTATGCAAACCAGCTAGAAACTCACAATATTTTACCTATTTTAATATGGTTTCCATCATTCATATCAATTCCTGTTTCATACATCGTGTACTTATTACGTGAATATCCGTATTTTTGTTAATAAGGCTTTCCTTACAAAAAGTCGTTTTGATAAAATCGTGTAATAAACTCTAGTTTTCTAGCTGATTCAGGTAATTTTTTAGTTAATTGGGTTAGATGTCACACAGTTTTATGAGCGGAAAAATCGATTCAGAAGTGATTCATAATTAGACATTACGCTTATTCAATTTTATACATGGTTTATATTCGTTCGGAGTAAATTTCTTGTTGACATTGTTGGCGAACGTTTCTCTCTCGTACAATAACAATCGCGTTCACTGGAGTGCCGCTTTCGTTCCGACCGCGCGAGAAATATTTATTTTCGAGTACGTGCTAAAATATAGTATACAGCATTTCAGTCAATGTAAACACTAACGTTTTTGTGTACATCCTCGTTGAAGATGCCCCCGACAACTACACGTACCCAACGGGGAAGGAAGAAGTTATACCCAAATGGCTTTTCGTACGTCGTTAGAAGAACGAACAAAACAACGATACGTTGGAGATGCAGCAAGTACACATCGTTTGAGGTATAAAAATATAATTTCTTTAGATACCAATTCGTCATAAAGGAAGCTTCGTTTACAAAATTTTGATTCCTCATGGAGGAAGTTATGTTTACGTGAATAATAAAAATTTCGAGATTTTAGAATCAGAGTACTTAAAATACTCCAAAATGGCGTGTGCGTGTGCGTGCGCGTGCGCGTGAGCGTGCGCGTGCCACATTTTTCAAAAAACGTGGCAGCTCTAACTCCCGTAAATTTTCCGCAATTTTCCTAAAACTGCATACAAATATAGCATATTTGCAAATATGATCAAACATCTTCGGTATTCAATTTGGCGCAAATCGATGCAAGCGATACAATTTAATGGATTTTTAATGTTTTGAAATATTTCTCAAAATGGTCTAATTCGAGTAAACATGGAGGTATTGAGCTGAAATTAGTCACGGGAGTGAACTGCATTGTAAAATATTTCATATTGAATTTGGTAACAATAGATCAAACCGTTTAAATTTTATAAGATTTTGAAATTTTTGAATTTTTCGGACAATGTTTATTTTACGTCCGACGAGGTTGCTGTACCGAATATCGCTCCGGGCGTAAAGTAAGTTCGAGATTCGTAATCATCAGCGAAACGGCGAATATTGGATAATTGTCTTAATGATTCAAAAAAATGTTAAGACTATTTTCGTTAAACGAAGTACATGTACAGATCCGACAATGTGAAGCGCAATCTTTGTGTATTTTTTTTTGCGCCAAACCTAAATTGGCCCGTTCAGGAACCAAGCAGCTGTCAATTTTGAATAATAATAATCTTGAATAGTTAATAACAAATGATTTCAAAAATAAATTGTTAAAGAAATTATGAGTGAACCTTGGTTGTTTTTCTGTTCAAATGAGTTCATTTGAACAATCGAGGACGTTTCCTCACAGGACGTTTGTTTTCGCGAAAAAAAAAACATTTGAAATTTTCGTGCAAATGTATTCAGAAGCATTAAAAAAAAAAAAAAAAACACTTCAGAGGTGCTTTCGATTTGGCGTTTTTCGTTATTATAACGATCGTCCAAAGAACGATCGTGTGCATGCGCAGTTACATTATGATAACAAAAAACGCCATATTGAAAGCATCTCAGAAATAATATCCAGTGTACATCGATTCGAAATAAATATAAATGCATTCGTTTGAAATGTAACGAAAAAGCCCACTGACTATTTTTGGACAAATCTGTGTGTTGAATAATTTTTTGTTGTATAACTTATAATATTGAGTTCACGTAAGACCGACACTGTTCACCATATCTTTCATATTATCTTTGATTTTCGAATGTTGCAGTATCTCACAGCAGTCGTTACGACACTGGATCGGAGTGATCCTGAATTGATTCGAGCGCACAATCACCCATGCGATCGGAAAGGTATAATAGCAGCAAAACATTACGCAAAGATGAAAAGAGAGCTGCTAATACCATGGCGAAACCTCGTCATATTTATGCCGAAGAAGTAGCCAGAATGAATCGGATTACCCGGGCTCTTCTACCCAGTGAAGATAACGTTAAGCGGACTTTCAGAAATCAAGCGCAAGCATTTTCAAAAAATCCGAAGACGTTAAAGGACTTGATCATCCCCGAAGAATTGACAACTATCGGCACTAGAAAGGAACGATTTCTCCTATATGATAATGGTCCTGATGTCGATGACCGCATAGTTATGTTTGCTACTGACGAATTCCTCGAGTTGCTAGCAGAGTTTAGTGCTTGGTATATGGATGGAAACTATTCGTTGGCACCAACATTTTTCATGCAGTTGTACGTGATACGGGTTCCTAAGAACAACTTTTTTGTCACAACCGTGTACTGCTTGTTGCAGCACAAAATGCAGAGTACTTATGAAAAAGTATTCAAAGTTCTCGTTGACGCGTGTGCGGAGCGTAACTGGAATCTGTCTCCAGAATCGGTCAACTTGGACTTCAAAAAACCAATAATAGATGCTCTAAAAAATGTTATAGCAGAAGATATCGAAATTCGTGGCTGTTTCTATCACTTGTGCCAAAGCACGTGGCGGAAAATCCAAGCGTTAGGTTTGGCGACAAGTTATTCTGAAGACGAAAAGTTCAACAAATTCTGTGGAATGATCGATGCATTAGCTTTTTTGCCAGTGAAGGACGTTGCGGAAGGAATGAAGTATCTCAAAGAACATGAAGATGCGGCTCGTTGTGAAGATCTTCTGAACTATTTCGATAGTACGTACATCACAGGCACATTAAAACGAATCGGAAGATTGCGACGAAGTAAGACGAAGTATCGTCGTATACCACCATTGTATCCACCAGAGACCTGGAACGTTCATGTGACGACCGTAGCTGGCAATGAGCGTACAAACAATCAAACAGAGGGGTCGAACAATCGGTTCTCGAATCTAGTTGGAACGAAGCACCCTACCATTTGGAAGCTCCTTCATAAGATGAAGTTGGAAGTGGCCGTCGATTGTGGGAAAATTGAACGCTTTAGTTACGAACCAGCGCCGAAGAAAAAGCGAAGGCCTGCGTATGAGGTTCTGCAGCGCAGACTCAAAGCTATTTGTGAGGAATACCTTGAAGGAAAACGTGGTATACCGAGTTTCCTAAAGGTAATCAGTAATAATATCAGATTAAGACCGACAGAATAAAATCGGATGAAAGAAAATTTTTTTTTCGATATTTTGTCTTTATATCGACAGCATTGAAATTGACAATAAATAGAAAATAGATTATTTAGAGATCAAGTTATGCTACAAAGTTTCACAATAAAATAACCATGCGTAGAACGGAAGACTGCAAACGACAAATATAAATATAATATGGTGATAAAAATTTATTTGAAATTGGAGACAGACGGATTAAAAATGGATTATAATATTTAAATAACTGAAAAAAGGTTACAAGGATGTGTAAATCTATATTTAAACGATTCAACTGTAAACTGACTAGAAGAGATTACATGTTACGCATTAAAATATATAATGGGTTAAAAATAGATAAAGTTATGTTACAAAAAGATATAATAATGTTTTCAAATGAAAAGCGATAGACTGAAAATGGCAATAATATGTTCTGATTTTCGTTATAATAAAAATACAATTATAATATATTGACACAAATTTAATTAATATTATCTGACTTCCATTTATGCAATAAAAAGCGATAAAATGTGGTTTTTTGCTCCCTCACAAAAGAAGTTTTATTATGGTGAAAAAAAAATATCGAGGTTTTTATGAAAACATGTTCAGAATGTTCCAGAACATTGGAAATCACTTTTAGAAAACATGTGCGGATGTATGTCTGGCTTCGGAGTGTTGAGCTCACTCGCAAATATTTTTTACCATCGCCACAAGTATTTTTGGCATATTTGGTACAAAGTACGCTTACTTGGTTGCTTTCTAATTTCTAATCCGTATTTTTTTTTCGAGCGGTATATTTTGAATTTTTGCGGGGATTTATCTTTTCAAGCATTTTATAGAGGCCACATTTCCGGGCCGATTTTCCTCGGGGTCAATTTTCCGGAGGCCAGTTTTCGGCGGGCTAGTTTTCCGGGGCCAATTTTCCAGGGGGTAGTTTTCCTAGACTCCGCCGCGAGATAGCCGTTGGGAACGTGAGCCATTCCGGTGTGACCACGCGTATTGCATGCCCGAGAAAACACTCGCGTTGTGCTCCGTATGAGCTCGAACGATATCCCGAAACCGAAGATACGTCGCCGTGATGAGATGTACCGAAAGTGAGCAGAACCATTGGAGCTTTTACCGTGAGAAAACCGCTCGAAAACGGCGATCTACCCGACCGCGTGGTGACCCGTGTCAGCCATTAGGCGTGGATAAGCGCTGTTGCACGCGGCACGTAACCCGTGCCACCTCGGATGAGAGCTGGTGCGCGCGCGCCGGCCTCACCGGACTCGGCTGGGAGGTGTTGCCGAGCAGCGGCAGCTCGAGTGAGCGCACGTTACCGCGCTGATTCTCGAACACTATTATTCAGCTACGACGTTATTATATTCAACGATACCGGTTCTTATTGTTCGATAGAGCGATAATTTCGTTTGAATTAGCTGATATTATTATTTCACTACGAGATCGTTGCATTCAACCACGCCGAGCTATTATTATTGTTCTTCACGCAAATATTTCCATCATTTCAACAATCAATTATTCGGTTGACTTGTTTGTTTGAACAAATTCGCTACACAATATCTAACATTATTGTTCATTCGAAACGTTCTTCGAAATTGTTTGCGATCAGCGCACAAAACAAATATTTTTGTCCGAACCTTGTTCGAGAATCTTCATTGATTTATTTTGTATTTGTTCAAATTATTTCCGGTGTTTATTCAACAAAAATCGAGATTAGTTGAAATAAAGTTCAACCACCGGAAAAAAACGTAAGAGAATTAATCCATTCTTACTATTATTTGCTCGACAAAATTCTGACGTTTTAGTGCACGATTATTTAATTACATCCTTTTTCTCTATTCCTCATCGTATTTTTTCCCCGGCATAGGATAATTCGCCAACCACCTTAGGCAGACACGCCAAAAATCAGCCGGAGCAATTAACTTTCCACCATTAGCACTCCGCACTGAAAGGGGTTTAAATACACCAAGAATTTCCAATAAAATATCACCCTAAGACTTGAAACAGCAGGCATTCCTAGGCCCATATCCCAAACAATTGTCCGCAAGGTTAGACTTAAAAATGGGCAGTTGCTACAGAAATTAATACTAGGAGTGGTAAAGATCGATTTCTCGTCGTTCTGACCAGAGAGCATTAATAGAAGCGGGGCGACAGTTGCGTAAAACTCAGCGAAATAAAAACATCAACAGTCTTGACGTAATAGAAATAATAGACCAAACAAGACTAATAAGAAACCGATGGATTATGGACCAATGCCTTGTGACGTGACATTTCGCGTCCCGTCACCTCGCACGGTTTTCGGTCGGGCAGTGGGCCGGATTTACGGCCCTGAGTACGCCGCTCGTCGAACCGACTCGATCGTCGACTCGCCGAGAAGGACTTTTCTTCATTTTTCGTCAATTTTTGCCGTTTTGCTTTGGCATTTACTGTGTTTCGTGTTTGCGTTTGTTTGAAAGTTTTTTTTTAGGCCGTGCAGGAGTCTGGCGACTCTTCGACCCGACCGTCGGGCGGTGTACCCTAGGTCGCGTCCACGTGATGGAGTTTGGCCTAAGAGGCGGAAGCCGAAGACCAGCTTCCGCGGACTAGTAGGCCAGAGGGACGCGGGTAGTGACCGATATACAGAGTTTCCCGTCCCTCCCGATTACACGGCCTGGAGCCGTTCCTATCCCGTCGAATTCACGGACGCCCTGGACCGCTCACCACGGCACCTCCACTTGCGGGGATTACGAGGAAAGGATGGACATGAGGTGCAGTTATGTGGCGTACCGTGTGGGCCCACCGCGGAGGACAAGGGACGCCTTGACTTCGCGAGGGTGGCCTCCCCTCACGTTCATCTTGCCCCACCGGATCCTGGGAGGAAGGAGTCCGTGGATATCGACAATAATCGCTGCGAGCGGAAGTTTCTCGCGGGTAGCGGGGAACGGCCGGTTACATGGGCCATATTTCATCTTGCGAGACAAAGCGACGACGAGCGCGTCTTCCAGTGTTCATTTGGCCGAACGGCCACGCGTTGGCTATATCGCGCGCAAGCGGTCACGGGCGCGCCGTGTTTACATCGAACGGCTCGTTCCGAGAATTGTCTCGGTTACATCGGCTATCTGGCATTCTAGCGTTATTCTATCTGGCGTCTATTTCTTTGTTTTATATCGCGTCCAGCGTACCGGTGAATCGGCTACATTAAGGATAGAGTGGATCTGGCAATCGCAACGATTTTTGTGTTTTTCTATTGCTTATCGATTTTGGGTAGTTTTTCCCGTTAATTATTCGTCGTAAAATCTCTCTTATTTCCTGTTTCCGTTTAACTTTAATTTTCCGAACTTAGTTATTTTCCGGTGATTTCTCCTCTGGCTACATCTCATTTTCGGCAATAATTAATAATACCTCTGATTTCATCTAAGCTTTATACTGAGCAGTAATTTCGGTATTTCGGTCTCGGCTACATTTACTTCTTTGCAATAGTTATTTTACCTTGGCTACTTTTAGTCCTTGACAATAGTTTAGTTTATCATCTGGCTACATCCAACCTTTCGCAATAATTTCGCCCCGGCTACATTCCCTAATCAACTTCAGTTCTTTCACGTACCTCGCTAGGCTAAATTACCGATTTCGACTGCGCTCCAATTGATAATGATTATGTTAGCTACGAATTTTGTTCACTGAGGTTTTGCCGTCAAACGACGAATAAAATTAATTAGATGATTGTTATTGCGTTGGTCATTCGCGCATCCACCCCCCTCTGCCATTTTCTCCCAGGTGGGCTGAGCTAGTCGGAGTCTCACCGGCCTCGCCTTTTCCCCGTTTTTCCCTACCCCTTCCCGTAATTCACCGCGAACCTAAATAAATGCTGCTTTTGAGTGGTGGTACCTTGGTACCTGGCGCCCACTCGCGTGTGGAGAAGCGGTCTCCATCCTGCCCTGCGGGAAGGGCCATGCTCGGTCCGTACCTTGGATCGCGTAATCTCGTCGTGGGTTCGAGCCCCGATATTCGTTACCGAGCAAGGAAAATCGGGTAGTTGGGAAGTTGGGGCCGAAGTGTGCGAGAGCCTGAAAATTCTCGTTACAGTCTGTTGCTGAATTACTGACCGACACGCACAACGTACCGCAAATCACTTACATTTTATCCATAGTCAACCATGCCATAAATCATCTAACAACTGGAAACATCGTGATAAAAAAGAGACAGATTTCAGCACTGCACTCATTGTGTCCACTTTAAAGAGTTTCGACGATATGACAATTCTGTTACGTCTAGATCGGCGAATAGTCAGTTCGCTCAGTAAGAACCATAAAAGAATAGTCTATCTTTCGGGTCAAAGTGTTAGCCCTTTACCCATGGACGGAGCCTTCGCCGTACTGCCGTGGATTAGTGAAAGAAAACGGGCAGATGTAGTCAGTCTCTATGAGAACAACAGGCGAACACAGGCTGCATGCAGAAATAAATGTTACAAGTCGGAGTTTTCAGTTTTCAAATGATACTCACAAAATATATTCAAGAGAATTAACTCGATAGTACAAACAGTTTTACAAGTTCGAGTTGACTTGCGCGTTCCAACTTAAATTGTTAGATTCTGCCTCGCAGGGCTTGAGTTTCGTCGTAGCAGAGTGTTGCTTGCTCTGTGCAGAGATTCGTTGCTGAAGGTTCGGTGACGGTGATGAAACTGATTTGGTCGAAATTTCGTCGCCGTTATATACTAGTTTTGTCCCTATGCTCCTAATGCTAAAAGATTTTAAAATGTTTTTACTGCGAAGATGAAGATCATACGTCAATACATGCGGATTAGAAATATTGGAGTTATGTAGGTTGACAATAAATGCGTCAATAAATGCGGATTAGAAATATTGGAGTTATGTAGGTTGAGGGAGAAAGCAGCAGGATTAGGGATTTTATTGCTTTTCCAAATCCTAAGATTTACGAGCGCGAGAGAAATGGAGCAATTAGAAAATGTCAGGGAGATTTTGTGGGCAAAGTGATCGATGGAAATCAGGTGTATATGGGTTAGTTGGGAATGTCAGAGCGATGGTTTTAGATAAGAGAATATTGACAAGTGAGCATTAGAATATGTGAGCCGGAGTTTGGAGTAATAGGATTGATGAGTTTTACGATAGGGAATCAGTTAATGAGTCGGGCGAAGAAAGATTTATTGGGAGAAGTTCATCGAATGCGCGGTAGCGGCACGCGCTTACGTCTGGCCAAGTCCAGTGGTTGGAAGTTTTAGTGATCGCGTTTAAATATATTCTTGTTTGAAGAGTGCAGTTCTGGTGGAATGGGTACTTAACTTGTAACAATACCGCAATATTTACAACAAATGAGCAATTATTTATTAAACACTGACAAAATACTGCCCGATATCACTATTGTACACATCTGTGCATCAAATATGTTGAAAACCGTCTTACGTAAATGTCAAGAGATATTCAACGATAATAAACATCGCAAGATAGCAGGTCTAGTTATGATAAAGTTAATTCACGCTACAACGAAGGATGCTGCATCAGAAGCCTGTAAAATGCTGATTATTGTCTTTGGATTACCGCGTCAAATCCTGAGTCAGAAAGCATATAGTGAAAAGCTACTAATGGGTCAAGGAAAAAAAGCTGACACGAGAGGAAACGCGTTGTTGGGGAAAAAAATAATAAAATCTGAAGCAGATCGTAGAAAAGAAGATAACAATTTTTATGTGAAAGACGATGTCGAAAGCATTACTGCAAGCGAAGGTCAACGTAAAAGATCGCCATTTTACAAATTATTTAACAACATGTATCAGCTCACATAAAAAAAAAAACAATGCGACATTTCCGAAGTTGCAATAGAAAGCATGCCTAAAAATAGCTTTTACTCCTCACAGTTCGTAGAGTACATGTTGACGCAAATCCTCCCGTACTATCCCCTTTAGTCAGCTGTGATTTTATCACACCTGTAACGCACTCGCGACAGCAATGCTACGGTTAAAAACTGTTTCAAAATAATTAAAACACATGTGTACAAAAAAAAACAGCTAAGCGTCCCAGCTCTGCATTTTTTCAGACAAATGGAAAAATCCGTAGATGGCGGCCCTCGACAATGAACATATTTACTAGTAATGCAAAGACAAATTGAGCAGACAACGAAAGGAATTAAAAAAAGAAAAAAGTGCAAGATACTGAAAAAAAAAATTAAGAAAAGGTGTAGCGGAAAACGAAAGTTGGCAGGAGAAAAGTGCAAGGATCCACCGATCAAAAAGCGGAAAACAAATATGTTTTAAGGACGATGAATTCGTCCCGAATGGCGTAAACCAGGGTACCGGTGAAGATATGGATACCTATGAGCGAAAATGAGAGATGTGATACGGAATGCGAGGAAAATGCGTTAAAAATTATGGACGTTATAGATGGCGATCATAGTGCATCTCGAGAACGGTCATACGATTCCAACTGCAAACAAGTATGAAGTAACGTTACTCGCGTTCGCTAATGAATCTTATGAGCAATTAGAGTATTCGTCATTTCAAGACGATTTAGGAGCAAGGATTTTGAGCGAATACTTAATCTATCCCGAGCACTTCCCGAAGTACACCAAAGATTTTGGAGGTGTTAAATCAGACCCAGAATTATTTTCGAGATTGCTACCGGGACAATGGATCGATAGCGAAATAATCAACAGTTTTTTTTTAATCGCGCTCCAAGAAATTGCTGATAAATATAATCTAAATCTGCTCGCATTGGATTCATACTTTTTGGAAAAATTAATGACAGGACAAAAAGCTGAAAATTGAAATTTCCATATCGATTTCTCATAAAAGTCGAAAGCTGAAAGTTGGTAGTTGACAGTTGACAGTTGACAGTTGACAGTTGACAGTTGACAGTTGACAGTTGACAGTTGACAGTTGACAGTTGACAGTTGACAGTTGACAGTTGACAGTTGACAGTTGACAGTTGACAGTTGACAGTTGACAGTTGACAGTTGACAGTTGACAGTTGACAGTTGACAGTTGACAGTTGACAGTTGACAGTTGACAGTTGACAGTTGACAGTTGACAGTTGACAGTTGACAGTTGACAGTTGACAGTTGACAGTTGACAGTTGACAGTTGACAGTTGACAGTTGACAGTTGACAGTTGACAGTTGACAGTTGACAGTTGACAGTTGACAGTTGACAGTTGACAGTTGACAGTTGACAGTTGACAGTTGACAGTTGACAGTTGACAGTTGACAGTTGACAGTTGACAGTTGACAGTTGACAGTTGACAGTTGACAGTTGACAGTTGACAGTTGACAGTTGACAGTTGACAGTTGACAGTTGACAGTTGACAGTTGACAGTTGACAGTTGACAGTTGACAGTTGACAGTTGACAGTTGACAGTTGACAGTTGACAGTTGACAGTTGACAGTTGACAGTTGACAGTTGACAGTTGACAGTTGACAGTTGACAGTTGACAGTTGACAGTTGACAGTTGACAGTTGACAGTTGACAGTTGACAGTTGACAGTTGACAGTTGACAGTTGACAGTTGACAGTTGACAGTTGACAGTTGACAGTTGACAGTTGACAGTTGACAGTTGACAGTTGACAGTTGACAGTTGACAGTTGACAGTTGACAGTTGACAGTTGACAGTTGACAGTTGACAGTTGACAGTTGACAGTTGACAGTTGACAGTTGACAGTTGACAGTTGACAGTTGACAGTTGACAGTTGACAGTTGACAGTTGACAGTTGACAGTTGAAATTTTTTATTCGCTAAGCTTCTTCTATGAGGAAGCATTTACTATATTTATGGCTTCCTCATAGAGGAAGCTTAGCGAATAAAAACTCTCAACTCTCAACTCTCAACTCTCAACTCTCAACTCTCAACTCTCAACTCTCAACTCTCAACTCTCAACTCTCAACTCTCAACTCTCAACTCTCAACTCTCAACTCTCAACTCTCAACTCTCAACTCTCAACTCTCAACTCTCAACTCTCAACTCTCAACTCTCAACTCTCAACTCTCAACTCTCAACTCTCAACTCTCAACTCTCAACTCTCAACTCTCAACTCTCAACTCTCAACTCTCAACTCTCAACTCTCAACTCTCAACTCTCAACTCTCAACTCTCAACTCTCAACTCTCAACTCTCAACTCTCAACTCTCAACTCTCAACTCTCAACTCTCAACTCTCAACTCTCAACTCTCAACTCTCAACTCTCAACTCTCAACTCTCAACTCTCAACTCTCAACTCTCAACTCTCAACTCTCAACTCTCAACTCTCAACTCTCAACTCTCAACTCTCAACTCTCAACTCTCAACTCTCAACTCTCAACTCTCAACTCTCGGCTCTCAACTCTCGGCTCTCAACTCTCGGCTCTCGGCTCTCGGCTCTCGGCTCTCGGCTCTCGGCTCTCGGCTCTCGGCTCTCAGCTTTCAGCTTTCAACTTTTATGAGGAAGCGATATGAAAATTTCAATTTTCAGCTTTTATGAGGAAGCTATATGAAAATGTCAATTTTCAACTTTTTTTCAACATCAATATCGTATTTGACTTTTAGGCAAAACTGCTGGCCTATTCAGGTTTAGCCTGAAAAAAGACCCCAACCTTACGCTTTTGGTCAAAACGGATGTAGGATCTGTGCGCGGCGCGAAAAATACATACAATTAATTATGTGTTCCAAATTTTTTTCGATTTTTCAATTTTTACTTGAAAAGTTCAAATGACATCGCTTTGTCTAATGATTTTAACTCCGTCATATCTATCATCTTGTGTATTTCTTGCCTTAGAACATGATAGGTACCTAGGTTTGTCCACGATGCCATCAGGATGCAAAAAAAATCACTGTTTGAAAATACGCAAAATGACTAATTTTTGCAATATTGGCAATAAAAATAACAGATAAACTTTTTTCGTTAGTCGTCCTTCCGGGACTGTATTACATGTATTTTTTCACGCTGACCACGAATCTGATACTTATTTTAGTCATAAATTAATATTTAACGAAGAAAATTGCATTTAAACTAAAATACTCACTTTTCATAAAATCCAAAATAATAAAAAATTTCATAAAATTTAAACGGTTCTACCGATTATTTCGAAATTCAATACCGATCATCGGTTGATAATGTTTCCACTTATATATACATTTTTAGCCCGATATCTCAAAAATTGTAAGACTTAGAGCGCGCACAGACATTTTTGAAAAAATTAAAAACCGCGTGAAATCTGAACGGCTGAATAGATTTGGCTAAAAATTGGATCGAATAATGAGAATCGACCCCTCAATATGAGTGATAAATTTCACCTCGATATCTCAAGCCGTTTTCGAATTATGAACGTTAAATGATTTGCACACACATACATACATACATACATACATACACACATACATCCAGACATTTTTTCTAAACGTGTTTTCTGGATGTTTGGGAACATTCTGAACACGTTTACATCAAAACCTCGAAAACTAATTTTTTCACGAAAACAAAGCTTCCTCTATGAGGAAGCAAAATCAACGGGATCCGAAAATTGGGCAAAACGCGTAAGACCGTCACAATTCGACATCTGACTCTTGCCAGTTCTGTTACGCGCTTGGATACTTTTAATTATTACTTTTAGCCAACGAGTCATGTTGTACTTTGACTCATATCACGGTTTGCCCCCTGAAAATTTGCTCAATCGAGTATGCGCTTCATTCTTAGCTCCCGTAACGCTATGAATGCTAAATTTACTCTGCGACGGTTCGGCCGGCTCCCCCCTCGCGTTTTCAACGCCTCGAAACCACACGCGAGTACCCATGCGCCTGCAGCGCGCAAAGCGCAATTGGCGCGAAAGAGCCGCGCTGCTGTGAGGGCGCTACACTCGAGGCATTACGTCACAGGCGCAGCGAGTGAGTCTGATACGTACTGCGAATTTTTCCGATATATTTCGGGGACATTTTAGTAATTTAAAAGAATTAAGTGAGGCAATTTTGGAAAGTATTATTTTCCTGCAAAATAAACAATGGGAGAAAAAAAGTGATTTAAATCATGAAAACCGAAAGCTTGATGAATAAGTAATAAACCAATGGATACACTACCCAATGACGATAATAATTAGGCTTCCGGGAGTTAGGAAACGACTGTACATCGAACATCAACCGTATGAGAGTCGATAACCTAATGCGTAAGAATGCAGATAAGTATAGCGGCAGAACGCTCCTCACAGTTGTCGAACATAGGGCCTGCTTGTACGACACGTGTCACGACACGATGGGCATGATGCTCATAACGGCCGGCGGGCGTAATGAGTGCATCACCTCCTGGACAGTGAGTATCGATGAATGATAGATCATCGTTATAGTCCAGGAAGATCATTGTTGAAATAATTAATGAAATATGGAGTGATAAATTAGACTGGCGGAATTTTGCGAAAATTATTAACAATCAATTCGAGACATAAAATAAAGTCAAGCATGGCAAATAAATGTTAAGTCATATCGTCATGACGACATTAAAATTTAAAAAAATGTAAAAGGGAATAAATATAAGGAAATAATATAAATAAACAACAATCAAATAGAGATAATGGGCAAAAATACAAAAAAAAATAATAGAAAATAGAGAAGAGATGTAAAACCGTTGATACAAACATTCAGGGAAATAATCAGATAAATATTAATGTCAACTATTGTTAACTTCGCAACGAAAGCTCGTACAGCTTTCGTTCAAATTTGTTTGCAATGCCGATTCGGAATTGGAAGGTAGAGATTAACCCCTTTAGCGGCATTGGCGCCATATGGCGTCAAATTCTTTAAGTGCCCGAAGCGGCATTGACGTCATATGGCGTCATAATTAATTAATAAAAATTAATTAATTCGTCGGTAACTCGCGCTTAAAAAATATCTTCCTGAATAATTTTATTTGCGCTGACAGAACACCAAAAAAATTATAAATAAATAAATAATATAAGGAAATCGACGGCAGCAGTTACCCAAGCCAGGTATCCTAGATAACGACAACTGTTATCCCCGTCTCCCGGGAAGGTTGCCGATGCTGGCGTTCGGAAGGAGCCTTAGTTGGGAGCGAAGTGCCCAGCTGCGAGTGATTTTCGGTGCTTTTGGGTGGCCTTTTATACTCGATCGGCCGTCTTGCATACGGCCCGACTCGGTACTCCTTACTCGCCTCTGACGTCAATGTGACGTAGAAGTGTGTCTTCTTCCTCGTCGCCGAATATCACGCGCGGCTGACGCAACTTTTGCGTCGCTGGCGCGAGATCGATGGTGCGCGGTAAATCCTCGGGATAAGGTAGGCCCTTCCGTTACCGTTGCTCGCGAAGCGAGGACCCGTCTCGCCCGCGCTTTATCTTATCGGCGAATTCCTGGTGTCCCACGTCGATCTCCATTATTCTCGGAGCTTGGGTTACGATGATCCGAGAGAATGGGGGGGGGGGGGGGGGGGTGCGCGGATCGAGCTTTCTATGACCGTCTCCCTATATATAGTATGAAACAATAAACATTTCCTTAAATCGGGAAACTGTTGTGGTCATGCGTGTACCCGCTACATAAAGTTTCGACGGCGCTCACTAAGGTTCAACGTTGAGAATTTTTTTCGTCAATAACAAAAGACCGTCACGAGGATTATTTGTACGTCATTAGAGTCATGGTAGGCTGCAGAATATTCATACATATATTGTAATGGAACAGGACTATTGCCGAGACGCGCGAGACACGAGTCTCGAGGCGAGCGACGGGCAGCGGGCACCGCCCACCCGAATATCGACTGACAAGGAAACATTCCCAAGTGTCCGACCCCGATTTCGATAATTTTGATATATGTTGTAGAACTCGGAAATTTAAGGGACACGTATTTTTTTTATCATCCCTCGTTGATATATAAGGGGTGAAACAGCCCCTCAAACTTTGGCAGAAAAACAATAATTTTTTTTTTTTCTTAGAAGCACCTGACGATTATCAATGAAATTTGGTATACATATATCTCGAGCCAACAGGACTCAGAAATGGTAGTGTGCATCACGGACGCACCCCTTTAAGGGGGTAAACTACCCCTATCTAAATGTTTTTTTCTTTTTTTTTCGGCGAAAAATAATCGAACTGGAATACAAATAGCATCGTTTTGAAGCTAAAATGATATTACAGTTTACGTGTTTTTGGTTTTTTCTGAAAAACCACTGTTTGATCAGGTATATATATTTCAAGGCTTTCAATATTTCCCATAGAAGCACCCGACGGATTTCAATAAAATTTGGCAAGCATATATTTCAGAGCAACAGAATTGAAAAATGATACCGTCCGACACCCGCCCACCCCTTTGTGGGGGTGAACCACCCTGATCATTTATTTTTTTTCAGGATAAAAGAACCGAAAAAAATATAAATCGTATACAGCGGATGCTTGCATAAAAAAAACTCCCGTTTTCGCTTGGAGGGCAGTCAGAAATTCAATGAGAGTTTACAGGATTTTATTTTCATATCAAGAACCATAATTTAGCACACGGCATATATTCGAAATATAGGTAATATGTGGATTTGATAATATAACATGAAACTACAGATGAAACTATTTGTATCGCAATTTTATTCATTTCATTAGAAACGAATAAAATTACAATAAAATAAAAAAAATATATTAAAATAAATGCATTAGCATTTATTTTTATTCAGTTCACACATGTAAAGCTTATTTTACCGAATCTGCCTCACGGTAGATTCTACGATGCGGTAATCGTTTCATTATGAGTCTACTCATATTTCTGGAAAAATAAAGATAAGATTAGTTCTTCGACTTCATAAAATCAAAATAACCGATCACATATTTTTTTCATGCGTATTTTCGTGACGCCAAAAATATAAATAGATCTCAAAGTTTCCGGAAAACTTCGGGCGGCAGGCCTGTAAACAATTTGGAACGAAAATAGACAAATGTTATCCCAAGTAGTCGTGCGGCTCTTTATAAAGTCTGAGCGTGCATTACTCCTCATCATTCGGTGTTGAAAATTTCGCGTTCGGAGCCTGCCGTATTATCAGTGCGTTACGATATTTTAAACATGTTTGTGAATCCAATGAACGTGCTTAATTTATTACTTGCAACATTTCAAACAATGTATCTATCAACGACTGAAGTCAATCGGCAAGAAATCATTCTGAAAGAATCGATTCAAAAGATTCTTGTGGACAGTATATGGGACTTCAACACTTTAGAAGTATCTGAAGAATCTACATTGGGTTTCGTAGACGACTTTCCCGGAACAGACGCAGAATACGTCGAAGACGCCGAAGATTGGAGTGAGGAAGGAGTGGCTGGACCTTCTTCATCTGTGTGCCCTAGTCCTGTAAACGATGAAATCCCATTTGATTACAAAAAAAGGGCAGTAGAGTACTGGCGGAGTGGAAAAAAAAGCTATCTCAAGTTCTCTACTGTACAAAAGTCATTTGCCAGACTTACTAATCCTCGTCAATTAACGAGATGGGCAAAGCAAGTGGACGAAGGAGGAACGCGGAAAGTAAAATTGATGATTATCGCCGAATTTACATTAAACAAATTACGAAACGCTATAGAAGCTGGATTAATAGTCCATGACTCGGACATCAAAAAATGGGCTCTGGAAGCATGGGGAGAGCAGGGGAGTGGCGATAGGCCTTTCGTGGCCTCTTCAAAATGGATATACAATTTCAAAAAAGCCCATCGGATCGTTTCAAGAAAAATCACAAAGTTTGTCTCAAGAAAGACGATAGAAGACAGTGCTAATTTGAAAAAATCAGCTGATGAGTTTGTTGCTTCTGTCAAGCCTTTTATAGCAGAATACGGGCCTGAAAACGTATATAATTCTGATCAAAGTGGATTCCAGCTTGAAATACTTTCAGGACGTACGTTGACGTATGCAGGAACGGAAAAAGTCGAGTGTTCTGCTCAATCCATATCATCTACAACTCATAGTTATACTATTCAGCCAATTGTCTCCTGTGATGGGCGACTACTATCTCCTCTATTGATAGTATTAAAAGAAGCAGGCGGTCGCTTTGGTCCTCTAGTAGAAAAAACATTAATCCGTCCCCCGAATGTATACCTCCTCCCTTCGTCATCTGGCAAAATGACAAAAGGTAATGATGTACTGCAATGATAATTTTCTTTTTATTACTGCAATGTGCATGAATATTACTGGTAGCAATGTTTTGCAATTACAGACCACTTCAAAACATGGCTAAAAGAGGTGTTCTTTCCTAACGTTGGACGAAGAAGCCTACTTTTACTGGACTCCTGGAGCGGTCACTGCAGCAATATTATCGCAGAAACGAAGCCTGTAGATAAAGATGTTGTGTTGATGACTATACCAAAAGGAACTACCGGAAGAATTCAACCTTTAGACGTTTATGGTTTTAGGGTGTGGAAAAACTTTGTGAAGCGTTTCTCTGACAATGCGATCCTACACAATTACGATGTTAATCTTCATTTACGGAACAATATTATAAAACTACAATCACTTGTACATAATCAACTATCTTCGCCTAGGTATCGATCCCTTTTTCAATATGCTTGGTATAAAAGTGGCTATGTAGACGACAGATTAGAAAGTTTTCCAAATCCTGTCGAATTTGCTTTCGAAAAATCTTCCGTTATGAAATGTGCTGTTTGCGGTGCACTACCTATAATACGATGCTCATGGTGTAAGAAAGCATTCTGCTTCAAACACTTTTTCCACGATCATCACTACTGTCATGAATATGAGCCATAATTTTTTGTTACAAATATTTTTGGTTAACATTATTTTTATCATATAGAATTTTCTGAAATTTTCAGTCCCAAGATTTTTTTGCTTTCCAGAATTAATATTCTTGGAGTATTCCCATATATCCCATATTCCATACATGTATTGGAACGAATAAATTTGGAATGAAAATAGTATCATCTGTAGAAATGTTATATTATCAAATTCACATATTACCTATGTTTCGAATATATATCCCGTGTGCTAAATTATGGTTTTTGATAGTAGAATAAAATAGTAGAATTAGGAATTCGCCCTCCAAGCGAAAACGGGAGTTTTTTTTATGCAAGCATCGGCTGTATACGATTTATATTTTTTTCGGTTCTTTTATCCTGAAAAAAAAATTATCAGGGTGGTTTACCCCCACAAAGGGGTGGGCGCGTGTCGGACGGTATCATTTTTTAATTCTGTTGCTCTGAAATATATGCTTGCCAAATTTTATTGAAATCCGTCGGGTGCTTCTATGGGAAATATTGAAAGCTTTGAAATATATATTGTAATAACGATCCTCTCCACACTTTCCTTTTTTCTTCTCACGCTACCCTCGCACGGCTGCAGCGGCCGTCGATATCTCTCCAGCCGCCGCCGCCGCTTGTCGCATCGCCGTGCGTCCCGACCTTTCTCAGAAGGACCCGAACGCCTACACCTTATCTACCCCTAAAGTACACAATCCTAGGCTCGACTATCGCGTCCCTTTTTCTCACCACCGACCACCTTCCCGGAATCCGAAACATTTGCCTTTTCCAGTATTTTCCGACTCCCAAATTCCATCCCTACTATCTGAACTTTCCCACGGAATAGCTCTATAAGTACGACTCTCCACCTAGGCTAGTCAGTCAGTAAGTCACCGAAGCTCCGCGCGACACTGTTACGCTGCCGGATCTGTACTAGAGAATAAAACGTCTTTAACAGTTCGACCAAGTGTTTACCGAGTCTTTCCCGTCCTACAACCGCGTTCTGTGGCAGAGTAGACTACCACTCGCCTTAAAAAGACATTAAATATTCCTTGCGACATCACAACTGGTGCTAAGTGTGGGGTCGTCTACTCAACATTGCTGGGAACCTAGGACCGATCGACAACACGAAGAAGCTGAAAGAGACGAAAAGATCCAACGCTGGAACCACGAAAGGAATCGGTGAGTAACAGTTCATTTACTCAGTACCGCGAACCCTCAAATATCGCGACCGATTCAGAGTCTGACTCCGTGGTTACGAACGAAATGTCATTCTCAAACGTGAACGACGCACTCAAGAACGCCATGAGCAAAGTGCTGGACCGTACAAATATATCGGAACAACAACAACAACAACAACACTCACGCGAACATTCGAGAGCCGCGAGTGAAGCGTCCGCCGGCAGCTTTGAATCTTTAACACCGAAAGAAGCAATCGAGCTAATTAAAGAATTTGACGGGAAGTCCATCGGAGTAGAATCGTTCATTGCTTCGATTGAAGACGTAAGACCTGAAGTATCGCGGCCGGACTATCTTAGAAGATTAATAATCGCGAAAAGAATCACGGGTGATGCCGCTCGGGAGCTCCAAGAGTACGAGATAGACACCTTCGACAAACTATACGAGGGTCTCCGTTTACTTTTCGGTAATTTACAGCCTGTCGGTGTATGGCGGGACAAGCGCGCGCGAATGTTCCAAGGCAAATCCGAATCAGTTTCGAAATTCACTAATCGGTTTCTAGAAGTTCAAAACCAAGTTTTGGCCGTGCTCTCTAATTCTACCGTGGACGAAATCAAAAGACGCTTCATCATCGAGTATGAACGCGAACAAGGACTCGAACAATATCTGCTGGGACTCCGCAAGGAGATCTCTACGGAAGTTCGATCGCAGAGGCCCACAAATATACGAGCCGCCATTTCCAGTGCACAAGCCGCGGAGGCTTACGATTACACTCGGGAAATGATGACCAGAAATCTTAACCTCGGCGAACGCAATGTCGGCTCACACCACCGCTCATCGCACCCTTCCAGCAAGCCACCGGCTACGTCATCAAACCAACGGTCACAGGTAGTCTGCGCCTATTGTCGCAGGGTAGGTCACCTCGAAGCAGACTGTCGAACAAAGAGATACGACGCTCAAAAGAAAGCGACCGCTTCAGGACAGTCGTCGGGTTTTCAGGACCGCCGATTTCCACCTCGTCCCCCAGCCCGCGTGAATTATATACCCGAAGAGGCGGACGAAACGGAAGAACAGGATCCATCCCTCAAGTTAACACAATTGGATCTACCAAGCGAGTCGTCAAACTCCCAATGCAGCACGTCCGAGGACCAGGAAGATTTTTATTAGACACGGGATCGGCCATTAATCTAATTAAGAGAGGCGTACTGAAGGGATCATCTCTCGTGGACAAAAACGTGAACACGGAATTTCGAATGGGTAACGACGTACATAGATCTTTGTTCGTCACTCAACAGGAGTATGAAAAAAGAAAACACATCTTTCACGTTGTCCCGGACGATTTCCCTCTCGAAGAAGATGGACTCATTGGCATACCCTTTATGACGAAATACCAGACACACATTGGTATTGGCCCACAAAACTTTCTGGAGTTTAACGGCAAGCGATTGGAATTCGAACCACTTGAGCTAACGGTGCCAGCAAGATCTATTTACTGGATCACGACACACACGAACATCGCTAATGGACCAGCTGTGACAACCGAGGACAACTCCGATTTCATTGTGCCTTGCATCTACGAGGCTAAAGACTATGAAGCCCGAGTCCCAATAATAAACGACTCGGAAGAACCCATCAGGGTTACGGTAGATCTGCTGCGTGGGACCCCGTTAGAGGAACTTGCCCTTTCACCTCGGGAGGAGCGCCAAGACGCACCGAAGGGCGCAGCAGGGATCTACCACATCACCCAACAGAATTCGGCGGAACGAATCCGCGCCTTAAAAGAAAATGTACGTCTGGAGCACGTACCTCCAGAGCTGGCGGAACAGGTATGGGATATCGTCTCATCCTACCCCGATGTGTTTGCACTACCTGGCGACCCTCTGCCAGGTACAAAGGCGGTTAAGCACCGCATTATTACGAGCGATGACGTTCCGATAAACGTCAAACAATACAGATATCCTCCGGCGCACAAAGAGGAAATCGATCGGCAAGTCAACGAGATGCTGCAAAACAAACTCATCGAAGCAAGCGACTCTCCGTATAACTCACCCCTCTGGGTCGTACCAAAGAAATCTGATGCATCCGGAAAAAAGAAATGGCGAATAGTCATTGATTTCAGGAAGTTGAATGAAAAAACCGCTCACGACGCGTATCCTCTGCCGTGCATCGACGAGATCCTGGACCAACTGGGACGGGCAAAATATTTTTCAGCATTCGATCTTGCGTCGGGCTTCCACCAGATCCCGATGGATGAGCGAGACAAACAGAAGACAGCATTTTCGACACCTTCCGGGCATTATCATTACAACAGGATGCCTTTTGGATTAAAAAATGCGCCACCAACGTTCCAACGCATGATGAACAATGCTCTACGTGGACTCATCGGAAATGCCTGCTTTGTCTATCTCGACGACATTATTATCTACGGCAACACATTAGAAGAGCACAATAAAAAACTAATAGATGTGCTGAATCGTTTACGTGAGTCGGATCTCAAGTTACAACCCGACAAGTGCGAATTTCTTCGCCCGGAGTTAGAATTCCTGGGTCACGTGATATCCGAAGAAGGAGTGAAGCCTAATCCGAAGAAAGTGGAAGCAGTACACAACTTCCCGGCACCACGTGATCCCAAACAAATAAAGCAGTTCCTTGGCCTCGCGGGTTACTACCGCAAATTCATAAAGGACTTTAGTAAAATAGCCAAACCGCTTACGGAACTTTTAAAAAAGGATGTCGCCTGGGCTTGGACCGACAAGCAGCAGCAGTCGTTCAATTTATTGCGGACAGCTCTCACGACAGCGCCAGTCCTGCAATACCCCGACTTCAACCAGCCTTTCGTCTTGACCACCGATGCAAGCAACTACGCAGTGGGTGCCGTATTATCGCAAGGGCCGATCGGAAAGGATCGCCCTGTCGCTTACGCCTCTCGTACCCTCAACAAAGCCGAGCAACGGTACTCGACTACCGAGCGAGAAATGCTCGCAATAACATGGGCTACAAAACACTTCAGGCAATATCTGTACGGGAAGAGCTTCAAAATTGTCACCGACCACAAGCCTCTAATTTGGATTTTAAAGGCTACTGACCCTCCGACTAATAGCCGGCTAATGAGGCTCAGGATGAAAGTGGAGGAGTACGAATACGAGTGCCTGTATAAAACGGGTTCATTGAACACTAATGCAGACGCTCTCTCTCGGATTCACGCCGTCACCACGAGGAGTCAAAATCGAACAATGGTAACAAACTCAGTTACCCCAGCAACTGAACACTCTGATGACAATACACTAGCGGAAAAAGAAACGAACGATCTTGAAGAAGCGGATCCACCACTTTACCTGGAATTCGAACTCATGCAACAAAGTCCATGCGTTCCGGAAATAAGTGAACGGACTCCTCCAGGTAACGTCGCGTCTTTAAAAATCACCGATACGCCAACAGAAGAAGAAAACGCGCTGCACATCGATTTCTCCGAGGAAGAAATCGATTGGTTTAATCGACTAGCCAGTGCCTTAGTCGAAAGAAGCGAGCCAATCAAAATCTTCGTAGGCTGCAAATATTTGACAATTCACCCGGCGGCAAAGATACGGGTGAAACAAATGATCAACTTTATCTGGTCGAAGAAAAAGATTCGACCCGCATTATATCTCTACGACTCAGAACTCCACGAGCCAGGTACAGAAGACGAGAGAACGGAAATAATCAGGCAACACCACGGGACGAAAGCAACAGGACACTTCGGAGTAGCCAAAACCCTCGATCGCACAAAGGCCGTCGCTACCTGGCCAAACATGCAGCGAGACATCGAGGATTACATTCGGAAGTGCGATACCTGCCAGAGGGTGAAGCTAGTCCGTATTCGACCGCGAGCGGAAGCCGTCATCACAGATACACCGGAAAGGCCGAACGATAAAATAGCTTTGGACTTGGTCGGGCCTATACCTGAGTCGAGTGAGGGCTTTAAATACATCATGTCGATACAGGATCAACTCACCAAATATATCACCCTCATTCCTCTCAAAACAATGGACGCGCAAGCTACCGTAGATGCTTTGGTCAGGCACTTTATCTACATTCATGGCGCACCGAGGATTATTCTCACCGATGGGGGCCGAAACTTCATAAGTCAAACCTTTAAACATCTGGAGAAACTGTTTAAAGTTAGCCATATGACTACCACAGCATTCCACCCGCAAAGTAACGGGAGCCTCGAGAGGGCCCACGGACCAATCAAGGAACAAATCAAGGCTCTCATCCGGGATGATCGCGAAGATTGGGATAAGAAACTGGAGTTTGTATCGATGGCATACAATACTGCGAAGCACGAAGGGACTGGTCTTACACCCTTCGAAATGCAGTTCGGGCGTAAACCAAACATTCCGAACAATTTACCGGCCCACCGGACGAACGTAACCATCGACCAATACTTCGAGGGACTCCGAGCTGATCACGAACGTTTTTTGAAGCAAGGACGCGAACGACTTCTTAAGGCAAAAGAACAATACAAGATAAACCAGGACTCCCGCATTATCCGGCTCACGCCGATCTTTAAGGAAGGAGACGAAGTCCTCGTTGACCAAGAGCGAGATAGATCTCCTCTCGCGGAGCACTGGGAGGGCCCAGCAACAGTCCTTAAGCAAACGTCCGACGTAGACTACGAGATACTACTTAGAAATAGGAAAAAACTAATACACGTAAACAAACTTAAACCTTATCTTCGAAACTAATTATTTGTATGTTTAGATCGCCATGTTGGTCCTCGTTATCATTCTCACCCTATCCAGCTGCCTAGCCGAGGATAAGGTTAGGGTCGAGCCAGTATCCGGTCCTATCTACCTGGAGCACTTGGGAGACGTTGTAATGTTCCACAAAGCCTGGACCATCGTAAACTACGTCGACCTCACCGAGATAAATCTCCATCGAGACGCATTATTCAGCATCGGCCAGACCTTATCACTTATATGTAACAACACGCAACCCGGGAAGAATTGTTTAGAGTCAACTACAATAGAAACTGTGCGACAAAGGATGCATAGAATGGAAGACCGTAGGGTTCGACTAATGAAAATAATTAATTATGCACCGCGACTTAAAAGAGGAGTTTTTAACTTTATTGGCGACATCAGTAAAATCTTATTCGGAACGTTAGGTAACTCAGATGCCGAATATTACAATAACGAGATCGATAAAATCCACAATGATAACGTAAGACTAAGCACCCTTGTCAGTAACCAGACCACAATAGTAAAAGCAGTGATCTCCACCTTTTCGGACGCTCTACAAGGTTTGACAAACGACGCCAAGCATATGTATGAAGCTATTTATAACATTGGCTATAGGACTAACAATAATACGCGCGACATTATTATCGGCGCACGAGTAGCACTTCTAGAGACTCTTATTGATGAATACAGCGAAAACCTCAATAACGTACTAAACGCAGTTAATGATGGCAAACAAGGAATTGTTCACCCACAAATCCTAAGTCCAACGGACTTGATCAAAGCTCTTCTCACCATCCGTGAAAAAACTATCTCCAGTGACACACCACCCGTGCCTTTAGAAGAATCGGCTTTCGCTGCTATAATTGAAATAAGTGACATCAGTGTCATGATTTCAAACAACCGCTTTGCGTACGTCATTAAGGTCCCTGTAGTAGAAAATAGTGTGCTACGCGCGTACAGGCTGATCCCGGTACCGCAACGGAAATCTGCAGGTGCTACGTTTTATTATCTCAACCCGCCTGACTCCATAGTTATAATCAACGACATGAAAACGCTATTCACTCCTAGTACCGAACACGATCTGTCTCTATGTAAAAAGTTAAGCTCAAAATTCCTTTGCAAACGTCAAAATCCAGATTACGTGATGAACAATCCCCATAGTTGTGAAGCCGTCATACTACAAAGACCGTCTGATATCTCTGATTTACAATGTCAAGTCTTATTCATAAACCTAGCAAAATCCATGTGGATCCAATTGAAAAGCGGAAACTCTTGGATCGTAACTTCACCTGTAGAGGAAACCCTCCATATCATTTGCGATAATAACAAGAGTCACCAAAGTACATTACACGGAACGAATAAAGTGACCATCGCAGGGGACTGTCTCGGGCAAACTGACCACATCGTTATTAGACCCAGGTTCGAGGAAAAATTGGTACAAACGACTGACTTGATAATAAACAAGACGTTAAAAACTCCCACTCTGGACGAAATTCTCATTAACAACTCAATAGCGCTCGAAGACTTGCATTTGACAACCCTCGGAAGACCTACACATATAGACGTAGCACAACTGAAATCTCTGGGGCAAACATTGACAGAAATCTCAGACGAGGCTCAAACAATCGGACAACACCGACGAAACAAGACGATATTTCAGACAGCTTACGACGGTATACAGTACTTTGGCTATTCTTGCATCGCTATCGTATTTTTGTTAATTGCTGTGAAATGCGGGTTATGCGGGTGTCTGATGGATGTGTTTGGAAGAATGTTACGCTGTACTTTTTCACCCTGTATTAATGTTTACAATAATTGTTTCCATACCAATAACGCCGACCGATCCGATTATCATGTGGAATATCTACCTGAGCAACTTGTAACCTTAACCGATGGGAGACAACCTCACGCCGCAAGAATTGTACAACATATTGGTAGGCGACGCTACAGCCACCCTAAGGCCTAGAAAATTCCTTTTTCCACCTGTAGGAATTTTCTAAAATATGGGGGGAGGTGTAATAACGATCCTCTCCACACTTTCCTTTTTTCTTCTCACGCTACCCTCGCACGGCTGCAGCGGCCGTCGATATCTCTCCAGCCGCCGCCGCCGCTTGTCGCATCGCCGTGCGTCCCGACCTTTCTCAGAAGGACCCGAACGCCTACACCTTATCTACCCCTAAAGTACACAATCCTAGGCTCGACTATCGCGTCCCTTTTTCTCACCACCGACCACCTTCCCGGAATCCGAAACATTTGCCTTTTCCAGTATTTTCCGACTCCCAAATTCCATCCCTACTATCTGAACTTTCCCACGGAATAGCTCTATAAGTACGACTCTCCACCTAGGCTAGTCAGTCAGTAAGTCACCGAAGCTCCGCGCGACACTGTTACGCTGCCGGATCTGTACTAGAGAATAAAACGTCTTTAACAGTTCGACCAAGTGTTTACCGAGTCTTTCCCGTCCTACAACCGCGTTCTGTGGCAGAGTAGACTACCACTCGCCTTAAAAAGACATTAAATATTCCTTGCGACATCACAATATATCTGGTCAAACAGTGGTTTTTGGGAAAAAACCAAAAACACGTAAACTGTAATATCATTTTAGTTTCAAAACGATGCTATTTGTATTCCAGTTCGATTATTTTTCGCCGAAAAAAAAGAAATAAAGATTTAGATAGGGGTAGTTTACCCCCTTAAAGGGGTGCGTCCGTGATACACACTACCATTTCTGAGTCCTGTTGGCTCGAGATATATGTATACCAAATTTCATTGATAATCGTCAGGTGCTTCTAAGAAAAAAAAAATTATTGTTTTTCTGCCAAAGTTTGAGGGGCTGTTTCACCCCTTATATATCAACGAGGGATGATAAAAAAAATACGTGTCCCTTAAATTTCCGAGTTCTACAACATATATCAAAATTATCGAAATCGGGGTCGGACACTTGGGAATGTTTCCTTGTGAGTATCACCGCGCGAATTAATGACAGATTGCCGTTGCAATCTGCTCAAATTTTAAAACATAAGAGCAAATGACCGTTGCTCGTACATCACATATCAACCGAGTAGTGACGTATAGCATGGGACTCGGCGATAGTATATAAGTGCGCGCGGCCAGAACAACGGTCTCATTCTGCGAAATATCTTATCCGCTACCCACCTTCACTCCTTGCCGGAGCAAACCCCAGACTTCGCTGGCATTTGCAACGGCTCCTTGAGAAAGTATCACCTACCTGAAAATTGTCTACCATCGTCTATAATTCGAGATAGCATAACTCGCGACTATAGAAACCGGGAGTAGGCAGTTCGGGATTCGGGAAAAGCTCATTCCCAGCGATCAGTCTGGCGCCAGCTGCACAATATCGGGGTAGCCTAACTCGACTATTTAACGGCTTGCGCTATTCAAATCGTGTATCTTGAGCTAGCCCAGCTCGACGAATAGAGAATATCATACGTTAAAGAAGCGGCAAGAGGAATAGAATTGTTCGATTCACGGATCGATCCATAGTTTCCAACGAATAAAATCCGAATGCGGAAATCGCTGGTCGACGTTTCGCCCCCCGTGACAGGGAACTAGCGTTCCGGCAAAAATATTAGCTTCGTTCCCGGGCACTTCTACCGCTAACGAGCACTGATAGTTTTGCCGTGTCTACTATAGATTTGTAATAGAAGTAATCCACCGTAATAGAATCATAAAATCAACATCTCAGGTTAAGACAGAATCCTTGCTTCCTTCCCACCCGGAAACTAATGATGAAAACATCCCAGTCTCCGGACAGTGTGGAGGGAATTATCTGAAGTTCCTTCCTATAACCATACAACGTTCTCTGCCACTCATAAAGTCAGACAGCCCTAAGCACGATCTCGGAGTGCAATTCACCTTTCCGCTCCTTAACGGGATAAGATTTACCACGGAAAAGGCGAATAAAATTACAATATACAAACTGCTGTGGATTTGCATGCACATACGCAATATAAGTTCTCGATCGCACTGATTGAAAACCAAAATTGTGAATTTTTCTATTCAAGTCAACGAGCTAAATCATAAATAGATAGATACTTAAATAATAAATATTCAGATTCGTTACAGCTTACAGAAAATTCATGAACGTTACAGGCATCTATGGCTGTTTCTGTACAATTCGACATATAAATATGGCACTTATATAGGGTTAACTCTTCATACTGGGAAATGTACGTGAGTATTCTGTAGTCTCTTACGAATCGAACGGTCGGAGGTATATCTCGATGACGGCCGTTTATTAATGACAAAAGGCTGTCAACGGGATGAAACCTACGTCACTCGAGTCGTAAAAGCCAACAGAATATTCATGTAAATTTGCAAGTCGGCGACGTCGGTTCAGTACGCATGTCTTATCTAGTTTTCGTACCGCACATATTGAAAGTCACGATTCAACCATTTTTTATTAAATAAATAAAATTTGTTACCAGGGCAATGTAACTTGTAATAGACGAATATTAACTCGAACGACATTCTTATCAATTTACAAGGCTGGGAACCTGTGAATCAACTGTGGCGTAGATTCCCAACGCCCGCGAACCTAAATACTTTTCCCCCTTTATTTTATTTCGGGGCGCCAGGCGCGTCTATACGCGCCGGGAGAAAATCGGATGGATGCCCGGCTCGGTGCTGCCAAACTCGAGGGTACAGCGGGCTGGTTAGGGGCTTTCGGATATTTCCCGAAATTAAATAAAATTACATAAATCAATGATTTTCTTTATTAAACTCAAAAGAATGAACTCGGAAGACTCGACCAGGAAGGAAACCGGGCGAGCCCGGAGGAAAACCTTCCCACAAACTCAAATAACGTGACCGCCACACACGACGGCACACGCACCACGAACAATTAAAGAATTCACCATCTTTTCCTCGACAAACCGGGGCCTCACCCAACGCTTCACTCACACTCTCACACACACCGAGAATATCGCGGCGCAGGACGGTCCTCGGTACGGCCGGTTCGAGACGCTTAAACAACAATTATCCAAAACGCTAAACACCGACAACGACACCATAAACAACTGAACTTAGCGTACACGAATCGCCGGTTCAACGCCCGCGGTAAACGATAGAAAAAGGCAATCCCCGTGAGCAGGATCCCGAGGTGGCTTAAACGCGAATTTACTTTACAAGCGGAACACGGTACACTCTTGATTTCGGCGGGTATCGGAGAAGCCGACCCGTTATCTCTCACAGTGACCTCGAGGCCCACGCTCTCTCGGAAAGACCGATTCCGCGCACGACGACGTGCATTTAAGATTAATATTTTTTTGCAAAACGGCAATGACTCGATACACATTAAACAAATAAAAGTACGGTCCCTGGGACGGACAAGCTCACCCGTTCGGTACCGCGGTAGAAGATCCAGGCCTCGGAAAACGCTAGATGACGAATTCGTCCTCCCGTCTCGTTCCCCCTCGGTATATGGGAAAAGATGACAGACAGGCTCGTCCGTTCATCGTTACACCTCAACAAAGATTGCCCCGAGTAGCCGAACGCTCTTGCTCTCGTTGCCCTATCCCCACCCGGCCTAATCGCTCATGTTTCCGCAACCTCGGTAAATTTCGCTGATCGTCGCTGATTTTCGGCACCCGCGCGCGTAGCGTAACGCTGTTAACTGTAGTACCGGGTGCACAGGTCGTCGGCCTGGCGAAGATAACTTCGCACGTCGATTCTGTCCGACTGGATGAATGATTTTCCTCTTCGACGATCGCGATGACTCTTCCCGAGATGAATGCAACAGGGTGTCTTCTCCCGAGGCCCAGATGTACTCCTCGGGACCGGCTCGACGATCCGGGCGGATATTTTACCCAGATCGGACTTTTCCCGCGACTCGGACAGCCGGGTAGGGAATAATGTACGGACGACGACGACGAACTTCGGAACAGCTGCTCTCGGCGGCACGACTCGTGCACGCTGTGTTCTTGACGACTCGGCGGCTGTTCCTCTCTGGATTCCTCGTCCGCGCGGGATTACATAAAATAAATTCAAATACCGTTTATAAAATAAACTCCTAATCTTCATTGCATCGGTGGAGCCACCCCTGAGCTGCGACGGACGATGGACGGTCGTTGACTAATAAAATTGTTGAATATGAGCGTTTGGATATTTCTAAGTAACGTGGCCCATTTTTGCCACGTTACACAACATAGTAGCAATTTTTGTATGGCCGCTACACTCGACGACGAGAGCGGCAAGCGCGTACAGTCACGCCCAAAACCTACTCCCGCTGGCACGCTCTGCCTGCTAGCTCTGCCCGCTAGATTCAGCGTCATCTTTGTACCGCGATCGGCGTCCGTCCTCAGGGAGCCACAAATTGCCAGATATGCAAAAACCAGGGACAGAACATGGCGTATCTAGAAGAAAAGGACTTGGAAAAGCATCTACGCGAACAACACCGGCAAGTAAACATTTCTTGAAAATCTAACCGGTGCGCTAGATGCGTCTCAGGATTACAGATCTGGTACGGCCATATGAACCGTTGCAAAGGCTCGCAACCAAACATACCAAAAGAGTTCCGATGCGATCAATGCGAGGCTTCTTTCGACTCGAAAATAGGAATATCCCAGCATGAGCGGTGGGAGCACCCAGCAGTCCGAAACCAGAATAGGACTAATGTTCTAGTAAAAGAGGGACAACCCGGGTAAAGAACCTACATCTGCTCCGAAGAGGACACAGAACGCCTAAAAAGACTCGACCAAGAGCACAGAGAACCTCATCGGATAAACCAATTCTTGGTACGATATTTTCATGACAAAACCGCCAAACAAATAAGCGACAAACGGCACATTCTCAGATGGGGCACTGAGCTCAAGAGAGAAGCGGCCAAAATTGAGAGTCCAGTAAGAAGAGCGAGCGCTCGACCAAGAGCAAACTCAAAGGTGGATGGAATCTACGGAATTCGAAGCATAGATATCCCAGATGAATGTGCGATCGGAGAAAAGGGGGAAGAGCTGCGGTTCCGTTGGGAACACACACAATAACTCCCGGGTGCGCAGAAACGGCAACAGGAGGCGCCCACGAAACGCAGTCATGCGGAAACGTTTTGTGTACGCAAGGTGCCAAGCATTGTACGAGAAATGCCGAAAAAAGTTCGCAGAAATGGCGACAAACGGGGATTTCTCGTATATGCATATGCGGCAAGAACCGCCAAAAACAGAAGACATAGCAGCCCTATACGGACAGCTGTGGAGCCAGGGACGGCCTGAGCAAAGGGGAAGGGTAGTCCCGAAGCTCAGCCAGGGCCTGAGCCTCGGGACATTAACGAAGTTGAGAAGCCCTTCAAACCCGAGAAAATAAAAGAAAGAGTTCAACGATCGAAAAACGAGTCGGCCCAAGGCTCTCCCACGGGTCGAAAACATAAAAAGGGGCCACCTAAAGAACAAAGGCATACCGCAAGTGCTAGACATCCTATGCAACATCCTATTGAGGGAGCAGTACTTCCCGAAAATATGGAAGAACAACCGAACTACGCTGATCCTAAAAGCAGGGAATGATGCCAAGAATGTCAAAAATTGGGACCCATCAGGATTGGATCCATGATCAGCAGAATAATTTCATCTCTAATTGACCAGAAACTAAGGCGCTATAATCACCTCGGCAAAAAGGATTCACCGCCGAGGATGGATGCAGCCTCAACATACTCATCTTAAATGAGTCCATAGCGGCCGCCAAAACGAGAGTGGGAGAGTGATTTCGATACTAGATATATCGAAAGCATTCGACACGATACCGCACCAGAGCATCAGACCCGGTCTTGAGTGTAAATCGGTACCGACACACCTTTGTGCATATATAGAGAACATGTACAGAGGGTGCAAAACATCTATAAAAGGGAGCAATAGTTTCGTACAGATAGAGTTCCAGAGGGGCGTCAAACAAGGAAACCCCCTCTCGTCACTTCTCTTCAACCTGGTGATGCACAGGCTGATCGAGGAACTCAATGATCAAACAAATGGAATTAGCATCGTCGAGTCGCACGCATCAGTGCTTGCGGTCGCAGACGATATAGTCTTGTTAGGAAGAGATAGCGAAGTGGCCACAAATCAGTCAAGGAAGGTGCAAAGGTACCTAGCCGAGCTCAGAATGACTTTATCAGCAGCAAAGTGCTGCATATTCGAAATAAGACCTAAAGAAAAGACATGATACCTAACCGACCCACGGCTTGAAATAGATGGCGAAAGAGTCTCTATGACCGAATCAGGCGAAAGCCTAAAGTATCTTGAAGTGAAGATCGGGCCATGGCGAGGCTTAGTAAAAGGGGTCGGAGGTGCCGGCAATTATGAGAGTGGTAAAAAATGTGAGGGAGTTAAAATTGAAGCCCTATCAAAAACTGGACATTTTATGGAGCTACATTCGCCCACGATTCATTTACTCTCTTACTATTAATAAACCAACCAAGGGCACCCTAAAAATGCTTGATCAACAGATCAGGCAAGAGATCAAAGACACCATACACCTCGTAAGCTCAACCTCAACCGGTTTCTTATATACACAGAAGTCAAGAGGAGGTCTAGGAATGATTAAGTTCGAGCGAATAGTCTAGTTGGACACGATTCGAAGCAATAGACGAGTGAGCGAGTTAGAGGATCAAGTACTTGTGGAGGCAGGAACCCGGGGAAACCTGGAAGGCGACGCGAGGAAGTGCGCACTATCACTAGGCGCAAGACTGCCAGAGAATGAAGAGCAGTACATAATGATGAAAGCCCGTGCCTCCAAGAAGGATACGACGACTGGGGTAAACTGCCCGCACAAAAACAGCGCATGAACGATTTTAGACACGATAAAATAGGAAACAATGGGTTAACCAACATGAAGCTTCTAAAAGGAGGCAGGCCGTGCGATGCCATACGAATGCACACAAACACTTAGGCACACGAGTGTAAAGATAAACCGGAAACATTTGGTCATATACTTGGTCAATGTATCCACACCAAGGACGCAATAATAAGAAGACATGACCAAATTAAAGAGTTCATCGCTGGAAATGCTGCGAGGAGGTACACGGTCTTTACTGAGCCCACAAAACTAGTGGGCGAAGAACTGAAGAAACCGGACCTGGTAATAAAGATAGATGAAGAGGTGGTCGTCACGGACGTCACGGTAAGGTGTGAAAATTACCCATACCTTAGTAACGCAGCAAAGGAGAAAGAAGAGAAGTACAAGATCACAGCTGATACCCTGGTCGGAAGAATCGATGGAGCAACGAAAGGAGCAGTGTGGCCAATTGCGGTCAGCAGTACAGGAGCCCTGCCAACGAAGACCAAGACTGCACTGAACAGACTGAAGAGACAAATATAAAGGAAATAAAACAGGCACCAAATGCAGTGCTCAAGTGCAGACCAAACCTGCATTAAAAAGAATTTTTAATTTTAAACCAATGTTTGACGCAATTATTTTATATTTTAGTTTATGTACATACGGAAGATACTTGAACACGAAAGGCGACAAAAATGCCTGAAAAACGCAATAATGCAACTAACGGGGACACGTATAAGGAACATTTTTAACAACTGACTAATAAGAATATCCTCTTTTAAATAATATTACAGCGCAATTTTTTATAACACATGACTTTCTTAACTAAATTCTTAAAATCATGACTCATCAACCGCACGATGATAAACCATCTAGCTAATAAAGAAGAGCAAAACGAATATGCCATAGTCAATTCGGTGGTGCGAGTCGTTGGACACAACGATCTCCCACAAAGAGATGCGTTACGGCAGCAGAACGACTCTTCAAGTCGGGCGGCTATCTCCGTGAAGTTTTTCCTGAGCGCACCGTTTGTGTGGCGAAATGCCGCTTAATGCAAAGGGACACTGTTAAAACAAATTCTTTTCTAAGGCCGTTATTGCGGAACTTTTGCAGCGGTGGAGAGCCCGAAAGGCTAAAGCTGTTCAGTTTTAAACCGCACAGGGGCGAACCTCCGGAATTATATCCTAAGTCCTGGCTGGGGGGAGGGGCAGGCGACAGCAATGCCGGTCCACCCAAACAAGACAAGAAAGATACAGGACAAGAACCTTTGCACTTAGTTAGTTAGCTGCGATAGTCTGTTCGCGCGATTTGCAACGATTCCCTTCCCTTGATGATAACGGGTCAGAACACTCGTGCATCTACGCGAGCACGTTATTACCGGTATCAGCCATGAACCGTAGATAAGCACGAAATCTGTTGCGCACGGCACGTAGGCCGTGTCGCCTATCGTGAGAGCCAGTGCACGTGTTGCCCGGCCTCGCTGGCCTTGGCCGGGAAGCGCTGACGAGCAGCGTCCGCTCGAGCTCATGCACTCCAACACTAAACGATTTGTAATCTAAGCCTGGGCCTACACACGTAGAAATTTGATCAGGTATGCGCTGTGACTGATCAGGTCGTGATGATGAAACGGCAAGGCTTGTCGTTTTTATGAAAAGCCTTACCTGGGCCGGGTCTGGAATATCCACGGTCTGCATGAACAGGCTAGCCTACGGCTAGTAAGATCAGATCAGGAATTGAGTAGATATTCAGCCATTGTAGTAATTAATTAATTGAATCCGAATAACAAATATAAAAAGTTCACAAGTCCGATAAAATAGCGTTAATAAATAAAATGTATTTATTATATTTTGCTCAGGGGGCAATCGAGCACCTTGATATGGCCGTGATCAGGCAGCGTTTTCACGGTCGTTTCAACCACTGCGTTACATTAAATGCAAGGCTCTTCTCAGGCTACCGTACTACGACCTGATTGGGCACTACGACAAGCCTGTTACTGCCCGTATTGAAGCCGTGACTGAATTTCTACCCGGGTAGTCAGCCTACACATTTAAAAAAATGTGTACTTTTTACAACAGCTTGTCCATAAATGTTCATAATTTTTTCGTTGTTAATTTTTAGATCGTACCGTTCAGCTCTAATTTTACAAATAAAAGTACGAAATAAAATTGTTAATGACATTGGAAATATGAGGACAGGTTTGCATATCAAACCTGAACAAACCAGTTTGTCATTTATTCAAGGACAATAATTTTTACGGAACTTCGTATTCTGATTTTACAAAACGATTTGTTACTGTGTAGCCCATCAAGCGAGTTTAGAATTGCAACGGTATTCATTGTTACAGTGCGGACGGCAACTACGAGGTGACCATTATGACCAAGGCAATATTACATCACACTGGAAAAGTGACGTGGAAGCCTCCTGCCATCTACAAATCATTTTGTGAAATTGACGTGGAGTATTTTCCCTTCGACCAACAGACGTGCTTCATGAAGTTCGGATCGTGGACGTACGATGGTTACACGGTACGTTACAACACGTTAAAATTATTATATAATGATTTATCAATAAGTGAATAATACCTGCCACAATTCGCGAAACATCACATAAATAGACCAGATCATTAAAAATATATTGCAACGGGACGAACGATCCTGCTCCAGCAGAACGATCCCTACAGATTCCTGTACCACACTATGGTCGATAATCCCGTCGGTACAGAGGGAATTAACTCGGCGAATAGTCACCGCGAACCGCCACGACGGCAGCGACAGCGCGTTCCCCCACGCGATCCGGGGTTCCCCCAGACAATCCACCTACGTCACTACGTGCGAGACTCCCTATATAAGACCGCGCACCATGAAGAGGAGCATCATCAATTCCTTACCGTTCTCCTAGAACACTACTCCTCGAAACGCCTCAGTATCGCTCTGGCACGTTCGACCAAATTCCTTGAGAAAGCCCATCTCATTCGCCGCACCAGCCTCAATATCGCTTTGACACCGGGGCAGCATCCTTGAGATAGCCCATCTCCCTAATCTCTGGCCTCGATATTGCTTCGACACCAGAGTCTTGAGCGAGGCCAGCTCACTACCTCCAAAAAAAAAGAAAACCATATCCGAAATTTGTGCTGTGCGGCCTCGGTATCGGTCCGACACCCACACCACGTCGAGCAGAATCTATCCTACCTCGGTGCCCTTTAGCCTCGGTATCGCTCCGACACTAAAGGCCACGTCACACACACTGAGAACAGGGAAACCCCAATTAATAGTAGCAGCAATTAATTATCTTCTTTTCCAACGGGAGCTTCTCTGCATCATCCTACAAAACGGGTTCACGTTCGGGACCTCACTAAAATACACAAAATAATAGATTCCCCTCCAATAACAAAAAAACACATAGTCCGGCCAACGATTAACTCAGTCTTATTGATTCGCGTGAAAAACCACGAGAATAAAAATTAATCTGTTGAAGCTCGCTATTTCTTACCCTCTCAATTCAAAAATCACTCTTTAAGCAATTTAACTCTTTCTTTAAAATTAACCCACACTACATCCGATGATGACAAGAAGCCTTGGTCTTCGGACAAATTAAACAAGGTGACAATCTGAGGATTTCCCCCTATATAAAAAAAAAGAAAAACCTCTTCCGCTGAGTCAAATATCGAGTCCAGTACACGAACTCTTAAAAAGTTATCAATTCCAAGCCACGCACCTAGATAAAAAACGTTTCAATATATATATAACCTAAGGGTTTGGGTTTATTGAGAATTGTGTGGTTATACCGATCCCCTAAGGATTACGGGCTACTTCACTTCTCCCTTTCCTCCTTTCTTATCCGTTGTCGCCGGTTCCATTCTTGAGGTCCGGAGCTTCGTCGCGCCCCGTCAGGTGCCAGTAGTCTCAGACACCCGAGTATGGTCGTAGGTGAATCGATAGGTGTCGATGCGCGGTTGGTGTACGACTTGGGGTACGAAATGTAAAAAAACAGCGTGGAGAAATTCGAAAACTACTGAGCGCTCTTTTTTACATTTTTGCAAAAAAAAAATGTATTTTTTTTAAATACGGAAAAGCATAACTGTATTATTCCAACAGGCAATGAAAAAGTCATCACTAAAAGGTATTCACTTATGGAATACTTTGAACACTACAGTTATATCAAATCTAATGAAAGGTGCAATCTACCACACATACGATGTATAGATAATTTGTACAGGGTTGAAAAAGAAAACGTCGTATCACTAATCTCTTAGAATTATTTGTTCATAACGATGTTCTTGTCGGGTAAAAAAAAATCCCCGGGTTTGAATGTAAACAAATTCTAGATGTTTCATGTTTTTAATCGAAACAATTAAAAAACTTATATAGAATAACTATAGCCCCGTTTCCCCGCAAAGGCTAATAATAAAATATGATGGCGAGAAATGTGTTTTTATTAACATATACAATGCTGTGATATATGTATTTAATCTGCTACTAATTGATATATTGTAACTATCTAGTTGATATATCGAAATCTCATTTATATATTTCATCTATTTTATCTATCTGATTATATTTTAACTAGCCCACGTAACGACGAATTTTCATATTAAAAAAGTTTCAACCAAGTATAACTTCGCGAAAAAATCTTGCAATTCCATAACTAGTTTCAAAAGTTACGCAATTTCACAGAAAATTTTTATAATATTTTCTTTTTAATATTCATCATGACCAAGTGGGTGAAAACTGATATTGTCCACTTTAACATCGTATAACACAACCTGACCAGACTGACCAGAAATTTTCTAAAAAATATGCACAATTTTGTTCACTTTATACTAAATAAATTTCGTATAAGAAATTTTTCGATAGGATTGAAAACTTCTAAGATATTAATCTTTTAAAAAGTAGCCTTACAGAAAAAAATCGAATTTTTATAAAAATCACATGGTCGGAAATATTGATCGGAGGTCCACATAAAAAATACGTGTTTTCGCTTTTTCAAAACATTTTTCTAAAAAAAATTGGTGCGTTTATTGAAGGGGGTCAGGGTCAGAGCATGCAAATTTCTAGTGGAATGCCCCATATATATATATAGTCATAGGTCGTACGTCTTATCTCCGGAGGTACATCCTCGTCCGTTTTCCTTTCACCTACAGGACTTGAGTCGCGGGAATTGAACCTGCGACACTTTTCAGTCTTTCGGCTTCTCATACCGAGGCGCTCGACCTTTTTGGACCTACTATTATAGTGAGCTCCGAACCACTTTTTTGAAGAAAAAACACCACAGAAAATTGTGGTGCTTGCTGAAGGTCTAACCCGGGCCTACTGCGTTTGAGTCGCATTTCGATCCACTCAGTCACGCTCACCCTTCGACTTATTTTTAATTATATAAAGGTCGAGCCGAGATTTCGGTAGATGCTTCGTTATCAATGACGTGACGGCCACTCCAAATTTGAATAATAGAATACATGGTGATCACCGGGATTCAAAGCCGGGTCCATTGGTTCTTAAACGAGAGCGCTAACCACTACATTCGTCACCGATATCTTTCTTACACCTCGAATGTTAAGAACGTAAAAATTGTACGCCATGTATTTATAATTGCTTGCTGCCTCCAAAACAATTAAAATTTAACGAAACAATCTCTGAAAAATATTGAAAATATGTGAAATCATATGTTACAAGTAGTGGTCTACAATTTTTTTACCCTGTAACGTTTCACTTTTTGGGCCTAGTTATCTGGTAAAAATAACTTTCTTTCGCCGATACGTTCGCTCGTCCCTATTCGGGCGCCAGTTGTAACGTTTCACTTTTTGGACCTAGTTATTTATACCAGGTGACCTGGGGACGTTGGGTTCGCGACGAGCGAAAAATATTTGTAGGAAATCGGTTACTACAAAAATTGATTGTTTATTGATATTATTGTTAAAAATGTTAATACAGTTGGTTTCTTCATTGTTGTTGATCTTCTTGTTGATTCGTTGGATGGACGATTAAACAAAACAGCTGAGTGCCAAATCAAAACGGACATTATAGTTTCTACTACATCTTAATCTTAAACGATGGCATCGTGCCGCTCAAATTGAAACTTCTTCTTATTTTCGATAGTAGAAAAGAGGGCACTAATGGAATTTAATGTTACGGTGATCCAGCTACCTGTTAGCATTTGAATTGAATTATTGTGAGCAATGAAACTTGATTTTATTGAATTAATTGATTGACATAAGCGGCCAATTCTTCTCGGTTCGATTTCGTTCGTACTTGACCTGGTGTATGGTCGCCCTCCTCTCCCCAGTGTCTACCAGAACTCGGTGCCTGCATCTACAGGAAGTCGTATGGAGAGTTCTCCCATACTGCTTCATGTATGCCCAAGGTCGGGGCCTCGGCAGAGATTTATGCTTCCACGAGAGCTGCGTGGTATGTGGTGTCCCCACCACCCCGCCGGTACTCACTTCAGGGTCCATCCTGTAGGGTTATCTCCCTATTCACAGGCTACGGGGATGAGAAAGCTAGGATAGCTGATGTCCCTACCGGAAACTTCTAGCCTCTCGGATGGTACACCTGCTATGCTCATGTCCCCACAAGCTACCAGGACCAGAGGAAAAGGGGGTTTAACTTACCTTCTCTTCGTCGCCGTCGAGAAATCGTAAGTAAGCCTCCGTGTCCGGTGCGTCAATTTATACCCGATCGCGGGGTTTGCATCCGGCACTATCGCTCTACCTGTGATCCCACTATCTCGGCCCTCCCGGCGTGTACTTGCGGCGCGCGCCGAAAACTGCATGCGTGAGGCAACGTTCTCGAATGTTCGAGACGCTTCGGTTAATGGTATGCCAAAAAGGGATGGAGAGGGGGTTTCGGTACCCCAAATTACGTTCGGCTCTAGCGAGGGGCCGCCTAGGGTGAGCGCCACAACGCCCCTCTCCCCCAGACCTAAACGCATTTGGAACAATAAGCGATTAGGGCTACAATAAAGTTCGCCCTAGTTAAGTCTAAATAAAAATGTTGAAATCTGCTGATCGCTTGGGATACTCATCCGGATCCTTTATAATTAATCTGAAATCAAATGAACATTTTTCACACCCAAAAAAAAAATCAGAACATAAAATAAATTCCAGGTTTCGAGGGAATTTAAATTTACGGAAATCGGGTGGGGTACAAACGTGCCCCTTTATCTGGTTTATTATTTTTTAATTTCGGCTTAGTGTTTGCTCAAAAACTGCCGCCACTTCAGATATGGTACTTTGAAAATAAACGCCTCCTTTATTTGAGGCTTATTTTGATCCAGAGTTGTTGGAGGATTTTTATTATTTTTTTCTTTTTGAAACTCGTCGAGGAGGTCCTCCAACAACTCTGCTTCATTGACCCAGACTTGGTCTACGTTCTGCGGAAGGGGGTCGAAAAGAGCTAGTGGGTAACTGCTTCTATAATTTTATCGATTTTCCCCCAACACCTCTGCAGCCCGCCATTGCCTCTCTTTCAGCACACCATTTCTGAAACTGTGCCTCTAAATTTCTTATCTTTCCACCCTTCTCACTTCTTGATCTGATCTGACTCCTAGTCATACATTCCCTAGCCCTATCCGCATGTTTGTTTCTCAACTCTGCTTGTCTTTCTGCATATGTCTGAGTCCAAGCACTCATCCGTTCATTCTCTTCTTCGCTTCTTTTCTTCACTAGCGCCTCGATCCTGTCCTTTTCTGTATTTTTTTTTGAGCCGTTCTTCATTTCGCCTCCGTTCTTCCATCTCTCTTCGATTTTTTTCTTCCCTTATCTTCCGTTCTTCCTCCTCCTTGTCTTTCTTTTTTTCTTCTTCCCATTTATTTTTATCTTCTTCTCCCACGTTCATTGTTTGGATCCCCTTGTGTTTTCTAGGAACTAGGGCTAGGGTTCACCTTCCTCTAGCGAATGTACCGCTATCCACTCCTGGCCATTTGCGTGGCATGAGGACCTTTATCCCAACAGGGCCGGGGAAATACTCCCAGCTGTCTGCCTTTGGGGTTCCTCCCGAGAAGTGGGATACTGCAATGAATCGGCCCCTTTGGGTCGCGAATTCCATTATTTTTATTTTGTATTTATTTTTTTAATTTTGTACGCTTGAGTGCTGTTATCGAAAAAGAATTTTTAAAAATACCTGAAAGAACATATTCAAAAATTAGGGACAGAAAAAACACAAATATTTAAGCTTTCTATAGCCGCGCAAACGAAAAGATTAAAAAAATGTTCCCAAATCCCTGATTTTTATTCTCTCCATATCGTCGACTGAGCTATCGGTCAGTAGGTGGAATCTTCGTTGAGTTTGGCGTGCTGCAACCGCCTTCTTTGGATGGATGGATAGTCGTGATGGTTTTAATGATTCACCCACTTTCCTCTAATCTGGATATGGGCCCGAGAAGAATTTAGCCTTAGTAGACCTTTGCTGCTTTCTTCAAAATGTTATTTAAATTTGCAATGGTAAATTTACTATTATTTGCACGCTATTTCCATTGATTTAGTTTTAATACTTCAGCTCATTTATTAAAAAAAAAAAAAAAATCCCGCTAACCTCTTCATCCCACATTACGTTTGTTTACAAAAAAAACCTATTTATTCCTTCATCATCACGCGTTCAATTCTCTCCTTCTATATATGTCTTTAAAAAATTCTCGTCGCTCCTAGTTCTTGTCCACGGGAGATTACTCAAATTTTCCCGTGTCTAACTTTCTCTGCTCCTTCTCTCCCCCCACTCGCACTCGGACTCGGCTGCTTTGCTCGGACTCGTCTTCGGACTCGGACTTGGGCTCGTACACAGATTCGGACATGGCTGCATTGCTTGAACTTGAACTAGTACATCTCCTCGGGCAGAAGCTCCACTTTTGGATCCTTGCCCCGTCTCCTTCAGGGAATCCTCTTGCTCACTCACTAGAAGCCCCCCGTCTTCTCTCGGTCTTTGTGCCATTCTACTATTGTCTATTTTTATTTTTGTTGAACGCGTGATTACGTCGTTTTCATTTCTTATGGTTATCACTTTTAATGCGTGATTTTATTTAATTCTAAACCCGAGTTTCTAAAAAAAATTATTTTAAAAAGTTATTTAGAATAAATTTTTCCTTCACCGATACCTTCGCTCGTCCCTGTTCGGGCGCCAGTTCTAACGTTTCACTTTTTGGGCCTAGTTATTTTTACCAGGTAACCTGTGGACGTTGGGTTCGGGACGAACGAGAAATATTTGTACGCAATCGCTTACTAGAAAAATTGATTGTTTATTGAAATTATTGTTAAAAATGTTGATACAATTGGTTTCTTCATTGTTGTTGAGCTTCTTGTTGATTCGTTGGAAGGATGATTAAACCGTAGCGGCGCTGCATACATCAACTCCAGCTTGTCACGGTGAGTGTGCTTTCACACTCTTCAGGACCCCTAGGAGTATGATCGGAAAGCCGTCACTATGTTGGATGCACGATCGGGACTTTGCAAAATTTTCTGTTTCTGAATTGATAACCGGGGGGTAACTTACGTGGGGGCTCATTAGCTGGTAGCAGTTTGGTTCTTTCAGGTAGCTGGAATCAGTGTCCTAAGACAAGCCGCCAGTCGACACGATATCGACGTTCGAGCCGAGGATGCTCTTCGGTTTAAAGGTGGCATAGTGGCACGGTCTAATGTGAAAAGCAACTGGAGGTTGAATTTGTCAGGTCGGTGTGTGGGGGTGTGGATGTGAATCTATGTTCACACCACGTAAGCATTTAAGTCGATGAAAGATGAGGATGTAGGTTTCGTGAAATTAGTCGAACGAAACCGAATGAACAATTTTTGAGTCGCGAATTCAATTGAGCGACGCAAAGAGAAAAATATAGAAGTCGCGAATTTAATCAAATGAAAAAAAAAAATTTTACTTGAATCGCGATTTTAATCAAACGAAACCAGAAAGACCAATTTATTGAATCCCGAATGTAATGAAACGAATCCAGAAAAAGAAATTTACTTGAGTAGCAAATTTAATCAAACGAAACCAGAAAAAAAATTACTTGAATCGCCAATTTTATGAAATAACGAACTCTGCAGGAGAGCTCGAGCGTAGAATCAGAACGCGTGTAGCGATGTACACAATTTGTAGGCAGAATGAGGGAGAGTGGGCCCGCGGGCGTGACTTTATAGTTCTTATAGTTCTTTGATTGTTCCCATGCCATTGTCGCCATATCCTGTTGTGCGCGTACACCTCGCACCGTCCTCTGCGCACGATGGAACATCACCGTCGTGACCTCTCGCTGATCGCCACTTGTTTCGAGTTAACGTTGGGAGGTGTTAGTGCGCTCGGTCTTATCGATTACCAGTTATCGACCTTGTAACTCCCCTGTATAAGAATTAAATAATCACTCCCGAGTGGTTCCAGTGACGCAACACCACGAGAACCCGGGAGAGGCTGAACAGCCAGCAAGAGCCCGTCGAACAAGACCGCTGAGGCACAAGTGGCGCCATCCGACGGGATCGAGCGGTTGCTCGATCGATGCCGAACCGCCCCCATGCGTAGAAATTAATTAAACACGAGATCGGAAGTACAGCGGTGCTGTCCAGCGGAACCAACTACAAAGCTCGATCGAGGTAAAATATTCTACGAAGCGAGGGAAAATCGGCATTGCTCATTGGCTAAAAATGACGACACGAAAAGTTGCACACGGCACCAACCGAGCCACCATTAGCTCAGCAGGTAATGCCAGAAGTACGTCATGATATTACCGACCCGGTATTGGATGGCGAGGGGAGCTCTCCTCGAAGAAACAAACAATAAAATTAACATGCAAGGACCGCACGCAGACCCGAATCCGTCAATTTTCTGCAAAACTGACGAGGTAGACGAAAGCGGGGTATAAAAGACGGCGATTTCGACATCAGATCATCAGTTCATCGGATCTACTTTACCATCGATCAGCTCTCAAGGACTAAAGTGAAAAGTGAAGAGTAAAATAGTGTCTAAAGTGAAATAAAGTGAAATTCTGCCAAAAAGGACTTATAAAATTTGTGCTAAAAAGGACTTATAAATTTTGTGCCAGTTGGAACTTGTAAAAATCCGTGCTGCGAGAACTGATAAATTTCCGGACCAAGTGGACTTAGAAAAATTGTGGCGATTCGGACTTCGAAAATTATGCTGCAATTGAACTTATAAATTTTAGTACCTAATGGAACGTATAAAATTGTGGAAATTAACTTATAAACGGTGTGTCAAAAAGGACTTAGAACTTGCCTAAACCAGTGATAACTGACTTGGAAAAATTTGTAAAGTGCCAAGTGAGACTTATATAAACGATCTAAATCAACGAGAGACGATCAAACTTTAACAGGATACCACTCAGTGCAATTCGGTAAAGTGACCGAAATGATCGGTCAGATTAGCTGCAAGTGCCAAGTGAATAATATTACGATGCCAAGGACACTAATAGAGCACGCCCAGGGCTAAGTTCACGTTCCCTGAAAGGTTACCGACCATCAAAGTAAGGTATAATCCTCGGTTCCGCGAATTAATACCAATTGCAAATCGCGAGGTGAACGAGCTGTCACCGTCGCTCCCCGTGACGTCACCGTGGGAATAGTCGAGTGCGGCAGCCAGCTGGATCTCGCGACTACCGAGAAGCTGCCCGCGCGTGAGTAGCGCGATCTCCGCACGAATAAATACTATCGACTAATTTAATCCGAACATCGAGAACATAAATAAATCTTAGTAAATAGAAATGTAAGAATTGAGACCAGATCTGTAAAGGGAATTTATTTATAATTTTTGTCACACAACTGTCACGATTAAATTTATAATTTTAGTATTCATTTAATAGACGAAGCAAATAGGGGAGAGAGAATAGGAACCACAAAGCGAGATTAAACCAAAGCTTGTAAATTTGCAATAAATTGACTGTTATAAACCAGATTATCGACTCTGACACACCATCAATAATTCCTCGACGCTCGGGTCCACGAATCCTTCCGTTTTGGCACCCACTCCTCGTAAGGAGACGCGCAAATTCGGAGAAAATGATTGAAAAAAGGCTTTGTTCCTGTTACAACCTATGGGTCGATAGATGGTGCGTCATGTACGATGTCTGTCCGTTTCACGTCAAGGGGTAAGGCCGCTCTGTAACAATACATACATGTATTGTAACGGGCAGGCCACCCCGTCCATGATCTCCCCGAAAGTGGTCGATAACCGCGCGAGACGGATCGTGCGAGGCGAAAGCTCCAATACGAGAAAGGAAGTTTCGTCCATCCGCAATCCGCGCGCCTACCAATATGCGGGATAAGCGAGATCGACCGTTGCAGCCCAAACTCAAATTTGTGTTAAGGTATATTATCTGTTGCAATGACGTTACCCGTCACCGACCGGTGTTGCGAGGAAGAAGGCCCCGCCTAAAAGCGAAACCGAGCGCCCATCGCCGAACGCGATAAGCGAAAATTGTCGTTGCATACACAACGCGAATTTCACACGTAAGAGTAATTAGTCGTTGAATCGACGTCACGTACGATCAATGACGAAAATAACGGGACGCTGCTCGCCTACATAAGCACGAGCAGCCAACCGCTCGGGACTTTAGTACAAATTCAGAATCCTGACTTCTATATCCGACAACCCGCCTACCAGTCCTGTGAAAGCATGCTCCAGACATCTCTGGCCTTCGTGGACACGCCTTAAGAAAGCGACCTGTTTCTCTGCGAGTTAAATTCGAACTCTAAAAATATTGAGGTGCTCCAACTCATAAAATAGACCATCGAAATTTAATAACGCGTCGCTTGAGCTAGCCCAGCTTCCTTGGCTAAAGCCCATAGGCGACGAACAAATCATATTTCTTAAATTAGTGGAAGCGAGTTGAAGCGTTCCGAGCGTAGTACGAATTAAATAACAATTGTTTAGAGCTAAAAATCTCGAGCAACAATTTTCATTCGTGCTTTTCCTTCCTTGAGCACCTCTGCCGCCGGAGGAAAGACGTGGATTTGTAATAAAATTTAGTAGCCTTGAGTAAGAATAGCCCCATTTGCCGTACTTCAAGAAAAGCAAATGAATACTATTTAACCCCTTGAGCGGCAAGAAAAATTTCACTGTTTGTGCCCCAAACGCGGAAATAGTACTTTGTGATACGAGTGAGGTAAAGCGAACTTTATGAGAGGGCTGCGAAGTGAGTCGCACGAGCCGCTCGAGTACCACTGAAACACGAGCCGAAATGCACTCGTACCACAGAGAGCACTCGCCTTCGGCTCGTGCTCCTGTGGTACTCGTGCATTCGGCTCGTGTTTCGGTGGTACGAGTGCGGCGAGTGCGACTCACTTCGCAGTTCTCTCATACAGTTCGCTGTACCTCACGAGTATCACATACTATTTTATGTATCGAATGTATGATATTTTATGTATTGAATGTATGATGTTTTATGTATTGAATGTATGATGTTTTATGTATTGAATGTATGATGTTTTATGTATTGAATGTATGATGTATTATGTATTGCATGTCTGATGTTTTATGTATGAATGTATGACATTTTTATTTTTAATGCTTTATGTTGTAATTATTTAATTTGTAGGACAAAAAAAAAGGCTTTAACGTTATAACATTATTTTTATTTAGTCACACTTTTTTTCAGACTTATAACTACAGGAACAGTTTTTATTTTTACTTGTCTGAACTGTAAGAAACAAAAAAATAAATCAAGATTTTCATATCCTCCTTAAATCCTAACTTAGAAATATATAACTTTTTATAATCTCATGCATCCTTCAATGTAATACTTAGGTTACGATTACAGTTTTGCCGTTTCGCTCGACTAGACATTTCTTTGTATTTTTGATAAATCTTTGGAAAAAAAATTATAAGGCTACATTTATTGCTATTCTTTTATGATCTTACTATAGCCTTGATCAAAAAATAAATAGATGGAAAATAAAAATTAAAAAAATACGTTCATAATCGAGTTTTTTTTTAAACAATACTTTCAATGTTCACGAACGTTTCGTACTCTTTTTCATACATCGTTAAAAAAATTGTAAGGCTACATTTATTAGTACACTTTTGTCATTCTACCATAGCGTTGAACGAAAATAAAAATAAACCAAAAATAAAAATAAAAAAAAATGAAACTATGTTCATAATCAAGTTTTTTTAACGCCACTTTAAATGTTTATTAACTGAAATAGTTCATTTCTTTTCGTTTAATCTTTCATGATATTGAAAGTTACGTTACGAAAGTTACGAAAGTTACGAATGCGATGAAACGACGATAATCACTTATATTCACGTTGTGGAAATTTTGAAGCGTGCTCTTTATCATACAGTATTTTGACCACACTGACGATGGTTTCATTTTTGTGGACATTTCGTGAAAAAATACCAGTAATGTGTCCTCGGAAAACGGGGTTGTTTTTTTCACTGCTTGCCATTCACGAAATTGTTCGTAGCACTGTTTGTACAGCTGCATCGATTTTTCAGGCAACAAATTTTCGATCAGTTTCTGCGCCGCTTCTTCAATTTCTTGCGTCGTATCGTTGATGGAATCGACATTCTCGATTTTTCGTTTACGCGCACTCATGATTTTCAACGCCACTCTAGAACACGGTTGACACAGCAATGCTAAGACAACGGGAAATGGTGCCGTTGAATATATCACAGTATAACCGTGAGGAGGCGCTAGTGTTGCGAGTAGCTTGGAGATCGCGAAAATTCGTGGATCTGCGCATGCGCATATCACTTTATGATAAGATTCCGTTACTTTATGATGAGTTTCCGGTACTTTACGATAAGCCTTCTCATAAAGTCCTACTTTATGTAAGGCCCGGCAAGCCCATAAAGTGGCAGTTTTCATACATGAAATACATACAAAAGTATTTCGATTTTGATCAAACTTGGCACTTAGAGGTTTTTTCGGTCGCTGATTACGAAGTTGAAGTCAAAATCAGAAATTCGAAATGGCGGATCCGATATGGCGAACCAAAAAGCAAAAATTTACTTGATTCGCATAAAAATTGGTATTAGAGGGTTTTCGAGGTCGCTGATTACGAATCTGTCCTCAAAAATTAGAAATTCAAAACAAGACGCACTCAGCAGAACGCGACGGAGGTCTGGAAGGGGGAATCGAACCGGCGGGAAAACGCATATGCAAGCAGGCCGAAGTAGTAGAATGAAGGAGCCTGTGAGTCTTAAGGGAACTCCAGAGCAGATTGACTTAATGAGGATCAAATGGTGGATGAATGCTCGAGCGGTGGAAGCCATGCATACAGTGCGTTACCTCAATGTGCCCATAAAGTCTCTCTTTACCTAAATGCGTCGTGTAAGCGATAAGACTGTGCACACCAAGTCTGTGATCTGGGCTTCTCGGGGACGCGTTGTTGATCTCCACGGAGAGAACAGATGGTATCTCAGTCGAAAGCAGGCACGGAGGGAGCATTTTGGAGAGTATCATCTTTGAGGATACTCTGGGTATCCTTTCCCAAGGGTGTTCTTGAATATAATTTTTGTTGGTGACTTCGGCAATCAGCGATCCAAGCCCAAGCCTCGATTCGCTCTTCGGTCTGTACTTGTAATTCTTGCGACTCTCAGTATGATCGACGTCTTGCGTTAGATGCGGCGCTTCTGTCTCGTTTCGTTTGGGCACGTACTCGTATGGTAGTTCGAAGGGAGAGAAACGCGTACTCGTGTTTTCCATTTCATTGAGATCGCTTTGAATCTTCTTTAAGCATTTGTCTCAACTCTTTCCATCGTACTCGACTAGAGTACTCTGTATGGCCGGTATCACCATCGCGATTAATCGCGCCATTTGCTCGTCAACTTGTAGATATCTATAAATTGCTCGAATGTCTTAGAAGTGAAACTCTTCCCTCGGTCGGACGCGATTCTCGTCGATGCCCAAGTACTCGCGTACAAACTCTTGAATGTGTTGAACGTTAGTCGACTTGGTGTCCTTGACGGCTTGAATAATCGCGAATTTCGTCAGGTTATCGACCACGGTGAACACGTACGCTGCGGTTACGAATGCCTGGATTTTCTCACTGGACGTCTCGCTGGATGTCTTACTGGATGTCTACCTTAGTATTTTCGACCCCGTTAAGACATAGAGCAAGATATCGATCCAGGACGATAAAAAAAGAGAAAAACTAGGCATTCATGAACGGCGGTGTATACTGCTATTCGTTAAGGCCTGGTTAGTATTGTATAGCGACCCTATCAGATCATCTAGTTCTTAACGAACAGCAGTGTACTTATTACCCCTTGAGCTCGAAACGAAGGGACCAAAGTGGTCGACGTGGATTACTCCGAATGGCGTATGCCTGGGAGAGATGGAATGCACAGCTTGCCTACTTGCAACCCTGGCCGTGATTTGCATGCGATACGTTGTAGGCACGCCCAAACTCGGTTCAGTTCGATCGGTGAAAGGTTCAGAGAGCACTCGGGTCGCACGCAGTGTACACTCCGAATTGCCGGAATCAATCGTCGCGCTTATTTTTCGTCCGTTAATTTTCGCCACATTCACATGCGTGAATGCCTTCGTCCGTATCCGACGCGTCGATAGATCATCGCCCTATAAATGTCTCGCGTAATGCTGCTCGAAACTCTGTCCACGTTTTCAATTCACTTACTCTCCTTCACGCCTCATCTGGAACATCACCTTTTTAATGCATGCGCGCTGCTTCGAACAAATAGTCTTCGGGCCACTTATGCTGGTGCTACAAAGACCCTAGGTTGTCGATCCACTCTCTTGCGCGCACTCACGGTTGCCAGATATTCAAAACCGCACATCACTACCAGACGTTGCCAAAATCGCTAAACAGCGCCAATTTCAAAGATAATTGGAATCGCCAAGAAGCGTAAAACTTGGTCCTTTAAATCGACGATAAAACCCGTTTTCACCGTCTTTTCAAATATTAAAAATGACCAAAAGCTAGCGACTTTCTCAGCTGTAAACAGGATAGGCGGGTTTGAATTTAAAGAAGCATGAAAAACTTGAAAAAGTTATTTAACTCTATTCCGAATGAACATTATATATTGTGACGTGGTACGTCACAATTCCCTCGCCAAACTCGGCTCAAGTCCGCCGCTCACTAAACGTCATACACAGGTATTTTTTACGTTTTTTTCTGGTTTATATTTTGTGTAAGTTACTGTTTAAATTCCCCTTTTTTCTTCCCTCCCGTTACCCGCTGTGTGAGTGTGCGCGGCTCGAAGGCAACGTCAAGATTTTCCCCCGACAGCCCCAAGGAACAGCCGAACGACCCAGCAGGGCCGCAAATGCACCAGGACCTGCAAAGGGACGAGAGCCGACGTGCGGACGCCGAGGAAGGTAGGAGGATCGTGGACGAGGGGAAAAAGCCCTGTGAAAGACCGTCCGAAAGCCTCGAAAAGCCCGCCGAAAAATCGCCACTGCCCGCCCTGCCTGTCCGCCGCCGCTGTGATCATCGACACACGGCATCGATTGACGATCCAGCGAGACCTCTGTCGCCACCCCTCGCCGTCCAGAGGAAACGCCCGTCCATGACTCCGATTACCGACCAAAGCCGACGCACAGGTGCTCTTGTTCCCCACCATAATCACCAGCGCCACACCCGACGAAGAAGAAGACATCGCCCTGCCGCCTTACTCTCCGACTCTCCGAGCCGCGCCGCGTGGTGTGTAGACGTGTGTGAGATCGGGTGTCGTTAATTTTAAGAATTTTGTATTGTGTGACAGCCGAGTGCGAGTGAGAATATTTTCCCAGAGTTATAAGACGACTCGGCTGTATCCTGTTAAATTCCAGACTCTGATTAGGAGAGTATACCCAGCCCATCAAGACGAATCGGCGACAGCCCAAGAATACGAATTGGACCATTGTACGGATTTTATAACGACTGAGGCTGTCCCCTGATTCGAGGAAAAGTATTATGATCAAGATCCGAGTGGATTGAATGAGTGAGCCCCGACGATTTTCGTAAGTTTTTGCCCACATTTTTCCCGACCCGTTCGACCCTTTTTCCTCCCCCGAACACCCCATATTTTTTTGTAGAAATTATTAGTAAAAGACTTTGCCTCGTGGTCGACACGTGGTCAACGTCCTTTGTTACACGAGCAGAGAGATATCGCGCGCGTGGCGAGCGGCGTAAAATACGTTATAAGTGATAGTATTATTAGTCAAAGTTTTTCCCTTCCCTCCCCTTGAGCCCTTAAGACATTTTTGTATAATTTAGCCCTGACCGAGGTAATATTGTAAGAAGCCATCGGATTCGTGTACCCTCCCCCGGAACCCTCTCCCCTCTCCCGAGCTAGCTGGACGGTCCGTCGAGACAGAGGAATTTTTCAAGGATAGAGTTTTTTTGAGTTTGTGTTTTTGAGACGAGATCCGTGCCGTCTGCACGGACTGCTCCGGTGCTACACCGTTAAAGTAGCTGGCGTCCGTTTGAGTCGTATTGAATTTAGTATTCGATTTTCGTGCAACTTTTGTCCGACCAGCTTTCCCTTACGAACCCCCTCGAAGTCCCATCGACTGTCCCACAAGCCCCCTGAAAATCCCCATAACTTCCCCAAATTCATCCCGAATATTTTCCCCTTTTGCATCCCCCTTTATTAGCGCTTTGTGATAATTTTGAGCCAATTGCATTTTCATTTTTTCCCTGAGATTATTGTTAAAAGGCGAGTATTATTGCCCCGACTACTTTTCCCCTCCCCTCGATTATTATTTGCGACTGCCCTGTATTTTTCAACGATTATTTAGGTTATTATTCCCGTTTTTCTTGCGTTTATTTTCGACTGATTAGTTACCATTTTTCATTATTATTTCGTTGTCGATTTATTATTTTTGGGTTCTGTCTTCGACGTACCCGTAACGGCGTCGAAGCAGAAATTATTATTGTTATTTTCCGTTTGACCTTCGGCGTACCAGTAACGGCGCCGAAGCTGTATTTTTGATTTATTTTTGTGTTTTTGGTTAGACGCTTCAACGTACCCGTAACGGCGTTGAAGCGAGAGTTATTACTGTTATTTTTGGTTTTTGGTTAGACGCTTTAACGTACCTGTAACGGCGTTGAAGCGAGAGTTATTACTATTATTTTTGGTTTGGCTTCGACGTACCAGTACCGGCGTCGAAGCGGTCACTTTTGTAATTATTTCTCAACCCTTTCAAGTTCAATTTTTGTTATTCTTTTGCACCATTAAACCATTGATATTATTGTTCCCGACGAGTATTATTTTTATCTTGTTTGACCCCGCCAACCCTTTTTCCCGCCGGTTGCACGATTTTGGCCCAATTTTTAGTTTTCAAATTTATCGATGATTTCGCCCGTCCCATGGGGAATATAACATCACAATATTAAGTAGAGCCAAATAATAAAAATTATGTTTGTAATAAATACGTGTCTCAACATAGTACAATACATGTCTGAACGTAGTAAAATACATGTCTCAACATAGTACAATACATGTCTGAACGTAGTAAAATACATGTCTCAACATAGTTGAATCGAAACAACTTTCTTCTTTTTTCTTTAACTTGATGCTAATTATAATAAGCCTGAAGTCATGTTGAGAATTTTTATCAGCGATTCGCCTTTGTTCTCTCCCGAATTGGTGTTTATGCTGCTGCTCCCGCTCCATTCGCCATACATGTACCTCGATTTGATACGATCGACCATTTCCTGCGAGGGCTGGGACGTTTTGCAACATTTTTTGTGCTCTTGAAAATGCATTCGGATCGTCAAATGAGACTGCAGTTTCGTAGTTCTCAGTTTATTCTGGATTCTGGTTTTTATGAACTCGAGCACTGAGGAGGTTCTTTCGACCATAGCGTTAAGCGTGGAAATTGTAAGCATTCTCAACACCATTTCTCCGAGGTCACGAGAAACGAAGCGACCGCAAGCATCGGTGTATTTGAATACCTCGGGCCAAAACACCAAGATATTGGTCCAAATGTCCAGTCTACGTACGGTAACTTTTCCTACCGGCTCTTGTAAAGAAAGATATCGCAGTTTGGAGCCAAGAACTCTTGCAAGGGAAGCAGGAGTCAGACTCAGCAGCTGGATTTTTTAGAATATGTCGAAGTTCGCTGGTAATCTCTGCGCCATTTCGACACGAAATCTCCTCAGGAAGTTGAAACACTTTTGTTGAATCTGAGCATTTTTGGTGGAAACTCGACACTTCTCGATCTCATGCTTGAATTGATCGCCAACATTTATTTCTGCAACCGGCAAGAAAGCTAACTCATTACTGACTGCCTCTATAACTTGCGGTACTAAGAACTTATCTTGTCCAACTCTCTAAAATCGGTCCTCAAGACTCGTCGAGCGAAAGATAAAAATGCATGCGACATCTCCACATAAAAGCTCCCGAGGTCGATTTTTCCGCTCTAAAACGATGTATTTCGAAGATCTCCTCCTATATTCGTACCTCCTATATCTGGAACTACATCCTCGTCGCTGTGGCCCTCGGACACTTTTAAGTGTGGTGACGGGCCAAAACGCTTGTTTGTACTTTGCTTGAGTGTAATGCTAGCAACGTTGGTAGAGTTTTTTTTTGCGTGTGATATCAAGTACGGTGTGTGCAATGAATAATCTCTATGGCAAATTGTATTTCGAGCTTGTCTTCGAATAACGACTTAATTTTCTTTTTAAGTCGTTCAGGTATTTCGTTGTTTAAGTCTTCTGTTCCAGCGATTACCAAGATTTATTCGTCATTATCTCGAGTTACCGTGTCTGCTTACACTGTAATAAATTTACGATGTAAAATGCGATGGTGGGAGTGGTGTGGTGTGGTTTCTCAACGCCGCGAACCGTAGAGATGTTCTCCCCTTTTATTTTATCAAATCCGGCCCCAGGTACGCACGCGCGTACCGGGGAGAACAACTTATTGTGCCTGGCTCGCTGCTGTCAAACTCGAGGGTAGAGTGGGCGGGTTAGGGACATTCGATTACCAAAAACAGACTCTCATAAACGGCCCATAGTTGACAAACTAATATTTTATTCAAATAAAACCAATGACTCGACCGGAAGGAAACCGGGAAACTCCCGGAGGAAAACCTTCCACAAAACTCAACCCGTGTTCGTCAGACCTCAACGGAACGGGTTACAATTTCGGCAAATTCTGCTCGCATATACCGGGCATCACGCTCACGCTCAAACACACAACACACACCCAATCGCGACACGGGACGGTTTTCGGTATCACGGTCGGCTCAAGGCTCTTCAAATCGGCATCGTTACTCAAAAATAATAAAATGAACTCAAATGAACAATAAAAATTACCCGGACCAATAAAATCTCTCAAAACGCGAGAGCACAAGTACCGCCGGCGAACCGCCCGCCGACGACGACACAGATATTGGCAAATCCCGTGAGCACGACCCCAGCGTGGCTTGCGAATAAAATATTCCGGCGCAATCAATAATTTCACAAATACCGCGAACAAGGAAAACCGCAACGGTGCGAGCAATCACGTTCACCCGATGACCTTGGCGAGGTTCGGTGTCCACTCCGGGTTACTTTTAGGAGCTTCGAAGCTTGCTTCCGTACACGGACGGACCGGTTACCGCGCACATCCCCGTGAACCCCCGATGGCTCGCACTGCGCTGCACTGAGTCTGGCTAACGTTATCACTGGCCGTCGAGTTCGTTGCTCTATACTTCGGTTCTGACTTGGAAAGATTGAAAAACCTCGACTTCCAGATATTAAATCTCTTCAGTTTATCAACTTATTCAAATTCCAATAGATTATTAATTATCCCCAGATATTCGAAAGTATTTAATTATTGATCGGTAAAATCAACAAAAGAATAAAATTTTCGAAGACGATTGATGGAATAAAATAAATGATTTTAAAATAAAATAATTCGATAACTTACGGTGATTAGGAATGAATGAAATGGTCGAATAAGTCAAGATGATCGATTGATGAGGATGTAAAGTTTGAAATTCCGAATTTCTTCTTCCTTCCTTCCTTCGTTCTTTCTTGCAGTGAAAGTCGATTGAGTCAACGATGAATGTTGAAGACAATGAATGTCGATAATGAAGAATGTAGGTGATGAAATAATGTTCCGTTGAAATTCCGATTTATTTATCCGTTGAAATATTTGAAGACTTTATTTAACTTTCCGACTTCAAAGTTCAAACTTTAATAATTGAAATAATTTTTGACTGTGTATAATACTCTCTGCGACAAGTGAATTGTGAACAGGTAATGTCTCGAAGAGGTGTCGAAGACTGACAAGTAGCTGTCCAGGCAGTGAGGAGCTGTCCCGGCAAAGAGGTGATGCGCCCTTTGGGGAGCTTCTTTTATTGTTTTGATCGGGGGGGCGCCCGCGCCTCCAAGCAGTGCGTTGCATCAGCTGCCCCCTCCGTGGTAATTATCGATCGGTTTCGGCGTCTTCTGTAGCTTATTTTAATAATTTCGCAATTTCGATTTTTACAACAAATTCCCGGATAAACACATTATTTTGTTAATTTTCGATTTAAATAATAATAATTGACAAATTTGAACGAAGTTCGTACGATGCTTCTATCAAAAGTTATAACCCTGATCTAACGAATTGTTTTAAATATTGCTTATGAATTCCTGATTTTCAACGGATAGTTTTCTAATTTCGTTTAAATTAATAATAATGTCCCTGAATATTTTCCTGAACAATAACAACTAATTCCCTGTATCGACTATTTTATTTGATTATTCTACTGATAGTAAAATCATGATTCTATCATGTTAGTTAATTTCCCTGATGATTATAATAATAGATGATAATATTTCATACATTTTTATAAGAACGATTTGACCCAAAATATCTTTTATGCGTGATTTTACTGTATACTTAATGAATTTATTATTTTCTGACCAAATTCCCACGGCTGTTTTATTCTGATGTTGTTTTCATTTACAACAATTCCATAGTTTTAAGTGAGCGTTATGCATAATTATGTCCCGAGAGGTGCCGCACCCGTGAGCGCCGACGGTGATTTTTCCAATCAGTCGCCCCGAGACAGTCACACTGATTCTCTGGCTGCACCGCTGTGTGCGTACGTGCGTCGCTGCGCGCCACGTGTTAGAGAGATAAGGCACCGTCTCCCGACGCATACAGCTAAAGATTCGGATAGCCTTTCCCGTCTCAATTAAAACAATGGGTCTTCAAGTAGCCGAAGGCATCCTCGCTGCCGATGATACCCCTCTAGCAACCCGAATATCCCTTTGATATTTTATTTCTGTTTCGTCTTTTGGTTACATGAGTGTGCCAATCTGTTGCTATGCCAATCACTGAATCGAGTCATTCAGTATTAGCTGATACATAAAATAATTAATGACTGCACACGTAATTGTTTCTCAGCGGCTAATTACTTTCCACGAATTTCTATGACGTTTTGACTATTATTTTACTTCCCAATTTTGTGGTTTTTTGGTCAGTTGCGTCGGTAAATTTGGCTAAAAATTCACAGGACGTAACACCGATATTCGGCACGGTATGGGAGATGACAACCTCCTCAGTATAACGACGCATTGCGAAGCTGCAGCCTCGGTATGGACTCGACGATCGCCCCGATTCGATAATATTCGGCGACTCCGACAGCAGGGCAGGTTGAAGCAGACCGAGCAGAACTCCTCGGTACAGGCGTACTCGGACGCACGACATTTTCCACAACACTCTCTATCGTTGATATTGGCGGTTGGCTCGCCAATACGCCTAGGGCCCACATGAAAAATATTCGCACAGTTGTCAATAAAAATAATAAATGTCTAAAATCGGTCGGGCAGAGCCATTAGCTATTTCTTCGATTAATGAAATTGAGCGCATACGGTCTTAAGTAACGTGGCCAATTTTGCCATGGTATAGTGGTAACAAGAAAAAAACCCGGTGTTAAAATTAACACTATTTTGCAGTGAAAAATACACCGAACATATGGTAAACCGGTAATGCTGTGTACTCTTATAAATCCCCACGTCAAATTGTATGATGAACCAAGATATTACTTAATGGTGTTATTTTCTTAAACATCAACACAATTATGTGTTAACCGATGACATCTGAAAGCGGTGTGTAATGATATATGTATATATTGTAAAACAAAAAGAAAAACCCTTTTTTGTTGAATGTTAATTTATTCCTATTTTAGCAGTTCAACTGGTTTAGTTTTTATTGTAAAGAATTGCCCGACAGCGTAGACGTAAAGTGCCACAGAATTAGAAAGGTGAAACGCACAAAATAAAAAATCACAAACAGCATTACAATGCATATCACGAAAGGAAATCGAATCATTATGATGTATGGCATCGTATAAACGAGTGATTTAAAAAAAACGAAACAACACCGAAATAAGCAAAATTAACCAGACAGATATATATATTGTGAGACGATTTTCCGGGGTAGAGCGAATCGTCAAAGTTCTACCGGTAGTCGTACATAAAGCCTGTCCCTCGATCGGTTTATTTTTTTATATAGACACCAGCCGCACGCCAAGTGCGACCCGATCGGCAGAGATTTTTTTCGACAGGACAAGACTGCGCTCGGCTAGCAAGCAGCCTTAGGGGATTGGCAGAGGGGCGATTCGGAAAGTTTTCGAGCTGTTAAATAAACCGAGTCCTCGGCACCGTTTTACGAGAGTCGAGCTGTATCATTTATTAAAATGAAACAAAAGCAAAATTCAGAATGAATACTGGAATTAAATGCAGAGATGAAAGCAGAAGTGAATTCGAAGATAAAAGCCAAAGGAAATTCAAAGATAAACACAATCGCTCGCTCTTGGCTTGCTCACATCTAGACTTATCGGCTACCCGGTACAATCGAACCTTGATACACTCCTGACGGTTACTCAGTTCGCCGGTAGGAGGGGTGGCCTAATGCCCAAAAATTGATCAAATAGACAGGGCAAATATCATAAAGAATAAATGAGGAATATCAAGCATACCCGGGAAAAAATGATCATACATTAGTATATATGGATCAGATCTGATTGATCATATCTGATCAGAGCAGAGAAATGGCGAGATCTGATCATATATGAACATATCTGATCATAATTGAACAGATTTGATCAGGTATGGTCACATCTAAAAAAACATTATTCTGGCGACCATGGATAAACAGATCTGATCAGATATGATAATATCTGACACGAGACTTTGGCGAAAAAATGGTTAAAACTCGATTTTAATTATGGGTTTTCCCATGAAACAACATGTTTCAGGGGAGAACCCACATTTGTAATGGAATGTGTGAAAAAAAAAGAAAAAAAAATCAGTTACTGGGAATCGAACTAAGAACTACAGCGTGTTAATCCCAGTCACTTACCACTCGGTCACGAGGACTTTCGTGAGAAACTATTCAAATGACAAGGTATATAAGTGACGTCTGAAGGACAATTGAACTTTGAATATTTTTCTTTTCAGACGGTGTTGTGAGCGTTGCCGGTTGAGATATAGCGAACAGGAGAGGGAGAAAATAACTGCGCGCACACACACAATTAAATAAAGAAAATACCGTTTATTTTTTAATGACAACAAAAATGTACAGTGAGGCACCGTACTGTTTTGAGCTGACCACGGACAAATCGGTCTGCTCAATATAAATGATGAGCAGACCGAATTTGAGCGTAACCGAAAATGAGCAATACCGATTAACACTGATAGTTATGATGAGCATGAGCGTGTCCCGGTTAACGATAATCTCATTAATGAGTAGTCTAAAATGAGTACACTCCGATGAGTCAAGACAATTATATGAGAATCACTTGAACTCCTGAGTGAGAATATCTATCCGCGACGCTGTATCGCCGCGAGATAGCCGTTGAGAATGTGAGCCATTCCGGTGTGACCACGCAGATTGCGTGCCCGAGAAAACACTCGCGTTGTGCTCCGGGTGAGCTCGACCGATATCCCGAAACCGAAGATACATCACCGTGATGAGATGTACCGAAATTGAGCAGAACCGTGAGTTGTATCAGTGAGAAAACCGAACAAAGTCGGCGATCTACCCGACTGCGTGGTGACCCGTGTCAGCCATTTGGCGTAGATGAGCGCGAAACCTGTTGCACGCGGCACGTAATCCGTGCCGCCTCGGATGAGCGCGGTGCGCGTGCGTCGATGGCGGGCGTCGGTTTCGCCGGACTCAGCTGGGAGGTGTTAGCGAACAGCGGCCGCTCGAGCTAGTGCATGTAGCCGCGCTGATTCTCGAACAGACAGTAATAAACCATTTTTACTTCAACCATACCATTATTCGTTATGTTGCACGCGTAATGCTTAGAAAATGTAAATATCTTACCTTTATCGATACAAATCATTCATGAGAATACGAAAATGATCTTGTTCAAATTTGACACCAGATAGACTATATGATCAGATATGATCGGATATGATCGGATGCGATCGGAGGCGATCGGAGGCGATCGGATGCGATCGGAGGCGATCGGATGCGATCGGAGGCGATCGGATGCGATCGGAGGCGATCGGATGCGATCGGAGGCGATCGGATGCGATCGGAGGCGATCGGATGCGATCGGAGGCGATCGGATGCGATCGGAGGCGATCGGATGCGATCGGAGGCGATCGGATGCGATCGGAGGCGATCGGATGCGATCGGAGGCGATCGGATGCGATCGGATGCGATCGGGTGCGATCGGGTGCGATCGGGTGCGATCGGGTGTGACCAAGTGTGACCAAGTGTGACCAAGTGTGACAAAGTGTGATCAGTCGAGCGAACGTAGACGAAAGTAGTCAAAAGTAGTCACGTAGGTAGTCAAAGATACTACTATTGCCTAAGGATATAGAGGCTTAAAAATAACAAACTAGTATTTGCAAGCCAAATGTTGAATTGCCCTGCATGTGGGCCATCGAGCGAACTAGTCGTCGAGCAAAACCGTGCATGGAGTTATCGACCTTTTTTTATGGACTACAGGTAAGAGTGAGGTACTCTTACCTACCGCGGCTTGGGAGACGGTATATATTTTATTGTTGCCGAATTGCAAAGCTAACGAAATTCTATCCTTTTGGAATAAAAATGATTAAAATACTTGTTCGTTCAGCATGCGATGGAACAGACTCCCCCTTGAGAGGGTACCGATCGAGTGAGATTATCACAAATAATTACAACTAACGATTACGCTTGCACATACTTTATTATAATGAGAGTTATTAATTACGTCCATTTATCCCTCAATTGCTTACTTACGGTTATCAGTATCACTGTCACTATTTGTTGGCACTGGCAGTGATGTGAGCTTGCGCACATTCCTATCAAAGTTTCCCGTTGACGTTTAACTACCCTCACGATGCCGTACGAACCGGGTCGTGTCTCGATAACTCTTCCCATGAGCTATCGAAGAGGAAGTGGACGGTCCTCCTTGAGTAGTACAAAAGAGCCTTTTTGGATGCTGTGGGAGCCTAAAACCCAATTGCAGCCAATATTTAATTCGCGTAAATATTCTTTGTGCTACCTGGTCCAAAGACGTCGTGCTTCATCTTCTGGATGTGCTGCGATAATCACACCGATTGGATAGGGAGTTGACGAAATTAATTTCAGGTACGCTCGTTAGTGTATTACCAATTAGGTAGTGCCCAGGTGAGAGTGCAAGAAGATCGTTGGGATCTGATGAGACAGGAGTTAGAGGATGCGAATTGAGAATTGCTTTTACTTCTGTAATAAAGGTATACAACTGTTTAAACGTAAGTAGTTACTCGCCGACAACTCGTCTCAGATGATGTTTGAAAGACTTGACTGTAGCCTCTTACATTCCACCAAAATTCGGTGATTGAGGTGGTATAAAATGCCACTTGATGCCGTAATCACTGCAGAAGGTGTGTGCCTTCTCGTCATGCTCCTTGGAGTACAAATGCTGCACGATCTCCTTAATTTAATTGTCGGCACCGACGAAGTTTGTACCGTTATCAGAGCAGATATTTGTATACCTTCCTCTTCCCGAGATGAATCTTTTTAAAGCGGCGAGGAAAGCCTCAGTAGTCATGTCTCTGACTAGCTCGAGATGCACGGCTTTGACTACGAGGCAGATGTAGATTGCGACCTACATCTTTACCTTTCCGCGGTTGCAATTCTTCTTCCCCTTGATGAGGAATGGTCTATAATAATCGTCCACTCCAACGTTTAAAAATGGTCGACCGTCGGTGGTGCAAACTCTAGGTAGATTTCCTACGATATAACTTACGGAGGGAGGATTTGCCTCGCGACGATACAGCGTCGCGGGTAGATTTCTCACTCGGGAGTTCAAGCGATTCTCATATAATTCTCTTGGCCCAACGGAGTGCTCACTTTGGACTGCTCATTATAACTATCATTGTTAATCGGTACCGAGAATACGCGTGTCGCGTAACCGAGAAAAATACTCCCGTTATGCTCCGTGTGAGCTCGACCGATATCCTGAAATCGAACATACGTCGCCGGTGATGAGATGTACCGAAATTGAGCAGAACCGTTGAGCTTTTACCATAAGAAAACCGGTTGTAAACGGCGATCTACCCGAGCGCGTGGTGACCCGTGTCAGCCATTTGCCGTAGATGAGCGCGATACCTGTTGCACAGGGCACGTAAGCCGTGCAGCCTGGGTTGAGAGCCGGTGCGCGTGTGTCGACCTCGCTGGCCTCGGCCGGCAGGTGCTGCCGAGTAGCGGCCGCTCGAGCTAGCGCACGTTACCGCGCTGATTCTCGAACAGCATGGTGCATGTAGATGTGCTCTGTGGCGTGGATTCCCAACGTCCGCGAACCTTAAAGACCTTTCCCTGTTATTTATTAATGAAAGGCGCCAGGCGCGTCTGTACGCGCCGGAGAAAGTACAGATGAATGCCCGGTTCGCTGCTGCCAAACTCGAGGGTAGAGCGGGCTGATTAGGGGCGTTCGGATATTTCCCGGAATTAAATAAAATTAAATAAAATAACTATTTTCTTTAATAAACTCAAATAAAAAGAACTCGGAAGACTCGACTGAGAGGAAACCGGGCAAGACAGGAGGAAAACCGCTCGCAAAACTCAAATAACGTGGCCGCCGCCCACCTCGGGACACGCGTCAATAACAATTAAATAATTCGATGTCTTTGTCCTGACAAACCGGGCCTCACCTCACGCTTCACTCACGCACACACACATCCCAATAATTATCGCGGCGCAGGACGGTCCTCGGTACGTTCGGCTCGAGACGCTCAAACAACAATTATCCAAAACGCGAAACATTGACACCGAGACCATAAACATCTGAACTTAGCCTACACGAATCGCCGGTTGACTGCCCGCGGTAAACGACACAAAAAGGCAATCTCCTCGGGCATGATCCCAAGGTGGCTTAAACGCGAATTTACTTAATAAGCCGAACACAGTACACTCTCGATTCCGGCGGGTATCGGAGAAGCCGACCCGTTATCTCTCACAGTGACCTCGAGGCCCACGCTCCCTCGGAAAGACCGATCCGCGCACGACGACGTGCATTTACGATTAATAACCTTTTGCAAAACGGTAATGATTCGATACACAATAAATACATAAAAGTACTGTCCTTGGGACGGACAAGCTCACCCGTTCGGTACCGCGATAGAAGATCCAGGCCTCGGAAAACGCTGGATGACGAATTCGCCCTCCGGTCTCTTTCCCCCTCGGTATACGGGAAAAGATGACACCCAGGCTCGTCCGTTCGTCGTTACACCTCAACGAAGATTGCCAGGATAGCCGAACGCTCTCGCTCTCACTGCCCTATCCCTAGCCGGCCTAATCACTTATTCTTCCGCATCCTCGTTATCCTTCGCTAATCGATCGTCGATCTTCGGCACCCGCGCGCGCAGCGTAACGCTACTAACTGTCGTGTCGCGTGCACAGGTCTTCGGTCCGGCGGCGATAACTTCGCACCTCGACTCTTGCCGACTGGACGAATGATTTTCCTCTTCAACGATCACGATAACTCTTCCCGAGATGACTGTAACGGGGTGTCTTCTCCCGAGGCCCGGATGTACTCCTCGGGACCGGCTCGACGATCATGGCGGATATTTTACCCAGATCGGACTTTTCCCGCGACTCGGACAGCAGGGTAGGGAATACGGACGACGACGACGAACCTCGGTACAGCTGCTCTCGGTGGCACAACTCATGCACGCTGTGTTCTTGACGACTCGGCGGCTGTTCCTCTCGGGATTCCGCGTCCGCCCGCGATTACATAAAATAAATTCAAATACCGTTTATAAAATAAATTCCTAATCTTAATTGCACCGGCGGAGCCACCCCTAAGCTGCGACGTACGACGGACGGCCATTGCCTAAAAAAATTGTTGAAAATGAGCACTTGAATATTTCTAAGTAACGTGGCCCATTATTGTCACGTTACAGCTCATACCGGATAAGCATAGTCGTCACGTAGTGCGACCGTGACAGAATCATGAGATACTTCTTTGCAAACGGAAACTTGGAGTTCGTCAGTCGACCGCCTATTCGAATTAGACCCATGTCGTCAAAAAATGGAGCTATTGAAATGAGCTTGCTCTGAGGATGCACGGTCTATCGTTATAGCATGACATTGTCGGTTATAAGGCGACAAGTCATTTATCGGAATGGCACCGCCGATGATCCAGGCCCGTCGCGTTTTCTGTAGATATAGATCTGGGTCTCCGGATGCTGAGAGATTTATTTGTCCTACGTAGAGGATGGATAATGTCGTTCCGGAGCCGATGAGCATGTCAACAGGTGCTGGTTGGTCGAACTCAGAATCCAAGAGCTCTGAATGTTGCTCGACAATGATAACGATTGACGTGAGATCCTTTTGTCCGATACTGGTCCTGGGATGTCATCGATCGTCAGAAAGCTCCTTTCGAAGTTGTAAATCCTCGACTTGGCACCGATCGGCCCTGATAGTCGCTTCTTTCGTAAGTTGAGAAGAGTTGCAACCCGTTCGATTATGAAGTTGCTGTTGGAGCAGGTGTCGAGTAATATTCCACATGATCTGAGTTCTCATGACGCACTGTACACGTTAACCCTTGTTGTTATTGAAAGATCATGTGACGGGATGCGGGCCTCTAGACTGATGATTTGTTTGCCACGACTTGCGGTGTTGCTAGTCATGCTTGTGAGCTTGCTGCTTGCGCTGCTCCGTTCGCCATAGATAAGGGCTGCGGCGATGCTGAAAAGTGTAGCCACGTTTGATGCTTCTTGTGCATATCTTGCACGTGAAGTTCGACGTACACTGTCTGATACCGTGGCCTGAACGCAGGCAATTGATGCACGCGGCTATTCGGGTTGCTGCGTGGAACCTTTCCTTCGCCGTGAACTTCTTGAATTCTTGGAATTAGAATAATTGAATGATTGCCCTTGCACATTGGGCATTCGTGCGAGGCGGTGGTCACGAAGCTTCGACTCTGCTTCAAAACCTTTCTGCTCTGACCATCCTGGAGGCTGTTGCGTCCCCTGCCTTGACTGTTGGAAGATTCATCCTTGAAAACGTTGATGGGATCGTCTGGTGCGATGCTAATCATCCTTCGAAGGAATGTGATGAGGTCATTTGTCGTCACCATATGAGTTGCCGACATCATATGTCGGCAACTCATCTTTCTTGAGAAACATCCTCCATTGTTAAATGTGAATTTGTCGATCTTGGTCAGCACGATGTAAAGTATCATCATACTAAATGTGTTTTCGCCCAGCGAATCGAGTGAAGAGCAATGAATCTGGAGTGTGTTTATCAGTTTGGTGAGATTCTATGCCAATTCCCTGTGCATCGGGGTTACGTTGAGAATTTCTGTTAGGTGGCGTTTGCGAATTCCGTTCTTGTTCTCGAACATCTTCTTGAGAAGTGCCCAAGCGTTTCGGTAGCCCTCGTCTGTGGTCTCAAATATTCATACGAGAAGCTCAGCTTCTCTGCTGAGACATGGCTGCAGATACTTCACTCTTTCACTGATTCTGAGACCCGGTCGTCGCCCGATAGTCGACTGGAAATCATCTTGAAAACTCAGCCAATCTTTATACCGTTTTGAGAATTTCGGAAGACCCTATTCAGGCGGGCGAGTTAGCATGGATGATGACGCGAATAGATTTGGTGATGCTGATATGCTAGGAACCGGGCTTGCTAAGATTGCCGTTGCTCTCTCTTGCAGTTTCTAGTTAAAGCCTTTGCATATTCCGCATCCATCGTTGCTTCTTTCGCGTAATAGTCGACATCTAGCTCAACTTCTTGCAGCTCGCTAGTGATTTGTTGTAACGGCTCAAAAGTGCTTTCTAGCCGTCCTAGATGAGCCTTTAATGCGTCGTTGTCGGGATCGATTTCCAGTTCGTCCATGAAGTTCTTGAGGTTGTAAGTTTACCCTTTATCGACCCGCATTTTTGGACAAGCACGTCTCTCAGCTTTGCGTCTGCCGCGTTTAGAACTATTTTTTCGTAAATGTGAAGCACAATGGGTTTTTGTGAAGAGTGGAGTGGAGGTTATTAGCAATGAACACCTTTAACGCGCTCACCGTTGTTATCTGTTGGTGGATGATAAATTCGTTGCTCTTGCGTCCAGGATGTTGTAGTCGGCCTGTGTTCAGTTGTCTTGATTCCACGGTTTCACTTGGTTAAATATATGAGAATGGACTCTCATATCCGGCTTGAAGGACCGATCAATTTTCATTTCACGATCGCAAAGAGACTCGACTTATGTTGCAAGTACATCAGGATCATAAATCCTGATACCGAATGCGGATGATTCGGTAGCACGTCTAAATAACTTCGTCAAATGACTTTCAACAAAAGAACTTTATAACGGGGTTTTTAAGACCGCTAAACTTCGCCCTGTGTCTGTTCGCGCTCCGTCGCCAGGAGAGCCGTTGAGCGCCAGTCCATCTTTTATTATCGGTAGAATGGATAAACCGCAAAACGCAACCAAAACCGAAACTTAACTAAATTCGCGAATCGGAACCGAAACCGAACCGAGAACAAAACGGCTTCGGAGGCGGACAGAACAGATCGCGGTATACCCGAGTCGCTCAGTGTGCTAGGTTATGGAGAGAGGGGCGGGACGATAGGCCCCAGCGAAAGAGAGGATCGTGAAAGAGTAACAATAAATAAATGCCGAGGTTCTGCTTACGTGCTCCACTATTGATCGAATATCTCAAAAATACAATCAAACACATAATTCATTAAGCGAGGTCAAAGTTAAACAAGATCGTAACAAAATGGATGCATGATCCCGATCGGCAACGGTAAGCGCAAAAGCGAGATAACAACGGTCGTAGGCGATAACGAAACAAGAGAACGGGTAATCGTGCGAAAGGGCGAATCAGCCCAAGCGGTAGCATGCGATCGTGCACGTAAGCGCGAGAGAGCGAATTCGACAACGGAATCGTATAATTTCCTAATCCTAATTTACTATTAATTAATAATTAACCAGTTGCCAAACATCATTATATAAACCAATCACGCATACCTGGTAACCTTCGATAGTCGGGCCCATGCAGTGCAATACGAGATAAGCGAAGCCTCACAAGGAAACATTCGGAAGTGTCCGACCCCGATTTCGATAATTTTGATATATGTTGTAGAACTCGGAAATTTAAGGGACACGTATTTTTTTTTATCATCCCTCGTTGATATATAAGGGGTGAAACAGCCCCTCAAACTTTGGCAGAAAAACAATAATTTTTTTTTTTTCTTAGAAGCACCTGACGATTATCAATGAAATTTGGTATACATATATCTCGAGCCAACAGGACTCAGAAATGGTAGTGTGCATCACGGACGCACCCCTTTAAGGGGGTAAACTACCCCTATCTAAATCTTTATTTCTTTTTTTTCGGCGAAAAATAATCGAACTGGAATACAAATAGCATCGTTTTGAAACTAAAATGATATTACAGTTTACGTGTTTTTGGTTTTTTCCCAAAAACCACTGTTTGACCAGATATATATATTTCAAAGCTTTCAATATTTCCCATAGAAGCACCCGACGGATTTCAATAAAATTTGGCAAGCATATATTTCAGAGCAACAGAATTAAAAAATGATACCGTCCGACACGCGCCCACCCCTTTGTGGGGGTAAACCACCCTGATAATTTTTTTTTCAGGATAAAAGAACCGAAAAAAATATAAATCGTATACAGCCGATGCTTGCATAAAAAAAACTCCCGTTTTCGCTTGGAGGGCGAATTCCTAATTCTACTATTTTATTCTACTATCAAAAACCATAATTTAGCACACGGGATATATATTCGAAACATAGGTAATATGTGAATTTGATAATATAACATTTCTACAGATGATACTATTTTCATTCCAAATTTATTCGTTCCAATACATGTATGGAATATGGGATATATGGGAATACTCCAAGAATATTAATTCTGGAAAGCAAAAAAATCTTGGGACTGAAAATTTCAGAAAATTCTATATGATAAAAATAATGTTAACCAAAAATATTTGTAACAAAAAATTATGGCTCATATTCATGACAGTAGTGATGATCGTGGAAAAAGTGTTCGAAGCAGAATGCTTTCTTACACCATGAGCATCGTATTATAGGTAGTGCACCGCAAACAGCACATTTCATAACGGAAGATTTTTCGAAAGCAAATTCGACAGGATTTGGAAAACTTTCTAATCTGTCGTCTACATAGCCACTTTTATACCAAGCATATTGAAAAAGGGATCGATACCTAGGCGAAGATAGTTGATTATGTACAAGTGATTGTAGTTTTATAATATTGTTCCGTAAATGAAGATTAACATCGTAATTGTGTAGGATCGCATTGTCAGAGAAACGCTTCACAAAGTTTTTCCACACCCTAAAACCATAAACGTCTAAAGGTTGAATTCTTCCGGTAGTTCCTTTTGGTATAGTCATCAACACAACATCTTTATCTACAGGCTTCGTTTCTGCGATAATATTGCTGCAGTGACCGCTCCAGGAGTCCAGTAAAAGTAGGCTTCTTCGTCCAACGTTAGGAAAGAACACCTCTTTTAGCCATGTTTTGAAGTGGTCTGTAATTGCAAAACATTGCTACCAGTAATATTCATGCACATTGCAGTAATAAAAAGAAAATTATCATTGCAGTACATCATTACCTTTTGTCATTTTGCCAGATAACGAAGGGAGGAGGTATACATTCGGGGGACGGATTAATGTTTTTTCTACTAGAGGACCAAAGCGACCGCCTGCTTCTTTTAATACTATCAATAGAGGAGATAGTAGTCGCCCATCACAGGAGACAATTGGCTGAATAGTATAACTATGAGTTGTAGATGATATGGATTGAGCAGAACACTCGACTTTTTCCGTTCCTGCATACGTCAACGTACGTCCTGAATGTATTTCAAGCTGGAATCCACTTTGATCAGAATTATATACGTTTTCAGGCCCGTATTCTGCTATAAAAGGCTTGACAGAAGCAACAAACTCATCAGCTGATTTTTTCAAATTAGCACTGTCTTCTATCGTCTTTCTTGAGACAAACTTTGTGATTTTTCTTGAAACGATCCGATGGGCTTTTTTGAAATTGTATATCCATTTTGAAGAGGCCACGAAAGGCCTATCGCCACTCCCCTGCTCTCCCCATGCTTCCAGAGCCCATTTTTTGATGTCCGAGTCATGGACTATTAATCCAGCTTCTATAGCGTTTCGTAATTTGTTTAATGTAAATTCGGCGATAATCATCAATTTTACTTTCCGCGTTCCTCCTTCGTCCACTTGCTTTGCCCATCTCGTTAATTGACGAGGATTAGTAAGTCTGGCAAATGACTTTTGTACAGTAGAAAACTTGAGATAGCTTTTTTTCCACTCCGCCAGTACTCTACTGCCCTTTTTTTGTAATCAAATGGGATTTCATCGTTTACAGGACTAGGGCACACAGATGAAGAAGGTCCAGCCACTCCTTCCTCACTCCAATCTTCGGCGTCTTCGACGTATTCTGCGTCTGTTCCGGGAAAGTCGTCTACGAAACCCAATGTAGATTCTTCAGATACTTCTAAAGTGTTGAAGTCCCATATACTGTCCAGAAGAATCTTTTGAATCGATTCTTTCAGAATGATTTCTTGCCGATTGACTTCAGTCGTTGGTAGATACATTGTTTGAAATGTTGCAAGTAATAAATTAAGCACGTTCATTGGATTCACAAACATGTTTAAAATATCGTAACGCACTGATAACACGGCAGGCTCCGAACGCGAAATTTTCAACACCGAATGATGAGGAGTAATGCACGCTCAGACTTTATAAAGAGCCGCACGACTACTTGGGATAACATTTGTCTATTTTCGTTCCAAATTGTTTACAGGCCTGCCGCCCGAAGTTTTCCGGAAACTTCGAGATCTATTTATATTTTTGGCGTCACGAAAATACGCATGAAAAAAATATGTGATCGGTTATTTTGATTTTATGAAGTCGAAGAACTAATCTTATCTTTATTTTTCCAGAAATATGAGTAGACTCATAATGAAACGATTACTGCATCGTAGAATCTACCGTGAGGCAGATTCGGTAAAATAAGCTTTACATGTGTGAACTGAATAAAAATAAATGCTAATGCATTTATTTTAAAATATTTTTTTTATTTTATTGTAATTTTATTCGTTTCTAATGAAATGAATAAAATTGCGATACAAATAGTTTCATCTGTAGTTTCATGTTATATTATCAAATCCACATATTACCTATATTTCGAATATATGCCGTGTGCTAAATTATGGTTCTTGATATGAAAATAAAATCCTGTAAACTCTCATTGAACTTCTGACTGCCCTCCAAGCGAAAACGGGAGTTTTTTTTATGCAAGCATCCGCTGTATACGATTTATATTTTTTTCGGTTCTTTTATCCGGAAAAAAAATAAATGATCAGGGTGGTTCACCCCCACAAAGGGGTGGGCGGGTGTCGGACGGTATCATTTTTCAATTCTGTTGCTCTGAAATATATGCTTGCCAAATTTTATTGAAATCCGTCGGGTGCTTCTATGGGAAATATTGAAAGCCTTGAAATATATATACCTGATCAAACAGTGGTTTTTCAGAAAAAACCAAAAACACGTAAACTGTAATATCATTTTAGCTTCAAAACGATGCTATTTGTATTCCAGTTCGATTATTTTTCGCCGAAAAAAAAAGAAAAAAACATTTAGATAGGGGTAGTTTACCCCCTTAAAGGGGTGCGTCCGTGATGCACACTACCATTTCTGAGTCCTGTTGGCTCGAGATATATGTATACCAAATTTCATTGATAATCGTCAGGTGCTTCTAAGAAAAAAAAAAATTATTGTTTTTCTGCCAAAGTTTGAGGGGCTGTTTCACCCCTTATATATCAACGAGGGATGATAAAAAAATACGTGTCCCTTAAATTTCCGAGTTCTACAACATATATCAAAATTATCGAAATCGGGGTCGGACACTTGGGAATGTTTCCTTGTCAGTGAAACGCTAAGCAGAGAACATTAGCAGGATGGCGGAAGCGAGCGGCTAAGCGAGAACATATTTTCGGAACACTAATTTTCCGACACAGATTATTTTACGCGGAAACACTGATTAAATAATTATCGAAAGGGTGAAAATCATAGATACCAATACCCGATTCGAGTAACACTGGCGTTAAATATCTGTAGCATTAGGGATTCGATAACTTTGTCTGAACCCGAGGTCGCGTACCGAAGATAGCATCCGTAGGTACTCCAAAAATTAAACATAATAATCGCAAACTATACTCGGCTATTCAATAGCACGTGGTCACCAGGTAGCGAGGTAACGCGTATTCGGCTCGCGGATCTACCGCGGCACGCCGATAGCGCGAGAGCGGAGAGGGGAGAGAGAGCAAATCAATAGTGTAACGAGAGCATCGGGGGAAGAGAGCACCGCTCGGGTCGATAGCTAGGAAGAGAGAGAACTTTTCGGGTCGATAGCAGCGCGTGTACTCTGACCGCGTAACCCGGACTCCCTAAATCTTGACCGTGCGAAAATGGGGGGCATAAAAGGAATCAATACGATAACGAGACGTCAATGCGTGTGACAGGAGAGATGGTCGCCCTGTGAATTTGCCTATTTGCGGTGGCTATCGCGTGGGGGTATTTCTCCGGGTATAGAGAGGACCGGGGGAAACGAAACGTCATTCGATAACGAACGATAACGATGGCCAATGGGCCAATGGGCCAATGGGCCAATGGGCCGAACCAAAACCAAAACAAACCAGTGATTGGCAATCTACGTCGTGGGGATGATCGCAAATCTCAAAGGACGTGACCTTCCAACGAAAACTAAATCCGAACATGGCCGCCCCTCTCTATACCACTAAACGGAGCGTCGGTATCACAGCCGAACTTCTATACAGTCGACTCTCCGTAATATCGCGCACTCGGGGCTCTGGATGTGCTAGATTAGAGAGCGTGCGAAATTATGGAATGCCCCACTATACTGATCGTCTGATCTTTAGAAAGAGACGGACGTAAGCGGCACAGGCGCAAAGCCGCACATGGTGTCTACCTAGCAGAGCAACGCCGTTTAGTGGGGAAAACATTCCCCTCACGGCGCGATATCTTAGAGAGCGAATTGAGGGGAAACGCGATATTACGGAGAGTCAACTGTACCTGACCTAGGCAAAATCGCTCTAAGGGTAATGTTACCAATTACCGGGTCGCAAGTGAAATCTGCCCTGTACACCGATAATCGGTAACACCCTGACCGTTTATACATTTCTTAACACATACGCTCGCAACTAACATATTCATAACCGAAAATATAATAATATAGACCCATAAACTGACCGATAACGCTAACATCGCGAAAACATAGTTATGCGGTAACCACAAGTCGGTTATTTTAAACTAAAATATAATAAGGTAACAGTCGGGCGAGTCTTTGGGTCGTTGTTTCTCAAAAATAACGTCACAACTTAGCCAAAAGAACTTCTTCAAAAACAACTTTGCGACAAAAGAACTTTGACAACAATAAATTCTGTACAGAAGAACTTCGACACAAAGAACTTCAACAGAAAACGACACGACAACATGATAAGATACGCCACAACAAAATGTCATACTTCACCGAATATCGAATTAATATCATCTCCGAATGTATGACAAGCTGAGAACTCTTAACCATAACAGTATACACGAAAGGCGTTCGCGTGGAACGGCGATCCATAATCATAATGATAATAGTTAACACGATCGGTGATCATGTGAATCGCTTTATACATTCAAGATCAGTATAAACATCGACAGCTGAACAGGTCAGAACTTGCGTCCAGTGAGAAAAATCGGATGTAAAAAAATGCCTCTAAAGTTCGTAAATAGTCAAAAAGGTAAATCGCAACTAATACTTAATGGATACTGTGATGTGATACGTCACAAGTCCCTCGCAAAACTCGGCTCGAGTCCGCCGCTCACCCAACGTTAGACCCGCATATTTTTTACGTTTTTTTTTCTTATATATTTTGTGTAAGTTAGCGTTTAAATCGCCCCTTTTTTTCTTTCCTCCCGTTACCCTTTGTGTGAGTGTGCGCGGCTTGAAGCAACGTCAAGATTTCCCCGATAGCCCCAGGAACAGTCCAATGACCCAGCAAGCCTCACGACCAGCGAAGGAATGAGAGCTGACGTGCTGATGCCGAGGAAGATAGGACGATCGTGGACGACAGGAAAAGCCCTGTAAAAGACCGCCCGAACAAGCCTCGAAAAGCCCGCCGGAAAGTCGCCACTGCCCGTACTGCCTGTCCGCTGCTGATGGGATCGTCGACGCACGGCATCGATTGACGATCCAGCGGGACGTCTGTCGCCACCCCTCGCTGTCCGGAGGAAACGCCCGTCCATGACTCCGATTACTGACCAAAGCTGACACACAGGTGCTCTCGTTCCTCACCATAATCATCAGCGCCAACGCCAGCGAAGAAGAAGACATCGCCACGCCCCCTTACTCTCCGAGCCGAGCCGCGTGGCGTGTGGACGTGTGTGAGATCGGGTGTCGCTAATTTTAAATAAAATTGTATTGTGTGACAGACGAAAGCGAGTGTGATATTTTTCACAAATTTATAAGATGACTCGGCTGTCAACTGTTAAATCCGGACTCCGTTGCGGAGAGCATAACCCGCCCGTAAGACGAAGCAGCGATAGCCCAGCGATACGATTTGGACCGATACACGGATTTTATAACGACTGAGGCTGTCCACTGATTCGAGAAAAGTATTGTAATCGAAATCCGAGTGTATTGAGTGACTGAGCCCCGACGATTTCGTAAGTTTTTGCCCAAAATTTTCCCGACCCTTTTGACCCGTTTTCTTCCCCCGAGTACCCCTTATTTTTCTAGAAATTGTTAATCAAAGACTTTGTCTCGTACTCGACATGTGGTCGACATTTTTGTCACACGAGCAAAGAGGAATCGCTCACGTGGTGAGCGGCGTAAAATTCGCTATTAGTGATAGTGTAATTAGTTAAAGTTTTCCCCATCGATCCCCTTAAGCCCTTAAGTCATTTCTCCTGTAATTTATTGAGTAGACCGAGGTAATATTGTAAGAAGCCATCGGATTCGTGTACCCTCCCCCTGAGCCCCCTCCCCTCTCCCGCGCTAGCTGGCCTGTCCGCCGTGACAGTGATATTTTTCGAGTCTTTAAGTTTCTTTGAGTTTATTTTTTTTAAGTAATCCGTGCCGTTTGCACGGACTGTTACGGTGCTACACCCTTAAAGTAGCTGGCACCCACCCTAGCGCCCGTATTAATTAGTTTTCGATTTTCGTGCAACATTTGTCTGACCAGCTCTCCCGTTAACCCCTTAAAATCCCCATAACTTTGCCAAATTTATTCCGAATATTTTCCCCTTTTGTATCGCCCTTTATTAGCGTTTTTCGATCATTTTGAACCAATTGCATTTTCATTTTTCCCCGATATTATTGTTAAAAATTGAGTATTAGTGCCCCGACTATTTTTTCCCTTCCCCTGACTTATTATTTGCGACTGCCCTTTATTTCTCCGCGATTATTTAGGTTATTATTCCCCGTTTTTCTTGCGATTATTGTCGATTGGTTATTTACCGTTTTCCATCATTATTTCGCTACTGATTTATTATTTTCGGTTTAAGTCTTCAACGTACCCGTAACGGCGTTGAAGCGAGAATTACTATTATTATTATTTTATGTTTTATTTCAATATTTTGCCTAGATTCTTCAACGTACCCATAACCGCGTTGAAGCGAAAGTCATTGCGATTATCAGTTTTTATTTTACCTTCGACGTACCGGTACCGGCGTCGAAGCGGTCTCTTTTGTTATTATTTCGCACCCCTTCAAGTTTATATTTTTGTTATTCTCTCGCCTTATTAAACGACTGTCATTATTATTCCCCACGAGTACTATTATTTTGTTTGACTTCCCCTCCCCGCCCCGTTGCACGATTTTGGCCCAATTTTTAGCTTTCACATTTTCGATGACTTCGCCCATCCCACGGGGAAATATCATCACAATACATATATTCAAAGTGCAACGAAACGGATTCAAAAGTCATCTGGCGATGTGTATTATACAAAAACAATCAGTGCCCAGGCAGAGCACATACTTCATCTGCAACACGTACTCCTAAATGTAGTATTATTATTACTATTTATTTACTATTAAAATTTACGGCGAAAATCACGATTAAATGTGACAGACGCGTGGACGGGCGGACGGGCGGACGGGCGGACGGGCGGACGGGCGGACGGGCGGACGGGCGGACGGGCGGACGGGCGGACGGGCGGACGGGCGGACGGGCGGACGGGCGGACGGGCGGACGGGCGGACGGGCGGACGGGCGGACGGGCGGACGGGCGGACGGGCGGACGGGCGGACAGGTGGACAATGGATGATTAAAATTAAACTCAAGAAATACAAAAACGTAGATAAAGATGTACGATTGGAATCGATGTACAATTATAATGAACAATGAGTGTTCTGTTAATTGTACTTGTAATTGTAATTGTAATATTTTTAAACTTTATGAAATAAGAGTAAAATATTGTAACCGGACGCCCTGCGTCCCGGTAGGTCTTTCCGCGAGATAGCGACGCGGCGGAGCTCTCGCGCAAGCGAAGTGTTCTCCGAGCCGCTATAAAGGTTCTACCTATCCTTTCCTCTAGGTCCTTTCCCATCATCACGAATCGACCACAATCTCTTCGAGGTAACTCTAAATGGAGCCTCTTCGTATTAATTTCTAGACTGCGTAAGCACGTATGTCTCGGCATACGTGTCGCTGTTCATAGTAGGCTCACAGTCACAGGATAGTATTCGGCATTGAACGTCGGGTCGACGTTTAGTCGCCGAATTGCAAGAATGAAGAACTCCGTTGACTTTCCTAATTCCCTTCCGCCATGTGCGCAAGCGTGTAACTAACGCTATCGTCTTATTAGAGTCGATTCTTTGCGGAGAGTGCGTTATAGAGGGGTCAGCAATCCAGATGCCTCCTCGAATCGAGCTCATGTGGCGCGAAATCCCGTCCTCCATACCTCATCCTGCCGGTCCAGTACCGAACTCTTTACCTTCCATTTAAAAGAAGACGATCTAAAAAATCGGGAGTTCGATATTCCGGTCCTCTGGAATATCGAAACGTTTTGGTTTATCACGATGTTTGACCGGAACCGACGCTGTAAACACTACGTACAATATAATAAAACACTATTTTGTTTAAAGATTATATTGTTGATGCTGTTTTTGTATTAAGTTCTTATATCATGAAGTTATTATTGTCTTCGACAATTCTTTAGTCGCGAAGTTATTTTTGTAGAATTTCTTTTGACCAAGTTCTTTTTGTTGAAAATAATTTGAAAAAGTTTTTTATACATGAAGCCGATGATTCACCAACGACTGATGAAGCCGACGCACTCTTTTGCACAGACAACTGATTTCATTGGTACAAGGAAGAATAACAAGTGTGTGGAGTTTAGTTGTCACCAATCACAAATGAGAAGTGTGAAATAGAAAATACTGGACAGCCCTGTTGAACATCTGGCTTGACCAGCGGGCAATTCCAAGAATGCACTCTCTACCGTACTAAAAAGTTTCCACGCTCGATTTGAGAGTCGAGCGGACGCTTGGTAAATCCTTTTATTAGGGGTACATTGTGAGCAGAGATGCGGGTGCTTAAAAGTAGTCACGTAGATAGTCAATATGCTTCTATTGTCTAAGAATATAGAAGCTTAAAAATAACAAACTTGTATCTGCGAGCCAAATGTTGAATTGCCCTGCACGTGGGCTATCGAGCGAGCGAGTCGCCGAGCAAACCCATGCATGGCCTTATCGACCTTTTTTTATGGACTTCAGGTAAGACGTACTCTTACCTACCGCGGCTTGGGAGACTGGATATATACTTTATTATTGACCAATTACGAAGATAACTAAATTCTATCCTTTTGAAATAAAAAATAATTTAAATACTAGTTCGCTCCGTATGCGACGGAACAATGTATGACCATTAATATCCCCAGTAGCTTATACAGAATTTGAATAACAAAAATTCACAAGTAAGCATGGCGGAGTCGGTAACGTGTTAAGTAATAGACATAGGTAGGTAGGAATGAGCATTCGGTTGATAGTTCGCATCTCAGCTCATGCAATTCGACATCATAGATATATATTCGTAATCATAGCCTTATCTCATTAATATTCTTTGTTTTATTTAAAATTATCACGATGTACCACGTAACTCCTTTGTAGGGCAATTATTAGTTACAATTTATTATATTAAAATGTGTATATTTACTTCAAACGTTTAAACCCTATTTACTCATTTAGGAGTAAGGTTCGGTGTTACTGTACACCGTTACAGTATTAGAATATACGTTCTGTAAGCACCACGTAATTTGGACTGCATGTTTGCCACCATTTTTTAACATAGTTTTTAACACCAAAGTAGTGGACCTATATGGACCACATGGCAGTGTTAAAGTGGTTTTGCATTTAACACCTTTTTTTACAGTATAGTCACTTCAAATTTTACTTCCTGTTTTTCTTTGTGGAGAATTTCGATGCTTTTTAACGACCGGAGCTGGCTCATTTTTGATGACTATGACAATCGTCTTCGTGATCTGAGAAGAAATGTCACTTTCCAATTTCTGTTCGTGCTCCTGTAGAAGGACTTTTATCTTGTCGATGGAGGCCAGTCTTGGAAGTTCACGCGATACTTGTTATTATTATTGGCAGAGAGCGATACCAAACACCGGACGAGCTGCGCTGCACGATTGGCTTGTTGTCACCATCGATAACACCAAACTTCTTCTCGTAAGCTCGCGGTAGATCCTGCTTGTAGAGCATTTCGCCATTGTTGTGTTTCGTTCTATTTGAGATAGCACGAAGCGAGATTGTTCTTCGTCGAAGCTGGAGCCTCGTAGAACACGGGTTCTCACTGGTAGTATCTCAGCACCTCCTCATACTGCTCTTGACACAGGAGTGCGAGATTGCTTAGCTATTCCGCTACGTGGGATGATCACTTGCCCAGACGCAAATTTATATTCTTATATATCTCGTCGTGTTGCTATTCGCGAGACTGGAACGGTAACCGCGTTTCGTCATGCCCTTGTTCTTCACCTAGGATCTGAGCGATCTTCACTTGCTCCACGAAATCCAACGCCCTCTTTCGCGATCGCAATCCGCAGTCTTCGAGTTGCAGGGACCCGGACTTACCTTGTTACCGGCGAAGGCCTTTGAGGTTTTTAAGTGTTGTAGTTACTTAAGTAGAGTGTTTTTTGCGTACTTATAAACAATTATAAAGAGTATTTTTAAGCGATAAAAAGGAGCGACGAGAGCTAGAAATACGCAATTAAGGCAGGGAGTAGCACTTCTGCATTCGTTTCAACAGATATTCCGCCATAGTAGCGCGGTGTAGCGAATATTATATGCGTACTGTCAATGGAGTCGTAATCATACCACAAGGAACACTTGCCTCAATTCATGCTCCTGTGGAACTCGTGCGACTCGTGTGACACGTCACAGCTTGAATATAAAGTTCACTTTACCGCACTTGTTTCGTAAATTACTATCTTTAGTGAACCGTCCTTATCGGTTATTAAATAACCCTATTACTTCGTCTCGCCGAAGCGAACAAATTCGGACAACTTCGATTGTTTCATATATACAATCTCCATTACGACTTGCACTATTTGGATTTGGCTCTCCAATGGCTGAAGTCATCATCGTGAGTCATATTCACGAACACTTTGGAGGAAAGTACTCAGAGCCTCGTCCAGAAATGAAACTCTTCAAAACGCCTCCTCAGGGCCTGCTTTCGTTCGACTAACATCCTGTACATGCCCTCCATAGAGATTAACGACGAGTGCCCCGGGAAGGCCACATCATAGACGTGGTGTGCAGTGGCTATATGTTTCGCTTATCCCACGCATTGCAGGCAAAGAGAGACTTTATGAACACCCTGAGGTCCGTCAATGAGCGGTGGAAGCCGTGCTGAGCACTATCGGCACGATCTCCACCACTCGAGCACTCATGCACAATGTCCGATCCTCATTACCCCCATTTACCTACGCGTCCGAGATTCTTATCAAGACTATTGGCGAAAGTCCCGAGGAGGCGCTGAAGAAGCATCCTGGCGAAAGTCCAGGGAAGACGCTGACCAAGCATCTTGACAAAAACAAATGTATACTATCACAGCATATGCTGAAATGCCTCTGCGGTGTGAAGAAGACTTTTCCTTATCTTCTTCCGCCATCGAGATCTGATGCGTTCTCGATGCAGAGTCGAGCATTGCGAAATAATGTGTTTGTCCCGACCGATCCAATGTTTCCGCGATATGTGGCAGCGATTCCCAATCACCTATGTTCTCGGCGGTCAGCTTATGAATTGCCACCACGATGCGCATTTTAACCTTTCTGGTGGCGTTAGATTTATTGATACAATGAAATATCTCTGCATAATCCTCGCATATTTCCGAGAGCGAGTTTTCCTCCCCTTGCTTGAGGTGCGAGTCATCTATCTCCTGGCGTAACCTCTCGAGTCGCGGCCCACTTACCCCCGTGCTGACCGCGTCCCACTTACTGCCATGCTGACCGCGTATATTTCGCGTATCGCAGCGGGAATGCTAGCGGCTCGAGTGTCATTACGGGTCGGTTAATAATGACTTCTTTCGGTGTTAAGGTTATTAGGTTCACAATACAGCCGTTACCTCGAGGCGAGGTTACGCAAACCACGAGTATGACTGTTTCGGTGATGTTGCATTTTTTTTACTATCCACTCAGCATACCATTTGCTCGACGGGGATCTTATATGAAAGTTGCTGGACGATGCATGCGACCCCGACAACCTTACGACATACACATCGATCTCGTGAAAGGGCCCGTTGAAGTCTACCATTGTTCGATTGCCGTGAGGTCACGACTAACAATCTCAGTGTCGGATTTCGGCCCTCTATCGGATGCTGTGATACGTCCAAGGTGTATATGCGAAATTGATATTGCAACGAAGCTAGTAACTCGCATTTCCTTTTGAGTGTATATACGCAGATCGTTCAAAATATGTCGGTCGTTTTGTGACGCATCTGTCGCGTCGCTTGGGCGTCTAGTTTACTACCCCGTGTAAAATCGCAAGGAGGGTAGACTGCTGATCTCGTCGTACCATCCTCCACACAGCTTCGCAGGACGAAATACACCCGTCCCGCTTAGTGAATTAATTCTCGTTGACGGTTTTACTATTTCGTAAGGCCACCCCTAAGCTAAGGTATTCAGATTCTTCTTTGGCCCACGGCTTTCTGGATATAGTCAACTTGTTAATACAGTTTTTGGACGAAGCAAAAATATGAATTTTATTATTCATTGAATATAATTGACAACTTCTCTCACTTCATCTCCAATTTAGCGAATGTGCATTCCATCCACTTCTAGAAAGCACATACTTCAAGCGTAGGGTGTCGGTAATAAGCATGCCGCACAAGGTTCTATATTATTTTTTTTATTTGGGGTAATACACTGTGGCTCGTGGGCCCATCCGAAACTCATTGGCATAACTCGCGCTACCGAGGTCTGAAAACTAATACTGTCCACGCACCGCTTTCACGTATACACGCTACCTCTTGCTTACTCTCACACACATACACTCCAGATCTAAAGAATCATTAGGGCAATCAAAGGGCAGAATCAAAGGGCAATAAAATCTGACCTCCTCCGGTACCTCGCACGAGCACTAGCAGATCCAAATTATCATCCATCACTTTCTTATCTACATCAAAGCTGGGCAGTACTTGATGTACCGTCTAATTGTTCGGTACTTGACGTCCGAACTTGAAGTGTTAAAGTACTTTTTTACGTTTTCAAGTACCAAGTGCAAATACTTTTTGGGTACGCGCTTGCATAACGGATGCTCGATAATTCGGATGACATATAATTTCTATCAATATATTGTTGACATCTGTAGATGATATTTCGTAACTTCTCAATAAGTATAATTTAAATATAACAAACAGCAGTAAGCACCATGGCATTACAGAATTTCAGCAATACCAATCATTTTTCTTTCTGACAGACAAGATGCCATAATTAACAGTTAAGAATAAGATATCCTTGTTGACTTTCTGCAACGCCATTTTTGGTTTTAAATCACCAATCCAAGAAAACCAGAAGAAGATCAACTGCAAAAGATGAGACTGACCGCATGATAAATTTCAAGACTTTTTCAATAAGCAATCAATTTTCCTTTTAGCCGATTGCCTACAAATATTTCTCGCTCGTCCCGAACCCCAATGTCCACAAATCCCTAGTAGAAATCCTAGGCCAAAAAGTGGAAGATTACAGCGAATTTAAAATACCTAACATTTATAAAGATACGATACTCTTGGTGTGAAAAAGTATTTTGCTTAAAACACTTCTTTCACGATTACCACTTTTGTGATAAATATGAACCATAATGTTTGATTAACTCTCTTTGCACGAAAATTATTTGTATAATATAATCCTCAAGAATCACCGGTCATAACAATTTTTTTTTTTTTGCTTTCTGTGAAACAATATTTTTTAATCAGGTTCAAATACGCAGAATGTAATTGGACGAACACGAGTTATAAAATATCACTGAATGCGTATGGATAAGTTTGGAAGAACTAATTTTATCTTGTTTTGTTCACGAAAATATTAATACATACACAAAAAGACGATAATTGCGTCGCAGAATTCGATGAACGGCACTCTCGGCAGCATAAGTTTCATGATTATTTATTTTTTTAAATCACATGACAGAAATCAATAAAACTTCGATGATTTATGCGATATTTATAAGGTTTTCATTTGAATTAAATGATTACGGCGGGTTCTGATGGAGAAACTAAAGTACATATTAGGTATTCCATACCAAATTGACCTGAGTCTGACCCTTCATATCTTGGATTTGACCCGCAATTTTTTATATGATTGAACTAAGTCTCAAAAGCACTCAGATATTTTTTCAAATTTTTCAGATTGTTTATAATTATTTATAATTGAAAAAGGAATTTATTAATCGCCACAATTTAAAAATCTGAAAAAATTCTGAAAAATCATGTGTCATATATAAGAATTTTTCAGATTTAAGCCGGAATGGGCCGATGTCATTTTTTATTTTTTCGAATTTTTTTTTTTTTTCTAAAAAAACATTAAAAGAAATTAAAAGACAAAATCCGTCGCTTATGGACTATGGCTTGATCATTTTTATATGCAACACTGGATTATTGAGAATTGTTTCCAATTTTTCTGAAGAGTGTTTAATTCTTTTTTATGTTAAAAGAAACTGAAAAAATCTGGAAAAACTCCCAAAAATGCAGTGCTGAATCTAAAAATGGTCAAGCGATATAATGATAACCACTAATCGAGTGATTTTTTTTTCACTGTCAAATTTGTATACAAATTTCTAAGAGCTGAGCCGGAGTGGGCCGACACCATCTTCTATTTGTTAAAATTTTTTTATTTTATTTTATTTTATTTTATTTTATTAAAAAAAAACTGAAAAAAAATCATTCGATTATTGGTTATCACTGAGTGCTTTTGAGACTTAGTTCAATCATATAAAAAATTGCTGGCCAAATCCAAGATACGAAGGGTCAGACTCAGGTCGATTTGGTATGAAATACTTCATATACTCCCCGTCCTTTCAATACCTCTAAGAGTGATTTTTAGAAAAAAAAGTAAAAACATATAAATTCTATTTTTATGTAAGCATTAACGTCACCTTATTTTTGTCTCGATCGGACTGTTCGTTTACGAAAAAAATAAAATAAATTGTAAGGGTAGTTTACCCCCCTTACAGGGGTGCTCCCTTGTCAGACAATATTGTTTTCGATCGTGCTCACATGAAATATATTGGTGCCAAGTTTCATTGAAATCCGTCTACTGCTTCTATGGAAATCAACATTTCAAACGATTTTTTGCCAAACTTTGGGGGCCTGTTTCGCTCCTTAAATGTCATCTCTGCCGATAAAAAAATACGTGTCTTAGATTTTCGAGGTCTACAACATATATAAGAATTATAAAAATCGGGGTGGGACACTTGGGAATGTTTTCTTGTTAGAACATTGTTCTTGTCAAACAATGTTAAACGATTTTCACTTCAACCATAGTATTTTTCATTATGTTACAAAGGTCGTCATTCATAGCATGTGAGGTAACATGTTAAGAAAATGTAAATTTCGTATATTTATTAATCCACATCATTCATGAAGGAAACAAAATAAACTTCTTCAAATCTGATATCCAATCGCCGATGTGTTCAGATATGATTAGATACGAATTCATATCCGAACATATTTGAGTGCATGGATTTATCGTATATCATCGTATATGATCATATATTATCTGATAAGATTCATATCTGACGTAGATATGGACATATATGATCGGATATGATCACTTTTTTCCGGGCAATGTTTGGCAGCTCGTGGTAAGCTGTTCAGGTCATCGGCATGCGTATGGCAAAATGTGGATTAACTATGGCTTATGGAACAAGCTTGAAGAGCCGGAGCCCTATCGCGGATGGTATCTGGCGAGTCTGTGGATAGGCCCAGGTGCTCACCTTGCCTTAGGGAGTGTCCATTAATCACGTGATGTATGACGTTCTGTATGACTTTTTGATTAATATTTTCCCCTCACGTGATATTTCGTGAGGTTGTAACGAACACCCACTCATGCGTATCACGTGATTCTCGCGATTAAGAACAACATTATTTTTCGACGGAAGATTTCATGCACGATACAATAACTCACACATTTTGTTCGAACGCTGTTATTTCATATTTCATTTCAATAGCATTAAAAAGCAAACATCTTTCTTGTGGCCGAAAAAGTTGAGAACGCTAAACCTAACATGTCGGTAAACAACTAAAAAAATTAACAAGAATACTCTTCCTTCCAAATTTTATGTACGCTTCATTCGTATAGAGAGCCCAGCTCAGAAAGCGTTACGCGAAGATGATAATTCGATTCAGCGTGTGCTAAAAAAAAGTTCAGCTAACTTGCAATGGAAACATCGAAAACTTCTAGCATTGTCAGAAAAAATTTGTTATCTGCAACCGTCTTCAAAATTCAATCTCCAAAATTTAATGATTGAAATAATTTTCGACTGTGTATGATATTCTCGCGACAGGTGAATGACTTCTTGACAGTAGTAATGTCCGTGAAGAGGTGTCGAAGAGAGTGACAATACTGATTCCACGACTGACGACTGGCGAGTGGCCCACGTTCTTCCCTTGGAGAACCTCTTGTATTGTTTTGATCGGGGCGGAGGGGGGGGGGGGAGGGTACCAAGCTGTCCGTCGCATCAGCTACCCCCTCCGTGATAATTAGTGATCGGTTTTCGCGTCGTCCGTAGCTTATTTTAATAATTTCCAAATGTCGGTTTACTCGAAAATGACTCTGTTCATTTTCGATTTAAATAATAATAGTTTACAAATTTGAACGAAGTTCGTACGACGCTCCTATCAAAAGTTGTAGCCCTGATTTAATCATTTGTTTTAAATAATGCTTATAAATCCCTGATTTTTTAACTTTACTTAAACTAATAATAATGTCCCCGAATATTTTCATCTGATGATAATAACTAATATTCTGTTATTGACTATTTTATTTGACTATTATACTGATAGTAAAATCATGATTCTAATATGTTAATTAATTCTCTCAATGATTATAACAATAAGTAGTAATAATTCATAAATTATTATAATAATTTATATTAACTATTTGACCCAAAATACCTTTCATTCGTTATTCTACTAAATTATTAACTAATTTAATATTTTCTGACCAAATTCCCACGTCTGTTTATTATAATGTTGTCTTCATTAACAACAATTGTATACTCGTTAAATGAATATTATGTATAATCATCCCCTGAGAGGTGCTGCACTCATGAGCGCCGACGATGATTTTTCCAATCCGGCACTCCGAGACAGTCACACCGATTTTCTGGCTGCACCACTATGTGCGTATGTGCGTTGCTTCACGCTAGGTATTAGAGAGATAAGGCACCATCTCCCGACACATATAGCTAAAGATTCGGGTAGCCTTTTGCGTTTCAATTAAAACAATTGGGTCCTCAAGTAATCGAAGGCATTCTTGCTGCCGATGATACCTCTCTAGCAACCTGAATATCCGCCTGACATTTCTTTTCGTTTTCATTATTTCGTTACGTGACTGTTGCTTTGCTAATCACTGAATAGAATCATTCAGTGATAGCTGATGCATAATTAATTACTGCAGATATAATTGATTCTGAACGGATATTTATTTTTTATGAATTTCTATGACTTCACTATTATTTTATTATTGATTTTTATGGATTTTTAGCCAGTTGCGTCGGTGAATTTGGCTAAAAATTCACAGGACCTAACACCCGCATCGATCTCCGAACACTCTCGTGACCGTGCCGTTATGAGGTATCAGTAAAAGTGGGATCGAGCCTTCGATGACCGTCTCAATATAAAAGAAAATATTACTGCGTTGTGAAAAACCAACGCTACCCAGAGACTTGCAATATAGGAAAAGTATGCGGGTGTTTACTATTGCGGATTATTACTATTATTATTAATATTACTATATTACTATATTATTATTACTAATACAAGTCGTAGGCTGAGCGTGGACGAGTGGGTTGGAACGTGACTCACGCGCAGTGGACTCTGTGTCGATTTCCGGCAAACACCAAGAATTTTCTGTGGTGTTTCTTTTGCCAAAAAGTGCTTCGGAACCCACTATAATAGTAGGTCCAGAGGATAGGTGCAGCGTCTTGGTATGGAAAACCGAAAGACTGGAAAGTATTACGGGTTCAATTCTCGAGACTGAAGTCCCATAGGTGAAAAGGAAAACGGACGAAGACGTAGCTCCAGGGATGAGGCATTCTTTATCAATTGAGCCACTTTTTTCGCTCGGCAGTTCGGAAGTTTTTTTTAATTTACCAGTTTGTAGTACTTCTTTAGTGGACCAACTGTGATTTTTTTTAGATCTTCAAAGTGCACCGTTCAGGATTTATGTTTTTCTTCAAATATACATATATCTCAGAAAATATTGATCACTCAAAAAATTCTTAGGAATATTAACCTGTTACTTTTTCATCAATTTTGGAATGATGTTAGAGTCATAATTTTCTCAGTACAGGAAAGTCAATTTTTTGTAAAAAAAAATAAAATAAAAATATTTTTTTTCTACAAAAAACACCTTCGCTTCTGGTCCTAATTTTACAGATTATTTGGTATAGTATGTAGATTCCGAAGAAAATCCCAAAATGGGATCTGCCATACTTGCAGAGCCAAAAAATAAACACATAAAATATAATTCATTTAGATTCATATAGATTCGTATAAACTCGAATATTATTGGTCGCCCAAAAAATGTTTAGGAACATTAACTTTTTAGTTCCCGACTACGGGCAAAGCACTTTTATTCATCTAAATAATAATCGAGTTTATACGAATTTATATGAATTACATTTTTTATTTGTTTATTTTTTTACTACGCAAGTATGGCAGTTCCACTTTGAGAATTTTTTTTCAGAATCTTTATAGAATGCCAAATACGCTGTAAAATTAGGACCAGAATCGATGGTGTTTTTTGTAGAAAAAAATTATTTTATTTTTTATTTTTTTTTTTACGAAAAATCGACTTTCCGATATCGGAAAAATTACTATTGTAACATTATTCAAAAGTTGATGAATAATTAAAAAGTTACTGTTCCTAAGAATTTTTTGAGCGACCAATATTTTCTGAGATATACTGATATTTAAGGAAAAACGGAAATCCTGAACGGTGCCCTTTAAAAATCTAAAAAAATCGTTGTTGATCCACTCAAGTAGTACTCCAAACTGACAAATAAAATAAAAACATGTGAGAGGTCGATGGAAAAATGTGGCCGAGTTGATAAAGAATGACACAGATAAGACTCGAACGGCAGTATAAGGAAGCAGGAGTGAGAAATGTGAAGAACCCGAACGTATGTTTTCGAGTGATACATTGGGCCCTGATAGGATCTGGAGAAGGCCTGATAAGGGCCTTGGCACGGCCCGATGTAACATTCCAAAATTTATATTCTGGGAGCCCGTAACCCTTAGGGGATCGGTGTAATGACACAATACAATGGTAATACAAGTCTCCTACATATGAGCAGTTTCTAATATCATAGTCCCTTAAAGGGGTGGTCCGGGTCCAGGCTCACACATAGTGGGTCTGGGTTCGATTCCCGGTCAATCACCGGCGGATTTTTCTATGCGCTTTTGGTAACCCCGGTGGTTCGGAAGCCACCGTAAAAATAATAGAGCTAAAAGGAAAGTAAAGCAAGGGAGCCTTGGTGTGGTAAACCAAAAGACTTGTAGACGGAAGCTGGTTCGATTCCGGAAACCGGAGTCCCGTAAATGAAGGCAACGCCCTCACCGAAAAGAACTACAAGGGGTCCAGTAGTGACTACTGGAGGTTCAGTAGTCACTGCTGGCATTGCAATAGTCAGTACACATGTAGTTATTACTTCTTAGTAGTTACTCCTCGACCGTCAGTAATTATTACCCAGGACGTAGTAGTTCCTGCATCAGTAATTACTACTTATAAGTAGTTCTAATCCAGGATTCAGTAGTTAATACATAAGCAGTTATTGCAGATAAGTAATTACTACTCGAGACAGCACCAGTTTCTGGATAATCTGGAGATTCAAATAATAACTACACAGAGGTAGCAACTACTTATACAGGACCTACTGCTGTCTTGAGTAGTAATTACTTATCTGCAATAACTGCTTATGTACAAACTACTGAATCCTGGAGTAAAACTACTTATAAGTAGTCGTTACTGATGCAGGGACTACTACGTCCTCAGTAATAATTACTGACTGTTGAGGAGTAACTAATAGGAAGTAGTAACAACATGTGTAGTGACTACTGCAATGCCAGCAGGGACTTTTTTTACCACACCAGTGATGGTAGTGTGGGACTGCTCCACAAACGGCCCTACTCACTAAAACCACCTCCCTTCCACGCCAACCAATGACCCCGGAACCGCGTTAGCATTACTTCAAGGTCATTGGTTACAGGCGTAATACGCCGCGCGTGCGGCTTCCTCCGAGGTTCCCAAATCACTTCTTCCGTTTGGCTGTGGGCGGGGGGCGGCGCATCGTCAGGTTCTGACAGCCCGCCGCCTTGTGGCCCTCCAGACCGCACTTCCGACAGCAGTCGCTCCAGTCCTGTCTGGTGCAGTCGCATGCCAAATGCCCAGAGGCATGGCAGCGATAACACCAGATCTCGGGACGCCCTATCACGACCCGGCAGATCACCCACCCGACCGTAAGTCGGGTGGCTCTCTCCAACTTTACTACAGGGGCTGCATCCAACTCGACAAAAGCTAGAATGCAACCCCTGTTGCTCCTTTTGGAGAAGTTTATTTTCGGAGGGCTGCCGTTCTGCCCCCGGAAGAACCTCTCCAATGACTCCTCTACTTCAGGTACCTGCGTAGTTTCCACGACATCCAGAATGACAATCTCGGCTCGGGGAATGAGTTGCCTTAGGCTACCCATATCCCCAAGCACCTCGTCAATGGCTGAGCCAAACCTGGCCCTGTCCTCGGCTTGATGCTCCAAGGGCAAAGTCGCCCACCCCTGAAGCACTGCGGTCGTAAGATGACGATGGCCGGGAACCCGCTTGCTCACTCCCTGTCGACGTCGGTACTGAGGATCTTGTTAACTCCGACTCCCGCGAGTCGAGGTTAGCAAAATATTACTCGGAAAAGGGGAATGAATAAAGAAGGGGGGGGGGCAAACAGGTAGGAAGCAAACGACTTTAAACTAAATCCACGTCGGCAGGGGGGACGGTGTCAGAGGCGCCCGGCGCGGCCAGATCCCGCAGGATCGTCGGTGGGCCGAAGGGGACGTACGGTATGTCGGGCGGGGGAGGTCCCGGCGTTACCCGTTCCGGGATGTAGGGTTCGACCGGGCGAACGATTTCGAACCGGGCCGGGATGTCCAAGACGGCTTCGGCGACGATGCGCGGCTTAGTGGTATCGCGAGAGGGTGACGGGGTCGCGGCGTCGCGGAGCCACGGAGGCGGAGCGCACGGGGGCTCTCGGAGCAGGGCCGGAAGGGCCTCTCGAGCGCGAACCCCGGAAGTCGCGGCTTTCTCGGCCTCCTGTTGGAGGAGCCAATCGAGTCCCCGTGGGGCCCGGCGCTTGCCCGCAAGAAACTTCGCGTGAGCGAGGAAGCGCTTACGCCCGGCACGCTTTGGCACGTGCGCGTGTGGGTGAGGTCCCTTATAGAGCGACTCGAAGTTTGCCCGGCAAAGGGAGAGACTCGTTTGTCGCGTGTGGTGGGCAGCCGACACGATGAGTCGGGAGGAGTACTGGGAAGTGGGTCACTCCTACCGCCTCGGCCGTTCGATGCTTCCTGTCGCAGGAGCACGTTAACGGCTAGAGTTGAGTAGGAGGCGGACGAAAAAGGGCGAGAACCGGAAGACAGGAGGAGGTAGCCTCGACTCCCGATATTGGCAGGCGTGCGCCCGAAAGGGAGCACGAGACGTTGCGCAATAATCGGGGGCGAGGGGGGAGGAAGTGGGTGTAAGGGATTGGGTCGGTGTACGTCTGATCGCTCTGAAAAGAGCGGATTGTGTTTCACGAATCTCGCTCTGAAAGGAGTGAGATTGTGCGATGCAGAGAAAGTCCGGGGATTCGCCGAGTCGAAGATCCGTGTAGAGGTCGGCGTCGTTCGCACTAATAAGTGCGACCCGACCCGGGGAGATGATCCGTAGACAGCCGAAGTCGAAAGCCCGTGGAATTCCCGAAGAGATTTACGTTTAATCGCACGGAAAAGTGCGGATGTGGCAGCTGAGAGTAGTCCAGGGAGAGCCAAGTAAGAAGTCCGTGAGTGTAGTGGTATCGATGCGGCTTTAATGGCTTTCCAAGGGATACAGTAAGCGTTGGGCGTGTAAGGCGATGTATGAGGCGAGCTGGCCGGACTAAATTGACGAGCGCGGACCTCGGAGAGAGGCTCTCGTTCCCGAAATCTGCGCGCGCGTGCTCAACTCGCGAAATTCGCGTTGCGATTATGCTAAAGATTCAGCCAGCTTGCCTCCCCCCCTTCACAGAATCGATACAATATTATGTCATGTGAAGAGTTGGAAACGAGGAATTTTTTGACATACAAGTCGATTTAGTTGATATAAAAATAGTTAACAAAAATAATTATTTCGTAATATCATAAAGTACGCGAAGCCTAAGTTTTGGCTGAAAATCGTGAATAACTGCCGAGTCCCCAGGAGGAGCGAAACCAAAAATATATGTAGCGATAGAGCAATTAAAATTAGACAATAAGTCGCAAGTACGTTTTTCGGCCTAGGGGGTCGCTAAATAGCTTAAACAATTAAACAAAGTCTCGCTCGGGGAACAAATAACACCTCGATTACGGGAAACGGGAATTATCGATCCGTTCGAAATCTCGATAATCTATCTCTAATGATAAAGTTACTTCAGAGTAGGGAAATCCCCTCGCGTGGGGCATCGTCGGAAAGCCTGAAGCGTGCGCTTTACAATGATATAAAGAACGGAATGACCATAATTAATCTAAGGGGCGAAATCATCGTTGGCAAATTATTTCGTTTATCGTTACGCGAGCCTCGTCGCTATCGCGTACCGCCGGTGACGTCACTCGGCATGCGGCATGCCGAGCCGAAGCGCTAACCGGGGAAGTATTGCCCGAGCCCGGGGAACTATTGTCCAGGCGGCGATAAGACTGAACGATACAGGTATACCGGCGGTACGCGAACGCGAGGAGCGTATCGCTATAGGTATATCTCAGGACGTTGCGACGGCGTAAACAGGATATATAGATATACCCGGGATAGGCGAACGCCTGACGGAGCGGTACCTATAGGTATAGAGGGTGCCGAGGCGCGATGATCCACGCGAATTTCGGTATAACTGGGACGGTTTTAAAATCTACCGATATTTGAGCGGAGCGTAGGCCTCGCGTGGGGGGAAAAAATGGAGGCTTGCGGACAACAATCTGAGCCCCTGCACTCTAATCTCGTTCTTTCGCAGACTCGCCATAGTTGGATTGTTATTCGGGGTTCCTTCTCCTAGTCTGTTTGGTCCGCGGGAGCTATTTTATTTCACACCAACCCTCCGCACGTGAAATAGCAGGATATCGGAGTGTACCACCACCACCCACGGCGAGCCTCCTCGATCCGCTACCCGGGGACACGCCACATAAGAGTTACAGACCTCCCCCTGTGGAGTTTATTACTAGTTAACTACTGGATACTACCAGTAGTATTTTGGAGTAGTTTTCAGTAGTTCTTTTCGGTGAGGGCGGATGAGGACGCAGCTCCGGATATACGACGTAAGGTCTACGACTATTGCTGTATGTCCGAAACCACTTGAGGTCTCGGGTGGATAAGGACGGAGGGCGAAATAGTAGAATGAAGCACCCTAACCCCTAGGGGTAGGGGATAAAAACTACAATGCCAATACCAATACCAATACTAATTCTCTATATTTATTTATCATACCAAACCTGCCACTCCATTTTTTAAGGATGCTTCACACGTACATTCCCGGGCAATTGTGGGATCTGTAACAACTCGAACACTTCCTAATGGTATAAAAATCTGAAATAAAAATCACCTGCATTAAAGGTGTCAACAATATTAATGTTGCATATATATTAAGAATAATGTCAAAAAGTTATTAACAGATTGCTAAAAAAAATGGTTCAATAGATAATCAGTAAACCTTTTTTATTTGCTTTTAAAATGATTCATTGATTTTTTATAAACCATCAGCTGGATTTTTTTCAGAATTTTCTATCATTTTTGAATTTTCCGTTTTGAACATTTTTTAAAGGCCGTAACTACGAAACACTTGGCGCAATCGCCTTGAAACTTTTTGTGTGTACTGTAGAATGCTGATATTGAAACATACCTGAAGTTTGTGCCCCGTCATCGATTTTCGAAACTTTCGAAAACACATTTTGAAATTATTGATAATTCTGGAAAAATCCGTACAAATTCTAAAAAAACCACGGAATTCGTTTAACATGTGAAAATCAAAAGTTGTCTGATTTGTTTTTAAAATTATTTTTTCTAATAATTTGTGGTTATTGTTATTATGCAAAATGAAAGGTCTTGATATAATTAATACGGATAATTTTGTGCATGTCGCGAAGTACTGAAATTTTCATCGAATTAGACTTTTGGTTGGGAATATACGTGTGCTGCATCCGTAAATAATGGGAATTAGCTGTGTACATTTTTGTTTATATTGGTCTAAAAATGCCGCATCCACTCTTCAATCTTGAGGCCTTTGTCTGTAAAATTAGTATTTGTTGCACTATCGATATTTATCTACATAAAATTCATTTCTGTCAACAGGTCGACCTGAGGCACCTGGCCCAGGGCGAAGACTCGAACGACATAGATGTTGGTATTGACCTAACGGACTACTACATCAGCGTCGAGTGGGACATAATAAAAGTGCCTGCAAAGAGAAATGAGAAGTTCTACATATGCTGCGAGGAGCCTTATCCCGACATAATGTTCTACATAACACTGCGCCGGAAGACCTTATTCTACACTGTGAATCTCATTATACCATGCGTCGGAATATCGTTTCTTTCCGTATTGGTATTTTATTTGCCGAGCGACAGCGGTGAGAAGGTATCACTATCCATTTCGATACTTCTCTCTCTGACCGTCTTCTTTCTGCTTCTTGCGGAGATTATACCGCCCACGTCGTTAACTGTGCCATTGCTCGGAAAATATCTGTTGTTCACAATGGTGTTGGTGACACTTTCCGTGGTTGTGACGATTGCGGTACTCAACGTGAATTTTCGATCGCCAGTTACTCATCGTATGGCTAAATGGGTGCGAATTGTGTTCATCGATGTGTTGCCTAAGTATTTGTTGATCGAAAGACCGAGCAAGGATTCCGATGACGAAGACAGTGCCGGCGACGATGGTGATCCAGATGGGAAGCCACCCGATACCATACTCACCGACGTCTTTCACGTTCAAGAGGCTGACAAGTATGATCCGTACTGCGGCAAAAAGTACAGCGCGGATTATGAGATAGGCGCCTTACCTGGATTACCCGGTATACCAGGGATGCCTGGCATACCGGGGATTCCGGGAATCCCCGGATTGCCAGGCCTCGTTGATCCGAGGTACGAAGTTAGCGCCAATGTTGGTAGTGTCGCACCGCACTTCGAGGAACCACTGCCTGCACTGCCACTCCCAGGGGCGGACGATGACCTTTTCGGACCATCTAGCCCAGGCTATGTTCACGAGGACGTTAGTCCCACATTCGAGAAGCCTCTGATCAGGGAAATCGAGAAGACGGTCGACGATGCTAGATTTATTGCTCAACATGCGAAGAACAAGGACAAATTCGAAAGTGTGAGTAATCTTATTTTTTTATCTGTCTCGTTTGTTAATACTTGAACTTCAAATAGGAACTTCAAACTTCTTACGATCTACTCTCTCTTTAGTTACCACAATGAAAGTACGTTATTCTTAGCATATTCTTTATTATGGCAAGTTTTCGATATTCTATGTATTAAGGGACTATGTCAATATGAGCTTATCGATGGATTACGTCTGCAAGAGCAGGCACGTACGCCCAAGCGTTCGCATACGTACACTCATTATAGATTAATATATGACGCATTCTCTGTCAACTAAGCCACTTTTTTTCGACGCTCTCAGATTTATCCCATAATTGGCGTCATCTTAGGTTCACTTGAAAGTACTGTTTGAGAATTTTTCCAGATTTTTTGAACTATCCATTCAGAATATGCGTTTTTTATTCAAATTCATATATCTTAAAAGGGATTAGTCAAAAAAACCTAACGACAAAAAGTTCCTTTATTCATTCATTATTTAATGTAATATATGTTATATTTTTGTTCGCCTTGGAAAAGTTATCTTTAACAGAAAGGAATGAAAATTACGTTTTTCACGCAATACGACACCTTCGATTTCGGTATCAATTTTTCAGGGCATTCAAAGATCTATAAAGAAACTACAAAGAAAAAATGGCAAAGTGGTACTTGACGTAGTTGCTAAGCAAAAGAAAATAATCTAATATTGATATTTCAATATTTATTTTCTCGAAAAATACGTCTAGTTCCACACGGCCAATTCTTTTTTAGATTTGTCGTATTTCACTGACTGCCTTAAAAATGAACAGCAAAATTGAAGTTCTCGCATTGAATGAAAAAGAATATTGTAAGAAAAATATTATATTACTATATGAGGTATAGCAAATCCTGAGTGCCTTACGACGCAGTAATTTCTTATTACTGGCCTGTCAATTATAGTCACAAGAATCGACCAATAAACTATATGAGATGTATCAGATAAATTGAAAAGAATCTTTTCAAAAATTTGCCGCAACTTGGCCGGTTAAGATCGTTTGGCCGGCAAAAAATTTGTCGTAGGTTAGCTAGGCATTCATTTTTATAGTGAACTACAAGAAAATTGATGAAATTAATTACACATTTATCTTTGGTACAATACCAAAGATAAATGTGTACCAAAGATAAATACAATATGTTTTATTTATTCATTTATTTACTATTATCCCCAGGAAACGAAAACATGCTCAACATTTTATCAGTTTCCCTGTTCTTTACAATAAAAACAAATAGCAAACTATAATGTACATTAGCCGGATGAGATGTTTTAGCCGGCCAAGACGGCTCAACTATATAGCCCTAGAAAAGATCGGCTCTGTAGAAGGCAGGGTTACAACAATGAAATATATTAATTAATTTATACGTGGGACGATAATTACCGGTCAAAGCTTAAAGAGGATCGGTGGCGGCTATGCCGATAGACGACAAGTCTATTTCGCCCCATATTATTATGACTTCCTATATATATCAATAACAAATATTTCACCCCATTTTTTAGGACATATTAACGATGGTTCTTTTTTGTTTTAACATATAAAAAATATCTGTATAATGTGATACTCGATTCACGTAGCACGCCATGTGTTCGACGTTTGGCAACGCCGCAATCTCGGTATCTGTCGACTCCTACACGTGCCGAGTTTTTTTTTTTATTAACGATGGCCGGCAAACATGAGCAAAGAAAATAAAACAGAAGTTGATAAAGGTAGTGATGCAAAATTATTGGAGGCTTAGTGTAAAGACAAGGAAAAGTTTTTTCGAAGAATTATTTTGACGTGGAAATAAACATCGCTAATGTGAATAAAAAGCGGCACGTGGAGGTTATTGCTCCACCGAATTTGTCCCATAAATGGCCACATTTTAGGTTTACTCGAAAGTATCACACATTATTTGAACCATCGTTTCAGAATATGCGTTTTTTTTCTTCAAATTCGTATATCTTGAAAGGAATAAATCGAGCAAAAAAATCTAACAACAAAAAAGTTATCTTTATTCATGAATTATGTAATGCAATATGTGTTATATTTGTTCGTTTTGCAAAAGCTATTTTTAGCATAAAGGAATGAAAATTATATTTTTTCGTGTATTGCGACACCTTCGATTTTGCTCCCAATTTATTAGGGCAACAAATTCGGCGATATATAAAGAACCTACAGAAAAATTGGCAAAGTGATACTCGACGTAGTTGCTAAGCAAAAGAAAATAATAATCTAATATTGATACGACGATATTGATATTCTAATATTTATTTTCTCGGAAAATACTGTGACTTGAGCAAGGCTCCTGTACAATTATTTTTCTGTATTTGCGCGCCGCCTGAAGGGGCACGGCACTTACACAGAAGGATTCGTGGACTCGAGCGTCTAGGAATTATAGGCTGGCGTGTCAGAGACAAATTTATAAGCAAATACTGTTCTTTATTGGCAAATTACAGCTTTCAATGTGATTAACCCGTTTTTTTTTCTTTTATTCGGGTCTCTTTACCCTTGGTATTCAATTGGTTAATCCAAACAGTGTGTCGGTAATGTTATAGATAATATAATTCTAAATATATTCTGATCTTGAGTCTCGTCTTAATTTTTATTTGATTTATTTACTCATTTATTACTTGTCATAAGAATTTATCAGAAATTATTTTATTCGCGTTGATCGCACCGCGCAGGCGCGGCAGCTTCTCGATCGTCGTGCAGTACAGCTGGCTGCCTCGCTCGGCGATTCCCACGGTGATGTCACAGCGAGCCCCGGTGACAGCTCGCTCAGCTCGCGATTTACAATTGGTGTTATTTCGTGAAATAAATGGTTTTACCTTACTTTAATGGTTGATGACCGTTCAGGAGACGTGAACTTAGCCTTGTGTGCGCCTTTTTATTGTCCTTGATGTCGCACTATTGTTCACTCGGTCACTTGCACCATATCTGACCGGTTACTTCGGTCACTTTACCAAGCTGCACTGAGTGCTGACTAAATTGACAATTTTATCTTTGCACGTCGGAGGAGATCGTGTCTAAGTATTACTTAACTCTTCACAAGGCTTTCTTAGCCACTTCTCGTTGTATTTGACGAGTTCTAAGTTCTCTTTTTGGCACCCAATTTATAAGTTTTATTTTCACAATTTTATAAGTTGCACATAGTACTAAATTTTATAAGTTCAATTGCAGCACAATTTTCCAAGTCCGAATTGCCACAATTTTTCTAAGTCCACTGGGTACAATAATTTATAAGTCCTCGCAGCACAGATATTTATAAGTTCCAATTGGCACAAATTTTATAAGTCCAAATTCGCACAAAATTTACAAGTCCACATTCGGACAAAATTTATAAGTCCAAAGACGCACAAAATTTATAAGTCCCACGGGCACACAATTTATAAGTCCTTTTCGGCACAATTTTACTTTATTTCACTTTACTCACTTTTTCACTTTTTACTGTTCACTAGTAGTTCTGGAGAGCTGGCCGATAGTAAAGTAGATCGTTGACTGATGATCGACTGCCGTAATCGCCGTCTTTTATACCCCGACTTTGGTATCCCACTCCGTCGGTTTGGCAGATTTCTGGCGGACTCGCGTCTGCGTGCGGTCGCCTAATTATTAAATTTGTGATTGGTTGATAGCATCTTCATCTTCTACCCTCCAATTCCGGGTCGGTATCGTAGTGACGATCGTCCGGTGTTACCTACCGAGCGAATAGTGTGCTCGATCGGTGCCGCGTGCAAATTTAGTGTCGTCATTTCTGTCCAATCGGTGAGGCCGATTTTCCTTCGGTTTCACCTTTCTCCGACATTGAGTGAGCTTTCCCCTTACTTCCGTCGGACGGCACTGCCGTGCTTCCGAATCCTTGCTGTTCTTCGCGTTTGTGCGTGCGCGCCGCTCGGTATCGATCGAGCTGCCGCTCGATCCCGTCGGATGGCGCCACTTGTGCCTCCGCGGGCTTGCCGACGGCCTCTGCGCCAGCTGTTAGTATCTCCCGGGCTCTCGCGGTGTGACGTCACCGGGGCCACTCGGCCACTTGTAATAATGTAGGGGAGTCTCAATACGTCTAATTCCACATCGCCAATTTTTTTTTTTCGTGCTTCCTATATTACCGACGGCCTTAAAAAATTTACAGCAAATTGTGAGTATCGCAATGGATGAAAAAGAAAAGTGTAATTAAAAATATTATATTATATATTCCATATGTGGTGTACGTCGTATGATCTTGACCCATCACGGCCTACCGAGTTTCTTTTCCATGCGATGTAACAAATGTAATGCAATAGTCAGCGTACTTTCGTCTAAATAAAACGGCAGTGGATCTTTCAGAAACGATCATCACATTAATGGCAAAGCAGCAATCGGTAATTATCCATTATAATCCATACAGTTAATTGATTTACCTACAATATAAACTTTATCGCCAACATATTAACTATTATTTACAAAGGTGCATTATGGGCTTATCACTGAAACTCTGTTCACCGAAGCCTGCTGGAAAGTTCGTCGCTGTCATACTCTGCCCAAAATCTATTCGCTGACGACTGGAACTCTGTTGGTTGGAATCTTAAATTTTGATCGCTTAACTCCTCATCGCAGAAGTTTACTTTGCTGGAGCTTTTCTATGTGGACTTCGATCGCTTCACAAAATATTTTGTTGCCTGCGACTGATTGTTCAGTTTCGCAGAGGCCCTCACCGTAGGAAATATCTTCGATGTCATAGTTTTATTAGGAATTTCTTCACCCAACTTCCTATCGCAGAATATTTTGATCTTACCGTCTGATTGCTGAGTTCTTTTTGCAAAGGTGCACCGGATATTTGCAGAAGCTTGCCACAGGATATTTTTTGCTGGACTTTTATTACAAGCATTGCTATCATAACTATTCTTGATTCAATAAGTATTTAGTGCAATAGTTGTGTAATAGGAGGAATTAGTAAATAGCTCCTATATATAAAAAAAAAACAAATTCTTCAATAATTCTCTTCTCTACTGTAGAATAATTATGTAAATACGATAATTAACTTAATAAATTTGAAAAAGGAAATATGCAGGATTCAATGTATGTTTTGTAACGTGGCGTAGTTACGCGCGTACAAATTCCACCCCCCCCCCCCCCTCAACGTGGTCAAAAGCGTCTAACCGACAAGCTGGGGGGTAGGGTTACGGGGAATTGCGAGCCATATTAAATGAGAGGGCCAATCGTCGAGCCGACGGGACAGACTCATGGAAGGATTTTCCGAAAGGGACTAATATCTGGCCGCATCGTTTTCCGAGCATCCCGGCGGAAGAGCCACCAACCGGACTGAACAGGAGTCCAACGGAGAGGGTTCCAACCCCCCAGCTTAGGCGCCTTTCGAGGACCGACGCTAACCGGTGCGACGACGCCTGGGGAAAGCGGCCTGGCTGGACGGAGTGCATCTGCGACGAAGAGGAGGCTGACCTGTACTCCGCCATGTCGCCAGGCCTCAAGGATGCTGGACCTTGACGCGCGATGCCGTCACGACTCGCCACCGCTGCCGCGGCAAGGCACGAGTCGCTGAAGGCGCTCGCTTCCGGACCAGCTCCTTATATGTCCCAGGCAGCGAGAGGCTTTGGCCCGTGAGACGGCCGTCTCGCCTATGAAGTGATTGAAGTCGGGGCGGGACCTTCCCCGCGTGCCCCCCACCCCGCGTCGGGGCTGGAAGGAACCGACGAGCGAGGTGCTCGCCACTTGTCGGTTGGACATCCGCGTAGCTGTAGCGAAGTTTTCGAGACTCGAAAGTTGAACAGTTGCGAACAGAAGAAAGGGGGACGAGTCGACACCATCTAGGGTCATCGCTCCGGTCCAACTGAGATTCCGGTGGGTGGAAGTTACCTCCGAGGTTTTGTGGTGTAATTTCGGGGTACTGCAACGTTATAGTTAGAATTGCCAGAAAGAAAATGTGTTGCGTACTAGATGGCAGCGTCAAAACGTACTAAATATGGGATTTGCATACTAAATTCAGCGTCAAGGTTAAATTAAAGTGTATGCATCTGAAATATAGTTAAGGTTTCATTCGTTTTTTTTTTTACCAACTATACAAAAATAGTAGGTTTACACTTAGATAAAATATATAAGATTATTACATATAGTGAGGACTAGGTGAAACTAAACGCCTGAAAAAGCATGGAGAATGGATATCTGAAATATCATTGGCTACGGCCCTCAGTCAGCAGTGCATCTCAACTCGCTGGCGATCGGGTCTCCATGCGGAGAGGGCCAGTGAGAGAGTGATGATGGTGGCAAGCGACGCTACGCAGACGCGTGATGCCATGCGGCCACCTCAGCAGCAGGCTAATTGTAGTAAATCGAACTCAGCTATTGACATTGAACAATTGTCGTATCCTCAATTTAATTTATTCTAAATGTCAGGATCGTTTTAATATTCGAGGGAGTATGCAAAATGTTGAAAGACAGTAAAACCGAATATCGTGTACGGAATACTGAGAAAAATAAATGTACGCCAAGAGAATGCTTCGCGCTAACGGGATTACAGTGAATTGTTCGCTCTAACGGGATTGTAGTGAATGGTATTCGAGTTAATAAATGAGGTTGTGACAAAAATAATTTTTGTTAACGTTGCAATCATTTTTGCTTCCTCATAGAGGAAGCTTTGTTATGGTGAAAAAAAAAAAATTCCAGATTTTAATGAAAACGTGTTCAGAATGTTTAGAAAAAATGTCCGGATGTGTGTGTGTGCGTGTGCGTGTGCGTGTGCGTGTGCGTGTGCGTGTGCGTGTGCGTGTGCGTGTGCGTGTGCGTGTGCGTGTGCGTGTGCGTGTGCGTGTGCGTGTGCGTGTGCGTGTGCGTGTGCGTGTGCGTGTGCGTGTGCGTGTGCGTGTGCGTGTGCGTGTGCGTGTGCGTGTGCGTGTGCGTGTGCGTGTGCGTGTGCGTGTGCGTGTGCGTGTGCGTGTGCGTGTGCGTGTGCGTGTGCGTGTGCGTGTGCGTGTGCGTGTGCGTGTGCGTGTGCGTGTGCGTGTGCGTGTGCGTGTGCGTGTGCGTGTGCGTGTGCGTGTGCGTGTGCGTGTGCGTGTGCGTGTGCGTGTGCGTGTGCGTGTGCGTGTGCGTGTGCGTGTGCGTGTGCGTGTGCGTGTGCGTGTGCGTGTGCGTGTGCGTGTGCGTGTGCGTGTGCGTGTGCGTGTGCGTGTGCGTGTGCGTGTGCGTGTGCGTGTGCGTGTGCGTGTGCGTGTGCGTGTGCGTGTGCGTGTGCGTGTGCGTGTGCGTGTGCGTGTGCGTGTGCGTGTGCGTGTGCGTGTGCGTGTGCGTGTGCGTGTGCGTGTGCGTGTGCGTGTGCGTGTGCGTGTGCGTGTGCGTGTGCGTGTGCGTGTGCGTGTGCGTGTGCGTGTGCGTGTGCGTGTGCGTGTGCGTGTGCGTGTGCGTGTGCGTGTGCGTGTGCGTGTGCGTGTGCGTGTGCGTGTGCGTGTGCGTGTGCGTGTGCGTGTGCGTGTGCGTGTGCGTGTGCGTGTGCGTGTGCGTGTGCGTGTGCGTGTGCGTGTGCGTGTGCGTGTGCGTGTGCGTGTGCGTGTGCGTGTGCGTGTGCGTGTGCGTGTGCGTGTGCGTGTGCGTGTGCGTGTGCGTGTGCGTGTGCGTGTGCGTGTGCGTGTGCGTGTGCGTGTGCGTGTGCGTGTGCGTGTGCGTGTGCGTGTGCGTGTGCGTGTGCGTGTGCGTGTGCGTGTGCGTGTGCGTGTGCGTGTGCGTGTGCGTGTGCGTGTGCGTGTGCGTGTGCGTGTGCGTGTGCGTGTGCGTGTGCGTGTGCGTGTGCGTGTGCGTGTGCGTGTGCGTGTGCGTGTGCGTGTGCGTGTGCGTGTGCGTGTGCGTGTGCGTGTGCGTGTGCGTGTGCGTGTGCGTGTGCGTGTGCGTGTGCGTGTGCGTGTGCGTGTGCGTGTGCGTGTGCGTGTGCGTGTGCGTGTGCGTGTGCGTGTGCGTGTGCGTGTGCGTGTGCGTGTGCGTGTGCGTGTGCGTGTGCGTGTGCGTGTGCGTGTGCGTGTGCGTGTGCGTGTGCGTGTGCGTGTGCGTGTGCGTGTGCGTGTGCGTGTGCGTGTGCGTGTGCGTGTGCGTGTGCGTGTGCGTGTGCGTGTGCGTGTGCGTGTGCGTGTGCGTGTGCGTGTGCGTGTGCGTGTGCGTGTGCGTGTGCGTGTGCGTGTGCGTGTGCGTGTGCGTGTGCGTGTGCGTGTGCGTGTGCGTGTGCGTGTGCGTGTGCGTGTGCGTGTGCGTGTGCGTGTGCGTGTGCGTGTGCGTGTGCGTGTGCGTGTGCGTGTGCGTGTGCGTGTGCGTGTGCGTGTGCGTGTGCGTGTGCGTGCGTGCGCGCGTGCGCGCGTGCGCGTGTGTGTGTGTGTGTGTGTGTGTGTGTGTGTGTGTGTGTGTGTGTGTGTGTGTGTGTATGAATTCGACGTGAAATATTCAAACCGCGGTAACTCGAAAACGCCTTAACTATCAAGCTGAAATTAGGCACACATCATACGTGATCAATAGTCAACGTTTGGTCAAAATTTCGTCCAAAAATGTTCAGTTGTTTTTTTTGTACGCCATTTTTTATTTCATCGAAAATGTCTGTACGCAGCGTAGCGCTCGCAATTTTTCAGCTATTGGGCTGAAAATGCGTAGTACACAAATGGAATATCATCACCCGATGATCCTATCAAAATTTCAAGAAAATCGATCGAACCGTTAAAATTTTATGACATTTTGAATTTTTCGATTTTTATGCAATTTTTTTTTTTCAAGACGCATTTTTCCACATTAAATGTTCATCTATCTATAAAAAAGTGTCAAATTCGTGATCAGCATGAAAAAATACATGGAATTACAGTCCTGGGGCGACATCTAGCGAAAAAGTTTATCGGGCATTTTTGTAGCCAAAATGGCAAAAATTAGTGTTTTTCGGTATTTTTAAAGCGCGATTTCTTTGCTTTCCGATGGGATCGCGGAAAAATCCAGGGGTCTATCGTGTTTTAAGACAATAAATACACAACAGGATGGATATGATGGAGTCAAAATAATTAGATTAAGCGATGTCATTTGAACTTCTCGAGTAAAAATTTAAAGATCGAAACAAAATTTGGAACACATAATTCTATGTTATTTTCGCGCCGAGCACAGAGCCTACATCCGTTTTGACCAAAAGTGTAAGGTTGGTGTATTTTTTCGGGCTAAACCTGAGTCAGCCACCAGTTTTGACTAAAAGTTAAATACGATATTGATGTGGTAAAAAAAGTTGAAAATTGACATTTTCATATAGCTTCCTCATAAAAGCTGAAAATTGAAATTTTCACATCACTTCCTCATAAAAGTTGAAAGTTGAAAGTTGAAAGTTGAAAGTTGACATTTTTATATCACTTTCTCATAATAGTCCTTTATTCGGAAAGCTTCCTCTATGAGGAAGCCAAAAATATAGTTAATGCTTTCTCATAGAAGGAGCTTTCCGAATAAAGGACCATTATGAGAAAGTGATATAAAAATGTCAACTTTCAACTTTCAACTTTCAACTTTTATGAGGAAGTGATGTGAAAATTTCAATTTTCAGCTTTTATGAGGAAGCTATATGAAAATGTCAATTTTCAACTTTTTTATGTAATAACAGTGTTAAATAAAAGGTAGGTATTTTAAAAATATTTCTCAATAAATAACAATCTTTCATCATGAATAAACTTTTAAAGCTGGTGTCTTCTCGCCTGTGCTATTGCAAATAGCACTCAAAATGGGCACCTTCAGCTGCCGTGCAGTACTCCAAACGATTATAAAACTCACTAATTGAGTTTTCAATTTTTTGGGGCGTAATATCTGCCAGGATGTCTCGGATCCGTTGTCGTAGCTCCACCTCATCTGCAATCGGAATTTCGTAAAGTCGGCTCTTCATGTATCCCCATAAGAAAAAATCTAACGGTGTTAGATCTAGTGACCTCGGAGGCCAGAATGTTGGCCTGTATCTTCCAATCCACCTATTTGGGAATGTTTCGTTCAGCAGTGCCCTTACAGCCAACGTGACGTGTGGAGGCGCTCCTAATCTGGAGGCCCTAAAAATAATTAATCGAGCATGTGAGTATTGAAAACAAATTGCTGGCTCTCAAAATTAGGTATTTATTTGCTACTACATTCCACTGGTTAAAAGTTTTTTTTTAAAGAGCTTATTTTAAACAAGTGTTCAAGAAGAGTACTTCTACCCGAGAGCTGTTCATAGAAAACATTACAATCTGCTGGTGAAAAGTTTTCTTCAAAGAGCTCATCGCAAATAAGTTGATATCCGCCGCCGGCGTTCTCCCTCGCCGAAACCTGAAAAAATACCTGAAACAAAAAGAAACACATTATTAATGTTAAGACATACACAAATTACACTAGACCAAATACTTACCTGACGACGAAGGGCCTTAACCCTTCGTCGTACAGATCCAGCGGCTACTTAGCTTCCTCGTCTCCTCGTCCGGGGCATCTCCACCTGAAACGGAGAAGAAAAAAAAAAGTTAAAACATAAGCCAGTAATAAATAATTATAATAGAATTTAACTTACCTCGATGAGACGACGAGGACCCCTGGAAAATACGCCGCGACCACTGAGCGAGGTGACGTCTTACCCGCGGATACGCCTCGCCAGGTAGCGTCTTACAAACTGCCTGACGAAACCTGGAAAAAATAATAAAAAAAAATAGATTAGTTTTAAAAAATATATATAATAAGTATTACGAACATAGAACTTACCTTGCACAAAGTCGCAGGACCCTCGACAACTAACATCGAGCCCTCGTCGAACCCCCGTCGAGCCTCGCCGAGGCGTCCAGACGAGCTTCCCCGTCGATGGCGCAACCTCGTCGTGTCTGAAACAAAGAATGTAAAAATGTTATTACAATAAACAAAAAATTAATTAAAATTAAACTCAACCCTCGTAAGGCACTCACCTGCTGAGACGAACCCTCAACGAGGACTCGACGGCGAGTACTGCGGCAGCGCCGAGCCAGGTAGCGGCTTACCCGCTACCTTGTCGAACCTGGAAAAGAAAAAAAGAAAACTAATTAGAGAATAAGCATTAAAATAGAATAAACCCTAAATTGAAAATAAGGAATAATAGTAACTCACCTGTGGACAAAACGTTGGACATGGGCCTTTCGCCCATGCCATGCGACGGAGATTCCTCTAGCGAAGGCTCCCTCGTCAAACCTGATACACAGAAAACTTATTATTAATAAATAAATTAAACGCCGCTGACACATTAAATTAAGACAGAAAAAAAACTCACCTGAAAAAAAGTGAAGCGTCGACACCGAAGAACCAACTGATGCTCGCCGGCAACAACACAACACACAAACCTAAAAAAAAATACACAAATACACCTTGACACGCACACACCCTATTTTTTAATAGTTAATATTACACTGAGCTGACGTTGTATCACCTCACTTTGTCCAGAAACACTTGTCAAAATACACTAAACACTGTAAAAAACAATCGCGTAAAAACACTCGTCGAGGTTAAACACGCGCACTACCCGAAACACATGCTCATCGCTTACGAGCCGCGCGAGAGACCGAACTTTGCCGGAGAAGGCCGAGCGCGGCGAGCACTCGCCCCGGCCGACGCTAGTTATAAGACTCCCTGCGAGAGGGAGATTCTGCGAAAGTTTCTCGCAAGCGAAAAGGCGACTAGACGCCTATAATCAGGCGAGAATTCTCTGAATAAAGATTATTATCCGTTGCATCAGTGCAAGGTTTTTTTACTCCAACGCCAAACCGAACGCTCTCACTCGAACTAGAGTGGGAGTCGCCACTCTAACTCCAACACCGCTTTTTTCAAAGCGACGAAAATTTACCCACTGATTAAGTGGCCAACAAGACTACCCGCTGACTAAGCGGCCAACGATACTACCCGCTGACTAAGCGGCCAACGATACTACCCGCTGACTAAACGGCCATCGAAACTATCCGCTGATTAAGCGGCCAACGAAAAGGACTCCCTGCTGATTTAGCGGCCTACAGTACTCGCTAAAAAGCGGGTACCAATAATTCGTCTAGATCGTCCCCAGAGACAGTTGGCTTTCGGGATGAAAGGTCCTCCGGGCGGTGGCGTACGGTTGAACCCCTCACCGGCCCTGAGCCGATATCAGAACGGGAACGAATAGCTTACAGGCAGGAATCTTCTGGCACACCTGGCCGACCGAAATCCCGTATGCCGCATTCACGAACCAGCGAGGCCTATATCCGCCACCAGGTATCTCGCGGTTTGGCCTAGGGATGGACCGAGTTTACAGTTCGCGTCACGCATCTCACGATTCGCGATCCGTGGCCATGGCCCTACTACCGCAGCCGACGGCTTAGACGCGATCGGGTAAGACTGGTCACGCCGGACAACAACCTGCGGCTTGTGATACCTCGTGTATATATTGACCTACCAGAATTTCATGGTTACCCTCCGAGATCCCCGCCGCGCATTCTCCAACTGTTCCCACAACTCGAGGCATGGCGAGACGCGCAACGCGCATTACCGAGGGTAGCTCCTCTGCCAGCTCAACCGGAACCGCGACGGGAGGCACTGCGAGACGCGAACCACGCGTTACCGAGGATAGCTCCTCCACCGACCCCACCAGGATCACGACGCACGGCCTTCGTCCGGCCTTCTCCACGGCCTGCCCCGCGGGTCGCAACTCCACTATCCCCAGGGGTCGAAAAGAAACCCGGCTGGCAGAGGGCCCTTTGGGGAAAGCTATTCGGGGGGGCCTAGCGGCAGTGGAGATCAGGACTCGCCGCCACCAAACGACGCCTCAGGCCCAGCAGCAAACGACGGTCTGCCCAATACCTCCAGGCCCGCTCCGACAGATCACGCGCTCGCCGCTCCAGAGTCGAACCCGCCGGAACCAATCGCCGACGTCTCGGTCGAACACCCGACCGCTGCTCGAGAGCCGGCTCCGCCGGAACCGACCGCCGAAGTTCCGGTTGCCAAACCAACCCCTGGTACTGTGCCCGACGCCTCCGAAAACCCGACGCCCGGCCCCAGCACCGCCGCGATCGGACCTCCGCGCACGTACCTCCCGGCACCCGCGAAACGCCGCGCTTCGAACGGGCCCGACCATGAAATGCCACCCGCGAAGCTCCCAAAACCGAGCTCACCCCGGCTGCCTAGGTTTGGTGAATCTCTCGAGAAGAAAACTACACCGGTCCGTAGTCTCTAGTCGCCCGACAGTCAGCTGACGTCCCGAAGCTCCGAGGGTTCCGACCATGTAGACCGGGCCCGGTATGAACAGTACGGGCCGTTAGACGCACTCGCGGACGCCGCCAAAACATCACCGCCAATAGAGCCGTACGATCCGACCACGGAATTCGTCTACGTCTACGAAGGTGTGGGCGTGGACCCCGGTATTTTTAGACGTGCCCCGGTAGCACCCGACTACATACCGACCAGGAGGGAACCCGGGACGCTGGTCATACGGCAACAGGTCAAGCACGACCTCGCCTCTAGTTGCGCAAATTGTGCAAGAAAGAGGAGTAGGGAACACCCCGACTTCCGGTCAGTAGCGACCATGCTTCGACGTTAAACAGAGAGAGTAGGCACGGTGTCACAGCCGAGGAGTACGGCTTAACCGCCGGATTGAAACGGCCCTTATCAGGGCCAATAAAACCATTCAAACATACGGTAAAAGCGCGACTTGCCCCCCTCCCCCCCCCTCCCTAGTGAGTAGACGGACCCCGCCGAAACTTACACCTACGACTAACCGCGAATCTTACGTCGGGGTATGTCAAAGATTTTAAGAAAAGTACTTCTTCCGGAGAGCTTTTCATCGAAATCATTTCGCTCCGCTGTGTGAAAAGTTTTCTTCAAAGAGCTCATTGCAAACAAGTTTTCAAGAAAAGTACTTCTTCCGGAGAGCTGTTCATCGAAATCATTTTGCTCCGCTGGTGAAAAGTTTTCTTCAAAGAGCTAATTGCGGACAAGTTTTCAAGAACAGTACTTCTTCCGGAGAGCTGTTCATAGAAAACATTACACTACGCTGGTGAAAAGTTTTCTTCAAAGAGCTCATTGCAAATAAGTTTTCAGGAAGATTACTTCTTGTGGAGAGTTGTTCATTGAAAACATTGTGCTTGACTTGTAAACCATTCTGATTAATTTTCATTAACATGTAGTTGCTTGCACCTGAGGTGCTAACAAACAAGCAATAGCCATCTTCCATGAAATTGGGAATTGAATCATTAAACGGTCATGGTAATATACGAACCTCTAATCACGCTTATGAAATACAATATGAGCTTCCAGTTAAGTCTCGAATAAGGTAGTACATTGAATTCACTTACGTTCGCCTCCACATCCATCAACGCCGGCAACACTTGCTTTTAAAGTAGTTGGAGATATTTTGTCCATTCAAATTTCCATCGATGAAAAATGGTCCAATGATCTGGTTCCCAATTATTCCAGCCCAAACGTTAATTTTCGCTCCATACTGTGTCTTGTTTTCGACAATGTAATACGGGTTCGACCTGGACCAAATTCGGAAATTCTGTTTGTTCGCACTTCCAGATAATTCTACCGTAGCTTCATCGGTGAACAGAATTTTCGAAAGTAACGGTTCGTATTGTTAACGAGCTCAGGCATATGCTCGCAAAACTCCATGCACTGCTCAGGATCACCATAAAGGAGCTTTTGAACGCTGTGGGCCTTGTAGGGGAAATATTTTTCAGCCCGATAAATGCGGAGAACGGACGTCCTGGAAATTCTAACCATCTGGGCAACTTGCGATGCTGGACGACGATCAATTTCGGCTAGTGCACAGACTTGAACTTTCGTTGCTTCCGGAATGCGTTTGTTGAGCTGCATGACTTTTTTATGAGTTGGATGGAGGCAGGCTGTCTGATCGAATCGTCGAATGATGGACCGAACAGTCTCCATACACGAAGCGGGACGATCATGATGTAGCGCAATAAATGCATCATGAATTTGCTGCGAACTGTGACCTGCACAGCGCAGTTTCACAATCTCCTGATGCTTCTCGACCGAATATTTATAATTCGGCGTAATTACAGATAAGCCTCCCAACCCACCGCGTAATACCATTCGGGTACTACCCGGAACTATGACTAACAAAGAACTATGCAACGGGTAACGAATAACGAAAGTAACGAGTAACAAGTAACAGTGAATAAAGATGAATAACAATGAACAGTAATCAATAACAATAAATAATAAAGAATGAAGAGAAAAACAAAACGTAATAATAAGAAATAACAATAATAAACATCCACTAAGTCGCTCTGAAAATTTCGCTATCGTTCTCCGTTTACACACTCTCTTTTTAAATCGGGGTCAATTGTCCACAAAGTTAATTGATAAGTAGCATAAACAGAAAATGTAATGGAATGTAAATATGGCAAAAAATAAATAAAGATTTGTTAATTATATAGGTACCATTTATTTCGACAAAAACCATTTTGTAGTTGCTATAACGACTAGGAATAGTAAGCAGCGCTGCCTATGCACAGCCGTTAACGCCCGCATGCGCGGCGGTTAACTGCAACGGATGGCAGTCGTTAACTGCAGCAGACAACAGTCGTTTGAATCAGTTCAAATTGGTACAAAGCGGAATTTGAAATGTCTAAAGCAGTTGGCTTAATAAATTTACGTTAGCCGTACGGTCGTAGATACGATCTACAATCGCATTATTGTTTTATAATATTGACAGCGCTATCTGAATATACGCATTTGCTTTTCTACACTACCGACTCATTTCAGCACAAAGTTGAGTGTTGGGCTTAGTTCAGAGATGAGACAGAATAATGTAGGGAATTAATGTAAAGTAAAATGAAATCTTTAAAATAAACAACTTAGGGGTCATTTGCAGCGTGGACTCTATGCATATCAATTCAAATCGCACACTAATCAAATAATTGCTTGAATTGAGATCCAAAAGAAATCGTGGCTGAATGTAAATCACTGTCGAATGAAATTGCTACAAATATAGCGAAGTCATCACGACTTCTCAAAAAGATTAGCTCACTCATAAATTGCAGTGCATTTTGCAAATCGCAATTATTTTAAATACTGCCTTTTCGTGAAAGCTGTATAAGACCGTTTTGTTGTTATCAAATGGAATTACATCTTTTTAAAGGGCAAATGTAATTACTTTTCGAATGGCGTTAATTTTGACCAGATCGATTAATAATTGTTTTTAAGAGGGAATAACGCGAGGGCATGCAGAAATCAGCATAGCGATAACGTCGAAGTCGTTGTGAAGGGAGCGTTCCTCGTAGACGAGATTCAGATGCATTTCAAATGGGCCATGCCGTTTATCGACATTCGAGTCTATCGTATTAATCTATCGAAAGGTCTTTCAGTATTTTCGGCTAAAAGCTACCCTCTCGTCAATGCCCGCATCGGGAGGGTGGCTCGGCAACCCCCACGTAGATTACTCTGAAAATCTCGATTCTACGTCAAAGATGAAAAGGAACTTTTTCACTCGGAAAAATGTATGGAATCGAACCATACCAGTGAAATTTTTATTTGTTGTTCCTTGTATTTGTTAGACAAATAAACAAAGGTTATTTCGAACAATTCGTTTTTTGAGTCGAGATTCATCTTTTTGCTTTAATTGCATCATTTTGAGAGAAAAAGGTCTCTTAGTATTTCCGGCTAGGAGCAACCCTCTCGTCAATGCATGCGTCGGGAGGGTGACTCGGCAACCCCCACCTAGATTACACGCAGGTACAATATCGTGTAATGTCTTATGCCAAGCGAAATTCAGCGATCTGCAGATAATACTCCTAAAAGGTCTCGATCGGATAATCCCGAGGAAGTTGTGCACCTTGGAAGCCAAGGTAAAATTTTTGGGGGTTACTCGAAAATGCTCCGACCGATCTGATTGAAATTTTTCGCCGAGTCATTTTTCATAGTGCGTTACGATATGGTAAAGCGTTCGCGGCAACAAAAACGCGTACTAAAATAGGATTTCGGCTTTTAGTCGTAGTCCCGTGCGCCGAGCGATAATAATTTCTTTAGAAAGCAGGGCGCGATCTCGCGAGGGTTTCCCGCTCTTGAAATACATTACTTTTCCTCGCTTTACCGATTCATCGATGAGCTAGACATTTTACAAAAACAAAAAAAAAATAGGGTGCGAGGGTGGGGGTTTCAGTTTCGACCCGCCTCCCCATGCTTCGCTACCATTTGAAATCATTTGATTATTTTGTAATTCAGGGAGGAGGCGCTGTACGAGTTGCGAAACGATAAGCTCGAAGGATTTCGATCGCGCGCACGTGAAAAATAAAATCGATCTTGTGTCCACGCCGGTACGCTTTACTAGCCCACTAAAACCGTTTATTTAATTCGTAATTTGTGTGATAGATTCAAATTAAAGCAAATTCATTGGATCGATTGAATTTGTATTCATACCTGTGAAAAAATGCGAACATATTGTTATTTTTGCATGATTCACGAGCCCCTTAAAACTTATAAATTAGTCTCCAACTTTAGCGATACATAATGTGCTTTTTGCCACCCACTACGGCTGAATTATTTTGTCAGTGTTAACATGAAAAAAAAATCCGATAGCGGTTCCACTTGTGTGCGCTCTGTTCGGTAAAGCCATTGTATCATGCAACGCATTTCACAACCTAGAAATAAACTAACTCCAGCTTGCACCTTTTGTCAAACGATTTAAAAAAGTTAATAACAAACGCAATATTTTTTCACCCGTCCAATATGTTTGGTGTCCCGGAAAAGGGGCGTTTGGAAGGTCATTGTTGAATATTCAACTGTCCCACCTCGACCTCGGGACATGGCCATGTAGCGGTGAGCCATACTCAACAGTATCGCGGCAATCTGTTCCGCCGAAATTTTGAGCCATTCTTCTCTTGTTGCGATTTTGAGTTCGTCGAGCATTTTCAGCACAGGGCTTCGATCTCGAATTCTTCTTTTCAGAAGAGCCCACTCATTCTTGATAGGATGTATATCTCAATTATTCGTTGGCCACACGCTGCGGTTGATGCTCCTCGAGGAATGTGTTGACTATTCTGGCTCGACGAGTCGCGGCATATCGTCGACCAAGACGAATTCTTCTCCAATTCGTGAGCAATCGATTAATTACGGAATGATTTGTCCCGGTTATTTCAGCAATATCTCGTTGCATCCATCCCTCAGCCGACAAGGGTATCGCATCCATGTCCACGTTCGATAATCTTGCCGTTGAAAATTATTTTTCTTAATGCAGGGAGGAAGTTTTCTGTCAGACACGAAAACAAGAGTTAAAAGCCGCAGTTAAATGGCAGTTCAATGGCAGTTCAACGGCACGATTATGGAACGTGGATAATACCATCGATTATAGAGCTTACTCAATTTCCTTATCGGAAGAAGAACGGATGCTGCGAAAGTTCACCAAAATTATCCGCTCGAATCGTTAAATAATAAATCGATTGTTTACACGGAACGAAGAGACTAGCAGCTGAGCATATCGACGTGGAGGAAGCCGACAGTGGGCTACAACGTTTCGAGAAGATCGGACACTGGCTCAAGAAGCTCAAAGAACACCGTGAGTGACTACTGGCGAGTCGAGGGATGTTATCCCACGGCATAGATAGATAGATAGATACTGTGACGTCGCGGGTTTCTAGTTAACGTTTATTTATTTGATTCGAGTAGCCAACTCGGCTACAGAACGCGGTTTTAGGAAGGAAAGACTCGGTTTACACTATGCGAACTGCTTGAACCGTTTATTAAAGTACAAACTGGCAGAGTGACGTTGTCGTACAGAAATTCGGTGACTTACTAACTGACTAGTCTAAGGGAGAGTCGTTCTTATAGGTTTTACCGTGGGAAAGCGTGGTGCGTGGGGAGAGAATTTGGGGGTTGGAGCATTCTGGAAAAGGCAGGTGATGTGGAAGATGCTGGAAGCAGCTGCCTACGATTCTTGGAAGGTTGGTAGATGTGGAGATAAGCGGAGTAGCCTCGCTGGTCAGAGTAACGTAATGTATGGGCTGACTTTTGGGAAATAGAAAATAGGCGTTGTTAGGCTTTCCGGGAAAAGGGCAGGATGCACGTGTAGCCTTTGCGGAGAGGTGCCGCGGCGGGCGCTAGGAAGCGGCTGGCGTCGTAAAATATAAGAGCAAGAGGGAAGAGAGGTACGGACGACAAAAAGGAGAGGCCGGAGCGGTACTATCGTTACACCTCCCCCCTTAGATTAGAAAATCCTTACAATATTAAAGGGATTTTCTAGGCTTTAGTATAACTAAGACTATGTCTACTAGTACGTCTTACAGATTGTTGTATTGCTCGAGGTCGGTTTATATCGGCAAGGGCTACCAGTTCGCCTTGTGGATATTCCACATGGTAGTCGACATGGTCGGTGGTATTCGAATGAAAACAATTATTGTAGACGTTAGTACATGGTGAAAAGACACATGAAGCGAGTTTGCTTATCAGAGAAGCTAGGCAGCTACATAGACCTATCTTAAAAGCTAGTAGTAATGTTACGATACAGATGCACGCATACCCGAGATACTTCAGTCCATCGTGTGCAGTTTCTAATAAGGTCTTTGTTCGTCTATGGCGTCCAATTTTTTCAACTTCGTCTGATACTTCATCTAACGTCTGTCCCAGAGATTTCAGTTGAGTCACGTCAATGTGGGTAGGTCTTCCTAGTATCGTCAGCTGTAGGTCTTCTAGGGATACTGACTGGTTTTTCAGGATATCGTCAAGCTTAGGGGTACGAAGTGTTTTGTTTATGATGATGTCCGTTGTTTGTACAACCTTTTCGTCAAGTCGGGGCCTAATGATGATGTGGTCGGTCTGTCCGAGGCAATCCCCTGAGATTGTTACTTTGTTAGTTCCATGTAATGTCGTTTGTCGAATTTTGTCGTCGTCGCACAGGACGTGAAGAGTTTCGGGTATAGGAGAGGTAACAATCCAAGAATTTCCATTTTTTAACTGAATCCATAAAGATTTTGCTAACTTGATAAACAACACTTGACACTGCGAATCAGATATATCCGACGGTCTTTGCAATATAACGGCTTCACAACTGTTTGGATTATTCATTGCATAGTCGGGGTTTTTTCGCTTGCAGAGGAACTTGGATCCTAGTTTTCTACACTGAGATAGATCGTTTTCGTTGCTCGGAGTGAACAGGGTTTTAACGCTGTTTATGATAATCACCGTATCCGGTGGGTTGAGGTAATAAAAGGAGGTTGCAGATGATTTTTGCTGGAGTACCGGGATTAGCCTGTAGGCGTGTAGAACGGAATTTTCGACTACCGGGACTTTGATGATGTAAGCGAAGCGATTATTGGCTATCATGACGCTAATGTCACTAATATCGATTATGGCAGCGAAAGCCGATTCTTCCAATGGTATCGGAGGGGTGTCGCTGGAGATCGTCTTTTCGCGGATGGTGAGGAGGGCTTTAACTAAGTCCCTTGGACTGAGGATTTGCGGGTGAACGATTCCCTGTTTACCATCGTTAACTGCATTTAGTACATTGTTAAGATTCTCGCTATATTCGTCGACAAGAGTTTCCAAGAGTGCTACCTGAGAGCTTATAATGATGTCTTGAGTGTTATTCATTGCCTGGTAACCTACGTTGTACGTTGCTCGGTATAATGCAACTGTGTCCGTTCTTCAGACTTTGTATCGCGTCAGCAAAAGTTGAAATCATCGCTTTAACAATGGTAGTTTGATTACGAACAAGTGAACCAAGTTTCGCGTTGTCGGCGTGAAGTTTGTCTATTTCGGAATTATAATAGTCTGCATCTGAATTTCCTAAAGTACCGAATAAAATCTTACTTATATCCCCAATGAAATTAAAAACTCCTCTTTTGAAACGGGGAGAATAGTTAATTATGCCCATCAGCCGAACTCTACGGTCTTCTACTCTATGTAGTCTCTGATGTACAGTCTCTATTGCGATAGATTCTAAACAATTCTTGCCGATATGGGTGGTGTTACACACAAGAGATAATGTTTGGGCGATGTTGAATAGTTCATCTCGGTGAATGTTGATCTCGGTGAGGTCGACGTAGTTCACCACGGTCCAGGTCTTGTGGAACATTACTACATCTCCTAGGTGTTCAAGGTAGACGGCTCCAGAGATTGGTTCCACTTGAAATCGTTCCGAAGCTACTGTCGTTGCTAGCAGGAAAAGCAGGAGTAACGGCATGACCTGCACAAACGAGTGGTTAGTTTTTATAATAAGGCTTGAGTTTATTGACATGAATCAGTTTTCTTCGTTTGCGGAGTAATATTTCGTAGTTAACGTCCGACGTTCGACTAAGTATGATCGCGGGCCCTTCCCACTTCGGCGCGAGTGGGGACTTATCTCTTTCTTGAGCGACGAGGACTTCGTCACCCACATTAAAGATAGGTGCAGGTCGATGGATGTTAGCATCTTGCGTCGTTTTATAACGTTCTTTTGCCGCGACAAGATGGTCGCGCCCTTTTCTCAGGATTCGCTCGTGGTCCGCGCGAAGTCCCTCGAAGTATTCGTCGATCGTGGCGTTCGTGCGATGTATGGGGATGCTGTTTGGGACATTTGGCTTTCGTCCGAACTGCATTTCAAAAGGCGTAAGTCCAATGCCTTCTTGTTTTGCAGTGTTATAAACCATGGAAACAAATTTCAGCTTCCTGTCCCAGTCTTCGTGATGATCGTAGATGAGAGCTTTTATCTGTTCCTTTATTGGTCCATGGGCTCTCTCGAGGCTCCCGTTACTTTGAGGGTGAAAGGTCGTCGTTGTCATATGAGAGATCTTGAAAAGCTTTTCCATGTGCTTGAATGTCTGACTGATAAAGTTGCGACCTCCATCCGTTAGAATCTTCTTCGGTGCGCCGTGAATGTAAATGAAGTGTTGTACTAGAGCATCGACTGTTGCTCTAGCGTCTTGAGTTTTGAGCGGAATAAGGGTGATATATTTCGTCAGTTGATCCTGTACGGATAGTGTGTACTTGTATCCATCGTTCGATTCGGGGATGGGTCCGACGAGGTCCAACGCGATCTTATCGTTTGGTCGTTCAGGCGTATCCGTAATTACGGCCTCTGCCTGCGGACGTATGCGGACTAACTTAATTTTCTGGCAAGTGTCGCATCTTCGGATGTAGTCTTCGATGTCTCTTTGCATGTTCGGCCAGGTAGCAACAGTTTTTATGCGGTCGAGAGTTTTGGCTACACCGAAGTGTCCAGTGGCTTTGGTCCCATGGTGTTCTTTTATGATGCGCTGACGTTCGTCCTCGGTACCTGGCTCATAAACTTCCCTGTCGAAGAAATACAGGGGAGGCCGGTTATTCCTCGATGACCAAATGAAATTTATCATCTGTTTAATACGGCTCTTTGTTCCAGGATGAGCCCTTAAATGCTCACATCCCAGGTAGATTTTTATCGGTTTATCCACCTTGCTTAGTGCGGTACAAATTCGGTTGTACCAGTCGATTTCATCTTCCGTAAAATCGATGTACAGGCAGTCTGTAGCGTCTGTCGGTGAATCCACTATCTTCAGTGCTGGAGTATCCCTCGGTGGAAGATCTTCGCTGATTTCTGGAACTAGTGGGATATCATCGCGCAACTCGAATTCCATGTAAAGAAGTGGCTCTTCTTCTAGGGTCTCGATTATCGACTCTTCTGCTACGTCGTTTTTCATGTTGCTGGTATCTTCTGCGGTGATACTTTCCTCTTGAGCATTCGCCCGCTGTCGGCCTCGGGTGGTCACAGCATAAATTCGGGAGAGTGCGTCGGCGTTGGTGTTAAGCGAACCCTTTTTATAAATTGGTTCGTATTCGTACTCCTCGAGCTTCATTCGTAATCTCATAAGACGACTATTCGTAGGAGGATCAGTAGCCTTTAAGATCCAGATGAGCGGTTTGTGGTCAGTGACGATTTGGAAATGTTTTCCGTACAGGTACTGGCGGAAGTGTTTTGTTGCCCAACTTATTGCAAGCATTTCCTTCTCAGTGGTGGAGTATCGCTGTTCCGCTTTATTGAGGGTTCTAGATGCGTAGGCTACAGGTCGGTCCTTACCGATTGTTCCCTGTGACAAGACGGCACCGAGAGCGAAGTTGCTGGCGTCGGTGGTCAGAACGAATGGTTTGTTGAAGTCCGGGTACTGCAGCACGGGAGCGGTCGTGAGCGCCGTGCGTAATAGATTGAAGGCTTGTTCTTCCTTCTCTGTCCAGGCCCAGGTAGCTCCTATTTTCAATAGTTCTGTCAGCGGTTTCGCGGTCTTGCTAAAGTCTTTTATGAATTTTCTGTAATAACCTGCGAGTCCTAAGAAACGTTTAATTGCTTTCGGGTCTTTAGGTCGTGGGAATTCTTTTACGGATTTAATTTTCGCTGGGTTTGGTTGGACACCGTTTTCCGATATTACGTGGCCCAGAAACTCCAGTTCTGGCCGGAGAAATTCGCACTTGTCTGGCTGGAGTTTCAGATCTGCTGCACGTAGTTGCTTCAAGACATCAGTCATTTTTTGATTATGTTCCTCGAGTGTGTTTCCATACACAATTATGTCGTCGAGGTAAACGAAGCATGCGTTGCCTATAAGGCCGCGTAACGCATTATTCATCATCCTTTGAAATGTTGCCGGCGCATTCTTCAGACCAAATGGCATCCTATTGTAATGGTAGTGTCCCGATGGTGTAGAGAATGCTGTTTTCTGTTTATCTCGCTCGTCCATAGCGATTTGGTGAAAGCCGGAAGCCAAATCGAAGGCAGAAAAATATTTTGCTCTTCCCAGTTGATCTAATATCTCGTCGATGCACGGGAGAGGATAAGCGTCGTGAGCTGATTTCTCGTTCAATTTTCGGAAATCGATGACAATTCTCCATTTCTTTTTTCCCGATGCGTCGGATTTTTTTGGTACAACCCACAGTGGGGCGTTATACGGTGAATCGCTTGGTTCGATAAGCTCCTGCTGTAGCATCTCATTCACCTGACGGTCGATCTCCTTCTTGTGTGCTGGAGGGTACCTGTATTGTTTCACATTTATTGGTAGATCGTCGCTGGTGATGATGCGATGTTTCACCGCCTTTGTGCCGGGTAAAGGGTCTCCAGGTAGCGCGAAGACGTCTGGGAAGGAAGAGATAATGTCCCATACCTGCTCCGCCTGCTCCGGTGGCACGTGCTCGAGCCGTACGTTTTCTTTCAAGTCTCGAATCCGACCAGCGGTGTTGTGGCTCTCAATATTGTAGACGCCTGTTGTAACCGGTGGTGAGTTTCGGTGTTCCTTTGACGATGAATCGGTAATTTCTTCCAACGGGATCCCGCGCAGCAGTGGTATTGTAACCCTCTTGGGCTCTTCCGAGTCGTTTATTACGGGCACTCGGGCTTGATAGTCCTTGGCTTCGAAAACGCAAGGTACGATCGCTTCGGAATTTTCTTCAGCTGTTATAGCTGGTCCGTTTTTTACATCCGTACGAGTCCCGATCCAGAAGATCGTTCTCGCTGGAATTGTTACTTCATCCGGCTCAAAATCGAATCTCTGGTCGTTAAATTTTAGATAGTCCTGTGGGCCGATGCCAATGACAGTTTGGTATTGTTTCATAAATGGGATACCGACGAGTCCGTCTTCCAAAAGAGGGAAATCGTCAGGTATCACGTGAAAAATCTGCTTTTTCCCTTCGAATTCTTGTTGTGTAATAAACAATGATTCATGTTCTTCGTTGCCCATTGTGAACTTGGTGTTCACGTTTCTGTTGACCAATGACTTCTCTGTCAACATCCCTTTTTTCAATAAACTAATGGCTGACCCGGTATCTAATAAAAATCTTCCTGTTCTTCTCGTTCCTCGCATTGGTAATTTGACCACTCGCTTGTCTGATCCAATGGCGTTGATCTTTGGTAGTCCTCCTCTTCCTCCCCCTCCAGGGTCTGCTCTTGTGGCACGTGGTTCACTTTTGGCGGGGGGCGAGGTTGAGGCGTGTCCCTTCGAAAACCCGACTGCTGTGAGGAAGGGTGGCCGCGGTTTTCCGCGTCTCGTACCTTGGTGCGGCAGTCTCGTTCGATGTGTCCAATGCGCTTACAATAGTGGCAGGTCACTGATGACCGTCGTCCTTCCGATGGAGTTGTGGATGGTCTAGGGGCTGGTTGCGTATGACGGCGTGGAGCGGTTGTTGCGTTTCTATCGGCGGCGTTCAGATTCCGCGTCATCGTTTCCCTGGTGAAATCATAGGCCTCTGAAGCCTGAGCCTTCGCTATCGCAGATCGAATGTTGCTCGGTTGTTGAGCTCGTACTTCCGAGGATATTTCTCTTCGTAATCCTAACAGGTACTGTTCGAGTCCCTGTTCTCTCTCATATTCAATTATAAACCTGCGCTTATCTTCGTCCGCTGTGGAATTCGCGAGAACCGCTAGCACCTGATTTTGGACTTCCAGAAATCTGTTTGTAAATTTCGAGACGGTTTCATTCCGGCCTTGAAACATGCGAGAGCGTTTGTCGCGGTAGACACTAACCGGTTGCAGGTTCCCGAATAAAATACGAAGACCCTCGTAAAGTTTTTCGTACGTGCTAATATCGTACTCTTGAAGCTCGCGTGCCGCGTCGCCGATAATTCTTTTCGCGATTATTAGACGGCGAAGATAATCTTGCCGTGCAACTTGCTGTCGCACATCCTCGATAGAGCTGATAAATCCCTCGACGCCGAGGTTTTTCCCGTCGAATTCTTTAACAAGCTCTATTGCCTCTTTCGGCATTATTTCTTCTAAATCTAGGCCGGATGCAACACTTGGGACCCGCGACAATTGTTCTTGCGAATTATTGCCCTGTCCGTTCTGTTGCTCGCCCATCTTGTTTATTACGCCTTTGAGCGTTTGGGTCAGGTGCGTGATCGACATGGAGTCGGTAATCACGGAGTCACTTTCCGAATCGGTCGCGATAATCGGTGGTTCGCGATATTGAGTAAATGGACTATTACTCACCGATGTTTTTCGTGAATCCAGTGTTGACTTGGACGATTCTCGCAGATTCTTCGTGTCGTCGATCGTTCCTATGTTCCCAGCACTTTGAGTTGACTACCCCACACTTAGCACCAATGTGACGTCGCGGGTTTCTAGTTAACGTTTATTTATTTGATTCGAGTAGCCAACTCGGCTACAGAACGCGGTTTTAGGAAGGAAAGACTCGGTTTACACTATGCGAACTGCTTGAACCGTTTATTAAAGTACAAACTGGCAGAGTGACGTTGTCGTACAGAAATTCGGTGACTTACTAACTGACTAGTCTAAGGGAGAGTCGTTCTTATAGGTTTTACCGTGGGAAAGCGTGGTGCGTGGGGAGAGAATTTGGGGGTTGGAGCATTCTGGAAAAGGCAGGTGATGTGGAAGATGCTGGAAGCAGCTGCCTACGATTCTTGGAAGGTTGGTAGATGTGGAGATAAGCGGAGTAGCCTCGCTGGTCAGAGTAACGTAATGTATGGGCTGACTTTTGGGAAATAGAAAATAGGCGTTGTTAGGCTTTCCGGGAAAAGGGCAGGATGCACGTGTAGCCTTTGCGGAGAGGTGCCGCGGCGGGCGCTAGGAAGCGGCTGGCGTCGTAAAATATAAGAGCAAGAGGGAAGAGAGGTACGGACGACAAAAAGGAGAGGCCGGAGCGGTACTATCGTTACAATACTTTATTGCTTATTTAGAGAACAACGGGGTCTCTTATAGCAGGGGGGGTTTAACAGCCATATACATTTTACAAAAATATAGCAAACAAAATGCTTACAACATAATTGCTTAGGGATCTAACGTAACTTAAATATTAAGAGAAAAAGCTCTGAGCATGAGGCTTTTTTGGACAAAGAAATAAACGGCCTTCAGCGTCTCAGAATCAACAGAGGATAATAATAACTCCAGAGCAGCTTTACTTCCGGCACCACGCATCTCGGGCGTGATATAGTGTGTCCTATACGGAGTATACAGTGGACCATTAAAGAAAAAATGGATTAAAGTCTCCTCTTCGCGCAAGTTACAGTTTTCGCAAATGGCATGCGGGTCCAATTTGCCGGCACATTTCGGCAGAGTGATCTTGGCGTTGTACTGGTTGGACAGTCGCAACTGGGCAATGGCTCTCTTCATGTAGAATGGGAGTTTGAGCGTTAAATATTTAGCGAGTCCGCTATTGGTATCTCTCGGTATATTCAGCTGGCAAGCTCTGGAAACCTGCGACCTGGCCACGTCTGCCATTCTGAGCTCGAGCTCGTACTGCCTGAAAAATGCATCGGTTCGGCTTGACCATAATGTCGGGTCGCGCGATGCCCAAAGATCTTCTCAGTTCATGCGCACGAGGAACTCTTTAAATTGCGACGCCCAGTTAAGTGCGGTAGCCCCGATTGAATCGTCCGGCAGCGCAATCAGTCTTAACATGCAAAGTTTGTGTATACAGTATTCAGGAAGCTCGAGAATCTTTATAAACCAGTTCCAGGTTAGTCTCATCGCCTTATGCGCTATGTGAACATTTCCGAGTTCGAGCCTGAGGTTCCAATTTGGGGTGTTCGCGGGAAGACAGAGTAATCTCTTGAAAAAGTTCATTTGAGCTTTCTCAATTACATCGAGGTATCTCAGGCTCCAAACCGGAGCTGCGTACAGCAGCACGGAAGAAACCATGCTATCATATAGCTGATTGAGGGATCCCCACGAGTCACACTTAGCTCTAGCTAATATAGCGTGTACGGCACCCGATGCTAGTTTGGCCTTGTTTATTGCAGCTTGCGCTGCTGCATAACCGAGAGAGGAGCTCGCGAGGGGAATGCCCAAGTAACTATACGATTTAACAATGCCGATGTGTTCTTCTTTATAATTCGTACACTCTGGCTTGATGCTTCTCATTTTTCCGCTATTTCTAAATACAACGATGTTGGTTTTGTTGGTATTTGCGGAGAGTCCATTTATGTCGCAATACTCCTCCAACGCTTCCAGTTTCTTTTTTAAATCAATATGCGAGCGGGCCAGGATTACCGTATCATCGGCGTATAAGAGCATTAAGATATCATTAATTCCATCAATATTGAGACCCCTTTTCTCCAGCCCTTTTTCTCTGAAGTGTCTTTCGAAGTCCGATATATATAGCAGGAAGAGCAGAGGGCTGAGGGACTCCCCTTGGAGAACCCCTTCCGAAACCTGAAACTCGTCGGAGAGAGCATCGCCACTCTTAACTTGCACCGTAGCCTGATCATAAAGGGACTTGACTATTCGCACCATTTTTGTACTAATGCCGCAATTAAGTAGTTTGTTCCATAGTCTAGTGTGTGGTACGGAGTCAAAAGCACGCCTAAAATCGACGAAAATGGCGTAGACTTCGCGATGACCCAGTCTGAGTTGTAGTTGGATTGCCGAAATTAGCGCGAAAATGCACTGAGTGCATCCATTTCCCTTTCTAAAGCCCATTTGCGACTCTGGGAGTATTCCCCTCACTTCTACGTATGCTTCGAGCCTTTCTTTGAGTACTTGGGTAAAAATTTTCGTAATATTATTTATCAGCACTATGCCGCGGTAGTTGGACGGGTCCGCTTTGTCGCCTTTTTTAAAAATCATAGTTAGAGCTGCTCTTGCCCATTCCCTCCGCACTCGTTCGAGCGCGAGCACATTATTAAACATCCTCAGGAGATAGGCGCACCAACCTGCCGGGAGGCACTTAAAGAATTCATTGGAGACTTGATCTGGGCCGGGAGCTTTCCCGCTCTTACACTCGTTAAGAATCTTGAATAACTCTGGAGGCAAAATCGGTGCGTCTAGTTCTGGGACATAATGACTCTCGTAACTTAGGCCGACCAGCTGCCGCGGGGGATAGACGTTTCGATAAAATTCGTTCCAAGTGTTAAACGGAAGTTGCGCATTATTAAAATTTGTTCTAAATTTCCTAACAGCTTTCCAAAATTCCTTGGGTCGACAAAGATTCGCGAAGGTTTCTTTAATCGAATTTCTGTAATCCTTTTTTTTCCTAGAAATAGTATACTGATATTTTTTTTTTCGCTTCGACGAAAGTTTCGCGCTTCGCCGCATCGGTGCGATCGCTTACACATTCCGAGATAGCCTTACTCAGTTCTTTTTTTGCTTCTGAACAGTCCTTGTCGAACCATGGTTTCCTCTTTGATATAAAGTGAGCGCGATTTGACCCTGCTGATATTTTAGTCATACCGATCGCAGTCGCGGTTTCCTTAATTGCCACAAGCATGTTTACGTACATCGATTCTCCAGTTTGTAGCGCCTGCGTATTTATCTCTATATCGGGGAGACTAATCTCTCTTTGGTACCTTTCTGCTTTTTCAGGGATCCATTTCAGAACTTTTCGAGTAACTCGGGTCGCTGTGGAAGCATTTGCAATAGGATCTAACTCGGGGCCAGCCCAAACCTCCGTTTTAACAGGAAAATGGTCCAAAAGTACTGGGGCATAAAGAATATAAAAGTCTTTAATTTCACTAACATTAGCTACGTTTATAAAGACAAGATCAATCACACTGCATCCCGATTTACCTTAAAAGGTCGGCTGGGCCGGACGATCGTTTGGCGATCTACCATTCAATAAAACAAAACCGTTTGACCCCATAAACTCCATGAGAGAGGGTCCCCTCGCATTAATCGTCTCATCACAATTTCTTACTGAACTATACAAACAAGTATTTTCGATTATCTCGTCCGCTAGCGCGTCCGTTTCGCCCACTCTCGCATTGAAATCTCCTCTGATTATAATCATATCGTTGCCAAACCTCTCCTCTATATCATTTACCACAGTCTGAAACAGATCTAACGCGTGGCCAAAATCAAGGCTGGGGCGAAAGTACACCCCTCCCACCGTGAAAACAGACCCTCTCATTTGCACTGTCACAAATAGCCACTAGGGGCTCACTTCTATCACTTCGACCATTGCACTTTTTCTCACGAGAACAGTAAGACCGCCACTCGTGGGGCCTAGGCTGTGCTCTCGTATGGCGTTTGCCCAGTAGCACTTGAAGTCGTCTAAGTAACTCGGCAGTTGGTCCATACTTCTTTCCATCCATGTTTCGCAAATGCAGAGGATGTCCGCCTTCTCCAGTACTTCTGCTCCGTCGAGGTTGCCGAATCCATGCACGTTCCAGAAAACTACGTTGATTCCTGTTAGCCCTTCTAGTTTTTTGCCTCGCTAGGCCCAGCGCCCATCGGTAGTTCCGGGCTGACGTCCATGGAGCTCTCCTCGTCGCTCTTTTCTGTTCTGCTCGATTTTTTAACGTTCTTGGTTTTTTCGTCCCAATAGTACGGTATGTTGTCGATAAAAATCTTATTATATCCCAATTTAACGGTGTGCCCTTCCGCCCGATGAGTCTTGCTGATGTCACGGAGATTTTTTGCCACTTGGCGCTCCTTGGCCGTGCGGTCCTGGTCTATGTATATATCACAGCCCTTAAGTTTCGCTTTTTGCTTGAGGATGCTGAATTTCGCTTCCCAGGAGACGAGTTTTGCTCTAAGGATATTTTTATGTGCTCTGTTTTGTATTTTTGTGAATTCCAAAACGCAGTTTCGCAGTCCGAATTTACTTGAGAAGAACTCGTCGATCTCGCTCTTCAAATTATCTTGCTGTAGCTCCAGACTATAGATGACGATATTATTTTTCCTAATATCTTTATCCAGAAACTCGACTTTTTTCTGCAGACGGCTGCTGTCAGCATTTCTTACCGGATCTTTGTGGGAACTCTGTGCTTCTGCGAGTTTCTTTTCAAGAGACTTGATTCTAGCCTCGCTTGCCGCTTCTTTTGCTGAGAATTTTTGCTCAAGTGCCTTGATCTGTTGCTGCAGTTCGAGGTATCCCTGGGCGGATTTTTCTTTACAATTTCGGATTTCGGAGCGAAGATCATCGAGGTTTTTTTCGTGCTTTTCAGAGGCGGCAACTATTTGCGCGCTCACGTTGCTGAATTGTCTCTCGTTGTTCTCCCCCATCCGCTTCAGCTCGTCGAATATTTTATCCATCTTGCAGCTATCACTTGCTTCCTTATCGACTGCAATATCGACCGCAGTTTCGACCGCGGCGCGCAGATCGCTGGAGATGGCGAGCGCGTCGCTCTCTCCGGCCCCGAGAGATGTCGAGTTTGTTTTCTTGGTCGGCGTACCGGTGGGGCTGATGTCAGCCTGATCTTCGTTTCTCTTCCTCTTCGCTTCCTGGTTTTTAACCAAGAATTGGCTGATAGATCCGCACGATTTGGTACGATCCCTCAGAAGCTGTTCGTTTCTTGTCGGTCTGCCTTTTATCGGCGCCCTCGGGGTAAGTAAGCTCGGTGTGTACTCCGCCGAGCCCTTATCTGTCACCGTCTCCTTCATTAGTAATTCGCTGCGGCTACAGTTGTCGCTGCTGGACATTTAGGCACTCGGCGGTCTCCTTGCCCCGCCTGTCCGGTACTCTAACCTTAAAATTGACAAGCGTTAGAAAATCGACACTATTGTGCTTAAGTTAGGGTGTATATTGTTGTTGCAAGACACTTTGCGCGTGCAGCTTTCGCTCCTGATCCTCTTCTTGAACTTGTCGCGTTCACCACACTTCGCTGACTGTATGAATTTCACTTTGTAAACGGAGCTGTCGCTACACACGTCCACTCTCATCTCGCTGTTCAACCTACCCTTATCCCACGGCATCTAGAAACACATGGTCCATTGACAACTGAAAGGATGCTAAATAAGATCCCATCGCCTAGTTGTCAAGCCTCTGCTCACAGCATGCCATAGACTTGCAAGACCACGGTATGCTAGAAGCACGAAAATTGGACGCGTCGACAGTGAAAAACGTGTATACACGAATGAGTTTAAAATACAGCTTCCATCAGTGCCGTGTACGAGTACATACATTTTGGTGATTCTTTGTGACATTCGACCGCCGATTAATTCAAGATTTCAGCGCTTGTTCGCGTTGGGTTTCGGCGCACGTGTGACTCGGTTATTTCGACGCTTGTTCGCGTCGGGGTTTGGTGCTCGTGACTCGGATATTTCGGCGCTTATTTGCGTCGGGTTTCGGCGCACGTCTGACTCGGTTATTTTAGCGCTTGTTTGCGTCGGGTTTTTGGCGCTCGTGTGACTCGAGATTTCGGCGCTTGTTTGCGCTGGGGTTCGCTCATCGGTTACGCTTAACGGCTATCGGCTCACTATGTCGGACGGGGATAAGAAGGTTAGTCCAGCGACTCATCCAACGGCCATGTACGAACTTCGTGATCCGCCGCCAGACCCGATACTGACAGCTGCCAGCACATCGGAAGGTGCAATGCTGCCGGTACCGCTGAAGAAGACCGGGAAACGCTCACCGAAGACGTCGGCGCTGTCCAAGCCGGACTCAACGTCAGACTGGCCGCGCAGATGAAGCTACTAGACTCCATCCTGGACCTGTCTGAGATGGTTCCAACTGACCACTCGGAATGCGCGCACGCGAGCCTGAACGACCAGCTTAGGGTCATGAACAGTCGCTACGAGGCGTTCGTGCAGCGGCACTGTGCGCTCATTCGGGACTACTCACCACTGCTCGAGGATCACGCTTATATGCGTAAAAAAGTGAGCAGAAATGCGAGCCGAGCACAAGCGGAGTGCCGGCGAAACGTGTTTGTGCTCAAGGGGAAGCTCACCCCGGAACCGATCCCAACGACGGCAGCTCCCATGGCACCAGTGGCGCGACCGAAGCGCTAACATCTGCCCGTGCTTAAACTACCGGAGTTCAAGGGGAGCTGTCTGGAATGGCCAGCCTTTTCAGGGCTGTTCACGAGCATCCTGGGCAAGTAGGAGGGCCTCACTGACCTTGAGAGGTTTCACTACCTGCGGGTGAGTGTCAAGGATGAGGCGGCTCAGCTCATGGCGAGCTTGCCCATGGTGGGGGAGTCGTTTGCCGCAGCCTGGGACATCTTGAAGGCTCGGTACGACTACAAGCGCGTGCACGTTCAGGCGCACCTGAAGGCGATCTACGGGCTCACCCCGCTCACCTCAAAGAGCGCCGCTGAGCTACTTAAGATGCACACGACGGTGACGGAGGTTCACCGGGGACTGCTCGCTCTTGAAATCGGGGACAACTCGTGGGAGTACCTGTTGGTCTACCATATTTCTCACCTCCTGGACCGTGTCACCAAGGAGGCCTGGGAAAACACGATCAGCTCTTCCCAGGAGTACCCATCCTACGCCAGGATAGAAACGTTCCTGCTCAGCCGGCGCGTGCACAGAGACAGGTCGAGGAGGATGCGGCGGCGCAGTCGCAGTCGACCAAAATCAAGGGAGCGTCGAAGAAGATGGATCACCAGGCATCGGCTCAACACAAAGGTGCCCAGGCGAAGTCGGGGGATAACCCCAACACCTACCCATGCGACCTGTGCAAGGCCAAGCACTTCATTGTCGCTTGTCCAAAGTTCCGGGAGTTTAGTGCCCGCGAAAGTCGACAGGCGATCGTCGGCAAGCGGTTATGCTTTAACTGCTTCGGGCGGCACAACGCGAACATGTGTCTCTCCAAGGCGACGTGCAAGGAGTGCTCAGCGAAGCACCACACGATGCCACACGGAGCATCGGCGGCTCGTGACGTGCCTGCGGCTCCCAACGACGCAGGAGTGACTCCATCGACCAGCTCATCTACCACTCATTGAAGCCTCGGCGCAATCGGTCGCTCAACACAACGGTTCAGCTCATCTTTTTCGTCGCTACTCGCCACAGCACTCGCACACACTGACAACTCGGTGACCACTCACGAGATCCGTCTGCTGGTAGACCCAGGGTTAGAACTCACATTCGTGTTGGAACAGCTCATCGGTCAGCTCGATCTCCCGCGTCAGCGCTCGTCGATACCGATCTACGGCATCGGCGGATCACGGTCTACTCAAACAAAAGGTACTTTACGGTTCAGCTCACTTTACGGTTTACTCATTCCTCGCACTCAGGTGCAGTGACAGCTCACATCTTGAGGACGTTCACCTCGATACTACCATCCTTCGAGGCTCCGATGCAGGCGTGGCCTCATCTGGCTAAGCGTAGGCTTGCCGATCCGGACTTTCTCACGCCACGGCCTGTAGACCTCATCATTGGTGCAGATCATAATGGGCAGATCATCAAGCCCAACATCATTCGAGGAGATCCGACGGAGCCGATCGCCCAACAGTCGATCTTTGGTTCGTTGGTGCTCGGTCTAGTGCTCACGCAGTCACGTGTACAGCACGCACGGCCATGGTGCAGCCAGAAGCCGTTCTTCTCCAGGAGCTTCTCACGACGTCCTGGACACAGAGAAATCCCCGTCGGATCACCAGGTCAGCTCACCCCCGAAGAAGAAGAGTGCGAGGCTCACTTCCGGACAACTCATACACGAGACTCAACAGGAAGATACGTCGTGCGAGTTCCTCTCAAGTCAGCAGTCACGCTGCTGGGACACTCGTACCGGACAGCTCATCGGTGCCTGCAGCAGATGCTCAGGCGGCTCACCCGGGATGACAGTTTCCCGACACTCTACCACCGGTTCATGGAGGAATATGAGGAGCTCGGTCACATGGTGAAGGCACCAACCGAGTCTCCTCCCGGTGAGGTATACTACTACCTGCCGCACCGCGGAGTTCTCAAGCCGAACAGGAAAACAACCAAGCTGAGGGTAGTGTTTAACGGCTCTGCCGCGACCGCCTCAGGCCTGTCATTTAACGATATTTCGCACACTGGTGCAAAGTTACAACTGGACATCCCGGGCGTACTCATTTGGATGCGACTTCACTGTTGCCTCTTCGGAACTGACATCACGAAGATGCTCCGCCAGATCAACGTGCACTCGGATGACTAGAATCTACAACGAACATTGTGGACCGACAGCCACTCCAATCCGGTGCCGTATCAACTCACCACCGTTACATACGGAATAAAGGCAGCTCCTTTCCTTGCCGTTCGTGCTCTACTGCAGTTGACAGAGAACGAAGGTCACATGGGTTTCCGTTGGCGTTGCCAGCTCTACAGCTTGGAAGATATGTCGATGACATATTTGGAGGCGCGGATACCGTGGATCAGCTCGTCGAGGTCGCTCATCAACTGAAGGGGTTGTGCCAGGCGGGCGGTTTCCCGCTAGTCAAGTGGCACTCCACTCATCAGGATCTGCTCACGTCAGTCTCATCGGCGAACACAAAGGATCATCTCTCACTAGACGATTGCGCTAACAAAATCCTTGGAATTAGGTGGCTTCCACACGACGACAAGTTCGTGTTCTCATCGGGATTCTCACCAACCACCGGAAAGCTCACGAAACGGATCATGCTGTCGGAAGTCGCGCAGATTTTCGACTCTCTTGGATTCATCTCACCGGTCACGATCCGAGCTAAGATGCTCCTTCAGGAGCTCTGGCTACACAAGGTTAACTGGGACGACGCCTTACCGGCTCAGCTCTCAGCCAAATAGCTCACTCTCCAAGACGATCTCACCTGCCTGGCCAGGCTTTCAATACCTAGATGGCTCAACACGCGGGCCGACTCAGCAGTGACAGTTCATGGATTCTCGGATGCATCTCAACTGGCGATGTCAGCGGTAGTCTACATCGTGGTCAGCTCACCGTCCACGGCCGCGCAGGCGACATTGGTGTGCTCCAAAACGAAGGTAGCATCTCTCAAGCGGCTCACCATTCCCCGGTTGGAATTCACTGCAGCGCTGCTCTTGGCGTAACTCGTCAAGTACGTCCACGCTACACTACACCTGGACCTTCAATCAACTCACTTGTGGACGGACACACAGGTCACTATCATGTGGATACGCTCACACACTTCAGGCTGGAAGGACTACGTGCGCAACAGGGTCGCACAGATTCAGGAGCTCACAGCAGACGCTCACTGGCGGCACGTCCCGGGAGTAACTAATCCGGTCGACTGTACCTCCAGAGGCGTGACCACCGCGCAGCTCAAGAGTTATCCGCTTTGGTGGACAAGACCGCCTTGGATGGTCCAAGGCGACGACTCGTGGCCGGCTCAACTCACCTCATCGGTCTCGAACAATCTCTGCGCGCAAGAGGCTCGTCCGGGAATCTCACTCGTCGCCGCTCCACGCGTCGACTATCATTGGTGTCGTATCCACCAGGTGTCGACCCTGGTGAAGTTGCTCCGTCTCACTGCTCTTTGTTTCAGAACCGTGCTCCGACTCAAGAAGAAGCTCATCGACCCACCGATCGCACTCATCCCATCAGAGGCCATGGACGAAGCGAAACGGTTCTGGATCAAGGCAACTCAAGCGGCATACTTCTCATCGGTGCTGCGTATTTTGCTTTCAGGCTGTACGCTGGCTCGCAATCACCCCTTCACTCGGCTGACTGCCTATGTCAACGGGCATGAGATCATCCGAGTTGGAGGGCGGCTCAACCAGTCAACGCTGACAGAGGAAGGGAAGCATCCTGCTACCCTGCCTTGTCATACTCGACTCACGGAACTGCTCATCATCGATGCTCATCGACGCACTCTTCACCGAGGCATGCATCTCACCCTGGCTCATCTGCGCCAGGCGTACTGGATCATCGGAGGAAGAGCACCTGTGAAGCCTCACATCCTGCGGTGTGTGGTGTATGCCCGGCAGAGGGGGATCCGTGCACATCAATTAATGGGTCAACTACCGCTCTCTCGGTGGTCACCCTGACCCGCTTTCAGTCACACGGGTGTGGACTACGCAGGACCGCTCACGTTCAAAACCTGGAAGGGGCGATTATTCAAGACGTTCAAAGGATGGATCTGTGTCTTCGTATGCTTCTCAACCTCGGCTGCTCATCTGGAAGTGGTCAGCGACTACGCTACGACATGGTTCATCGCGGCATATCGGCGATTCACGGCTCAACGGGGGATTCCGCTCTACTCAGACTGCGGCACGAACTTCATTGGAGTGGATGTCGCTCTCCGTCGGCTGTTCGACCAAAGCCCTCACGAGCATCGAGAGATCACCACGGCGCTCTCATTGGATCGAACTCAATAGCGGTTCAACCCGCCAGCGGCACCTCACATGGGTGGAAAATGTGAGGTGCCGCGGCAGTGGTGAAGTCCACGAAGTTACATCTCCGCCGCACTGTGGGTGACACGCCGCTCATGTTTGAGGCACTCACCACCTTGCTCGCTCAGATAGAGGCCATCCTCAATTCAAGGCCGCTGGAACCGCTCACCGACGACCCGCAGGACGTTTCGGTGCTCACTCCGGGCCACTTTCTCATCAGCCAAGCTCTCACCACTTTACCGGAGCCGACGCTGCCGGTTCTGGGAACTTCGCAACTCGCTCACTGGCAACTCATCCAGCAGCGTGTGCAGACATTCTGGTCACAATGATCTATTCACTACTTGCACCGCCAAGAGTCCATCTCCAAGTGGAATCATCCGTCGAACCAACTTAAGGTTGGATCTTTGGTGCTGATCACCGATGAGCGATTTCCGCCATGCAAATGGCCACTCGCTCGGATACTTCAACTTCACCCGGGGAAGGATGGACTCGCCAGGGTGGCGTCGCCGAAGACTACCGTCACCACGCTCACCCGGCCTATCACCGAGCTCGTCCTGCTGCCAACATCACCAACATCGGATCTATCGGGGAAGGACGAGGACTAACGTGATCGACGCCGTCGCTGATGGCGGGCAGAATGTTCGAGAATCCGATAGCTCAGCTGTCCCGTGACGCCTCAGCTGAGTTGAGCGAGGCAGCCGGGCAGCTGTCGAGCGACAGCACTTCCCGGCCGCGCTCTCGGGCAAGTCCACGCGCGACGCTCGTGCCTGCGCGGTGGGAGAAGATGCCGTTGTGCCGTGTGAACCCGGCTTCTTCGTCCACCTTCTTCGTTAATGGCCGCGATCTAAGCACACGTGCTGACGGACAGCTTATTTTTCGAAATATTTTTCACACGGTTCTGCTCATCGGATAAACTCATGGTTCAGCTCAGCTCAGGTACCACGTATCTTCATTCCGAGATATCGTTAACGCTCACCCGGAGTACAGCGCGAGTGAAATATCTCGGCCAAGTGCCAAGGTTCTTTCGCCGGAGAGACTCGCACTCTCAACAGGTGTGCGACGAGGCGAGTCGCACACGGTCAGCTCACCCGACGGTTACGCGATTCTTATATATACGTCTCACTTTGGGCTCATACGACGAACATTGCGGACCAACTCATTGCGCAGTGCGGCGCAGCATTTTTCACTGTACTTTGTTACCATCTGGCTGTTGTGGAAAATATAATTATTTTCATCGTTATTTGGTGTTAATGGTTATTTTTCCCTTTACCCGTTCCCTATATCCCACCCCGGCAAAATTCACAAACGCTTACAGAATTCAATAATTAATTAACTAACGTTGCACATCCATCCACATAAGAGAAAAGCAACAAATCAATATAATAGTCTCATTAACAAAATGTCGAAAAGTACAATAATCACATCCTTCTCGCCGGCTCATTTATACTCTCGAAAAGAAAAGCGAGGTTCATGGTCTGGTATCCCGTCACGTCATAGTGTTGTGAGCATTGCCGCTTGAGATATAGCGAACGGGAGAGAAGGAAAAATAATGCGCGCGCACACACACACAATTAAAATAAAGAAAATACCGTTTATTTTCAATGACAACAAAAATGTACAGTAACGTACTGTACTATGCTGAGCTGACCGAGGATAATGTAAACGATGAGCAGACCGAATTTGAGCGTAACCGAAATGAGCGATACCGATTAACAACAATAGTTATAATGAGCATGAGCTTGTCCAGGTTAATAATAATTTCATTAATGAGTAGTCCAAAATGAGTACACTCCGATGAGTCAAGACAATTATATAAGAATCACTTGAGTCGACCGGGTGAGAAGATCTACCCGCGACGCTGTATCGCCGCGAGGTAGCCGTTGAGAACGTGAGACATTTCGGTGTAGTTACGCGTATGGCGTACTCGAGAAAAAGCACTCGCGCTATGCTCCGGGTGAGCTCGAACGATATCCAGAAACCGAAGATACATCGCCGTGATGAGATGTAACCGAAACCATGAGCCGAACCATGAGCGTGACCGTGAGAATACCGCTTGAAAACGGCGATCCACTTGACCGCGTGGTGACCCGCGTCAGCCATTAGGCGTAGATGAGCGCGAAACCTGTTGCACGCGGCACGTAACCCGTGCCGCCTCGGATGAGAGCGGGAGCGCGAGCGTCGACGGCGCGTCGGCCTCGCCGGACTCAGCCGGAAGGTGCTGCCGAGCAATGGCCGCTCGAGCTAGCGCATGTAGCAGCGCTGATTCTCGAACACATAGACATAATCGTAGTACAACAAAATATCGCAGTCAATACTCATCTTGGATGTACGGATTTCAGTCTCCGGTTTATTCACGTTGTTCAACACTAGGATGATTTTTAAATAGAGTAAAATTCGATGTAGATGCAATTATCGAAGAGGCAACTGATACAACTTTCTTCAGATCGAACACCGATCTTCGACGGCGGCTCGGCGAGAAGTGTCTCCTGCCCTTATTACTTGGGAGGTGAGAGTGTACGTTAGCCACCCACCTTCTTATTAGAACGGGCATAATTTCATCGCTTTCTGCATCTCTACGTATCACTCGCGTAAGAGCGGGCGGAATCTTTGAAATCTGTCACAACACATAACACATGCACGCGATGTTTACATATAACCATGAGAGTACTTATTGGACTCACACAGTTTTTTTTGTTTTTCAACGTGATAACATATACTTTGCCCCCGTGATTCTTTTTTTTTTGCAGTGACAACTATCTTCATTTTTTTTAAATTTACCACCAAGAAGTCTGTAAAAAAGAATTCTCATTATCAGTTTTTTTTAATGCCCACCAAACATAAATCGAGCGAGTTGATATTATGGATCATTATAAATTTATACTGTGTTTTTAATAAGGTTCAAAGAAGTTAAAATATTTTCTTCACTTGGTACATAAAATGCAGTCTGCTCGTAAAACGGTTTCACACGGTGGTGTGGTAAAATTTTGTATACGTTTTCATAACTCGCGTGATTGCAACGTTGGCCTTCTACTCATGCTGCAAACTCACACTCGTCAGAAAAATTTTACCGCACTAGTATAGTGATAGAGTATTCTTTCCAATGTCTTGATATCTTTATTGTTGTACATAGATTTGGTTTATTTTGTTATCATTTTCTTTACCTTTTTTCATTTGCTTCCTCATTAGGAGAATCGAGGCTCGAAGTTGAGAATTCACACTCTGGTACAGACAAATTAATATCTGCAACAGGCTTGATAGTTGAGGTAGACAAAGGTGTTGCACTTGTTACTTTTGGTTTTGGTGTAAATATTATGAACCTGCGAGAATAAAATAAATCAGTTCTGGTCGAAGTACATCTCTTATGTCAAATGGTGTCAAGTCCTGTGCTTTATTTAAAGATTTATATCATTTTTTAAAACTTAACCTTGAGACTCCCCTACATAATAAGTTCACTTAAAAGCTCCCGTGTAGCCCCGGTGACGTCACACCGCGAAAGCCCGGGAGACCCTGACAGCTGGAGCGGAGCCAGTCGGTAAGCCCGCGGAGGCACAAGTGGCGCCATCCGACGGGATCGAGCGGCGCGCACGCGCAAAGGCCAATATCAGCAAGGACTCGGAAACACAGCAGCGCTGCCCGGCGAAATTACACCGAAAGCACACTCAAGGCTGAAGTAAAACTACGAAGTAAAACAAAAGCGAGGGAACATCGGCACCGATCATTAGAGGAAAATGACGACATAAGATTTGCACACGGCACCGACCGAGCACACCATTCGCTCGGAAGGTAACGTCGGATCATCGTCATTACGATACCGACCCGGGATTGAAGGGTAGAAGACCGCCAGAAATCTACTAAACCGACGGAGTGGGAGCCCAAAATCGGGGTATAAAAGACGGCGATTTCAGCAATCGATCATCAGTTCAACGATCTACTTTACCATCGGCCAGCTCTCCAGGACTAAAAGTGAAAAGTGAAAAAGTGTTTAAAGTGAAATAAAGTGAGTTTTGTGCAAGAAGAACTTATAAAATTTGGGCTAATTCGGACTTATGAATCTTGCCCCAGTTGGAACTTATAAAAATCTGTGCTGGGAGAACTTAAGAATTATTGGACCGAGTGGACTTAGAAAAATGGTGGCAATTCGGACTTAGTAAATGGTGCTGCAATTGATCTTATAAAATTTCGTACCCTGTGGAACTTGTAAAATCGTGGAAATCAAATTAGAAATCGTGTATCCAAAGGGACTCAGAACTCGTCAAAAACGAGTTCTGAGTCCCTGAGTGACTTAGAAAACATCGTGAAGAATTAAGGGAGACTTAGACACGATCTCCATTGACGTGAGACGATAAAATTATCAAATTAGTCAACACACAGTGCAGTTCGGTCAGATACGCTCCGAATGACCAAGTGAACCATATTACGACACTAAGGGCACGGAAAAGGTTCATCCAGGGCTAAGTTCAAGTTCCCTGAAGGGTTACCGACCATCAAAGTAAGGTAAAACCCTCGATTTCGCGAAATAACACCAATTGCAAATCGCGAGGTAAACGAGCTGTCACCGTCGCTCACCGTGATGGCACCGTGGGAATCGCCGAACGAGACAGCCAGCTGTGCAGCAGAACGATCGAGAAGCTGCCCGCGCCTGCGCAGTGCGATCGACATGAAATAAAATTGTTTCTGCCAAACCCTTCCGAACAATTAATAAATAACTACATAAATTAAATAACAATTAAGACGAGATTCAAGATCTAAATAGATTTACGTTATCTATTGCATTAACGACACACGGTTTGGATTAATTATTTGACTATCGAGAGTAAAGAGACCCGAATAAAAGAAAAAGAAAAAGGGTTAAATAACATCGAAACCTGTAATTTGTTAATAAAGATCATTATGTGCTTATAAAACTGTCTTTGATACACCAACCCATAATTCCTAGACGCTCGAGTCCACGAATCCTTCTGTGTGAGTGCCTTTTTCTCGTAAGGAGGTGCGCAAACACGGAAATTTATTGTACAGGAGCCTTGCTCAAGTTACATTTGGCGCCCAACGTGGGGCCCGAGCAGAAAGAATTGGCTGTGTCAGAACAGCAGACTACATTGAATTAAATTGAATAAATTAAACTTGAATAAATTAAATTAAATTAAGATAAAATCGATGCCCCAAAAATGTCAGAAAAATCCTTTGCACAAGAAAAAGCCGAGCTCGAGCTAATGGAAATGGAAGAGAACGCACACAGAAGCGAGTGAGAGCGGGCCAGAAGGATTAGGGAGCAGCAAGCGGCCGACGACGCGGCAAACAAAGACACTGAAGACGTCACAATAATGGACGAGATCTCCGGAGCCACAGATGGATCACGCGACGATAGCATCGTCGATGCAAACCTCCCAAATCTCACCCTCGGCTGGGAATCCACGACGGCTGATGGGTTAATAGGGGGCGAAGGCATTAGACAACAAGGGGCAATGAATCGCTTCTCGATCATTCCACAAGAAAATGCGAAACACCCAGCAGGCACCGGAGATGGAGAGATAACTCGTAAAGTACCTCAGAATCCCGAAGTGCTGGGAGACAATAGTAACAAAGCTATCTTGACGACCTTAATGCACATGAAGGCCGACCATAAAAGAGAGTGCGAGAAAATACATAAGACGCAGATGAATCTGGCTTCGGCGTGCGTCGAACGAACAAAAGAGGTTCAGAGGAAGTTATTGACGGTATTGTCTAAAACCGTGAATGAACAGGAGGCGGAGACCGACCGAAAAATAAATGCAATGCGAGAGGCTATCGGGGATGAGGAGAGCTGATTAATACTCACACTTGGGAGCATCGGGCGGCACATGATGTGACAGTCGTTAAACTAATCGATCGAATCGAAGAGGTTACGAGCGTTTCAGCGAAGGCGATGAAAACCGCGGAAGAGAACGCGAGGAAAATCAGGGCATATGCGGCATAGGCACGGAACGCAATGTCCTAATCAACGCTCGGGACGACGATGTTTGGGGGCTTAAATGCAAGCAAGGCATATGTAGCACAAAAGAAAATCCCAACATTCAAAGGCGATGGCGTGGAACGTCCGATGCAATATTTAAAAACGCTCAAGGACCATTTCAGCGCTATAGAGCCTGAGGGCGCGGAATTTCGATGCATGATGGTTGAAGCAATGATTGGGACTGCAAGGGACTGGTGGCATTTGGTGGCGCCAGAAGTGTCGAACACATCCGATTTCGCGGAGGTTTTCAGAGCGAGATATTGGGGCCGTGAGATGCAGGATAAAGTCAAGCATTACCTCGAGCACGGAACGTATTTTATCGAGCAACAGAGCATCACGAAGGCCGAGTACGCAACAAGAGTAATCGAAATAAAGAATCGAAGTAATCGAAATGCACGGGTTCTGAATGAACATCTAGAAGGAGACTATGACTCAGCGTTACCAACCGAAGAAATTTTCCAGGAATGTGGAGGAGCGAAGGTCATGTCGACGCTCGATTTGACAAGTAGTTTGTGGCAAATTCCGCTACATCCGGATTCACGGAAATACACGGCATTTCGACACGAAAATAAATGTTATGAGTTTACGGTTACGCCATTCGGTCTAAAAACTAGTACTGCAGCGCTTGTTCGAGGACTGGACATCGTCCATCCGGAGATTATATAGTAAATTTCACGTCGTAACGACCACAGGGATACTGCCACAGCCGGCAAGGTTAAATCAATTAAAGAATTTCCCCATCCCCGAAACATAAAGCAGCTGAGGGGTTTTCTCGGGCTGGTGGATTTTTATACAAAGTGTACAAGCAAACATGCTGAAGAAACTGTCCCATTATTAGAACTGTTGAGAAAAGGAACGAGCTGGAAATGGACAGAGGCCTACGAAAAGGCGTTCGAAAAAGTGAAATAGCTGTTTCCTGTTTTTCGAGTCAGTGGTGCTCGAACATCCCGACGTGACGAAGCCGTATACATTGACGACAGATGCAAGCGATTACGCGCCTGACGCGACCTTGTCACAAGCCGACGAGGATGGCGAAACCGGAGTGATTTCATTTGCCAGTCGAACACTCAAGGGGGCGGAAGTCGGATAAACCACGTCGGAAAAAGAATTACTCGCTATCGTGTGGGCTCTCCAAAAGTTCCAAAGTTATCTGAAAGGAGCAAAGATAACGATCATAACCGATCATAAGGCGCTGGTATTTCCGAAAACGTGCAGATTCATGAGTGCAGGCTTCCGAGATGGGCGCTCTTGCCGCAAGGATATGATTTAACGATAGAACATCGACCGGGAAAATCGAATCAAGTCGCCGATACGCTAAGTCGACTCCGTGACCACACGTACGAGCCCGATTGAACGCCGCCCGGAAAATTGATAATCGCGGCACTCGCGAAGAAACCCTCGAAACTATTATCGCAAAAGATGTGCACAATCGGCACTCTACAAAGAAAACAAGAAGATCTAAACGCCATAATAACTCTGATCGAGGATAAGAAAAAAACCGGCGAAAAAATTCCGAAAAATTATCGACTAAATGGGGAGGTCCTTCAAAAATCCGCAAGAACAGGACGATGGAAGGTGGTCTTGCCGAGAGAATTAGAATGTATTCTGGTCGAAGAATGCCACGAGATGTATGGTCATATAGGGGCGAGCAAGGTCTTTCAAATGTTAAACGAAGATTTTGCGTATCCCCGATTTGCAAAGAGCATAAGACACCAACTCGTGACCTGTGATTCGTGCCAATGAACGAAATGTGCGATACAGAATAGTTACGCAATTATGCAGACGATAGTACCTGAGGGACCGGGAGATTTGCTCTCAATCGACTTTTACGGTCCATTACCAATGTCAACCGGGGGCGTGCGACACATTTTAGTAACGCTGGACGCATTTACGAAATATGTTGTCCTTTATCCGATGCGTAAAGCAAACACAAAAACTGTTATTAAAAACTCAGCATGGATTACATCTCGAAATACGTGTTATATCCGCAGAGACTCAGTTAGCTACTCTGAGTACTGCGGGAGCTATTAGCTCTTAGGTTCAGGGATTTATCCAGTAAAGGGTTGGAACCCAAGTGAATTATATATGCACGATTTATTACATCAAGATTTAATTACAATATTTTAGACAAGTTTTAGTTACCAATTGTTGTGAAGTACACTTCGTACGCTTATCTTCCTTTCGAAGAGTGTGTATATCTTACGGTATTATTAACTAACCGTAACGATGGTTGAATACAACATTGACTGCTGAATGCCTGTTTGTGGTCTCCTCATATAGGGATAAGAACAGGCACGTCAGCTTAATTTTGGTGGTGTCAGCGATTTGGTAATTGTTTAAGCAATTACTTCTTCCGGGTTGCTTGACAGGCTCTCTGTTTCCTATATTTCCCAATAGCTCACTTAACTAATTAGTTGCTAATGTCTTAAATGCTTTTTCGTTGGTGTCGTTACTTCCGTGTTTCGCAATGATGCGTCGCGCTCGTTGGACGATGCGTCGTGCGCGCATTCCGGTCGGGCAATGACCCGGGGTACAACATACGGCAAGCCGAAAAGGATTTAATTCGACCATGGAACGCAGTTTCCGGCAAAGGCATGGAAAATATGGCTGCGAGACGAAGGCATCGCAGGAGTGTTTTCGTCGATCCGACACCCACAGGGAAACATTGTCGAGCGAGTGAATCGAGAGCTCGGGCGATTTTTCCATACGTTACTCACTGACCGACATACGGCGTGGGCAAGATGGGTGCCAGTAATACAAGATTGTATTAATGATTCACCACATGATACAACCGCGTATATGCCGACGGAATTACAAACGAAAAAGCTTTCACATCGACCTTGGAAAAATTGGATCCCTGCCCTAAGAGAAAAAGCGGAGGAATTAGAAGAGTATGCGTAGAAGCTCAAGCGTACGCAACTTCGTATCCTGTAAAAGGGTAGAAGAAGGGCGGAGAAATTTGACGCATGCCATAGGATGACGACTTATGAAGAAGGAGATTTAGTACTTGTAAAAGCGCAAAACATCTCAAACTAGAACGATCGTGTCGCTGAGAAGTTTATGCCGCTCTACGAAGGACCATATCGGATCGGGCAATGTGTCGGGCTCGCGACATATATCATCGACGATCCGAAGACTAAAAAAGTCCGCGGAAGATTTCATTCAAGTCTCCTGAAAAGATACCATGAAAAAGGGATCCTGCATGACACCGAAAACGTGAACGAGGACGAATAAAATCTCAAGAGAACAAGAAACCGTCGTTACCGACACCGATAATCGGTAAAGGAGAGAGCGCGCAAGCTCACAGCAGCCGGCGAGTCGAGGCGACGCGGCGGCAATCGAACGTTCGAACGACCGCGCAACATCCCCACTGATCGCGATAGCGGAGACGGCAGAACCAAGCGCGAGCGAATTCCGAGAATCGCCGATGAAAGGGTCGATTCCGAGAATTGAGAAGCTCGCATCGAAGAATAAGAACAGCTGAATTTCAATGGGTGCAATGGAAATTCGTGTAACGGCTCCAGCCTCTTTCCCACCGATCTTATTGTCATATCACGCGGCGGCTTCATTTATCAGCCGCGTCTTAATTCGAAGAAGCCCGGCAGTTTATCTGCATCTTTGTCTCACGGCTCAGAGCTGTGAGAAGGGCCTTATCGCGAGCGTCGCGACAGCGCGTCGGGACTTTGTTGCAGGGTCCGAGGCCCTCAGCCTCGCACCTCTGAGCGACAGTCCAGCTCGAACCACGGAACGGTACACTCTCCTAATTACTTTCACGCTGCGACCAATAAATTACCGAGTATATATATTTTATATCTTCGACTCTCATCATTTATTTATACCCACAATAGCCAGCCTGTTACATTCGGGCACGAGAGATATGCTACGTTTTCGGATAACGGGACTCTTCCCGAATTATAGCAAATCTCGGCGATCATGAAGATCGGGAGGGGAGGGCAATAAACTTTAATATCGGTGCCTATCGAGCAATGAAATGTGACAGCTCTGATAGTACCACGGACAACTTTAAAGGAAAAGGACAAGTTGAGAAAAAATATAACAACTAAAGAGTAAAAGAAAGAAGCGAAAAAGAAAAAGAAAAGAAAGGAGAGAGCAAAAAGAAAAGGGGTGAGTCACAAAACAGACAATAGAAAAAGAAAAGGGAACGAAAAAAGACAAAAATAGATCAAATAAAGTGAAATAAATTTAACAGAAAAAGCCGAAGAAAGGACCATGGCGACGTTCAAGAATTTCCCGGCACAAAACTTGGAGGGAAGATATCCCGGCGTAGAGGTCTTAACCGTCTCTAACCCCAGCCGCCTCTATATGCACCTGCCAGACCCCGAAGGAAAGCGCGCCCTGCTATTAAATTACTACGCCAGCACAACGGTCCACCATCCGGAGGTCTATGCTGTCATCGAGGAAGAAGTGTACCCCGGAGCCCCGGTGTATGTAAATTACATACACCGATTCTATCGGGGCGTCGTCACCGGAGGACGACATGCGGACGGTGAAATTCCCGTCTGGCTGGGCGATTGGGCGCTCTCGCTTCAGGCCCGGCAGAAGGAATTATTCACGGTGCCGCAGGAGCACCGGAATATAGGATTTCAGGCTATAGCGTGTAGGTTACATGCCACGCGACCCGCAGAGAATGGACCCTGGAGCCCCGAGACTAACACATTCGTTCAGGAATACCTGGAGGAAAAGAAATGGGACCTCCAGGTAATGGATATCGCCATCGGTGCCGACGCCATTTGGGTGGCACTCGAGGCATCCAGAAACTCCCAAGAAGGAATCCGAGACCGCCTTTTGATGACGGTACAAAGAAAATGGGGCCAAAACCCCAACTCCTTTTCTTGAGGAGACGATGGAGGAAGATTCTGCGACCGGATCCAGCTGGCACAACGCTACCGCGAGGCGCGCGGGCCTAAATGAGACGCGATGAGCGACGAAGAGGGAGAAGAGAACGATGGGGATGAATCCGCGGACGAAGAGAACGAGGACCAAAATGAATGGAAGGACTAGGACGAATAGGAAGACAACGAGGCCGACGAAGGATACCGATTTTGAACGAATGATTATCCCTCACCGAAAAGAACTACTGAAAACTACTACCGGCAGTATCGTTCAAAAAATAGAATGACTAAATTAATAATTATCCGTCCTAACATTATTTTTTTTCTAATTGTAAACATTAATCATAATGTAAGAAAAAGTGACGCATAGTCACATCGTTTCAAGTTATTTATTTTTCCAGACTCGATGAGGTACGGAGTCCGCGCGAGCGAATATCTTTTGAATTTCAGAATCCCATCCGGTCCTGATGTAACGCAATGCTGTTGTTGGGTCTTAGGCAGTAGTCTGCTTTAGGAGCCGAAAAAAAGCGTTTTTTCAACAATTTTTTTGAAAGGGAAGGAAATGATTGCGGTAAACGAAATTTTGAGACGATAGTATATTATATTTAAGCTTTAAAAAACAATTTTTATTATTACAAATTATTGAAATTTGCCAAAGTTATAACGATTTTTCTGGGGCGCCTGGAGTGTGCACTCGTAAATCGGTGCCGGTGATGGAGGTCGTGCGATGCATCTGAAACAGTGGAACCAATTTTTTTTTTAGTTTTTATAAGTTCCTTTTCTATATGAACTAAAAAAATACCGAAGAAATGACGAAATTCCAAATTTTTTCGAAGTTTGAAAAAAAAATTCACTTTTTTGAAAAAAAAAATTCACTTTAAGTTGCAAAACAAGTAATTTAAATAGTACTTTTGTCCAACTCTTTTAGTTCAAATAGAAGATAATTCAATACTGAAGCTAGATCACTTTGGTTTTTTTCGATCGGACATATATTGTTTTTACTATCGCCGGCACCGTTTTCCAAAACTTGTGAAAATGAAAACTCGAGAAAACGGGCTGTAAAGTTTTCGGTCCAAAAAAATGTAAGTTTTTGGATACTTACACTAATTAGATGTTAATCGGCTATCCCCGGGCCATACAATAATCCTTCCTCTTCTTCAAAAAACTCGTTTTGGCGGAGGCTTTCCGATCTTCGAGCTGTACGAGCCTCCTTGCTGGAAAGTGATGCGCGTCGGTTCTCCCGCGTTATGCGCTCAGCATCGACGGTGTCAGCAAAATTTTTGCATTGCTGCCCGATGACAATATCGAGGAGCTGCATGGTAGAAAGCACAGCTGAATAACCTTCGTTGAAAATGCCTGTAGCCATATTTGCTGCTATTTCGACGATTTTATAGCCGGAATTTACGTGTTTCGGATTTAGGCGCCACACAATCGAATTGAACGATTCGTTCGAATTTTGAGTGTGTCCGCCTAAGCACCGCGTCAATAAATGATCATTTGAAAGATCATCGTAAATTGGACGAATGTGCTTCTCTACATTATCATTAATTAATCTTGCCGGGTGTTTGAAAGATGCCAGATTATTCGCCGCTTTAGCCTTGCGCCATTCGCACCAACTCTCCGGGCCTTCTGGACAATTTTTATGCCGAGGATTTTTATCGGTGGAACAATAATGGTCTAATGTTGCCATAATAGCTCTCTTCATACCTTCAACTGAGTTCACGTTTCGACGAATTGCCAGACTGTAGTAAATCGTCAATTTCTTGATGAGACTCTCCGTTTGCCCGTTCTTTCCTCCAAGTTTCTCGGTTTTTCTTTTATTCCGTAAACGAGTACCCATACGCTTTTGCACGTGTCCAACACACTCATTTTTCGTCACTGTGCACTCGTCCCCGTAAGGATTGCTATTTAAGATTCCAGTAAAAGTTTTGGAGTCACCATTGCCGATATAATTACTGTACATAACTCCGAATTTCTCGACGGATCTCGAAAACATCTCTGTTATGGAATCTACCTCCATCTTCCCAGACGAACCTGTATGATTTGAGGAGCATGAGTCTTTATGATCCTCATACCACTCCTCAAATGCATCTTCATCCAAACTATTTTTATGTATGGTACACGAATGACAATAACCACTTTTTACAATCAGATCGATTATTTTGCCACTGTAGTATCCGATGAGCGTTGTTACACCGTACAAAGAAGTATAACCGCGCTTTTTCCACGATCCATCGCCCGAAACCTTCAAATGATTCGCAGGTCTTCCATGTTCAACGTTTTTTTCTTTCTCTTCCGTGACGGCTTTTTCGCAGGTACTCTCGAACAGTGTCTTCGACGCTGCGTACAAATGCTCAACGATTTGTTGATAAGTAGATTTTGTAAAACCTGCAGAAATATCCATAAGGCCGCAGAATACGTTTATCCCTTCTCGTCCGATACCAAGAAGCCTCATAACAAAAACAATCCGTCTGTTGATTTCGTAGCCGGTATTTATAAATGGTCCTGACTGGATTTCGCGTCGACCACACCTACACTGAACAACAATTTTAAATCCTAGGCCTCGATGACCGCTTTCTGCAAACGTTAATTTTTGTTTGCATGATCTGCAAATTGCGATTTCCGAAAGAGCGAGAAACACCGATATGAATTCAATAATGCGGTAGCAGTGCGATGAATGAATAATGATATCATCGCTGCTTGCTGCCTTCAACTTTTGCTCACTGCGACTCGTGTGTAAGTCTCCGTCGTCCGATGATACACTGGTAAAACGATTGCCGTGAAATTTTCGCTTTCGCGGTTCCGCAGCACGCTGTCTTTTACATCGATCACCTTTCGGGTAGCTTGACATTTCGATGTGCGCTCGGCAAAATCAAAAATGAAACTGAAAGCTGACGCTACAAATAGCAGTGTAGAAGCCGATTCCGAGAGCTATAGTTTACCATTATATTGTATACCGTTATCCCAACAACTACTCAACACAGACCTTCTAGAACCTCCAAATAATATTTCAAAGGACCGTTCAATGCTTTCAGGTATATACGAGTATAGTCAAACAATAGAATACACGAAGGGGTGGAGCGCGCGCGCTCGGGTCTGCCCGAGCATTCGCACCTGCTCGACGCTCGGCCACTAAAACTGATCTAGCTTCGAAAATATGTCAAATTGGCCTCTAAAATTTTGAACACATATTCTTGGATAGTTTTGGAATAGATTTAAGACAAAAACGAAAAATCGATTTTTTGAAGCCTGTAAAGCAGACTACTGCCTTAAATCTGAATTCCAATATTTCTTTTTGAGCGTTGTAATCATCAGTACACGAATAGCGACCCGTGATAGCCGTAATATTCGCGAATGAAGCTGCCCATTCTTCTATTTTATCGATATTTTATTATTAAACTCCAAAACATAATTACTGTTATCGATATTTCTTAACTAAAAATGTGAGAAAAATTTGGGAATGTATAATTTTCCATAATAAACGACGTTTCTTAAAAGAAAAAAAAAAAGAAAAACAAAAAAAAAAACGAAGCATAGCTTCGGAACAAGTAATCGAGCCACCTAAAAAAATATGTGTCTACTGTACAAATTTGAGAGTATTTTCTGGAATTTTTTGAGAAAAATTGAAAGTGACATACTGACCGAAAAAAATTGTTTTTGTATATTTTTGATACAAATGGTCATTTTTTAAACTCGGAAAAATCAAAAAATATTTTTTTTCAAAGGTCATCTAAAACTGCAACTTTTTTGTTCCGAACATTTTTCTGTATAATCGTATGCTTTCAAGATATAACGATTCTTAGAAAATTTTGAAATTTCGAAAAACTCAAAAAAATGCGATCCTAAAATTCTGAAAAAATTTACATCAATTCTTTGTATGTAACTACATCATTTGACAAAATTTCAATTTTTTTGGGAGTGGACAACTTTTTGACCGTCGAAACCGGATGGAATGCCTCATATATATGAGTTCTTTTTATTAAATAGACAAAGAAATGAAACAATAATAAAATTAGGAAATAACAAACAAATTTAGAAGAGAAGAGAAGAGAAAATGAGAGAAGAGAAGAATATACAAAGAAGAACGGAAGAGGAACATGACTGGGGAGTCTCGAGAACATGACTGGGGCCTCTCCAGTAATGTGGGGGAGAATGCCCCACATGATAAGTTAACCCTACATGATAAGTTAACTAACAAATCTCCCGTGTGGCCCCGGTGACGTCACACCGCGAGAGCCTGAGAGACACTAACGGTTGGAGCAGAGCTTGCCGGCAAGCCCGCGGAGGCACAAGTGGCGCCATCCGACGGGATCGAACGGCAGCTCGATCGATGCCGAGCGGCGCGCTACGCAAAGGCCAAGAACAGCGAGGATTCGCAAGTACGGCAGTGCCGTCCGGCCGTATTACGCTGAAAGCTCACTCAAGGTCGAAGAAAGGCGAAAGCGAGGGAAAATCGGCCTCTCTGATTGGACAGAAATGACGACACTTAAATTGCACACGGCACCGATCGAGCACACTATTCGCTCGGCGGGTAACACCAGACGATCGTCACTACGATACCGACCCGGGATTGGAGGGTAGAAGACGAAGATGCTGTTGACCAATCACAAAATTAATAAATAGGCGACCGCACGCAGACGTGAGTCCGCCAGAAATCTGCCAAACCGATGGAGTGGGAGTCCAAAATCGGTGTATGAAAGACGGCTACGGGGAGTCGTATGGGAAACATTCCCATACTCCTCCATGCCAGCCCAAGGTCGGGTCCTCGTTAGAGATTTCTATTTGTGCGTGGTATGTGGTGTCCCCACCACCCCACCGGTACTCGCTTCCGGGTCCATCCTGTCGGGTTACCTCCCTATTCACAGGCTACGGGGATGAGAAAGCTAGAATAGCCGACGTCCCCACCGGTAACTCCTAGTCTCTCGGATTGTACACTGGCTATGCTCATGTCACCACATGCTACCAGGACCAGAGGAAAGGGGGTTTGACTTACCTTCTCACCGTCGCCATCGAGAAATAGTAAGTGCCGTCTCCGTGTCGCGTGCGTCAATTTATACCCGAGCGCGGGTTTGCACGCGGTACTATGGCTCTAGCTGTTCTCCCACTATCTCGGCTCCCCCGGCGTATTCTCGCGGCGCGCGCCGAAAAGTGCGTGCGTGGGGCAACGTTCTCGAACGTTCGGGATGCTTCGATCAAAGGTATGCCAAAAGGGGGGTTTTTCGGTGCCCCGATTTATCCCAGCGCCCAGGCTCGGCTCTAGCGAGGGGGCCGCCTAGGGGTCACAACATACGTATCCATTGTGAGATATGATGCAGTTTCATTTATAAACTGATAATGTTACAGAATTTATTGTTTACGGCAGAAGTTCTAGCCTTGAAACTTGCAATTCCAGTCGAGAATCTTGTTACTTAGTGACTCGTTATACAGTTACCCGTTAGTACACCCTCAAATGTTATAGAATACAGAATTATTGCGTGAGTGAGTAAGGCCGGGAACCATGAAGAAAGGCGTACCAATGTACAAAATCATACGGAACCTACTAGTATTCTGAAAGGCGTACTAACGTAAAAAATCATACGAAAACGTCCTAGATTTGCGAAAGGCGTACTAACTCACTAAATCATATGAAAAAGTACTCGTATTCGAGAATCCATCGCATCAGCTGAGTTGAGCGCGGCACCCGGGCAGCTGTCGAGCGGCAGCACCTCCCGGGCGCTCTCAGCGAAACTCACCCGCGACGCTCGCGCTAGCAAAGGGGGGAGAAGTCGCCGTCGTGCCGTGTGCACCGGGCTTCTTTTTCCTCCTTCTTCGTTAATGGCCGCGATCTAGTGCATGTGCTCATGTACCGCTTATTTTCGGAATACTTATTTCTCACGGCTCTGCTCACCCGGTCTGCTCACAGTTACGCTCAATACATTTTGGACCTACGTATCTTCGTTCCGGGATATCGTTAAAGCTCATTCGGAGCATAGCGCGAGTGAATTCTTTCGACAACGATCTCAATGTTCGGCGTCGGAGAGACTTGTGCTCTCAACAGGTACGCAGCGCGTCAGCTCGCACATCGGTCAGCTCACCCGGCAGTTAACGGATATTTTCATACAATTCGCGTTATCATCGGGCTTGCTCAATCTACTTCGGTCTGCTCATCATTGTACATTTTTCGGTCTGCTCAGCACAGTACGGTGTTTCCTGTAAATTTTTTTTCGTTGGTGAAAATAAATCTATTTTCATTATTTTTAATTGTGTGTGTGCGCGCAAATTTATTTTTCCCCTCTTCCGTTCGCTATATCCAAACCAGCAATGCTCACAACTTGGTTTAGTACAATAGTACTAAAGTGGCAACACTGCTGCACACAGCAAATTTTAAGAAGATTCGACTGTTTTTTTTCTATTATATTTGATTAGCAATTGTATTGCAGGTTATGTTATTTTAATTTCCCTAAAAACAATTTTTCTTCCTGTCAAACAATACACTTCGGTTGTGAACAGTGAAAGACAAAATATTGATAATTTTCTGACCAATTGGTGCTCTTTTTATTTCGATAATCATACATTTTTCAATGAAACTTATTCACCATATAATATAAGAAATTGTTCACAATCGTAAAAAAAAAAATTCAATTTCACACGTGCACTGAAAAACTTGGTTATAAACTCACAAAGAAGAATCATCGAGTATTCAACATAATTGTAATTTGCCAAATATTGTTGAAAACAATCACGACCGTACATTTATTTTGCATTTAATTCTATCTGTCAAACTCTGGAAGCCGTCGGCAATTTTGTAGCAGACCTCATACAGTGCACACTACTCGTGACGCAGGTACACGCAGTGGCGGGGATATTTGAAAATAAAACAACAAAAAATGCTCACATTTATTTATTTTTCAATGTATAATACCGTAAATATTGGAATAACACATTTTTTTCTTTTTGTTGTTATTTTTAAATTCCTTCCGAATACAATTTTTTAATTTTATATCAGATTTTTTCAAATATCCGTTTTTCAATTATTTTAATATACCTGTCCAAATACAAAAATAAACCGAAAAAAAATTAAATTTTTCGAATTTTTCGTCGTAAACAAAACTTCATTTAAGTAACGTCCTACTTCCTCTTCGATGAAAAAACAAGAATTATGACGATATCAGTTTTCGTACTCGAGGTATGATTTCTTTGCAACAACGATAAATATCGGCGAAATTTCACTAAAAAATCGAAAAAAAATCAAATCTCTTGAATTTCTCGTCTCTGACACTTAGCTTATGAACAAAACGATACCGTACTGATTCCACATGACATTGGAAATGAAACAAAACGTTTAAAATGTTACAATTCTATTTTTTTATATAACGCCTGTGGAGACTCTTCGAGTCGAATTTTTCAAAATAGGCGAAAATACCAATTTTCATTCAGTCTGTACATCGTCAGGTATCACTATGGAACGGTACCGGGTATGGAACGGATGCGCGTGCACGTCCTTTCGGAAAAGTACAGCGACGGGAGTCCCAGAGCGGATGGTGTCGTACAATATTTCACAATACCATGTCAGAACGCGTAGGCGCGTAGGCGTACGACGTATGAATAATTTTACGAAGCGCACAGTGCCATGTGTACAGGCTGTGAACGTCATTAAAAATGTCCCTGCGGGACATTTTCACGAAGGCTGTACCTTATCAGGGCCTGATAAGGTATTAGGCAGCCTGATTCCAATTTCTACTCGGGATACAGAACGAAGTATCTCTAACGAAGCGGTGGCGATCGGCGAAGCGGACGACAACACCGACATCGAGGAGCGACCGAGACGGAGCAATAACACGGTAGCCGCTCGCTCTGTCCAATGCTCGAGGCCAATGACATGTCCCGAAATTCTACGTCACAGGAGGAGAGGAACCGAGGTGCGAGGCGATTCTCATCACTTCGGCACAATCCATTGTAGCGACAGCGTGTCGTATTTTTTCGCTCCACCGACTAATTATTAATTATTGTGAATCGCAATGAAAAGTGTAATATAGAGTGAATGAAACACCTCCCCTACCCCTTTTGGAAACTGTCCCCTATCCCTTTTGGAAAACTCTTGACGTATCTCCGCATTGCCAACCCGAATATTTAATAATTTGCGCGGTGAGACGCGTTGTCACGAACTCGGCTCCTACGCTTGCATTGCATCGAGTCTGAGTGTCCCCGAAAACATTTCCTTCCCGCTAAACAAACTAGAGCCAAGGTAGAAATTATCCCTTTTACTCCTTATAAAAATTGCTTTATTACTTCTCCCCCTCCCGCGCGTCTCTTGTGTCAGTGCGAGACAAATCGACCAGCGTTCGTGTGATATTGTAAACGCATTTTCGTGGCGTGACACAGGCGAGAGAGTTAAGCCGAGAGAACATAAGTTTTTCCTCCGCTTTTCATAAGCCCTGTTCGTATTATATCGAGTCCGCGTGTCAGAGCAGCGCCCCGCGCTTACCCGGAACTACCCAAGTTCAAACCCGAACGAATTCTCCCGATGCGAGGTAATAATTAAGAGCCGTCGAGGTCGCCAAGAACCCTTTTGCAACACTGAGATTACTGTTATTCGTGTCATCCCCCTTCTTCTTTTTTTCGTCGTTAATTGAAATAGAAAATTCGACGTCGTCGTGAAAGCGACTGGCGTCCATTAAAATCAAAGTCGAATTGTCAATTCTCGCTAATTCAATAAATATTAATTTCTTTTCATTTTATTTGCCGAGTCATTAATTCATTTCGTGTTCCCTTTCCCATCCCACCGCACCCGAGCTAAATAAAACCATCATAACCTTGACCAGAATCCGGACGAACACAACGAAAGATTGAGAGAAGTTCGATAGAACTTCGAAAATCAATTTTTCGAGTAAAATCGATGGAATTCCGGAACCACAAAATCTCGGAAGAAGGGATTCAAACTATCGCCGATAAAGTAAAAGCAATTAAAGAAATACCGGCACCAAAAAACAAGCGAGTTCTTCAGGTTTTCCTGGGTGGTATGAACTGGTATGTGTGGTATGTGGGGTCTTTTATGGACCTCGCATCTCCCAATGGAATCGGGCATCGACAAAAAATATTTGGTTTTCAATAAGAATAGGTATCAAATGAATATCGGAATACTATCGTTTTGATGTTGCAGAATCCGATTCTAATATCAACATTAATAATTCAAGAACCGTTTCCTTTTTTTTTTACATTTTTTCGAACTTCGATTCGCCTCATTAGATCCGCTATTTTGAATTTTTTAAATCTGGTATTCCATTCGGATTCCACGACATCAAAAACTGTAAAATACCCATTATTATCAAATTACACCATTTCTCCAAATTTTGATACGCCATATGGATCCGCCATTTTGTATATAAAAAATCTGAATACAATCTTCATGCCGTTTTGAAACCTTTTTTTCTAACACATTTTTGGTACGAAATGTTTTTTTCCACCTCACAGCGAAGGGGTTAATACCCTTCAGTTAGTTATATCCTATGTGACCTTCAGCGAGACACTGAGGTCCACCTCCGCACAACGTCAGATCATGGAACTAAATTATCGTGAAGGTCTCGAGTCGGTAATGTCAATTTCTACTTTGGGATCGCAGTTCGAATATCGTCTGAGGTTCTCTCGTACCTCATATGTGAGTTCTGGGGTTAATTCTAGGTCTCGTCGCAAACGAACATTGATGATAACATTATACGACATAAACGGCATCGGTGTATCATCTTGGGCTACAAGGGATGTGCTCATAGCCCGTAAACCGCCAAATCTGATGCTCTGAAGCATCGGCGATCGAATCTGTCGCTGCTGACGATTTAACGATTTAATATAAGCAATTCAACATACATTTTTAATTTTTTTTTGTATTTCATTTAATTTCAATGGCTGTCTTGAATTTCAATCTTTTCAGCAAAATGTTTATTAGAAAGCTATGACATTATCACATAAGAATGTATTTTTTCGAATCTCTTTAAAAAATATTACAAGCTGAAAGGAAATTAGAGGAAGTCGGCTTTGAATAGTTACACATGTGACTGATGTTCTGGCACCTCGACTATACTCGATAAGAAAAAGTTTCTGCTTCTTACCACAACTTATTGTCCATAAACTTCTACAATCTTTTATTTTTAGGCACTCACTCCTTACATAAAAGTGCCTCGTGAAATCACTTTTTCATACATTTTAATTCCATCGGACGTCCGTGTCACAGTCCAGCTTCGTAACAAATGAATTGCTGCAGCTGAAGTTTGCTGTGTAGCACTAATTATTCATTGACATCAAGCCTGAAAAGTATTAAACCAATTAGACACATATAAAAATTAGTTCCCAGACTTATAATTAAGAACAAAAAATACCTTTTTTCCTTTGTTTTATCCATTGGACGTATCAGGGCTTAATAAATATTAAGCCCTAAAAGTTTAAAACCATTCGGATGACTAATAATACTTTTTTAAACCAATTAAATATAAATTAACACCTAAATATCTCCTTTTTAGTTGCGAAGTTTGCGCATCGGACGTCCGTGCCATGCTCAAACTTAAAAACTTGCGACCCAATGACGATGTCCTTCGCAGTCATCATTGATTGTATCGTTTTTAAGTGGCCCACCAAATTTGGAACCATTTAGACATCTGTAATAAGGTTTTGCAAAAAAAGTTTACAGTTGTCTAGTTGGGAGGTTATTTTTGTGATGTGATTTTTTTTCAACAATAAAATAAGTAAAAAAATAAAATAAAAGTCTGGATAATACAAATGAAAAAAGCTGAAAAATGAAATTTTCATATCGCTTCCTCATAAAAGTTGCAAGTTGAAAGTTGAAATTTTTATATCACTTTCTCATAATGTTCCTTTATTCGCAAAGCTCCTTCTACGAGAAAGCATTTACTATATTTTTGGTTTACTGATACAGGAAGCCTTCCGAATAAAGGACCATTATGAGAAAGTAACATAAACATTTGTACTTGCAACTTTCAACTTGCAACTTTTATGAGGAAGCGATATGAAAATTTCAACTTTCAGCTTTCATGAGGAAGCTATATGAAAATGTCAATTTTTAACTTTTTTCCAATATCAACATCGTATTTAACTATTAGGCAAAACAGCTGGCTGACTCAGGTTTAGCCCAACAAAATACAGCAACCTTACGCTTTTGGTCAGACGGATGTAGGATCTGTGCTCGGCGCGAAAAATACATACAATTATGTATTCCAAATGTTTTTTCGATCTTTCAATTTTTACTCGAGAAATTCAAATGACATCGCTTTATCTAATTATTTTAACGCCGTCATATCCATCATCTTGTGTATTTCTTGCCGTAGAACATGATAGGTACCTAGGTTTGTCCACGATGTCATCAAGAAGCAAACAAATCACTGTTTGAAAATACGCAAAATGACTCATTTGTGCAATATTGGCAATAAAAATGACAGATAAACTTTTTTCGTTAGTCGTCCCTCTGGAACTGTATTCCATGTATCTTTTCACGCTGATCGCGAATCTGACACTTATTTTAATCATAAAGGAATATTTAATGTGGAAAATGACACTTAAAATAAAGTACTCATTTTTCATAAAATTGAAAAAAATTCAAAATGACGAAATTTAATCGGTTCGATCGATTCTCTTGAAATTTTAATGGGATCTTCGGGTGATCATATTCTACCTATGTACGCGTTTTTAGCTCGATAGCTAAAAAATTGCAAGCGCTAGAGTACGCACAGACATTTTCGAAGAAATAAAAAACGGCATACAAAAAAAACTGAACATTTTTGGATGATATTTTGACCAAACTTTGACTATTGATCACACATAATGTGTGACAAATTTGAGCTTGATCGGTCGAGACGCTCTCGAGTTATAGCGGTTTGAATCTTTCGCGTCCGATTCGCACGCACGCACCCAGACACTCACCCACCCACCCACGCACATTACGACCGGGATTTTTGTACCTTGTCACCTTCGCCCGTAGTTTCTTCGTTCCTTTACCGTGAGAGTCTAAGGCGCCAGTCAATTTTTATTTTCGGCGGAATTAACAAACCGCAATCGGACACATAAACGGAGAACTTATTGTTTTGTAAACTTAAACGGATGGCATGTTTTCGGAACGGCGGAATTTGGTCGCGTAAGCCTCGGATCACTCAGAATGCGGGTCGTGGAAAAAGGGCGTGGACGGTGGTTGACGATCGAGTGGATTTATATACAAAACGCAAAATTAAATATGAAAGTCGGTTAATTTATCCAAACTCTTTTTATCACGAAAAATGAGGGGGTGAATCCCCTAATCGGAAATCCTACATTCCAGCACACAATAAAATCGGGAGCGTTAGAACCTTATCGAAAGTAGCGAGAGCGAAGATACCGAGAAATCAAGGACATAGTAACAGCCGAAAAACAAATATCGAGAACGCGACGGGTTGGGCGAAAACGCGTGACGCGGTACGCGAACTAGAGAGAGAGCGCACTCGATAGCTATAGTGACAGCGCGGCGACGGACTGCCGTACGGGAATGCAACGAGTCTCTTCGTGATAACTCTTGGCTGGCCCGGGGCTAAACGAAAGGGGTTGTACCTCGAGAATTTAACATTGAATATTTTCCTCAGGTTTAATAATGGAACTCCGAGGCGTGTACCTTGGATGAATGGTTCCCGGGTCTGAAACTTATGCCGGGGAAATATAGACCAAATCGGTAAGCGATAACCGGAAGCATACATCAGAATCGAATCGATAACGCGGCTCCCGTATGAGGTGACCGACAGCATAATCGCTAACAGAAGACTGATCCTTTCCTTGGCGCACGGATCTACCGTGGCACGTCGATAGCTTACATAACGCCAAAAGAGCATAGGACGGTAACAGAGCAGGAGCTCGGGAAAGAGCTCCGCTCTCGACGGTTGCCGGACGAGAACTGTTTTTCGAAAGACAAATAACGAAATAGTATATGATGCCACAAGGGAGGAAAGTGCGTTTTTTCACCGAGGGTGAAGTTTGATGCCTGAGCGAAGTGAGGGCAGAAATTCACACGAGGTGAAAATGCACTTCCTCCCGAGTGGCATACGCTATTTTTTGCCCGCCTATGCTAAAAAGTGGCCACATTTCTATGTCTGCAATGGGGATGGAAAGTGACCCGCTCCAGTACTTTTCGGCCCGCGGGCGGAAAAGTCGTTACTTTTCCGCCCGCTGCGTTACGTTTCGGCCCGCTGTGTTACTTTTCGGCCCGTTGGTCACGAATCGACCACTTTCCGCCCCCGTTGCAGGCATGGAATGTGGACTTTTTATCGTAGGCGGGCAAAAAATATATTTTACACAGGTCCGATGGATGTTGTAAATTCGTTAACGCGAGGCAGATGAATCCCGGTTTATCCCGACTACTCGAAATGCCCAAACAGAACCGTAACGCTTATTCGGTAACGCATACACGAGAGCGATACTTTCCTCGGGTCGTTGTTTGCCCTTTAGATCCTCTTTCCACCGCAGTGGCTATCCCTAGAACATACTCTCCAGGCATTTCTGGTCGAGACACACACACCTAAATTCGAAAACCCTAACAATAACAGCGATCGGGCAATCCATGATGGTTGGATGATGGCGAGCCCAGACGGCATGGCCTTCCATACTTATACTCAAACATAAACGTAAACTTAAACTAATCCTCGACTCTTCCCGAAATGCCAAAAAAAAGCGTAGCGTCGAATATTTATTTCGAATCTCTGTACGGATCGTAGAAACTCACCGTAAGGCGTTCGCGCGAATATACCGGGTGGCTCGATTTATCGGCCCTGATCTACAGTAAATTCGTTACTCTAACCGCGATTCGAATCCTATTTATTCATTTACCTCGATAACTCAACTCGAACTTATACTCAAACATAGATCGCGAACACTAACGCGGGCTCGCGAAGATATGAATTCTCGATAACGTAATCAATACTCACGAAATACTCGGTCGGTAGCACGATTCCCGAGAATTGAGGCGGGGTGGTCGCTGGCGACGATGGGACAGGATTGATCCCAAAAAAATTCGTCACAAGGTACATCCAGACATTTTTTCTACATTTGATTTTTCGATGCTTTGGAACATTCTGAACACGTTTTCATTAAAATCTCGAGAAATTTTTTTTTCACTATAACAAAGCTTCCTCTATGAGGAAGCAAAAATGGATGAGATCCTCTTATCCAATTATATTACACGATGATTATCACAATTTTAACATTTTTTAAAACGTTTTTTAGGTAATTATTGTTTTGTCACTGAAATCATCCCGCACATTACATATATGACTTTAAAAAATCTATAAAAATCCAATTTACACATTCAGAGATATCCACGATAATTCACAAGCACATTTTTTCATCACTCACGAACGAGAATTATTATATGACAAACAAACACTCGCAATTATAGCTGTCAAAATATAAAACTATTTCTTCGGGGCAGCGCGTGATCAGTAAAGGAGAGCAGGGCAAAATGGCATAATGGGGCAAAACGGAATAAGGGGATAAGACGCAATTTTCCAGTAACTTTTGGGTGGTGGCGATGATGATCCGTGGGGCAAAACGGGGTTGAAAATCCGGATGTATCGTTGGGACAAAATGGGGCACCCTAAATTTATTGGAAAATTGCGTTTTGCCCTCACTGTCCCGTTTTGCCCCGCGCTTCTCTACTTTGATGGGTGACCGGTTAGCCGCGCGCTGGCTAGCTGCACCAATTTCCATAAAACTTAATCGTCGGATTCCCTACAAATTGATGATCATCCGTATAAAATCTGTCAAATCTACTAAACATTGTTCAGCGTTAGTCAATTCGCGTTCAAAATTTTAACTCGATAATTCGAAATTCTTCAACGTATAGTTTTATCTGTGATATTTCAAAACTTTTGAAAACTTTGTCATATCTGATTGCTATTATCAATATTAATTATTTTTTAGTTCAAATATTTTTTATCAGTAAAATATAAGTTTATATTACACGTTTATAACACTGGCGGATTTAAGACTGATAGCGTCCTAGGCAAGCCAATTTTTGGTGCACCAAAAATGTTTTTCAATACGTTTTTTTCAGTTTCTTCTCACCACTGTTCGTTTCCTGCATTGATATTCACGTAGTTTATTCTTTAAAACACACATGATTCATTGTTTTGCACTAACATTATGCAATCCGAGAAAAAATTATTTCTATACAGTAGTAAATTGCCAACAATATTCCACTCGATAAACTTATGTGCGCGCTGGAGCTTGCACTGTTCGTTCGCCTTGCGCACGCCACGGCCTTGTGTGTTTCTCAATACAATATATAAACGAAAAGAAAATATCCATACAAAGAGGCGGGTGAGAAGCGCGCTTCGGCGCATACTGACTATCGTGAGTGTTGAATGGATGACTCGACCAAAATGCTGCGAGTTTTAAAACTGTATCATCCATCGACCCTATTTAGCCTCTTAACTGATAACAAAGTATAAATCAATATCTATGAGGTATTCCATCCGGTTTCGAACGGTCAAAAATACGACCCTCTCCAAAAAAGTTGTAAGTTCACCACAAATCATGAATATTTACAAGTGGTTTTTGTCATCTTTTTCAGAATTTTTGGATTGTATTTCTTTGAGATATCGAAGAATTGAACTTTTTTTTATAAACCCCTATATCTTAAAAACTATTAGTGGTATAAAAAAAGTTTGAGCTATAAAAGTTGCAGTTTCAAATGTAATTTGGAAAACAAAATTTTGTAGATTTTTTTGAATGCAATAAACGTCTATTTCTATGAAAAATAGACAAAAATATTTTTTTTCAGCCAATACGTCATGTGCGATTTTTCTTAAAAAATTCCAGAATATACTCTCAAGTGCGTAGAGTGATCTCATATTTTTGTTTGGATGGTTGAGATGCTCATTTCATACCTATGCCCCGTTTAAGATCGATTTATAATGAAAAAAGAAATATTTACCACTTGTCATTGAATTTTATAAAAATTGTGACATTGTCCACAATAATGGGCAGTATCACAATCTGTATAAAATTCATTGGAAAGTGGTAAATATCTCTTTTTGCTTCGGCATAGAGGAATCTATGTTTTCGTGAAAAGAATAAATTTCGTGATTTTATTGTGCGTGCGTGCGTGCGTGCGTGCGTGCGTGCGTGCGTGCGTGCGTGCGTGCGTGCGTGCGTGCGTGCGTGCGTGCGTGCGTGCGTGCGTGCGTGCGTGCGTGCGTGCGTGCGTGCGTGCGTGCGCGCGTGCGTGCGTCTGTGCGTGCGTGTACACTAGTAGAATAATCACGTATCTTCCTTCAGTATCATTTTCATGAAAATTGAAGCCCAATTGGAGATTTTAAGCGATTTCAAAATTTTTCAAAAATGTCTGTGGAGCTCTAGCTTCCGTAAATTTAGAGGTATCATCCTGAAAATGCATATAAATACAATACTATGAATATGAATAAAGATCTTTGGTTTTGAATTTGGTCGAAATCCACCGAAGGGATCAGATTTTATGAAATTTTGATTTTTTTTTTAAATTACTAATAATGGTAGCTGGAGGACTTCGGTCGATGGCCAATTGGCAGCATATATGTGATTGAAGTCTGTTATGTATTGAAAACTATTCCATGTTATGCACCGTCAATAAATCCACTACTACTACTAATAATAATAATGTAATTCGAGTTAACATGGAGGTATCAATCTCAAATTTGGCACGTGTATGTATCAGCACCGTACAATGTTTTGTATTAAATTTGGCAAAAATTGATCCAACCGTTTAAATTTTATGCGATTTTGCAAATTAAAATTTGCTGTTTTTCTGTTTAACACGAGTTTTTGAATGAAATATCACGCAAAGAGTAAAATGAGTTATATTTATGTAATCAGCGGCGAAGAATACATTAAAAATTGCTTTAAAATCACGAAATCCGCAAATTTCGGTTTGTGATTTCCTATAATAAACTCTGGTGTAGATTTTGACGGTTTTAATTTTATGAGATGTAGACATTTTTTTGTCTTACGAAAAAAAGGTGCAAAGTAGTTTGCACATGGTTTTTTACACTGAACTCAAAAATATAATTAAAAAGAGTTGAAAATTGTATGTTATCTATAGCTTTCTCTATGACAAAGCCACAATCGAAGAACGATATTTATCAGAGAGGATATTATGCGCAAAACCGTAAAACATGAGGAAGTAATTGTGCAAATCACTTTGCACGCTTTTTTAAAATTATAAATGGATTTTAAACGGAACATAGCTATCAAACCGGCATGTTAACCATCCAAGCAAAAATATGCGGTCACTCTACACACTTGATAGTATATTTTGGAATTTTTTAAGGAAAATCAAACATGACGTATTGGCTGAAAAAAAATATTTTCATCTATAGTTCATAGAAATAGACGTTTATCGCATTCAAAAAAATGTACAAAATGTTGTTTTCAACAGTCCATTTGAAACTGCAACATTCATGTCCCAAACTTTTTTTCGCACGACTAATAGTTTTTAAGATATAGGGGGTTTTTTAAAAAAGGTCAATTTTTTCAATATCTCAAAAAATACAATCCAAAAATTCTGAAAAAAATTACAAAAACTACTTCTATATAATCATGAATTGAATTCCCCCAATATTACTCACGAATGCGACGCGAGTTTATGGATTAAAATTATGCACCTTTGACGCCTTGAAAACAACTGAAGGCATTTATACAATATTCAGCATTTTCGGCAATTTTTTTTCCGTCATCGCGCCGGCGCCCCCGGCAGCTCGGCGCCTCTAGGCAATTGCCTGCTTTGCTTGTGCCTAAATCCAGCACTGGTTTATAATAACTATTCGAAATTTGTGAATAACATTTCAGAACGCATAGTCTCACATAATATATCCATAAAATTTCGTAGCGCATAGCGCGATGTATGAATACAATTACAGAGCGCGAAGCGCGCCGTGCATACAAATCTGTGAGTGCCTTAAAATTTCCCGAACGGACATTTTCCAAGGGATTTGGGGGGTGGCGCCCCCAACTAGCGCCCCGCAGGGACGCTTGTCTAATTTCCCGATTCCACCATCCGGTTCTAGTTTTACAAATAGAAGCACAAATTAAAATAGTTAATAACACGGGAAATAAAAGGACAGGTTTCTATATTCAAACCTTAATAAACGAGTTTGTCATCTATTTCGCAAAATTATGTTTACGAGACTTCGTATTCCGATTTTACGAAATTATTTTTTACTGTGTGGTGCACTGAGCTATTGTACCCGTTAGTATCCCCGTTATATCCGCCTAATTTTATTAAGATCTGATAACGGGTTGTTCTATTGATTTGATGGCTACCAAAATAACTTACTGGATGGTCTTGACGTATTGCAGATAGAGGATCTCAAAGCATGCTCAAAATAAAAGGATAGACTATTACTGCTAGAGATCGATGAGATTGTACTCCGTAGTGATAATAGTCGTATACTGCGGGGAATAATACCGAATGAAAGGCGGAATTTTTAAACGTACCATAGACAACGTCATGGCACAATGAACGATTCTAGCAACGAAACTCACCTTAAGTTGCTTAGTTGGTTTTCAAACACCGTAGAAAGAGTATCAATATCAACTTACCCTGGGAAAAATATCATATATGGTCATATATGGATCAGATCTGATTCATCTTATCTGATCTGATAAGAAAAATGGCAGGGTCTGATCATATATGAACATATTCGAACAGATACATCGGACCATACTTGGACAGATTTGATCAGATATGGTCATATGTGACACGACATTCCGGCAAAAAAAAACTATTAAAAATAGATTTTAAATATGTTCGAATATATGAGTACGAAAATAAACTTGTTCAAATTCGACGCCAGATAGCTGATATGTTTAGATACGATCAGATACGATCAGATAGGATCACATATGATTAGATACGATCGGAAAAGGTTTATATATGATCAGATATGAATTAAAATCTGAAAATATCTAATCATACGTGATCATATCTTATCATATATGAAAAATATACGATCATATCATGCATGGACTCAAATATGTTCATATCTAATCGTATACAATCATACATTACCCGATCAGATTAATATCTGATATAGATATGAACGTATATGACATGATGAACCGAGCATGTCTGACATGATCGTTTTATTCCCGGGAACTTCAGCTGTATTGGCTTCACAGCCATTTCGAGTTCTTTCTCTCCATCTTCTTAAAGTGAGGCTTAAAAAAGTAGCCTGCTAGAACTATCGTCAAAAATGCCTTGTTTATCAACCGGATAACGGCTGGACAAGGCATAAAATATTTTAATTTAGAGTACTATCATTACTTTGGGTAATAAGTCTACGCAAGCTATTTCATTCAACTAATAAAATTGTTTTGCCATACTGTGATTGCAGGTAGAGGAGGACTGGAAATACGTGGCGATGGTTCTCGACAGGATCTTCCTCTGGGTATTCACGCTGGCCTGTGTCTTCGGTACCGCATTGATTATATTGCAAGCGCCGAGTCTCTACGATAAGACGAAACCGATCGACATAGTGTTCAGTAAGATAGCACAGAAGAAGATGATGCTGATGAACATGGGTCCTGAAGAGGATGAATAGTTGACGATGCCGCGCGGCTTGAGTGCCGCGATATTAACAACAACGACGATAACGACTCTTAGTACGAAATGGTATTGGTCGTTCTGTCGATGGTGTTGGTCTTGGTGGTTCTCTACTCATCGTCCGCGACGATACCAAATTCCGAAACTGGTCGTATCTTTCATCAGTCAACCATGTCGACGGAGGCGACGAGGTCGTAGAAGAAGAACAAGAACAAGAAGAAAATGACGAAGACGATTGCGAATGATGTGCTGTGCGGCGTGTCGACGAGCGATCGCACTACTGTCATTCATCCTGGTGCTGCCTCAATGATATGTTAGAAAAAAGTATTTCCACACCAGGGAATCTGGGAATGAAAAGTTACGCGTTGATAATCCATGCGTTTTCGTATATCTTATGGATAACGAGGCTGAACGTTGTTAGGAGCAAGTGTTGTCGAAGAAGTTACAAAAAAAAGGCAGTGAAAGAAAGAGTGAACTTTCAAGAAGAGTTTCGAGTGTTATAAGTCTTGAATGAAGGGAGAATGTCGAATAGAAAATATGTGCAAGTATAGAATGGTAGATTGTGGAAATAATACATAAGAAAAAAAGGACGAGGTAAAATATGCCAAATATGCCAAAATATGCGTGCCGTATTTTTGTAAAATTCAGGTTTCATACGTAAGACTACAGTCGTGCGGCGAAAATAAGTTGAAAGGTGAGGGGCGTTAAGGAATGATGGAGGATGAGATGATAAACAAAATCATTAAAAGAATCATTAAAAGAAAAAAACAACATACAAAACATTAGTCGAACTGCCAATTTTATAAGACGTTCGAAATAAAAAAAAATGACGACACATACATCAGTCATATAACCACTTGCCAAAGCAAGACGTTGCAAACGATAGTATACATATAACTACGGAACACAAATATACGTACATACTAGAATGGTTTATTATTATTGAAATTTTTCGTTTGCACAGTATTGAACAATATTGAAAGTTACCTATCGACGATTAAAAAAATACCATAAAGTAAATGAAAAATACCTTAAACAGTAAGCTGAATTAAAATCTGAAAGAAACGCCGCGGAAAAAACCCCGCACGACCTGTTATAATTGCAGAATATGAATGCCATAAACTATAGCATTAAGTACGCATGTCTTTTACCAATTTGCATCTCGACAACTTAACATTGGTTAATTTGGTTTACGAAGTACCAAAAATAGCGTAAATGTAGAGCACACCCTCACACAATTAGAGTACATTCATCGTGGATAATAAGGGAACATTTTTAACTATAAAGTTCACAAGTTCATTCCTGTAATCAAACCACGAGATTCTTTTAACTGTCTTAAGAATTATAAAATTTTAACAAAATATCATTTTTCCAAGTTCCATAATTCTGATGTCGAGAAAACCTTCTGTGTAAACATGGTTTGCGCCGAAACGAAAGTCGATGATCAAATCTTCATTACAAACATTGATATTTCATCAATATTGTTACTGCATTGCAAAAATACACAGGTCACATAAAACTCGACATCATGTGAGACCTATTAAAGAGTGTGTTTCTGCTATTCATCCCCATCCGCCCCAGCCATTTTTTTTTTTGCATTATGCGTAGAGTACCCTCGCGGACCAACCCAAAAACTTTGGGTTTGATGTGGGTTGTTTTATCGCAATCTACTCCCACTTAACCAGTCGATTGGGAGCTCCAAAACGACTCTGATTCCAAGGATCTGGAGGTTGGTTTTGGATCGATATTTCAAAACCAACCCTAATACCCACCGTTATGTGTGGCGGACAAAAAGTTGGTTTACAGGTGGACTTTCAAAAAACAACTCAATTTCCGATTCTACGTCGAGAGCACCGATCGCTCTTGGCTCAGCATTGGAAAGCAGGTCGTTTTAGGAAAATACAACCGTAAACCAATCTAGTATGCGACACATATAACAGTTGTTATTACGGTTGGTTTTTTAATATCGCCCAAAAATCAACACCTCGAAGGTTGAAATCAGAGTTGGTTTCGTGCACCAATCGACTGATTGATTTTCAGGTTGGGTTCAGGTTGGTCGACTCCATAGAGTCGACCGAAAAGATACGGGGTCCAGAGACGGAGTCCCCAACGGTGCCAATGGCAATGCCCCAGAGCAGTGGTGGAGCGGGTTCCCACAGACAAGGACTCTGAATTTTTAACATATTGCATGAGTTTACATGAGAGTGCATGGACGCATGTGTATGGACTTGTACATGCAGTTCGTGAGAAAAAATGTTATGTATGCACGGACTTATTGTTTACGTAATTAGGGGACCAATTTTTTTCCGTTTGTGTTTCGGAAGAAAAACAGGGTGTACGGGCTTTTCCCCGCGGCATTTATTTCCTGGCTTTTGATTTCATGTTTTTGGCAATTTACAAGCATAGACATTAAATAAATGCAAGGTCAAAACAAGGTGAAATGGTGAGGTAAGACAGTTACTTACCAAATCTCAGGAAACGTTTACGATTTCGTTTGCCATGTTCCACATCGACTTAGGAATCGTTCTCGATGTCTACAGTAACTGCGATTTTGTCGCCGCGAAAGCCAAATCGATAAGGTCTGATTCTGCACGTGTTGATCAACTAAAGCATTAATCTCAAGATCAAGTACAACAACGGCGATGTTAATGAGGTCTAGAACGATAATGAATATTTGCCTCATTAAAGATATCTCCAATCTCATGACATAGTTTTCGATAAATCTGATAAATTGGTTATTCTTGAAATTTTTCACAGGAATAGCGTCGCCATCGTCATGAGCCCGCAAACAGCATCGGTCCATCGTGTTATATCGCGACACCGTTTTGCACCGAGACCGTTTAATAAATATTTAACTCACTTTTATACATTCACTGCCGGCTAATAATTGCCCGAGTATTGTATTTGCTATTTTATTTATTGTATTTTTTTAACCATTGGCAATGAGCATTTAATATTGTCCAATCTTTCGCAGGCTTTGCCAAGTTTTTTTTTATTTCTACGTCGACACAGTTTTTTCAGTGCCCCGTATACACAAAAAATTGAATTCAAAATGAACCATTCTAATACATATATGCACTCGGAACCCTATAATGTCACGCACAGAGGTGCCAGATATCGATTTTTCGACTACTGAGATCGAGAAAGTCGGCATACGTAAATTGTATACAGTATAGTGTATTATAAAAACACATACATACACCCAAAACCATAAACGAGCATCCATGGACTTCATATAATAAATAAATGCATAAGTAATTAAATAACCAAATAAATAAATATACAAATAAATGAATGAATGAGTTATTCTTTGGAAAACCGATTCGTAGGGTTCAAGACTTTCGACCACCTCGCAATTTTTGCATGGGGTCATATATGTGTAGAACAAATGCCGGCATTTTTTCAGATTCATAAGCGAACCCGTATTGATTCTACTGATTCTACTATAGAATTTTTTGTTAAGTCTAAAATTACATTACAGAGCATTTCCTTTCAGCATTTCATCTTATAATTATGTGTAGTCTGGAGAAAATATATTCTTATGTAAAAAAAACGACTCAACTTTCTAATTAACATATTGCCGATCCATTTTCAATTCAGTAAAACACTCAAAAATAAAAACAAAAAAATGTCATCATCTGCCTAATAAGTAAATATTTTTTTCCGAATTCATAACAGTTTTTCTTAAGTGTATTCGATGAGGTTTTGTAACCGGGATCGACTATAGTCTTGATGAAAATTGTTTTTTAATCAAATTATTACATATAATCTTGAAAAATGTACTCTAGCAAGTATAAAAAAGGAAGACTAATCATTCTTATATGGAAGCGATCGCGGTTTCATAATTATGCCTGATGAGGAATTGTGCGAAGAAAACTTACTGATTTCCATCCGGAAAACTGACCAAACAAATAAAAAGACTACAACGAATTTGAAAAAAATATACTTCAATTTAAGTATATAGACTCGAGATGAACGTTTTGAACATATGTTTTGTGCTTATGATTGCTTCACTACATTTAAAAATGATCGGCAAAATGTTTGTTAGAAGGCTGAGAGTTTTGTCATTAAAAAAATGTATTTTTCCCAAATGTTACAAAAATATTTTACTTGCTGTAAGAAATTATTAGTAGACATTTTGAAGAATTATCAAAAATCTAAAAAAAAAACAAAACGAATGTCTCCTCAACGTATCTACCCCCATGCCGAAGTTATAAGGTGATCGAAGATCACGAGGTTCACGAGTGTGTCGGTTTTTTCAAAGAATATCACAAATAAATAACTAAATAAATAAATTTAAAAAAATATTAAAAACTAAAAAAAAATTAAAAAATAAATACATAAACAATAAATAAATAAATAAATAAATAAATAAATAAATAAATAAATAAATCAATAAATAAATAAATAAATAAATGAATAAATAACTAACTAACTAACTAACTAACTAACTAAATAAATAAATAAATAAATAAATAAATAAATAACTAAATAAATAAATAAAAATTATTAAATAAATAAATAAGTAACTAAATAAACGAATAAATAATAATGCGAGAAAGAATAATACTCAGCTCGAAGATACCGAAATATTACCAACGCATCAAATTATCTCAAAGACGAAAGAAAGTTCTTAGAAACAGGAGGAAAATAAACGCATGGAATGAAAAACAAGTGAAAGAAGTAACATCGAAGAAATACATAAGCAGCATATAGTGCTTTTTAACAACTGCCAATTTCAGAGTAGTCTCTAATTTAACGTACATACAGACACTGTCAGGGGTGGAAAGAGAGTCACAGGAGAAACAATTCGTAGGTATGAGGAGAAAACGTTTCTATGACCGACGAGTTACGTGAAAAAGAAAAAAAAACCGGTGACGAGGCCAACACCGAGCTGCGATCATAGCATAGTATAGGATAACGAGTTTCTAGGCAATGAGATAACTCTAGGGTCAATCGGATGAATCGAACATAGCTGGCAATAGGATGAGAACAGGTTGTGGAACAGACGAAGGTGTAAGCGTCCTCTGCTAGTAACTGTGCCAAAATCCGCCTGTGGGGCCGTAAAAATGGTGAATGACGCCAAGTGGTCAATCCAGGTTTATTTATCCACTGTATAAGCAACGGCACAGTAAAATCTCTCACAAGCCGATTCCGTAATGACACTCGCTTAAGTTGACCAAGCATATTAGACCACACACACACACACACACACTTAACGTAATGTCAATTTCGTTGAAGAATAAACACTTGAAAAGTAAATTACTTATTTCAGGATAAGATTAACCCCTTTGCTGTCAGGTGGAAAAAAAACATTTCGTGATAAAAATATGTTGGAAAAAAAGGTTTCAAAACAGCATTAAGATTTTATTATGAAGGTTTTTGGGGCCACTGTATCCGAATCTGATATCACATTTTCAAAAATCAAAATGGCGGATCCGATAATGACAAATCAAAATTCGAAAAATGTGGAAATTCAATAAAAATTGGTATTTTATAGTTTGTGAAGGCGGGTAATCTGAATTGAATAGCAGATTTTAAAAGTACAAAATGGCGTAACAATTTTTGGAAAAATGTTGGAATTCGATTATAATGGTTGTTTTATAGTTTTTGAAGTTGCTGAATCCGAATCAAATACCAGATTTAAAAAATCTAAAATGCGGATCTAATGAGACGAATCAAAGTTCGAAACAATGTTTAAAAAAAAAGAAAAATTGCTATCTTACGGTTCTTGAATTATTGATGTTAATATGTTAATTGATGTAAAACGATAGGATTTCGATTTTTATTGAAATCCACATCTTTTTTGGGATTTTGATCCGCAATATTGGATCCAACATTTTGGGTTCAGAAAATTAGATATTAGATTCAGATTCTACAACCGCAAAAACGATAGGCTAACCATTTTTATTGAAATCCAAATATTTTTGGGGATTCCGATCCGCCATGTTAGATACACCATTTAATATTTTGCAAATTTGACTTCATATTAGGATTCAGCAATATCAACAACTTTAAGATACCCAAGGACTATTAGATTGCAATAGTATAAATATGTTTTTTTCAAGATGCCCTTATAGGGGTCATGAAGCAAAAGTGGCACTTTTTTGTCCCTATAGGGGCCTCTGATAGTGAAGGGGTTAATATATGTACTGCTTGGATAACTGCTATTTTTTTTAATGAAGATTATCGTAAGAAAGTTAAACTGACAGAAATTGTCGATAACTGAGTAGGCCAGTGGTTACTTATAACATCCCTGAGCACAGCTTTTTCGTGTTGGTTTTACAATGAAAGATAACGTCACGTTCTGGGTAAATTTAATGCCGACCCGGCTGACTTGCTTTTCAACAGCAAACCCATAAAATGGCGAAATAATGCTACTTCCCGTAACGCGTTCGTCTTCGAGGATTTCTATTTCGTTTTAAGATTATTAGCTAATATTGACACGTTTATGCTTAGCAATGTAGTGCGCAATAAGAAAACCGGTACGACGCTAACGTTACAATCCCGAAGTACATGCTGAAATAAATGAGAAGTCCCAATTTCTATTCCACTTATGAGGCATTCTTTATCAAATGGATCACTTTTTTTCGGTCGACCTCTCAGATGTTTGTTAAAGTTGCCAGTTTGTAGTACTACTTGAGAGACGCTTCTGTGATTTTGTTTAGATTTTTAGAGTGCACCCTTCAGGATTAACGGTTTTTGTTTAAATATCAGTATATCTCACAAAATATTGGTCACTCAAAAAATTCCTAGGAACATTAACATTTTTATTTGTCATGAACTTTCGAATGATGTTGGATTCATAATTTTCCCTATACGGGAAGATCCACGTTTCGTGAAAAAAAAAAGTTGATAATTTTTTTCTGCTAAAAGCACACCTGCGATTCTAGTTCCAATTTTGACACGATATTTAGCATTTTATGAAGATTCTAAAAAGAAAATCCCAAAGTGGTATCTGCGATTCTTACGTGCTAAAACAATAACAAAATAAAAAATTAAATTCATATGGATTCGTACAAACTCGACTATTATTTAGATAACTGAAAGGGGTTTGCTCGCAGTCGGTAAATTTGTTTCACATCGTTGGGAAACTTTTTTTTTTAAATAGAGGTTCTTTTTTAGAGGTTTTCATTTTTTAATTTTTTATTGTTTATTTTTTTGAGTACGTAAGAACCGCAGGTACCACTTTGGGATTTTATTCTCAGAATCTTCATGCAATGCCGAATTTCCTGTAAAATTGGGACTAGAATCGAAAGTGTGTTTTTAGTAGAAAAAAATTATTAACATTTTTTTTTTCACGAAACGTGGACTTTCCCATGTCGGGAAAAAAATAAAAAAGTTAATGTTCCTACGAAGTTTTTGAGTGACCGATATTTTCGGAGATATACTGATATTAAAAAGACGTAAATCCTGAAGGGCGCACTTCAAAAATCTAAAAAAAAATCACACAAGCATCTGTCAAGTAGTACTACAAACTGGCAAACAAAAAAAAAAATCAGAGATGTCGACCGAAAAAAGTAGCCCAGTTGATAAAGAATGCCTCTTATTTAGCAACAAAAAAATCGTTCAGATAATCATTTTCATACCTGCTTAATGCTTCATATGGAACATCTCTTAGCATCCAATCATTGTTTAAAGATACTATTTTCTAGGTGCTTTTGCATATTCGGCTTGTAAAAAGATAAGCAATTAGACTTTCATAAAATCAAATAAGTTAAATTTCAAATCAATATCCCAATTGTTCATTCATACAAGACGACAGACTGTTTTGACTGAGTTATACAAACTTATCTATTATTCAAACTCAGTTGATCAGCCAACTTCTGTATTTTTATACACCTCACAGTTTCTCTAATCATATGCAAATGCTGGCAACAAAAAAATTGTCACGAAGTAACCGTGACGGTAATTATCCACATTCAAAATAACTCACCCTTTTGATGTTGGGAATCGATTGCGTCGGAGCTGGGCAGTACTTAAAGTACATGAATACTTATTTGGTACTTAAACTGCGTATTTAAAGTACCAAAGTACTTTCTGGTACTTTAAGTACTGTTATAGACTACTAAGACCAAAGTACTTGTACTATTTTCTTCCCAAGCATGTTTGGATCAATGTTCCAATTTGAAATGTTAAATATAAATAGGTGCAAAATAATTTGTACATTGCATCCTCATTTATTACAGTTTCACGCATAGCTTTTTCTATGAGAAAGTTTGTTGATCGGTTTTAGCTTCCTCAAAGAGAAAACTATGCTCAAAATTGTAATATATGAGGAAGTCATGTGCAAATTATTTTGTACCTTTTTCATAGCATAACATTTTTTTATATCTCATAAAATTGAAACCGTCAAAATTTACCGCGACATTTATTGTAGAAAATCGCAAACTCAAATTTGCATATTTATGTATTGCATATTTATATATATTTCGTCATCTTGCGGCAATTGTTCATCTATCCTTCACCGCTGATTATAAAGTTATAACTCATTTTATTCTTGGCATAATATTTTACGTAGAAACTCGTGTCGATGTAAAAAATAAATTCCCAAAAAATTAACATTTTTCAAAATTCAATAAAACTTAAATGGTTAGATCAATTTTTGCCAAATTCAATATCAAAGATTGTACAGTCTTAGTCCATTTCTGTATCAAAATCAAGCTCGATACCTCCAGATTTACTCGAATTCGATATTTTTCAAAAAATTCAAAATCCCATAAAATCTGACCGCTTTGATTTTTACCAAATCTAATGCCAAACGTCTTCGATTAAAATATTATATTCGTATGTAGATTCATTACATGCATTTTTATTTTAATATTATTAAATTTTTTTTATTTACGCAAGTTAGATACCACGGACATAAAAAAAAATCAGTATCGTGTAAAATCTCCAGTACGGCAACAAACTTCATAAAAATTATATTTAAGAAAGAGACGCGACCACTCTACTAGTCTACCAAATTTCAACCGACTATCTCAAACCGTTTCTCAGTTATAGTCGTTTTAAACGATGCAGGGCTTTCCCTCGGACACACACACATACATATATATTCGGACGCCAGGTAAAAATGACATTTTTCGATGGTTCAGGCTATTTTAAGTACTGATACTAAAATGTCAGCCTTTTTTAAATATGAAATCAGCTTGATCATACGATTATAAAACTCACTTTTAGCTACACCTCGCGCTTAATCTTACGACTTGTGCGGTATTTATTTTCTCCTTCTTATTTTGCACTCGACACAAATCCAAACGTAATTACGGAGAAAATTGCGGTTAAGAAGGAAATGTACTTGGTACTTTGTATTTTATAAGAGTACTTTAAGTACTGACATTACTTTGTACTTAAAGTACTTGCGGTACATAGCACTTAGTGCTTAAAGTACTTGCGGTACTTAGTACTTAGTGCTTAAAGTATTTGCAGTACTAAGTACTTAATAATTAAATTACTTGCTCTACTTAGTGATTAAAGTACTTGGGGTACTCAGTACTTAAAGTACTTGGGGTACTTAGTACCTCAAGCACTTGCGGTATTTACTACTTAAAATACTTGCGGTACTTAGTACTTGAAGTATTTGCGGTACATAGTACGTAAAGTACTTGCGGTACTTTCGGTACTTAGAGAATATGTATTTTGGGTTCACTCAAAAAAATGATAAAAAGTTAATCTCCCATCCTGTAGAAGTATGTATTTCGATCTAAAGAAATATCTCGCGGAATGCGGTCGTTGACTATTACGTTTAAGAGGGGATGTTTCATATTCATCAAAGGGTTAAGTATATGTATGCCTAATTTGAGATTAATATTCTCAAAAATGACATGAGTTATAAGCGATTTTATACCTGCTATGGGCCGCGCCCCATAAACCGTACTTTTAACTTTACACGCGTTTTTCTCGAAACAGCTTTTTTGCAACTTCTGTGCACGATATCTAAAAAACTATTCAACAGATTGCCTTCAAATTTGGACAGCATGCTCAATCGACGTCCTTCTAACGTTTCACGAAAAAATAGCAAAACTTAGAATATTTTTTATTTTTTTTTGTTTATAACATAAAGATCGATCAATTTTTTTTTTTTAATCAATCGATATTTTGAGTTCTAAACATCACCGGATCCTATAGGATCCGGTGATGGAATATAGCTACATGTGTGTAAAGTAAAATGTACTTGGGTTTTTATTGCAGGATTAATGGGAATACTCAATTCATGCAAATCGTCAACTGGTGATCATCGTGCGTCGAGGGGTGTGGGGGGCGTATTTTTGGGAGGAAATGATTTTTAATTTTTTTTGAGAATATATAAGAGATAAATAAATTCATAGTCCAAATTTCGCATTGATCCGTTGTATAGTTTCTTCACCAGAAAATTAGAAAAAAGCGATAAATTTACCGACAAAAGGTAATCTCCCCTTAAAAGTTGTCGCATGTTTTGGGTACGAACGTCGAATGCGGTACGTATCAGGATTTTTTTTTGCTAGGGACCGCTTTTTGTGAAGTTCAATTTGAGATCGTAATGCATACTTTAAAGAGGTGGGAGGTTAATTCTTTAAAATGTTCCTTTTGAGAAACACCCTAATATTGATGGCAGAAAGACCTGCTTGCTTACTCCGATTGCCCATGGTATACAATGAAAATATATAAGAAATATATGCGTTTCCATTGATTCCTGTTTACAGTAGAAGTTTTTGCTGAGCGTACGGTCGAAAAAGTTTCATTTACGCGTTCTCCCCAGTTTCATCGTGTCACTTATAAAAAATTCTACTGTTGTCACTTATGAACGTGTCACTTATAAAAGACCTACAGTACACGGCCAGATAAGTTGACGCCTCAGGACCCAACCTAATTAGGCACAACCAGGTAAGTTAATTCCTTCACGTGCTCCCGAATACTCCCTACGTCTTTTTTCCCGTTGAAAAATGTCCCTCGCCGGGTGCCGTTACGTAATGCAAGTGAGAATTTTCACAGCCATTAAAATTACCGTACTTTGGTTGGGTCAAAATTTACCGTTTTATTGTCCAACTCCAGCTATGGGTTGCGATTTTTTTTAACTGTATCATTTGCATATGATAGGTATTCTACTGGCCGCGCGATGTCTGTAAAAATGATATTTAATGAATTACGGAATTTACAGTTATTTAACTTCTTACTTTGCTAAAGTTAACAACTTATATTTTTGTGAAACGTAATTCGTTTGTTCGAAACTTATGTGCTACATTGAAGACAATATTGTTGCTTTATTATGAACTAGAAAAAAATATCAATTTGCTATTAAAGATGCTTCACACGTACATACCCCGTAAAAAGTGAGATTCAGTGAGAATTCGAACACTTCCTAATCTGAAAAAATCTGAAAAAAATCTGAAAAAAATCTGAAAAAAATTGACTGTATTAAAAGTGCCAACAACATTCATTTTACATAATCATAATTGCAAAACGTTATTGACAAATTGCTAAACAAAAACATTGTTCAACAAACAATCAGTGAAGCTTTTTCTTCTCTTTTCAAATGAATTCATTGATTTTCTAGAAGACACATTAATTTTTTTATAATTTTTTATCATTTTTTAATTTTCCGTTTCTGCCAGTTTTTAAGGCCTTAACTACGGCACGGTTGGCGTAATGGGCTCGAAAGTTTTTGTATGTACTGTAGAATCGTGATATTGAACGATATCCGAAATTCATGCCTCAGATCGATTTTTTAAATTCTCGAAAGAAAAAAATTTGCAATGATAGAAAATTCTGAAAAAATTCATATGATTCAAAAAAAGTCAAGGAATTCATTTAAAATGAGGAAATAAAAAGTTGTCTGCTTTTTTTGAAACAATTAATTTTTTCAATCATTTGTTAATAACTTTTTGGCATTATTATTATGCAAAATCAAAAGTCCTGTGATACAAAATGCGGCTGATTTTTTTTCGGCATTTTGGCATGTCCCGAAGTACTGAAATTTTGATCGCATTAAACTTTTAGTTGGATATGTATGTGATCTATATTATTTGGCAAGCATGCAGTATCGAGATGTTGCAAATCGCATTGCTTTCGATTACGCGTTTGCTGATTAAGCTACCGGAGGCCTTCTATATGTATATCTTGAAATAATTTGTTAATATATTTTATACAAAAACGTATGCACTAATACACGATTCCATACTGGCGACATTATATCGTGATGTAAAATCAATGATTATACGTGCACATAAAGTATATTTTACTTTCCTAAAAAAATATATTTATTACTGTGTTTAAAATTTATTCCCTTTATCGATGACAAACCAGTTCATTACATTGAAAAAAGACTGTAAGTACACAAATTTAAAACCATTACGATTTAAAAAGATTGTAAGTCTTTAAAGCTGCTTCACTTCAGAGACGTTCAAACTCCATTACCTTCTATTTGGCAGTATAAAGACGTGCGTGCTCGATGTGCACATTGCTTCCGGATTAATTTTCCCCTAAGACAAACACGCGTTTCTGGAAGCGAAGGAATAGGCAAGTTGATAAAGAAGATTGGTGCACCTCGGGGCTAATTCAGGCGCTAGTTTTTTTTTTTTTTTGCTCTGATGAAGTAACTAAATGTGGCTGATGCGTAGAGTCAGGAATTAGTACGATTGGGAGAGTTTATCGTTCTCAATTTCGGAGAAAGCTTGCTATCGTATTAGGACAGGTCTTTAAATATACGGAGCGGAATCGTATACCGGCTCGCCGACATGTACACAAAAATTACACCATAATTTGTTAACATCCGTCCATATCACTGTTCGACTCTTCATGGTTAAAGATATGGCTGGATGTCTTGCTGGATGTTTTCCTTGGTATCTTCGACCCTGTGAAGACATAGAGCAAAGTATGCAGGAAGATAAAAAATCACAAAAACCAGGCATGCATGAACAGCAGTGTACAATATGTGTTGCCTGCGTAAAAGCTGGTGTACGTAATCATACACCAGCTTTTATCGCCATACGCGGAATCATCTACACGCTCAATCGTTCACGTCTACGCGACTTGGAATTTTTGTGCCTCCCAGGAGAGACAATACGGATTCGGACCGCGTCCGGGCAATGAGAATCCCGGCTAACTCGGTAAACGTATAATGTAAACGTATGAGATGTTGCAACCTCAGAATCGGTTTTATCGACGAGTTAGCCATCGTCCTTACTAATAGGGAGGCATCCGGTCTCATATTACCCATGGTTGGCGGCCCGAAAATGTCATGGATGTCACGCGAAAGATGGAAGATGCGTACATTAAATATTTCACGTCATTCAACATTTGGGTATAAGAGCTATCGCGTAACCTTGGAAATATCCGTTTTGAAATGACGATACAAATGACAGTATGCTGGAAGCATTTCCGCGTATTTTGTTCGACCATATCACGACATAACAATGACACAACCGTGAAGAGTCGAACGATGACGCGCACAGATGGGAATAAATTGGGGTGTACTTTTTATGTATGTGCTTCCTCGCCCTCGTATAACCTCTCTGAAGAAGATAAATGTTAATTTGCATATTAACGAAGATTAGTGGCGGTGTATTGTGTGTTGTGCTGTGCCTCCTCGCGTTCTGACCAACACGAATCCAAGCTGAAAAGCAACCGGTCGATTAGTGCACCAAAGAGGTTGATTTTTCGGTGATATTCCAAAACCAACCGTAATACCAACGGTCATATGTTTTGAATACAAAGTTGGTTTACGGTTGAATTTTCCTAAAACAACCCGATTTCCAAGCCTGAAACAAGAGCTATCAGTGCTCTCGACGTAAAGTTTGACATTGTGTTGTTTTGGGAAAGTACAACTGTAAACCAATTTTCAATCCGACACATGACGGTTGGTATCACGGTTTGTTTTGAGATATCAACTAAAAAGCTGCCTTCAGAAGGTTGGAATCAATCGACTGGTTGAATTGTAGTAGTTTTTTTAGAAACCAACCCAAAGTTTTACGGTTGGTTGGTCCGGGAGGGCCCTTTAACGATTATAACAAATTTCGATGGAGGAAAATTTATATCGTTTTTTCCACATTCTACACTGCTATTGCTGACAAAAAATGGAATAAAGCAAAAAAATAAAAACCTCAACAGCATCGGTCGGTACCACTCTATCACTTTGGTACGTGTGTTCTGGTCGGATTCCATCCGTGGTTAGGTCGTCAACCTGGACCGAAGACATCCTCATGAATCCGGATCTGAAGATTACTCGACGACTTCAGGGCAGTACTCTGCCCGGAGCCCGGGGACCTGTTTGGACAATAGATGCGAAAATTACATAAGTCGGGTGAAAGTGGTCAATCAGCAAAATTTTAACAAGCGTACCCTTGGATTCATCGCCGGTGTTCGAACCTTTTGGTATACATGGCTGCGCACTTTACTCAGACAATACTCATCCTTATCTTAGCCTCGTCCCAAATTCGTGAAATAAGTGGTCAAACAAAGGGTGAACATCTCAGTCCGGACTGAAATTAATGCGCTGCTTGCACAGCAAAGGCTTCCATTCACTATACTAACCGATTATGATCAAACAGATAGAAATCGATGAAAAATTATTGTTTCTTCGTTCATGTTCACTGTTTACCATTAGCAGCAAACGCACTTGCTATAAGCACTGAATAGAACAGAAAATACTCTCGACAAAATCATAGTAAAAAACTTGAGAGGACGAAATCATAGATACGTCACGAAGAAGCTTCATTGAATCTTTAGGGCTCCATCCGTAAAATAATAAATATGCACATATGGCAGGTCATAATTTTGATTACCAATTTGAAACTATATAATAGCTGCTTCAATTTACCTTATTACTTCAAGGTCTCTGTCATTCGAAAGGGATCGCGTCCTTGGTATTGGTGAAATGGAACTGCTTTGCCACACTGGAGGCGGTGCGGTTGAGAAGAATGTAGCGTGTATGGGGATTTTTATTTAATCATTGTTTTCCAAATTTCCTATGGCCCATTTCTTTTTTGTACTGAAAACATTCGTGAGTGTTCGATAGATAAATGATAATTCTGTAACCAAACAAAAGTTTAATACCCCGCATGAGTTATTGATATTCAGTATGAAAGTGATGCTGTTCTCATAACAAGTCATCTGAAATTCCGGGTTTTGAACGTCCCAACTTTACAACTGTCAAAAAGTGCCCCTGGCCCTATTACTATCGGTATTCTATGAATTTTGACGATAGATGACTTCCATAATTTCCAATATTATTCCAATGGTGGCTAACCCACGTTGATCATTGACAATACGGAATATGTATATATAAGAGCATATACAAAATCCAAACAGCTTAGGTTATAAACTTTTCGAAAGGTCTTCGAAAGACGAACACTTCACTATTCAGACACCATCGTCAAATGGTATATATACTTTGTGTCAATGAAAATAACACTTTCATCTTTCTGAAATTGAAAAATATACTGTCTCGTGAAGATAGATAAGATCTGAGACATTTTATATCGTCCAACACAATGTTGAAACTGTTAGAATGTAGTATAGAATCGACGGAAAACAATGATACTGCTCATATGACGATCTTTGCGGTTACTTCATGAAAATTGCATGACAGTATTGTTGCTTCTCACTAAATGTTCCCATATAAAATCTTACGTGTTTCTACTGACCGAAAGGTGGGCGATTCATCAAAAAGTTGAGCCGGTTGAGTGTATTATTTTATTATTTTAATGTCCCGTATCTTTTCGGAGTTGTAATGTTTCCGACAAACAGATATTAGATAAATTTTTCTACAATTGCCGGAAAATCAGAATCATGTGTAATTAACCAATTCGCGGGAACGTATGTTGAAGTGCTCCACGGGAAATACGGTTGTAGGCTGACAACCGTATTGTCCTCGTAAAAGAAGTCAATTGCATGCCAAGGCCAAATAAGAAATTATCATTTTATTGTCACATGGTACAGTAGAACCTCGCTCATCGGACCTTCGATTAACCGAGCGTTCGCGTTAACCGAGGAACGCTCGGATAATAAGGAAAACTCGGATCAAAAGGATAAAGAAGCAATGCCAGTATCCACATAGCACGGAAATATTTTTGAAATATTCCAATAATATTTTTTTGAAATATTTCAATAATATTTTTTTGAAATATTTCATTAATATTTTTTTGAAATATTTCATTAATATTTTTTTGAAATACTTAAATAATATTTTTTTGAAATACTTAAATAATATTTTTTTGAAATATTGAAAGTATTTTATCAATATGAAAAAATATTTGTGAAGTGTTTTTAAAAGACTAAGAATATTTTTTTGTCCGCTCATAAGTCTTGCATTAAAATCTTTTAGAAATATTTCGATGAAATGTTTTTTTTTACATTTTAGCGAAATGTGAAAGTTACATTGCGAATCTAAATTGCACGTACACACCTGCGTAAACACGGAAAGATTCGTAGAAATATTTCGATGAAGCATGAAATAAAAAATATTTTTAAATATTTTATTACTATGTTTCAGAAATATTTTATTAGAATATTTAAAAATATTATTTTCACATATTTTAGAAATATTTTGTAAAATTTGAACGATTGAAAATATTTCTAAATATTCCGTGCTATATGAGAGTGATACATTACATGTTAGTTCCTTGTTATTTTTCTGCAATAAAATACGCTAACTGGTTACATTGACATTGTTACAAAAATATTATTTTCATGTATTTTGGAAATATTTCGCAAGGTTTGAAAGATTGATAACATTTCTGAAGTGATTTCACAAGATTTTGTGGTATTTGGATACCGTTATCAATGTTATACGAGATTTCATTTATTCGACGTACGCTCTCCCCACAGTAATTCGAATTAACGGAGCTCTACTGTATAAGGATATTATCGCGCACTTCTAAAGATTTTGATCACTTGTCCTCCGATAAGATGGGTCCTCAAGACTACTCGCGAATGCCGACGTTTACTCGATACAGTGAAAGCTATGACGTGGGAAATGAGACGCCACGAAACCACTGACAATCGAGAAGCCGAGCACTATCGAAATTAGTAGAAAAATAAAAAAAAACTGTAACGAACCGTAAACTTATAACAAGGCTATCCGAATTTTAGAGTCCGTGAGTCGAATAATACAAAATGAATTGGCGAAATTAGATATAAAATAAATACGCGATGAAAAATATAACAATATGCAGAACGCGATCACGGTACATGCTGAAAGTTGTTTGAGTATCGGCACTTCGAATCTCTGGATACATTCTACAGACTTTCTACCGATCTCACCCCTTGCAATCTGCAGTACATTATAAAATGAATAATCAATTTTTTTGCTCACGTAAATTAATGATAATGTTATTGTGCATATATATATATACACACATATTTAAAGTACATATGTACGCATATGTATATACATGTATGACATAGGCTAATGAGCAAAAAGGAATGGAGAACTTTTACCGACACAAGATGAGTGTGAAAAAAATTTGATCAAAAGGACAATTATAAAGCGAAAATACGCGTGATAGAACAAACAGGGGATGAAAAATAATGTCTCAAAGATGTTGAGTGAGGCTGAGCCACAGGAAAATTTGGTGCTTTATCAAATAATTTTATTATATTTTTATTTTGGGTGGGGGGGGGGGGGGAAGCTGGTGCATTATGAAAAGTCATCGACTTGACAGTGTATCGATTTGTGCGAGTCCTAGAATGAATGGCAGTCGCATTTTAGCTAAGTTGAAGTGAAAATCAGGTGACGGAGCGAGGAGTGTGAGAGAGATAGCGGCATTGGTCTTACGGTGGAGCGAGAGAGAGCGACAGAGAACGTGTCTCATCTCACTTTAATATACATTCTCGACAGCTATGTTATCTGATTACTACTTTTTTTTTTGCTTATTATTAACCAACTTTACGTCTCTATTATTAACCAATCCCACGCCCCTATTATCCACCCAACTTCAGGTCCATATTATTAACCAACTTCACACCCCTATTATTAGCCAACTCCACGTCCCTACTATCCACCCAACTTCATGGCCCTATTATTAACCAGCTTCATGTCCCAATTATCGACCCCCCTGATCCAATTATTGATTCCCCGCGCCGACCCAATTTTCGGAACGTAAAGTTGGTTAATAATGGGGGCGTGAAGTTGACTAATAAGAGGGGCGTGACGTTGGCTAATGATGGAGGTGTGAAGTTGGCTGATGGAGGTATGAAGTTGGCTGATGACAGGGGTCGTAAACTCGGCTGATAACAGGGTCGTAAACTTGGCTAATACTGGGGACATAAAGTTGGTTAATCGTAGGGGTGTGGAATTGGCTAATAAAAGGGACATGAAGTTGGCTGATAATAAGGACGTGAGGTTGGCTAATAATAGGGGGGGGGGGGGGCTGGAACAGACAAACAAACGAATCCACAGTTTTCCAAAATATATATTAGATTCTCGATAGGCCCTATGTTATAAGATTACTTTAAAAAAATTTGAATCAAAGGAGATACATGAAGAACTGAAATAAAAAGCATGAAGCGACGTTTACTGAGATGGCTCTGAGAGAATTCCGACTATATCGCAAGTCATAATTATCACAGGAGGAACCAAAAGGAAAAAGGGGATAAATTCAGTGCAATCGAAATAGAAAATTGCCAAAGGCGTTGCTACTGAAGGACTTGAAAATTACATACACGAAAGTCACTAGTCATCAGTAAAAAACCAGTAACACGCGAGAAGCTGAGAAGACGGTCAATAAGTGATACCCTTGCAGACTGTGACGGCCATTGACCGTGATTCGATGAGATAATCATGTAATATTACACATCTGATATGCTTGATTAAAGGTATTCACTATGATGCATATCGTAAATGTCCAGATCAATTTGCAATAAAAAGACCGAATTCACAAATAATACTCAATACGTTTAAATGAAATAAACTAGACTTGAAAAAAATGCATGTAACATCCGGAAAGAAATTAATACTCGATTGTAATGATGAAATTAGTATATTCATCGACAAGCAGGAAAAAGGTTAAATTCGAGAATTTCACATAGCTTCATCACGTGATGTACTTTTTTCTATGAAAAAGCATTTTTCATTACTGTTTGGCTTCCTCATAGAGGAAACGTTGTCAGAAATCTAAACATAATTGCGTTCAATTTTCATAATTTTCAACCATTTAAGGGACCCAATCTTTGGTCAATGAAAACAAAAAGTATCGAATATCCATACATTATTGGTACATTGATTATAAATATTTCGAAAATGTGCGATTGAAGTGAAGTACTCATTTTTCATGAAATTTAAGAAATTCAAGATCTGATAAAATGTAAAGAGTTAGCTCGATTATCGCTAAATTCTGGAGAAATCATCGATCGATAATTGTCCACTTGTGTACAACTTTATATACGATTATATCAAACATTGTAAGAACTAGAGTGCAAGAAGTAATTTTCCGAAGAATTGAAAATGTAATATCCAGACCAATTGACCAATTCTTTCCGGATTCAATAACGAACATTGTTTGATATTACTGTACCTGTTTGATATTAGTACCCCAGTTTGCAGAAGCTAAAGCGTCAACACACTTTTCTTTTTAAATTTGATATATGTGTTTTAATTATTGCGTTCACATAACAGAGGCGCTCAACTGCTTTACGGTAGAACTTGCGAATCGTGTTCACTTTGCATAAGTTTCAGAGACATAAGAGGGATTTTCAAACACGTTTGGATGATATAAAAATACGCAAAAATCAAGCATTTTAAAGGTGGTGAAATGATTAATTTTGCGTTATAATAATTCCAAAACATTTATGAAAAAAACAAAATTTTCAACAAATCTCCCGGAAACCTAACTTTTTTTTATTATATAAATGATTCCTTCACTTTTCTAAATTCGTATGAATTTTTTTAGACGTTTAAATACACTTTGATTTTTTTTGGTGATATGGGAAAAATGTATAGAAAGTCACAAAATTCAAAGTGAATTTAAAAATCTGAAAAAAATCATAGGTATTAAAAAAAACGAACGAATTATTTTCATAAAAAAAGTTCGGTTTCCAGTAGATTTGTCGAACAATTTTATTCTTTATCAATTTGTTAATCACATTTTTAAATGAATATTACGCGAAATTAATGTTTTCTCTCTTCCCTCTCAAGCACTCGTAACATGCTTGATTTTTTTCAGGTTTTTATACGATCGAGAAGTGTTGGCAATTCCCTCTTATTTCTCTGAGTGCCTTAACCCTTTCGCTGTCAAGTGGAAAAAAACTTTGTTCCAAAAATGGGTTGAAAAAAACAGGTTTCAAAACCGCATCAATATTTTATTATGAAGGTATTAGGGCCACTGATATTAGATTTTCAAAAATCAAAATGGCCAATCCAATATGGCGAATCAAAAGTGGAAAGAATGTGGGAATTTGATAACAATTGATATTTTATAGTTTTTAAAGGCGGGAATCCGAATTGGATGACCGATTTTAAAAATCCAAAATGGCGGATCTAATGAGGCGAATCAAAGTTCGAAAAAATGTTTAAAAAACGAAAAATTGGTATCATACGGATCTCGAATTATTATCGATATTAGATTCAGATTCTGGAATATGAAAAATGATAAGATTTCGATTTTTATTGAAATACAAATATTTTTGGAGATTTCGATCCGCCATGTTGGAACCGCCATTTCATATTTTGCAAATTTGACTTCATATTTGGATTCAGCAATATCAAAAACCTTAAGATACCCAAGGACTATTAGATTGCAATAGTATAAATATGTTTTTTTTAAGAAGCCCCTATAGGATATATGGAGCAAAAGTGGCACGACTTTTTTGCCCCTATAGGGGCGCCTGACAGTGGAGGGGTTAATTGCATGCCAAATTCCACCCCGATTGATACAACCGTTCTTGCTATAAATGTTTTAATTGTGGAGGCTTGGCGCACCCGCACACGCACACATACACGTCCATTTTTTCTTAATATAATTCTTATTATGTTTTCAAATATTCTGAACATGTTCCAAAAAATCTCGAAAATAAAAATTTCATGAGAACAAAGCTGCCTCTATGAGGAAGCAAAACAAAAATTATATGATATTGATGATCGGTAGACTACGAATGAATACTCGTCTTGCAAGTCATGAAAAAATTAAGTCCAACCATGCGACGCCCACGGAGCCCAAACAATAATAATAAAATGGCGATAAATTGAATTAATCCGTAGATTTGAAACATTGCAACCTTGCAAAATGTGGATATCATCAATTATATCTGATAAATCAATGGTATTCGCAACAAGTACAAGCATCAGCATCACGTACAAGGATCATTGTGTCGCGACTCGAAATCGTAAACACGCGGCTTGGGACATTTAAGCAAAAATTATCCTCTTATTTCTTACAGACGTAATGAAACTGATTTCTTACCAAATTGTTCTTTCTTATAATTTATATATTAATATAAATTATATTTAAAATATAATATAATAAAAATATAAATATCCGTTTAAATATCAATATAAGTTATATCAAATTTTTTTTAAATTTCATTTATAAAACTGCTTTATAAATGTATGTTTTTTCAACTTTTATTTTTGTTCTCTTTCGAAATGATCTCCAATTGTACAGAATTTAAAAGACGATTAGCACAAAGAAAATAACTTAGTTACAATCCGTGAAGCAGCGATTTAATTTATAAGTGGGCCGATCAGTCAGGTTCTAATTTCTTATTTTCCCGCGTGCCTTTCTCTGGCCAATTATGACAAGTGCGGCGAAGGCTCATTTCTGCAGTCTCATCGTAAAACGCGATTATCACAAAATAGCTATTATCATCTTTGTCCTATCGTTTAAAAAATAATTCAGCATGGTTCCAATTCCAACATCGACGATTTGAGAAGACCTTTTCCTCAATTTTGTTTGCCGATGCATAAAGTTTCGTTCTACTGTAATCGAATATAATTTAACGCCCTCGTGGTATCGATAGTGACCCCATCGTAAGCCAATCAAACTTCCGGTTAAAGCCGATCGTGCAGCATTGACATCGATTCTATAAAAATTTAATAAAAAGTCCATCGACGCCCCAATCAACCTGTCTTCCCATAATCAACTGAATCAGTATGATTGCCCTCCGCATTTTTCGCGTGAATCAGGTGTGATGAAAAAAAGCGGTTGAATAAATCGTTCGATAAGCTGTTACGTAATTAAATATTATTGATAGTTGAATAGTTAAATACCTAAATAAGTGAATAGTTTAAGGACATAAGTTAGATAGAACTCATCGATTGTCGTCTCATAGGTGAATCGCGCATGTGATACTCTGTCGAACAACAACTATTGGTGTCATTTATCGCTAGATGGCGTGCGCGACTATCAATGCAGGGCTGACAATCGTAAACGCTCAATAAATATATTCATATATGTATATGTATATATTGATGATCTAAGGTAAAATGGAGACATGCAAAGTATTTTCGGGTACTTTCGTGGTTGGACCATCAATGTATAAATGCACATGTATATCCATGTATATATATATATGTAAATTATTGTCAGAAAGCTCAAACTCGCAAGAGCATGACTGATCCGTAACGAAGCGTGAAGTTGCTGATGTTGGGGTGATTATTTGCCTGGGCTGTTTCGATCGGTTTTATTGCATTCTCAAGATACCGCAATGTGGTTGCGTAACTTTTTTTTATGGCAAACGTTGCACTGGGAGCTGAAACGGGTCGCGTAACGTGGTTATGCTTTGTTTAAAAACCGAACCGTCCATTCAGAAGAATTCTAGAGGACAATGCGATGGGGTTGAGCGACTGAGATAAAAAAATAATGGCCACATTGTGCACTTTATCCTAATTCTTAATTCTAGTCTCTCAAATCTTGTTAAAGTGTTTACAATATTGCCCTTAGACATTTTCTCCACTCGGGCTTGGTGAATATTCGATTACCGCGATTTGTTCCAATCCCATTGATTACCGATGGATGAAAACATTTTCTTTTGATTCAGTAACGTTAACGAGGAGGTTTTCGTCGTAAAAAAAAAAAAGAAAATTTCGCCACATATTCAGTAGCGGAATCTGCGTTGCGATGTTTCAACAAAAACAACTATTTGCTCAACTCTCATGCCAAAGACACTTTATCGCTCATTCGGTTATATTAAAAGTTGTTGAAATGAAGAAAAATTATTTTTCAACGTTTTGGAATAAGATCTTTCTTGTTTATTACCGCTCTCGTAGGGAATGTTGCACATTTTTTTTTTACCGAAAAGAAAAATCAATAATCACACAAAGAACGCCCAAGTACTGTCATTGAAGATAAAACGATACAAAGTGACTTGAGCAGATTGAAATTCGACACTAAGCTCGGCTAGTAAAGATGGCCACAGCCATTTCAAATATTCTATCAAAGATAGGGATCAGAAAAGACACAGAATGCTTAATGCCCGTTAATTATTAAAATTTGAACGAAGTTGGGAATGGCGTATGTAGTAATGACCGATCACCAAAGTGTTTAGAGAAATGAAGATAATGATTATAATGAAGTAATAGAGAAACAAGAAACTATCGCATGTCTTCCTGGGAAATAGCCTACGTCATAAGACTTTTTCACGCTTGAAGTTTCAAGGGCGGGCTGGCTTGGCACTGTAGTTTGCCAAACGAAACAGGAACGAGCGTACAAGGAATGCCACAAAAAAAACCAATCCAACGTTCGCGAAAGAGAATAAAGAGCCGATGCCCTCGGAAACGAGCGAAAAAATAAAAATAAAACAGCGAAGCGATTAAGAAGCGGGAATCGCAATCGTAATTCCCTTCTAGTTCGGAAATTTTCCTTTTTCCTCTGCCCTTTATCGAGAATTCTCGCGCTGAAAGCAAGTCATGACATTAATTGTACAAAGAACAATACGTGCATATAAATAACGAGAGATGTAAATGTAATAAATAAAGAGTGCAAAAGAAGAATGTTGAAAATCGAAAATTATCACCCCTCACTCCGAAGTGCTCGACTCACTATACATACATATATTTAGATGTCTCCACAGTATTCAGTGGCGAAGCTCAACGAATGTGGAAACAATAAAAAGCGCGAGGAATCTGGGGTATGATTTTCTAACGGAACATGTAAAATATTAAACGTGAGATCGTCGTGGCAAAAATGTAAGATGGAGTGTGAATAATTAAGTGAATACATCAGATGATTCTGGAACACGAATGACGTGACGTTAAAATGCATTAGCAAAACGACATAAAGAAAAAAGCGCGCGAGGCTTTCCGAAAAAGGTAGGGGGAGCAAAAACAGAAATTAATGATGAAATAACAATCATCGTAACGTTGATATAATATCGAAATAATAGTAATAACGAGGATATAAGACGACTATAACGGTAATACAGATATTATTAGTATAAAAAATAATAACGTCTATTATTAACTCATATAAAACTGATAGTATTGTTAAGACAATCAGACTCTTATATTGCTCCAGCCACTTTCGATGCCCCCTCCCGTTCTCCCCGCCACGCGTGTCGTCTCGTGAATACCAATTTACCCTTAATAAGAACCATCCCAATACATTCACTTGAACGCCCAGTAATCTTCCTTTGGAAGGAAATACTACACAAGAAAGATAAACTCGATAAAAGCATAAAGACAAAGCTTCCTCCATGAGGAAGCAAAAAGTGTCGGAAAGCCAGAAACAGTCGTGTGATCGCCGCGTAACGATAAATATGTAAAAGAAAAGTGTATTATTAAATAAAAAAAAAGAAACACAGACGCATACGTGCGCATGTGCACTGTAGTCACGCGGTAAATAATAGTCCCAGAAGGTTAAAAAAAACATAGAAGTTCCGCGAGCCTCAGGACATTTTTTGTACGCCTTATTTTCTACAATATCTCGTGATGCTATAAACGGCTCGCGATATCACTCGTTAGCATTACTGAGTGGCAAGCTACTTGGAAAGTTACAAAATAATAATAACGAGAAATAAATAAACAAATAAATAAAGAAATAGGAGAGGTTTTAAAAAGTACTTTCGAGCGTACTTTTCTAGACATGCTCTCCCCATGTATCTTTTGAGCTCACCAGAGAAGTACGCTCGTTTTGTCTTTTTTTTTTTTTAAAGTCGCTGCCGATAATAACGGATATGCTAAAAAAAAATTGTGTCAAAAAGGATGTTTCTTGGCGTCGCTGTAAAATACGATCGGTCGTGGCAACGAAGCTGTAAAGACTGTTGAAAGAAAAGGCAGAGGAACAGTTGAGGAACACGACAAACGATTACAATTAAGGAAAACACACGAGAGAGGCGTAAAAATATGTACACGTACGAGGGCGTTTTGTTATCCTGTAAATTTAATGGATTATTGATAATAGCGATGAAGATGGAAGTAAAGTATCGAATCTAACAGTTAAATGTTTACGATAAAATTACGGGTAATTAAGAAAATTCTAGATTTTTTCTAACTAATCGATCGTAACGGCGGACTTGTGCCAATCCTTTAGATTTACGACCTAAATGATGAAAAAAAAATAAATAAATAAATAAAAATAATGAGAAAAGCTGTTATCCTATTAAGTCGGCTTGGATATGTTTGATTATATACGTAAGTATTCAATGACCGCGCTTGAGTGAATGTATGCATCTGACTGCTGAGCGAGCGAAAAAACTGTTCGCATGCAGAACGCAAAAATGAATTGAAGCAGTTTTTGACACAAAAAAAAGTTCGCTTATTATTTAGCGAACGCTTTTTAATTTTGCTTAGTGTTGAATCATGACCTATAGAGATACTCATTGCGTTTGATGCAAAGTTTCAAACATTTTGTTGTTCTCTCATATTTACTGCATATATCAGCAACAATGGTGTCACGTACGAAATTGAATGTACAGCTCGTTAATCCTGCCGATTCATCGAAAAACAATTCGATTATTTATCGAAAAATGTCAAATTCCTTGACGATCAGTAGTCGTGTAATTGAAACGGCAAATTAACCGCCGAAGACAAGAGAAACTTTAAACATGCTCCAGACAATTTAATCAGCGAAAGAGTGAACAAAATCGAAGAAAATGCCGAACGGGCTAGTTTTCAGCGTGTAGTATCAAAAAGGGTATTGTGTTATAACACGTTGCTGATTGATTAGCATTTGAATTTCATTCGATATTCTCTCAAAGTTGTTATAGGAAATGATGGTATTATTGCGATACGATGTGATGATGTAAAAGAAACGTATGTTATTTCGGTATAATTAAATCGCTAATCCGGTAGTTCTAATTATATTATTCGACTGTCAGATGAGGTAATAGGGTGACGCGTCCTATCACGACATCGGCATAGTCTTAAATTAATTAAGTTGATACTGTTGTCACGTTTGTAATTCGTAATTCCTGCGCGCCATCATTCACTCCGTTCGTAATTTTGCATTACGTGCGCCACCGGAAATACATTGTTTACTATGATAGGTTGACTTTCAGATTTTCGTTTATTGGAAAAAAAAAAATCATTACGGCAATCGCTCTTGTAGGGAGAGAGTTATTTACTAACAGGTCCGATTGCACCGAGAGCTATTGATTCGCTATAAGATATATACATATGTAAATACGAGAGAAAGGGTGAGAAAGAAAATAAGAAGCAAGAAAGATTATTAAGAGTGAGAATTGAAAAAAAACCTAAACATGATTTCGCAACGCTTAATGAAATCTATTCACTATTATTATTATAGTTAATAACTATATAAGTATAGTTATTAATATAATGACTATTGTTATTATGATTATTATAATTATTATAATTATATTTATTATCATTATTATTATCATGTCATTATCAAGAGAATTGAAGGAAAGAAGCTTCTATTCAATTTATGACGATTCGAGTGAACGTGACCAATGACTGCCGATTGAAAGCGAAAAAATTAAGGTTAAACGAAAGGAAGAAAGGTAACATAATGTTGAAGAACTGGACAAAGAATTTTTGTTTAGAATAAACAACGAATAACTGAGGAAACTTAAAAAAAGATAACAATTACATAACACATTTATTTTCTTTAAGATTATGCGTTATTGACGACGAACCAATATCACTTGTCTGAACTGTCAGTCCGTTCATCTGCTTGTCTGTCTGTGCGTCTTAATTTGTCTATCTGTCTGTCCGTCTGGCTGCCTATGACTGCCTGTTTGAATTGTGCGCTGTCAATTGAGTGCGAGCGACATTTTTGCGAGTAATGAGTTAGTATCCTTGCGGTCGGTGAATAAAACAAGTGCCACCTGTTTAAGATAACGTACGCTGCATTGAACTCTTTTGTCCGATAGATTTGGGACTACCGATTCTCGCCAACCCTCTTCCCACCAACTTACAAACATTTTTTATACACGTGCAGTATTCGTGTACTACACTGTGCAATTCACCACACCATATTAGTTAACATATTATAGATTCGATTGGGAAGTAAACACATTACAAATATGAACACGACGCCGAATGGATATTTCCTATCTGTCGATACTTGCCTATATATATCTTTGCAGTCATAACATATTTCAATCAGCACGTCACACATTTTCTTTATTAAGAATCTCTGAGGACAAACCTGCAGCATAATTCTTCATATTTCAGTGGTACACGAACTGACGATGGCCACAACTTGAATAACGCCAATGACTGCTGAAGCGAGTGATAGCCAAGTGTACCTGATTCGCATATTTAGAAGTATTCCTTCCTTTAGGATCAATTTATGTTACTAGACGCCATAAGGAACTAATATAGTACCTTATGACAACCTCGTACAACAATATGACGCGGACACATTAACGAGCTGGCAAGCCGGCTGATCACATTCACGCTTCCTTACTTTGCAGGAACCTTTAAAATATTGTATTAGACCGCCTTTATATAAACTATACGGATACAGCCGTAGCTTTCCGAAACTAAATTCGAACTGGCTCATTGCGATTTAATGAGACTTGGGCAGTACGATTTTGGTAACCAGACTACATCTAATTTCAGTATCCGATGATATTAGGAAGCAATTCCGGGTCTATCTCGAAATGTAACGCCAATAAGCGAATCATTTTGAAAATGTACGCCAAAACTGTATATGTTCACCATATATTCACATTGACATACGATACACGTTCCTTAGTATTATGAAACGAGGCCAGGTACGACACATTAAACTTTCCGTTTGGTTGTATTACTCATCAATTTCGACGTTTAATCATAATTCATCAGCGGACTTGAAACTGGAACAAGTGGCACTTAAATTCGTATATTTCATATACAATTACAGTCCCATCAAGAACGTTTTAGAAAACATAGAAAGGTAACATTACGCGATGATCAAAGTGAATCGACAAGCGAATGGGTACGGATGTGTCTGACTGTGCGTGTAGAAGGAAGTGTGTGAGATAAATGATGGAAAAGAACGCGAGTAATGCAGCGTAAGACGCTATGTATAAAATATTAATTATTACCTAATTAAAAGCCATTACTCTAAAACATTATGTATGAAAAAACTAAACTAACTTATTTATAAGCTAACGTTTACATTTTACACAAAACATACGAAAACACTCACACTCACACTCACCCTCAGGCACACCCTCAGACACACCCTCAGACACACCCTCAGACACACCCTCAGACACACCCTCAGACACACCCTCAGGCACACCCTCAGGCACACCCTCAGGCACACCCTCAGGCACACCCTCAGGCACACCCTCAGGCACACCCTCAGGCACACCCTCAGGCACACCCTCAGGCACACCCTCAGGCACACCCTCAGGCACACCCTCAGGCACACCCTCAGGCACACCCTCAGGCACACCCTCAGGCACACCCTCAGGCACACCCTCAGGCACACCCTCAGGCACACCCTCAGGCACACCCTCAGGCACACCCTCAGGCACACCCTCAGACACACCCTCAGACACACCCTCAGACACACCCTCAGACACACCCTCAGACACACCCTCAGACACACCCTCAGACACACCCTCAGACACACCCTCAGACACACCCTCAGACACACCCTCAGACACACCCTCAGACACACCCTCAGACACACCCTCAGACACACCCTCAGACACACCCTCAGACACACCCTCAGACACACCCTCAGACACACCCTCAGACACACCCTCAGACACACCCTCAGACACACCCTCAGACACACCCTCAGACACACCCTCAGACACACCCTCAGACACACCCTCAGACACACCCTCAGACACACCCTCAGACACACCCTCAGACACACCCTCAGACACACCCTCAGACACACCCTCAGACACACCCTCAGACACACCCTCAGACACACCCTCAGACACACCCTCAGACACACCCTCAGACACACCCTCAGACACACCCTCAGACACACCCTCAGACACACTCTCAGACACACTCTCAGACACACTCTCAGACACACTCTCAGACACACTCTCAGACACACTCTCAGACACACTCTCAGACACACTCTCAGACACACTCTCAGACACACTCTCAGACACACTCTCAGACACACTCTCAGACACACTCTCAGACACTCACACTCATGCTGCTATCCATCGTATGTAAAACGATTAAATAAACGAGTGGTTAAAATTATTGTTAAAATAATAACACAAATTATTCAAAACAATGAAACGACAAAGATACAATTTCACTACTTCTATTACTATGATAGAAAGGAAATTGGACAAAGATACAAATGTGATCTGAACTGAGGGGTGCTTTTTTTAAAATGCTTGCTGCATACGCTCGCCCTCGACACCTCGAAAAGATTAATAGGTGTGTCCTGTCTGGCTGAAGAAGGGGCGGAAAGGTAATCGCCAGGTAAAGTCTGCAAATTTGTGAGAGTTTAAAAATGGGAGTTAAAACGGAAAAATTAAAAGATGACACATTCTGGGAAAGGCGGAGAACAGAGTAAGAATGAGTGTAGTTCGATTGATTGGTCACTAGCATGCTTCTACTGATAATATTTCTTCCTGTATTTTTTTGCCCCCCAACACCCCGCATGCCACTGGAGTCGGGAATAAAATCAATACTACCATCACATGAACTATAAGGGTATTCGGTTATACCAACGATTCAATGATAGACAGGTGTTCTGTCGTAGTTTTTTCAAGCACGGGCAAGCCGGTGGCTAACTGAAATCCTTTTGGTTTACGCTGCATCCATTACAATTTTGCAACTGTTTGAAAATGTGCATGTGCAGCAGGTTATTTCATATATATATATATATATATGAATCGCCTATACATGTATATGCATACAATGCATTGAGAGAATATCCTAAACATCATGAATCCGTTGGAAAATGGGCATGGGCGTGACCGAGAATAATACAGTAGCGTCTCACTAATTGCACGCGTGTTAATTGCGTGCGCAGCCACTCTCCCTCGACTTGCTGGACCGTACCCTCTACACTCTCCAAGGCCCGTTTGCTACTAGAGAAAGTAGGAACAGGTGGAAGATCCACCGGCAGCTGCGGTTCGGTTTCGCCGAGTGGTAGTAACTGTGTAAGTGCACGTTTCTGACACTACAGTCCCATAGGCGCGCACTTAGCGAGAATCTACTGTACCTGGCTCTATAATAATGTCTATATCTCGCCATTCATCCCCTTTTTTCTTCGAGAAGCTAAGCCCACTTCATTCTTATTTTGGTGTGTATTGATAACTAAGACGCTCAAGTTTCTTCCACTGCCCATGTATCTGTCTGCATTGATGGTACAGGTAAAGTATAATTTTCTGTAGCAGTATACAGTATCTTATAAGACTGTCTATCTCGCCATCTGTCTAATTATCCTTTTTTTAATTTGGCATCGGGACACCACCGTGTCTGATGTAATCACAACAAAACTTTAAAAAATCATCGGGAAGGCAAAACGACGAAGACCAAGCAGCAGGAACGATTAAAAAGGTAAGACGCTAACAAAGCAATGCTAACAAAGAAACATTACCAAGAGTCTCACGCCGTTTTTGGACCCCGGCGTTTTTGAATATGTGTTGTGAAGCTTGAAAATCTAAAACGCGTACTTGTTATCGACAGAGGTGACTATTTAAAGGGATACACCTAGATATCAACGGCAGATAAAGAGGAAGTCTCAATAAACAAGAAGTCTCAAGTTTTTATTGTAAGGAAGCCTATCAAGTTTTTCAATTTTTTTTTACACACTCAAGAGTATAGTTTTAAGCATCTTTTACAATTTGTTTAATGAAAAATATTTACAAATTCAGGAGTTAGAACTGGTTTATTTGGAGTGCCTTTCGGAAAAGGTTCTTTGCGGTGACTACGATTAATAACAAAATAGTAATTGAAAAATAAAAATTTGCGCAGTCCAAAGTGAGAGTATTGATTTTCGGTGACAAACGGTATATTTGCGTTGAAAAAAAAACGATGCATCAAGAAAAAAAATTCTTCATTCATGCGTTGCTTTTTGATTATAGATTAAACGAACTTACCATGTGAAGTTCGATCATAATTGTATGAGCGCCTCTTCCGAAGTGATCACGGATCGTACTACCCCCCCCCCCCCCCCAGTCCATGTGTCCACCCGTTTAAAGCTCAAATAAAGTGACGCGTTTGTCGCTGCTGTTGCCGCCCTTCTAGATAATTCTTGAAAGCTTGAACGGCCACGGTGGACTCGTGGCCGTGCCGTAACTTCTTGGGAAAGGAAGGTCTAATCGTAAAGTAGACCAAGGTTCGGAGGTCGGAGTGATCACATCGGAAGAGGCGCTCATACAATTATGATCAAACCTCACTTGGTAAGTTCGTTTAATCTATAATTGTATGCGACGCCTCTTCTTCGTGATGAAGGATCGTAGATGTTTAATGTCCAGTTACGGCACCTGGAATAGTGGCAACAGAAAAAAGATTTGGACTTTTTTATTGTCATCGTGGTTTATAAGTGGTTAATCGATACAAAGAATCGTTAACAATTGTTCTCTGATGTTTCCATCACGATTCTAATACCGCTTTCGCAAACATATTACAATCTTTCTCTATTTCTCGATCATAAAATTTTGCAAATTTTTCTGAATTCCTCGTCCACTCGGCTGCTTTCCGGATGATGTCTAAATCGACACCGTGTCTTCTTGCCGCTGAAGTTGAGGCATGACGACTCCTGTTGGCAATGAATATTCCAATATCTACTCCACTTTCTGCTAAAACTTCCTTTATCCATCCATTTAAGAGCATGTGAAACACCTTTCCAAGTGTGTCTCGCTCCGCCGAGAGCGCCACTGATGCTATCTCTCTCGCACTCCATAGTGTTTCACATGCTCTTAATGTCTGAGACGTTACTGCCTTGAAAGGCTTTTTGAATGAAATAAACAATGACTTCGTGGAGCCACGAATGTTCTTCATGCGTTCCAAATACTTCTTTAAAATTAAAGCTACACAAATTTCTACATTTTCCAAATAATACGGCAAAACTGGGCAAAGTTGCCTCCTGTTGGGTCCTGATGTTTTTATCCTTTCTGGCATTTTGATTTCAATGAATTCCGCTGTTTCGCGTATGTTTTTTGTGTTTATTAGAACGAAGGTCTCTAATCTGTGACCCGTGGTTAGCGCTAATAAGGTAATTCGTTTTTTGGATAATGCCTTAAGGGCAATATCTCCCTCATTCGATTGCGATGATAAGTAATCGAGGACGACCTTAGGATCCCAGGTACAATCATACCTGGGCTTGGAAGGTCTTTTTCGAAAAACGCCTTTGAAAAACCTTTTGATGCTCGGATCTTGTCCGATCTCGTGATCGACTATCAGTGATATTACCGAACGTAGGCAATTTAAAGTGCCATGTAAAGCACCTTTCTCGAATGCATCCGTTAAGCCTGCGATTACTTCTCGAAATGAATTAGGAAATGGGCTAACAGAGTTCGCGCGGCAGAAAGTCCTCCACTTTTTGAAGGTGGAAACGTACCATTTTAAGGACGATTCTGTTAACGACGCCATCATTATCTCGTTCGTGTTCATTGGCGTCTGTCTCCGTTCGAATACTTCCCTGATAATTTTCCTGAGACCAGAGCAAGGTGTCGCCATAGTGGATGAGGCTCCCTATCACACGAGGTTAACATATTAACATTTGGTTTTAGATAAATAGGTTCCGACATTAGCATTTTGTGGAAGAGCGGAAAGCAGGGTTGTGCAGGCCACTCGGGGACAAGAACGATGCCCTCTGATCTCTTATCTCTAATTGTTCGGAGGACCCGACGAATAATGGTGAATGGCGGGAACACGAGGCAACTCGTTTGGCTTCTAGTATCGAAATATACTATTTTACACTTCGTGTTAATAAGACTGGCAAACAGGTCACCGTGTGATTTCCCAAACGTCGTAACCATTTTTTCGAACGCCTCGCTTGCCAATTCGTACTCTGTTTCCGGATCAATTTTCCTTGACTCCGCATCAGCAATGCTATTTTCTTTAGAACTTCCGTATAATGCAAATAGTACAATGTCTCATTCTTTGCATGCGTCGTCGATGAGGACAAAACTTCTTGATGTGGTCTGCCTCTCCACAGAACCAACACTTTCTATTTTCTGAAATATTCGAGTCCTGTTCACCGATCAAATCCGAAGTGGACTTACTCGACCCCATGCTCTTGGATTTTTCGAAATCCCTTTTTGTTCTACAGTCTTTTTTCCTTCTCGACGGCAATGATTGCCTCAATCTCTTCTGCACGAGTCAAAGCCGCTTCCAAAGATGAAACGCCTTCTAACCTCAGAGTTAGTCTCGTCTCCTTGTCAAAGATTCCTAGGACGAACTGTTGAGACGCAACCCAATCCTTCGTTTTCTCATTGCATTTAGGATAAGCCAACCTGATGAATCGTTTGAGATCTACCGCAAACTTAACGAGACTTTCTTTCTCTCCTTGTTTCCTATCATGAAACTCTGCGTAGCTGATCGGAGCAAAACGTGTTTCACCGAATGTGAAATCGAGTGCCCTTTTACGTTTTGGAAGCCCTTAAGTTCTTCGTCCGATAAATCAAGCAATATCGCTCTCGCAGAGCCTCGCAGCGAAGCCACTAACACCATAGCCTTTTTTCCTCAGAACACTTATTGTACTCTGTGAATTATCCTGAACTGAATTATCCTGAACTGTTTGACGTATTGATTCCAAGTTCCGGAACCGTCAAACGTGTCGGGTTCTATTCGATTGTCACATACAAAGATTGGAGGATCTTTCTGACTCACGGCTACTGAAACCGAATTTTCGACGGCACTAAGGTTAACAGAACGAGCCACGATCGGAAGGAGAGGGCTAGTAGTGCAAGGACAATTACAAGCAGTAGAAGATGGAACGATTACTGAGCTTTGTGCTTTGCTCCTTCGGATGTTGATCTCAGCCATCACCACTCGAACAGCCTCTCTTGTGGCCTCTGTAGTGGCAGTGATAGCCATTTTCGTCGCCGACTCCATCGCCTCTGCTCGGATTCTCGAAATTTCTTCGGCCTGTTTATTTTTCAATTCTTCAATAATCCTATCGAACTCTTCTCTTCTAATATAGTCCGATTCCTGACTCTCATTCCCTGATGATAGAATACTAGTCACTCGACTTCTTGTCATCCTTGACATCCTCACTATTTTTCGCCATTGTTCACTACGCGTAGGAACGTCAAACACTTCTGACACTTCTTGTCTATAAATCTGCGGTCATATATTATTACGCATGCGATCCATGTTTCTCTCGAGGATTCAAGTACGTGTTTCTGCGCACGCTGATATTCGTAACAATTAATTTAATAGAAAAAAACCATACATATACGCATTACCTTAGTAACATAAATAACAAAGCCCATTAATTAAACCGTCTCATACGTTTAACGAGCAAATCGTTATACACGCGATTTCGTACTGTACCCGATGGAAAGGGTTAATTCCGCTCTCAACATATATATATTGAAACGTTTCCATATTCCAGAGGACCGAAATATCGAACTCATGATTATTTAGATCGTCTTCTTCCAAATAGAAGGTAAAGAGTTCGGTACTGGACCAGCAGGATAAGGTGTGGAGGAACGGATTCTCGCCCATGCTTCCGGGTAGAGGGAGGCAGCTGGATTGCTGGGCCCCTTGATAACGCACTCAGTACGTTATCTGACCGGGAGAATCGCGTGGCGACCAGGTCGCAGGACTACTGTCGAGGTGGCGAATAGAGTTGAGAAATAACGACGAACAAATTATAAATCTTTAATATTTCTTCCAGCTATGTACAGAGATGCTCCGAGGTGTGAACTCTTCGCGCGACCGTCGTTAACTGTCGGTGTCTTAACCGGCGAGCGAAAAGCGAGAGTCCGAGCGACCGGGTACAGATATAGGCCTTAGGGGTCAATAACCAGACCCCGAATTTCGAACGCTCTCGGTGAGCGGGACTAACCGAAACGATATTCGCGCGAGCCCGACCATCATCAGACAGGTTTCCCACATATGCAAGAAGAGAACAAGGAAAGAGGAGTTCTTCAGTTTTGCAATTCGGGGACTAAAAGTCGACCCGACGTTAAAGGCCAAATACTCTCACTTTGTGAGCCTACTATGCTCAGAGGCACGTATGCCGAAGCATATGTGCATACGCAGTCTACAAACTAATACAATGAGGCCCCATTCCGGGTTACCTCGAGGAGGTAGTGGTCAATTCTTTTTTGTAACTCATGCATGAAAAGTGCTGCTTTATGTGGGGGCCGGACGCGACATAAAGTGGTGTTTTTCAAGAAGGCGTTATATAAATATTGGAAGCGTTGTATAAATACTGTGCACATGCGCACGCCGTCTGTTTTTCCTTTATTGTCCAGTAGGGTGAGCTTCATTACAAAATAAATTTTCATCAAAACCAGTGCACAACCTCAATTTTTCCAAACTGAACTGACACGAGCTCAAATGTTTACGCACTTTTTTTTAATCAAAATATTCGATTTTTTCTAAGACAGATTAGAGTCCGTCTATTTAGCCTCAACGGCTGAAAGACAAAAACCAAACGCGCGCGGTGTAGGTTAGGACGTACGCCGCGTTGCTTCTCCGCAGTTGCACGTATAGGTTAGAGCCTGAGTGCCAACGACGCAGAGAGCCTGCGTATATTGTTTTTGATTCCTCTACAGGTTGGAACCTGCATTAACACATGAGAGGAAAGCAAAAGAAAAAAATGTCATGCTTACTACGCGAAGATCGCGACGAAGCTGAATTGCTCTTCGACGATCTCGAATATCTCGAGCGTCGGGTTTTCTTTCCTTTCTTTCAATGTCTCCTGAGTTCCTCTTCTAGCTGCTTAGCCCGCTCCTTCCACCGATTTTCCTTTTCCGCTTCTCTGTCCGATTTTCTCCTTCTTCATTTATTTCCCATCTTGAGCGTGTGGACGCTTTGGCACCAAGACGAAGAATGATCTGGAAGGGCGGCAACAGCAGCTAAAGACGCGTCGCTTTACTTGAGCTTTAAAATGGTGGACACTGGGACTGGGGGGAGGGGGGGGGGGTACTACGATCCTTGATCACGAGGAAGAGGCGCAAAATACAATATCTACAAGAAGCTTGTAAACTTTGAAGTTGTTTGATGGAGTGATTTTTTTAGACATCGTGATCACCGATTATGAAAAATTAATTTTTAGTAAAACACTTTTAAAGTTTTAGGTCAGGTTTATAAATGGATACAATGTAATTTTAAAAAGTACATATTCAATATACCAAGCCTTCTTCTGTGGTGGTAGCAGCTTCCAGGACTCCAATTTGCTGCTGTCGGCGGAGCATTCTAGCTCCTGGTGTGTTAGATTGCGCTTAGCGCTCGGCCATCCGTCCTCGCTCATCTTCTTGTGTTGCCTATGTCTGAGAGTTACATCATCATTTGCACCGTATGCAACAGTGAAATGGATCCTCCGTTGAAAAGATAGACAGCGATATAGGCAGTTATTTCTACTGGGGTGAACCCCCTCGGAAGAATCTTTGGACTTATCTTTCAGATGAGCTGGTTATAACTTTTATTGGTGTTTTGTGTGAAACCATCTCTAAATCATTCCAATAAGTAATTATTCGTCCTTGTAATTTGGCTTGATTACTCCAAAACAACGTTAGGTAGAGCCTGACATTCATGTTTATACGAAGCAAGCTCTTCATTCGCCCAATTGCGCTGCCTGTCCCAAGGCTTAGGTCCGTCGAGTACTTATAATGGTCCGGATCTTCATCAGTTGAGCTGCAATGATTGAACGTTTCCCATGTCATCTATTTCATGTCGTCTACTGAATGATGTTTACAGCTTATAACTAAGCCATAAATGGTCAATTTGACGATCATTTTCCCGGACAGCTTGAGACTGCTGTTGATTCCTCTTCTCTGGCCGGTTCAAATGACCTACTTGTTCATACAAACCCGTTCAAACGCTCATAGTTCCGTCAGTTTTCATCGGATGAACCTGAAATTTTGAGAGAATATTTTTCAGATGTTATGTGTTGATAAAACGTCGAAAACAAAAAATTTAAATTTTCTAAAAGGTCAACTGGTCCCCTCCTCCCCTTCGGGAGAGGCTAAATACGTACCAGTGCCAGAGAGACAAAGTAAACATTTTAAATACATTTTCAGGTCATGTGGATCTTAAGCCCCGTATTAAGGAATGAAGCAGGCCCACAACATTTCCCGAAAAATCTATTGATTTTTTTTATACCCTAGGACTCGGCGAATTTCAATCAAATTTAGCACGAATAGTGGTGATAGGGACAAAACGGGCGGGGCAGGTAGGAAAACGATCAGGGAACGATCAGGAACAAACAATATACCGAACGAATTGAAAATTTTTAAAACATTTATTCAGAATTTTTATTCGAAAATTTTTTGAGCAAATAAATTTGTTTGGAAAAATTTTCATCAAATTTATTGTTTTTTAATATTTTAAAATGATTAGTTATCTGTCACGTGCTTCCCCTCTTTATTGTTTTAGCGTAAATTTGTTTTATCTTAATAAAACAATCTTCATCATTTGCAAAGTCTAATAATTAATAATGAATTAATAATGAATAGTTATTCATTTTCAACCATGTAATATCAGACATTCCCGTCACTTTAATTCAATTCAAACCCATTTTAATAAATCCGCAATAATTTCAGGAACAGAATGTTTATTCCATTCGCAGAAGAATCCCGATTTAATTATTTCTTTTGCATACAAGTCTTCGCTAAATGACGTCTGAGGCTCCGCGATCAGTATACATTCTCTGAGTCGCCACGTTAAAGTAATCCTTGCGAATTGTATTCACTTCGCATAAGTTTCAGAGAAATGGAAGGGAATTGCAATCACTATTGGATGGCATACAAATTTTTTAAAATCAAGCATATTAAAGCCGTTGAAAAGATTCATTTCACATAATAATAATTCCAAAATGTTATTAGAAAATTGATGAAAAATTAAATTGTTCAACAAATCTTCCGGAACCCCAACTTTTTTTTATGCAAATGATTCTCTCACTTTTCTGAAAACGTATGAATTATTTTTATATATGAAAAATGTGTACAGTCACAAAATTCCAAGTAAATTTAAAATCTGAAAAATGTATACGTGTTTAGAAAAATGATCGAATCATTTTCATTTTAAATAAGGTGATATTTCCGGCAGATTTGTTGAACAATTTTATTTTTCATCAATTTGTTAATAACATTTTGAAATTATTGTTATGCCAAATTAATCCTTTCAGCACCTTTAATATGCTTGATTTTTCAAAGATTTTTGTACCATCGGGAAGTGTTTGCAATTCTTTCCCATTTCTCTGAAACTTATGGGAACTGAACATTATTCGCAAAGATTGCCTTAAGTTAAAAGCAGTTCTGAACACCGCGTCCAAGTTATTAGCATTCCTCGAATCGCCAGAGCGCAAGTCTCAAATAATTGACCGCTGAGGTGTAACATAATTTTTTGGTGTCAAAAGTGAGATACTTCTCCGAATTCCGGCTTTAGTGCAGTAATCTAGAACTTTCCTAAGTGACTGTGGAAAGTGTCAAACCAACTTGCACCGAAAAAACCCATCGAACTCAAGAGCAGTCGCCACAAACGCCGAAGTTAACAATATCCATCGAATTCATCGTATTCCTCGCCGTCTTCGCGTAAGTACAACTCATTTCTTAATGAAGTTATTGTGTTCATTTCACAGTTCATTCTGTAGCGCTCACCTATCCTTTTGAAAAATATATACAGAATTCCAAATAAAATTTCGAGTTCTTTAGAAATGTTCGAATTCTGTGTCACAAATAAATTCCGGATTCTTCTAAAACATTTAATTTTCCTTAATTTTCGAAATCTTCGAGTTCCCACGAACCCCACCTGTCTATGTTTATATAAATCGCTAAACTAAAAGTAAAAAAATGTCTCATTATTCGAATCGTCATCGTGACACACCGCCGAAATCCAACAGACGGGAATGCGACTATTCGAACAAGCATTATTACGTTGTCCACAGTCGAGATTCTTCTCGCCCTCATAACCATCGTGTGAGGATTCAACATTTCTGACAGGTCACCTAGTCGTGAAAGACATAAACGCTGTCGACCCCTGGTGAAAATCTTTCTTTGACAATTTGTCTGAAAAACTCTAAACGGACCGTTTCAATGATTTTCATCGATATTCCGAGATTTTTCTCTGATTTTCTCTACCATTTTCTGAGCACAAGCGCCAGCACTCACAATATATCAGAGCAATTCTGAGTATTTCCCGAAAAATTCTGGATACCTGTGATTTTTTATGATAAAGTACGTTTAACAAAAATACGAGTTGTCTGTAAGATTTACTCTTTCTGATTCTCGGATAAATAGTAGACTTATTCAGAAAAAATGCACTTTATTTTCCGAAAAATGTAGATTTTCTCGAATAATGTGTGTATAAGAATTTCAGAGAACTTACGAGTTCATTCCAAGTTCTGCTCTTTCTGGTATTCGAACGAACAATAAACTTTCGTGTTCGTGTTCGTACAAACGGTAAACGGTAAACGGCAAACGGCAAACGGCAAGCGGCAAGCGGCAAGCGGCAAGCGGCAAGCGGCAAGCGGCAAGCGGCAAGCGGCAAGCGGCAAGCGGCAAGCGGCAAGCGGTAATTTATATATTGTGACGTGGTGCGTCACGGCTCTTCCGCCTAGCCTGGCACGACGTCCCGCCACTCACCTAGGGAATAAGTTAGGATTAAAACCGATAATTTAAGCAACGACTGTCGATATTTTTAATTTCCTTCCCCGACCTACCCTCAGTCCCTGCTACCCCGTCAGCCCTCCGACTCACTTACCGACGCCCATCGCCAGCCACCGAAGACCCGTCGAGGACCCACCGGAGACTCGCCGCAGACTCACCAAAGCCATCGAATACCATCGAAGACCATCGAAGACCATCGAAGACCATCGAAGACCATCGAAGACCATCGAAGACCATCGAAGACCATCGAAGACCATCGAAGACCATCGAAGACCATCGAAGACCATCGAAGACCATCGAAGACCATCGAAGACCATCGAAGACCATCGAAGACCATCGAAGACCATCGAAGACCATCGAAGACCATCGAAGACCATCGAAGACCATCGAAGACCATCGAAGACCATCGAAGACCATCGAAGACCATCGAAGACCATCGAAGACCATCGAAGACCATCGAAGACCATCGAAGACCATCGAAGACCATCGAAGACCATCGAAGACCATCGAAGACCATCGAAGACCATCGAAGACCATCGAAGACCATCGAAGACCATCGAAGACCATCGAAGACCATCGAAGACCATCGAAGACCATCGAAGACCATCGAAGACCATCGAAGACCATCGAAGACCATCGAAGACCATCGAAGACCATCGAAGACCATCGAAGACCATCGAAGACCATCGAAGACCATCGAAGACCATCGAAGACCATCGAAGACCATCGAAGACCATCGAAGACCATCGAAGACCATCGAAGACCATCGAAGACCATCGAAGACCATCGAAGACCATCGAAGACCATCGAAGACCATCGAAGACCATCGAAGACCATCGAAGACCATCGAAGACCATCGAAGACCATCGAAGACCATCGAAGACCATCGAAGACCATCGAAGACCATCGAAGACCATCGAAGACCATCGAAGACCATCGAAGACCATCGAAGACCATCGAAGACCATCGAAGACCATCGAAGACCATCGAAGACCATCGAAGACCATCGAAGACCACCGAAGACCACCGAAGACCATCGAAGACCATCGAAGACCATCGAAGACCACCGAAGACCATCGAAGACCATCGAAGACCACCGAAGACCATCGAAGACCATCGAAGACCCTCCTCCATTGCCCTCGACCCAGACAGACCTGTCAGGACGAAAAATCACACCGTGGAGTCAGACCGGCAGTCCTCTCTGGCACTAACCTGCAAAATGTCCTCGACCACCCGGAGGAGAAATCCGTCACAGCAACCAGTGGGAAAACTCCGACGAGTCGGAGGACCCTTTCCGACTCGTCCACCAACCTCGGAAAACCCGGCGACACCCTCTCAGCTCGGGATGCCGAGTATAAACCGACGAGGTGTGTCGCGCGGCCAAACTCCACTGTCCTCCATACGAACTGTCAGACCACCGTTTCGTCACAGAGCCACCAGGATCGCCACTTTCCGGCGTCGAGAATTGCTCACCGATCGATTAGCCAATCGATGCCGAAGATGCGTGCGCCGAGCGTCGCGACGAGCCTTCCGTCGCGACGAATATTCACACAGCCACGCGGTCAATCCCGACGCCCATCGATAGTCAGTCCTGGATCCAACCAATCGATTTCCGTCCTTCTCGTCGCCGACTTACAAGACCGACCCGAAGGCCGGAGAAGAAACCGGAAGCAGCGAGGCTACCTCACGGCTGCGAGCGAGTAAGAGCGTGTGACAGGTGTGAGAGCGTACGAATATTTTTGTAAAGATTCTAAGACGACCCGGCGACATACCAGGCATAAGACTCCATCTCAGGAGAGTCTTAAACGACCTAGCGATATACAAGGACACGAATTGGATGAACACGGAATATTATAACGACCAGGCCGTCCACAAGATATCGATTACTGAGGAATTACAACGACCAGACCGTCCCAGGGATTGACGATTATTGAGGATATTTTTTGACGAAAGAAGCGTGTTTGGTTGAGTGAGTAGCCGTTAAGTTTTCCTCCTCGAACCCCCCCCCCCCCCGATTTCGACTCTCCCCCGCATCCTGAAATTCCCTCACCCCCCCTGTAGTAGATTTAAGCCATTTCTCTATGATTTTTCTTGCTATTATTTTTTCCTGATTTTTCTTATTATTCTTTATTTTTGCTATTTTCGAGCTATTGCCTTTGTCTCTCTGTACTACCTCCGACCATCGAGCACCGGCTACGTGCACCGGCCATTAGAATACGACTTCGTGCGCGTGAGTGGCGGTAATTTTGCGGATAACCCTTTATTTTTGCGAGCGTCCCTCTTACATTTATTCCCCCTGCCCTGGGACCCTTCTAGGGGAATTTTCATCCGACTTTTTTGTGGCGAGGTTATAGAATAAAGAGCCACTAGGACAGCACCCCAGGCCCTGAGAAGTCTCATCCCTCTCCCCCCCCGGCCGCCGCTAGCCGTGTGCCGCGTAAAATTCTTTCTCTCGTTCATTCTTTTTTTTTTTTTGTTTCTCTTTCTGGCTTTTATTTTCCAGTTTCGGTGCTACACCGTGAAAGTAGCTGGCGCCCAGGCAAACCCGAGATTTGTCGAACCATTTTTGATAGAGATTCTTTTCTTTCACCGGCAAGCCCTTTCCCGTGCGATCGACCCCCCCCCCCCCCACGTAAATTTTTCCCCGCTCCCCCTCTATTGCGATCGTCCCTTTTGCGTATTCGCGCTGACGTACCAGTACCGGCATCGGCCCGAATAATCGGTCAAGTGATTTGTTTTTTTACCCTTAGTTTTTTTTTCGTTTGTATTAGGATTCGACGTACCGGTAGCGGCGTCGAAAAAACAGGTACAGAACTTTTTTTTTTAATATCAGGCTACGACGTACCAGTACCGGTGTCGAGGCAGTTATTATTTCCGATAGTTCTTTTTGTTATTGGCGATATTCTCCTCTCGTCGTACCAGTACCGGCGCCGAAGAGGATAATATTATTACGGAGCCCCCGCGTACTTTGGATTCGACGTACCAGTAACGGCGTCGAAACGATCGGTATTAGTTTCTGAAATTCCTATGTTCTTTTTCTTTTTGGTTCAATTCTGCGTTTTTCTTTTTTTTTTTTTTGTTTGCCGCTTCAACGTACCCGTAACGGCGTTGAAGCGGGGCTTATTATTATTGTTTTTATTTTGCTATTGTTCTCACCGTTATTAAATACACTTTATTACTTGTTAAATATTCTTAGAAATTAAAAAGTATTCTTTTGGTTATTTTTCTACATAAAATTTTCACGTATTACTTTCTTCCCTGCCCGTCCCCGTCTGCCCCGACTTCGCGAGAAGAAGCATCAACTGGCCCCCGGAAAACAGGAAAGTATTGGATCGAATATCCATCGCAATATACTTTGTATGAGAAATTAGGCAAAATCTTGACTGTTTCAGAAAATAGTTTATAAATATAGAAGAGAAGCAGGCTTCGAATTTCAATAAAGTTCATCGTTTTTTAGAAACGTCGGCTGGAAAAATCGGAGATTTTCAGAACAATTAGAAATATTTAGATTCCAACAAATCTTTGACTTCCTCCGAAAAGTACGAAAAGTGAGAAAAATCCAGAGGACTTTTCATAAATTTTCCGAAACTTTCAGATATATTTTCAGAGATGTTCGGAGTAATATTTTCACCAGGGAGATTGTAAATACAGCGACCACTCACGCAATAAAGAAGAATGCTTTTCGCACGATACTGGTATGGATGATCGACATCACGAACATCGACACGACTCACGCGATAAATGTGAAAATAAACACTACAAATGTTCATCTTCAAGGTGTATCCGTGAAATACCCACGATTCTCGGTCATACGCAGATAAGGATTATTCCGATTCAAACTCCGATCGTTACGATCATTTAAATACCCAAGGGCATTCGGCATGACGGGACAAAGCCGAGGCATTCCGAAAAATAGCTTCTATGAATCCAATCGAATTTATCCGTGCCAACATCACGATTCGTCACGGGCTTTCTAGATTGCTGAGTCGTACGTGCATGTACACACAGTGCATGTAGATTTGCAGATCTACATGCACTGTTTCCCGTTTGAGGTCCCGCAGTGTATTCGCCGCGTGAACTGGGCGAATATCGAAACGGTGCGCTGCTGGGTTGGCGGCCGGGGGCTTAACCTTAATTCTGGAAAGACTTGCGTTATGATCATCGGCGCTGCGAGGATTGTCAGTCGGCTATTGGCAATGGTGCTGCCTTCAATCCGGGGGTGCGAAGGTAAATGGGGGGTAATGAGGATCACGCGTTGCGGACGAGCGCTCGAGCCGTGAAAAGCGTAGACAGTGCATTACCTCAACGTGCCCATAAAACCTCTCTTTACCTTAATGGGACAGTGTAAGCGAAACTTATAGCCTCTTCACGCCAAGTCTGGGATCTGGCCTTCACGGGGCACGCACTATACACCTCAATCGAGGGCAAACCGGGATCTCAGGCGACTCAACGAACCCAGATAGAGCTCGTATTAGGCTGCTCTAGGGGAGTTGTTACAAAAATCCAATAAGCTTCTCATGCCACACCATGAGAGACTGTTGGTTCGAATGTTCATACGACTCGTCGGGCGCTAATGCTTTGTCGCATGGCGTTCGGTGATTTGTCTTTGAACGGAGTCGAAATCCAGCGAACCCTAGGTGTGGTGGGTGAGTGGTTGGTCAAGGATGGCCGGGGATGAACGGCTGATCGATTGTCACCCCAGTGCCCAAATTGGGTATCCTTCCCAAAGGGTATCAAACAATGGTTCTCGGTGGACCGACTTCTACGGGAGGAGGCCAACGAGCTGGTTGAGCTGGTGTACATCGCGCTCAAGACCATACGTGTGACATGAGACAGTCTGGACTGAACCGTCGAGGGCGTGTCGGAGCCTCGCTTGAGTCTACATACCACCGGGTGCCCACCATCACTCGTGAGGAATGAGTTCGATTGTGAACTCAGCCAGTCAAGGTAGCCTGGGGGAGGTGTGACATCGCCCGTTGGGTGCTTCGTGCCCAATCCACACCTCATTTCGAGGAGGCTTCTAGGGGGCACGCGACAACGCTACGAACGTAGAATAGGACGTTTCGTTGCGTTTACTCTTAATGGGCGCGAGATCCCCTCGGGGTTCGAACATGGAACGACAGTTTAGTGCTGTAGTTCCTATACACTATCCGCCTTCAATCCGGGTTGGCGAGGACGAGGTGCCCCTGCCGGAGTCGGTCAAGTGCCTCGGTGTCCAGCTGCACCGTTCATTGACGTGGAGAGAGCATGTCGGCTGCGTTACCGGGAGGGTAGCCTCTATTGTATACAAGCTGAGGCTTTGTCGGAGTAGCTGCCTGTTGCGGTGAGGAGAATCTTCGTGGCCTTCTTGGTCCTCCTACACCTCGACTATTGTTGCCGGCTGCTTACCGACGTCATTGCCGAGCTGAATGATCACCTGCAGAGGAGCTTAAATCGAGGAGTCTGGTTCATCTTTGGGATCAGACATGAGGAGCGCGTAACGCTGTTCTTCAGGCGGCTGGGATGGCTTCGGGTGGTGGAGCGGCGCGAGTTCCTTCTCAGAGCGTTTGTCCTTACCGTGTGGCATTTCCGGAGACCGGGATATCTGGCTGAACGTATTGGGAGACCGGTGCGGGCACTGGTGCGTAATTTTCGGCGGCCGCCTTCGGATGTCGACTGGGACGTGCCGTTTTGCCGGACAAGGGCTCTTAGCGGTTCGTTCGGCGTCTCTGCTGCACGTTTTTGGAATGCGCTGCTTCCGGAGCTGCCGCGGTAGGACTCGATTGCTTACCGGGACGGGTGGGTTTGGGGGGGAGGGGGATAGGCTAGTTATTACTTTCTTTCTTAGTTATTTCTTTTTCTTAGTTATCTTTTGTTATTTTTCTTTGTTGCATTTTTAGCTTTTTAAGCGTACTACCTGATTTTCTTCGCTTTTGCTTTTCTGTCGGGGTATTTCGGTAAGCTGTCGTTGTATTTATGTTGGGCACGGTGTCCTTAGCCCCTTGAGTGGCAAGAAAAGTTCACTGTTTGTGCCCCAAACGCGGACAAAAAAATTATTTCGATTCTGATGAAACATGGCACCTAGGGGTTCTTTTGGTCGCTGATTACGAATTTGCAGTGAAAATTGACAAATTCAAAATGGCGGATCCAATATGGCGGACAAAAAAACAGAAATTTACTTGAATTGCATGAAAATTAGTATTAGGGGGTTTTCGAGGGCGCTAATTACAAATCTCCTCTCAAAATTAGGATATCAAAATGGTGGATCCAATATGGCGAACCAAATTGCAAAAATTCACTTGATTCGCATGAAAATTGATATTAGACCTTTTTCGAGGTTACTGTTTACAAATTTGCACTCAAAATACAAAAATTAAAAATGGCGAATTCAATATGGCGGACCAAACTATAACAAGCGCCCCTGCGGGACGCTCGTTAAAAATGTCCCTTCGGGACATTTTTAAGGCACTCACGAATTTGAACGCTCGCGCGCTTCGCGCGCGCACAAGCTGTTCGCACGCGCGTTTCGCGCGCGCACGAGCTGTTCACCTGGCGCGCTTTATGCTGCGTGTGAGTCGTTCGCAAGTCGCGATACATGCTCCATGTGAGGTGTTCACACGTTGCGAAAACTCACAGATTTGATACAGATGATCTTCAGATTGTAAGAAATAATTGTCTCAAGAAGATTTGTTTTTTCATAATATCAACAAAAACGCGATAATCGCGCGGCGCGCGAAGCGCTCCGTCCGATGTGTTCATACGTCACGCTTCGCGCGCTGTGTGATCTGCGCCGCACAATTCATTCGCACGGCCCGCTAAGTGCGCCGTGTAAGTTGTTCGCATGTCGTTCAATTTCCATGGCGAACGAGGACAAAAGAAAGTTCACAATGAGTAAGGCAATCATTCATGTCTACGGTTTTTTTTGTAACATAGAAATAGATAATAAACAGAAATGTTATATTTAATAAATAAGTAAACAATTATTATTTTTCTGTAAACGTGCTCATGTAAAAAATATATTGTTTATCCTTGATTGGGCTATGATTAAATTGTTAAGTTTTTATATACATAAATTTATAGTTATCATGTTAACAGCCAATTACAGCACACTATGCATTAAGTATTTATGCATTGAAATATATATATATTGTAACGGGACGGCTCACCACGAGCGTCCGTCACAAGACGGGGCGCCTGGAGATAGGTGACCCTCTCAACACACCTGTAGTCCGCAGTTCGGACTGGCTGGTCATCGTTATGATCGACACCTACCTTATCTTTACACCTCTCAAGACGAGGTGATCTCCCACCGGACGGAATGGAAGCCCCTCCCGTTTGGGCAAAGGATCCCACTACAAGGAGAACATCGCGCTCTCTGGGAGAAATTTCCCCTCTCGCGAGCGAAGGCTAGGCACAGCTAACAAAAGTGCGAGCGGAGCGACTCTCGAGATCATTTTCACCGTAGCCTACTTTGAGTCAGCACCTACGAGAGATCCGAGCCTCGCTCGTACTAGTACTTAGTCAGAGTCCTTAACTTTCAGATAGTTAGGGCACTCGTTACGCAATATTCCCCGCACAATTGAGTGTGGATGTTCTATTGCTGAACGAGTCTAGGTATAAATTCGAGACACTCGCTTAATTGTTAACGGTGGAACGTCGCGGGGATAGAAATAGTTTAAGCGCGCGAGTTAATATCGATCCTAAGCTCGCAAACGTGATTGCGGTAATCACAACCAAGCACTCATCGACGCCTAGGAGGCGAGGTTCGAGTCACTCGACTACGTTACCGATTTTCCGCGGCGAGGATAAAATTTGAGCGAGTGAACACTTATCGACTCAATGTTCACGAAACTACGCGCCTCGTAGATTCAAGTTCTCATTCATACCTAGCTTCCGTCACTTTCGCTCGATAAACGGACATTAAGATCGGGAAATCTACCCAACTCAGATTCGTAAGACTAAATTAAAATTGAGTGTTAAGCTCTACAGGGCCGCGTCGCGCGGACCCTGTGAATACTTTTTTGTTTAGATTCAAGCCAAGCCCTTAGTTAGAGCATCCGCGATCTTTTGGAGCGTCCAAGGAACGGGCGGCATACTAGGCGCTCATTCAATTTATTTTTTTTATTCTTGTGCACCACGATCGGGAAGTTTCACCGCGCGCGGTACAGTCTCGTGAGTGCAAAGCACCAATCCGTGTCGATTCGCGAGCACGCCGCAAGCGAAAGAATCTATCGAACGTCCACCTCACTGACTCCTCAGGTCACTGCGATCTTCGTTCGATCCGACGCTACATTTTTATTTTGAGTTTCCTCTTATTTTCCGCGGGACAACGAGCCTTCTGCTCGTTGTCTTATCGCCACACCTTCCCGGTTACTTGACCGGTGTGAAGAGAGGCATTAGGCGAAGCCGTAAATTCAACACCTTGCCTCTTCAAGACCCCGAACTCCAAATCTTAATCTAAAACACCTTTTCTTTATCTCACTCCTTTCGTATTACTATTTCTTATATTCAGCGCTCTCGCTTCTCGAGAGTGTCTTCCTCTATTCGATCCACGAGATTGCCTATGATGAGGGGTCGCAACTCTCATGCGGCGCGAGACGCCTGAGAGAAAATTATCCAACTGAGGTAATCTCGATATAATCCTAGAATAAATTATCTACGGATCAGAAGTAACGTTTTTTTTTCCTTATCTCTCCGTCACAGCCAGTCGGTAGAATCGAGTCGAAACCCCTTGTCTGTCCCCTCACATCCTTCCTCTGAAGGCAAAGGCATTAAAGGAAAAACAACTCGAGTGTTCGAGAAATTCCGGTAGCAGTCAAAACTCTCGCTAGAAGCGACTCGTGAAATTCACAGCAAGCTAGGAATTTATCGAAACGTTACAATATATATAGTTTATTTTTATATATTTATATTTCAGTTCGTAGTATATATACGATTGCTTTTCATTCTTCGATGCAACATTTCATTATTTAATTTAATCGTTCTTACGCATTTATTCGAAAATTTGGACGAAATAATAACTGAAGGTTTTGGCAATTCATTGCAAAATTGGTATCACTGCCATTGTTGTTTTTCAATTGGTTGTAAAATTTTTTTATAACTTTTCAATGATGGTATGTCACAATTTTGTGAAATACATATTATTTAAATGAAAAGCTATATGGATGGGGTCCACTGGTAGCTATCATAACGTGGAAAAACATATCCATATATTAAAAAATAATATTTTGCTTTATGCGATCGTGTTTTCGAGGTGCATGATAATAACAAATTATTTACAATATGAATAAAAAACGGCATAGTTCTATAAGTGATACCTGAGAGAACACAGGTGATTCAAAACACGTAAAAATACAAATTTTTATTCACCCTGTCCATAGTTAGGTATCACTTATGGAACTGTGCCGATTTTTTATTTAGTAACATGGGCCTTGCCCTTCGACAAATGCCTGGATTTAACTCGATATCTCTCTTAACAGCAGAGGTACGAATTTTTCGTAGGAACATCTTATCTGACCGAAATAACGATGAAAAACGGTCAAATAGTACGATCCTTCGAAAAATGCATAATCTGAAGTGAAAAGAGATATCGAATTTGGTTCAGGCATTTGTCGAAGGGCAAGGACCATGTTACTAGATAAAAAATCGGCATAGCTCTATAAGTGATACTTGAGAGGACGCAGATCGTACAAAACAGGTGAAAATACTAATTTTTATTCGGTCTGTCCATCTTCAGGTATCACATATGGAATGCTATCGATTTTTTATCCCGTCACTTTGTAAATTAAATTTATTCAATATTTCCTCAACTATTCAAATTGGTTCATTGTTTTTTACCCAAATTTTATTAGTTTATATTTTTTAAGAAAAATATATGTAAACTTTTTAAAGTTAAGTAATTAAGAGTGTTCAAAATACTATTATTCCTCGTATCAATTACTTTACGTTGACCAAGTTTTTGGAATCCATACAATTGTGAATTATATTCTCAGTATTTTAACATTCCGTCGTGAATCCGATTAATTATAAAATTATAATTACTTGTTACAGCAATGTTTTTTTCGGAAATGTTAATATATAAGCCAATTTTTAATTAATAATAAGCATTAATGGGTTGGCAGCACGTTCTTTACCGAAAATAACTGGTAATGTAACTGGCTACATTACCGGTTATTTTGGTAACTGACGCAATTAATCGGTTATTTTACAACGCTAGTCATGAATTGTGGGCACTGGATGACGTGTGCTACAAAATTGCCAACTGCTTCCAAAGTTTGACAGATATAATTAAATGGAAAATAAATATACGGTAGTGATAGTTTTCAACAATATTTGGCAAATTACAATTATGTTGAATGCTCGCTGATTCTTCTTTGTGACTTTATAGCCCAGTTTTTCAATGCACATGTGAAATTAAATTTTTTTTTACGATTATAAACATTTCTTGTGAAATATGATGAATAATTTTTATTGAAAAATGTATGATTATCGAAATAAAAAGAACACCAATTTGTCAGAATATTAGCAATTATTTGTCTATTATTCTTACAACCGAAGATTATTGTTTGACAAAAAGAAAAATCGTTTTTCGGAAAATTAATATAACATAACCTGCAATTGTTAATCAAATATAATAATTGAAAATAAAATAAAAATAATGTCGGATCCTCTTGAAATTTGCTGAGGGCAGTATTTTTTACACAATAAAACAAACCTATAAAGTAGAAAAAATGTTGTTGGCATAGTTCATTGCACAGTGCAATGCAAGCAATGCAAGCCATTTAAGTAATATTCACCGTAAAAAAATATTTTTGTTTATAAAAAATCTTTAGAAAAAATAGTTGTAGGTGTCTAAATGCCTTCAAATTTTGTGTGCGTAGTGGCTTTGACTCAACAAAACAATATGCTGAAGGAGAAAAAGTTTGGATCGCAGAGTTAGTTGTTGGCGTGCAGTAGGGACATTTAAATTCATTTTTAAGCAAACAATTATAGAAAAAATAGTTCTAGGTGTCTAAATGCCTTCAAATTTTCTGTGCATAATAGGATTGACTCAATGAAAAAATATGCTGAAGGAGAAAAAATTTGGTTGGCAGAATTAGTTTTTGGAGTGCGGTACGGACATTTAATACCATGTTTAAGCAAAAAAATTCATCACATTACGTTTTGCATTTGCGCGCGCCATATTGGATCCACCGTTTTCAATTTCCGTATTTGGAGAGCAGATTCGTAATCAGTGACCCGAAAAAACCCGAAATACCAATTTTTATGCGAATCAAGTAATTTTTGTATTTTGGCCCGCCATATTGGATACGCAATTTTGAATTTCTAAATTTTGAGGTCAGATTCGTAATCAGCAACCTCGAACACCACAGAATACCAAATTTCGCAAACATAGTTCAAGCCAATAAAAAAATTGCCTCAGAACACGAATAAAACAATCCTATTCTATTCTATTTATAATTTCGAGACGTTTCAAATTTGTCGTAACTACCTAAACTAAATTTGGCAAGTGTATCTAAAATTATTGCAATTTTGAATATTATTATTAATATTATATAATGTTATGTTAGTATTCTTCTCAGATTGAAAACAAATTCTTTTCGGCATCAGAATATTTGTGAAATGTGGGTAATAATACCAGGGAGACGAAAGAACCTTCGTCGCGAAACAGGTGACTAGGTTGATGCACAGACGGCATTATCCGATAGCCCGTCGCTCTCACTATAAACCATATGTCCTCGTGTATACTCATCGGTATTCACACCGTGAGAAAGCCGCATATGCTACAATTGCATTTTTTTATTATGGTTGTAGTAGTAGTTTTATCAAATAGTAATGTTAATAACATTACGGACCTTTAAGAGACCACGAGATATTTACCGTCACGGAAAATTTCACCTTCTCGGACACTTCGGCTCCAACTCTCCACAATCCGATTTTCCCTTGCTCGGTACCGAATCTCGGGGCTCGAACCCACGACGGGATTACGTAGTCCATGGGACTGACTGAGCATAAGCCTTCCCATAGGGCAGGGTGGAAGCCACTTTTTCGCACGTAAGTGGGCGCCAAGTACCTAGATACCACCGCTCGAAGAGCGGCATTTTCATTTTAATTCGCGGCTAATTACGGGAAAAGGGTAGGGGAAGACGGGGAAAAGGTGAGGCTGGCAAGACTCCGGCGAACTCAGCCCACCTGCGAGAAGATAGAGGGGGATGCACGGGCGAGTGACCAAACGCAATAATAACAACTTAATCATTTTTATTCGTCGCTCGACGACAAAACTTCCGTGAACAAAATTCGTAGGTTACATAATTATTATACTATGAGCACAGCCGAAATCTGTAATTTAGCCTAGCGGAGTACATGAGAGAACTAAAGTTGAGCAGGGGATATAGCCGGGGCGAAACTATTGCGAAAAGTTAAATGTAGCCAAGGGAAAAATAACTATTGCCGAAAATGTGATGTAGCCAAGGGTAAATTAACTATTGCCGAAAATGTGATGTAGCCAAGGGTACATTGACTATTGCCGAAGATGAGATGTAACCAAGGGTAGAATATTACCAGAAAATCGCTATGGTAGGAAAATTAAAGTTAATCGAATTCGAAATAACAGCGAAACTTAATTCTTCGCCGAAGACACGTTATAAGAAAGAATTATCGACGAACAATTAACTTGAACGCAACAACGGAACGGACATGAAAGAGAAAGGGAACTTGAAATAGTTGCGACTGCCAGAGAGTGAAGAAAAATAACTAAATTTCGAATGTAGCCAATTCACCGGTACGCTTAACGCGACATAGCCGAAGGGAATTATACGCGTTAGAAAAACGATAACCGAACGCCTATGCACGAGTAGCTCTCCACGCGAGTCGCCAGATGTAAACACGGCGCAGCCGTGACCTTTCGTGCATGCTATAGCCCACTAACTACTGGCCGACCCAACGAACGCGATCCAGCGTGCACAAGGTCCCTTTGTTTCATTGGATGAAAGATATAGCCCATGTAACCGGCGAATTCGCCCAAAGCATGTGATTAATATATGTCGCGAGATGTAGCCGAACAGAAAGATTTAACACTGATGAAATCCATTCCCCCGACTTAATTCGCAAATGGCCAACGAAAATAAAAGAATAGCAAGCGAGAATGTAACGAAAAGATAGCCGAAAGTAAATGAGAAATGCGACCTTGACCAGAGAGAAGTTCTAGCCGGACATGCCTCACCGGACCGAAACTATCGCCTAAGGCGACGAAAAGCAAAAGAAAAGACGAAAATGCCATAAAGAATCTCGAAAAATGTTAAAAACGGAATTGAACCTGGATTCAGCATCTCTGGCTAGCACAGAGTACAGAGGTTAGTGTTGGGGGTTATCGACCCGGTAGCTCGCGGTGAAGTTGCCCGGCTCTTGTTGGGGTTGTAAATCCTAATTATACCAATCGGTACGTCGGTGATGTCTCCCGAAACTGTTCCTGACGACGAAATTGACCCGAGAGGAACGGTGGGAAAGAAGAATTAAGAACGGGATTGACACACTTCTTAAAACTCATGATATGCTTTAATAACAAAAATTAAACACTGTCGTTGGTTACACGGTTTGTATAAAAATAAGAAATAATTAAGGATCGGTTGAGACGTGTTTGTCCGATTCAGGGATCAAGACGAATTCTTGTCCGTGTTGAAGTTCACGAAATCGGAGAAGTTAAAAAGATCTTGTTGGAGCACCTAGTTGTGTCTGCTCCATTTGATAAGTTGAGACTGTCTTGAGAAATGATGTTTTTCGTAAGAGGTAAAAAAGGTAAGAGTGTCTTAGGCATTCAGAGCGATATTTCAAGAATCGAGCAATTGGTTGATAGAGAAAAACAAGAAGGGATTTCTTCGAGAATCGGCGCGGCTACGTGCGCGAGTTCGCGGCCAGTGCGCGCCAGAAGTGTGTACAGTCTATTGAGGAATTGTCTGCGGTTGCGTTCCTTAGGCAGGTAGGTGAAGCTCCACCGGTCGGCGATACATTCCTTTGCCGCCCACTCATGGAGAGTCTCGCTGTGTGCAGTTGCGGCTGTGTAGAGTCGTGCCGTGTGCAATTGGGTCTGTGTCGAGTTTTGCCGTGTCGACGAAAGGCGCGTTCAGTTTTGTCGTGTTGAATTTAGGCGCGTCGAGTTCAGACGTGTTTAATTTTGCTCCTTTGCATTTACGTTGTCTACAGTTGCGCCGTGTTCAATTGAGCTCGTGTTCAATTAGTCCATGTGCAATTGGAACACTCTTGGAAAACGTCATGAGAGTTAGAGCATGTTCAATTGGGTCTGTGTTCAGTTGGAACCTGCAGAGTTGATGTATTGCCGGTCTACTCACTTGTACAGTGTTTTTCGCGCGCATTTTTTCCATCGGTCTGTTGTTATAAATAAAGAGTCTATTTTCACTGTTAACATCTTGTGTGAAACTATTTAATGCCCGTTGTGAGGTGATGAAAAGTTTGTGTGAAGTGAAAAGCAAAAATTAAAAATAGTGTGTATGTGTGTCCGTGCGTTTTTGTGTATTTTTTCCAAGTTTGTGTGTAGTGTTGTTGCCGGCGAGCAACAAGTGTTCGTCGGCGTCTCGATTTTCAGGTATGAATATTTTTTATGATTACTTATATAATGTGTCAGCGACCCTCCTAGCGAGGGTCCATTTTAACTTATTTATTTATAATAATTATTTGAGCCCTTTTTTTTCAGTTACAGATTCTTCGAGGGGATCTGCGCTGGAGGAATCTCCGTCTCATGGCATGGGCGGAAGGCCCATGTCCAACGCTTTTTACAACAGGTGAGTATCCACATTTCTTACTTTTATTTAGGCTTACTTAGTTTTTGTGATTATTTTCTAATTTGCTCTCTTTTTTTCTTTTTCAGATTCAGCCAGGCAGCGGGTAAGCCACTGCCTGGTTCGACACTGTCGGAGCAGCTGCCGTTGTCGAGCCTTCGTCTGAGATTTGTTCAGTATGTGAGTATTGTCTACGTGTTAGTGTAGCTTAACTTATTTTTACATTTTGTTTAATAATCTTTTATATTTTTTCTGTTTCAGGTTCGACGAGGTTTTGCCATTGACAAGGGGCTCGTTCTGGGGCCTCGGTACGGTTCGACGAGGGCTCGACATTGGTCGTCGAGGGTTTGCCGATAATGTGCAAGGTAAGTTTTATATTTGTAATGCTTATTATATATGTATTCTTAACTAATGTGTATTTTGTATTTTTTCAGGTTTCGCCAGGCAGCGTGTAAGACGCTGCCTGGCGAGGCGCAGCTGCGGGTAAGACGCTACCTCGCCTGGTGGCCTGCGGATCTTCGCCGCCTCGCCCGGAGTCATCGGTGAGTTTATTCCTATTATATTACTCATTTTTGACAATTGTTTTAATTTCTTCTTTTTTTTGTTTCAGGTGAAGGTGTCCCGGCGAGGAGACGTGGGATCCAGGCCGCATGTCTCCTCGACGTGGATTAGTACGACGCAGGGTTACGACCCTTCGTCGGCAGATAAGTATATAGTATAGGGTAATTTGTGTATATTTAAATATTTATAATGGGTTTCTTTTTTGTTTCAGGTATTTTTCAGGTTTCGGCGAGGGAGAACGCCTGGTGGCGTACATCAACATCCCAGCTCAAGTTTCTATAAGGGTTCACTGGGTTCTAGATCTCATTCCACAGTCTTTTTGGGTGTCATGTTGGATTCAAGACTTAATTGGAAGGCTTTGATTCAAGTTACTAAATCCAAAGTAATTAAAAAAGTTTATCTGTTTTAAAAACTCTTGCCGACAAGCCCTGGGGTGCTCATCCCTCAACACTCTTATTGGTTTATAAGGGCCTAATCCGTGCAAGGCTGGAGTTGGCGTATTTTAACATTCATTGCGCCGCTAAGAGTAATTTAATTATTCTAGAAAGAGTCCAATCCGAAGCTTTACGATTAATCCAGGAGATGTTCCGGTCGTCTCCCATAAATTGCCTTAGGGATATGGCCAGAGGTCCTCACTGGCATTCAGAGCAAAGAAATTGGCTACAAGTTACCTGTCTAGAGTCTTCGCAGCGAGGTCTCACCCGCTTCTCCCTAAATTAAGATATACAAATTTTCTTCATAGGTCTAGTCGTAATTTCCTTTCTTATTGTCGTTCATTTCTGTTTCAAATATGGGGTGAGGTGTACGAGTCAATTAAAGATGTATGTACATAGATCTGACAGGGCTCCTAGCTATGATTTCCCACTGGGTCCACAGTTGTTTGAGATCTCTCCTAATCTAGACATCGGTAATTTAATTAATAAAGGAAGAAGCATTTCAGTGAATGTCGTCTTTAATCGTGAATGGGCGCGTCTTTTCGGAGGTTGTTTATTTGCATTTACAAATGGCTCCAAAAGCCCCAAGTCTGACTTCGTTGGAGCAGCGTTTCATATTCCGGATCTTAATTATACGGGTAAATTTAAATTAGACCAACGTGCTAGCATATTTGAACCAGAGGCATGGGCAATTCGCGAAACTCTTTAATTTTTTAAATCTTGTACTTCCAAGAATTTGGCGGTGTGTTCGAATTCTTTAAGTGTCCTGGAGGCCCTGCGGACGATTGACGTTAGCCCGAAGGTTCATCCGATCATCTTAGATATTAAATCACTAATCTGCAGATTTTCACTTTCGAGTAGGGTTGTTAATTTCATCTGGTGTCCTTCTCACCGGGGAGTACTATGTAACGAAGTAGAGGATAGATATCGGCAGAGGCTCGTGAGGATGGTGTTCTTTGTGATTAAAAATTTCGAAGCAAAGCGGCAACTAAATTGGCTGTTTTACCCTTTAAAAGAGCAGAAGACCTTAAGACCGACAGATCGTTTGAACTTAAAGGCTGAGTTTATGGTTTGCTTAGACTGTTGAGTGAGATGTTGAGAGATGTTGTAGAGATGTTGAGTGTAAGCGACCTTGGTTTTCCGGTCTAAATTTTTCTCGGAAAACAATTACCGCATTGAATAGGATTCGCACGGGCCATTCTAGTTCGGGCGACCATCTTTTCAGGGCGGGCTTGGCTGAGGCCGCGGGCTGTCAGTGTGGTGTAGAAATTCAGGATTTAAATCATATTTTCTGGGCTTGTCCCGAAACTAGTGATTGTTCGACGGCTCTGAGGGGGGCCCTTGCTAATCTGGGTCTGCCTTCCCCTTACGAGATAAGAAGCCTGACTTTTTCGACATCGGGTCGCGTCTTGGAGTGCCTTGCAAAGTTTATGAGGGGAATCAGGGACGTCTGTGATTTAATTTATTAAGTCGGGATTTTCAGATTATACTTTTTTATTTTATTTATAGTCCCAGGTGATATACTCTATCTGATTATTTTTAGTTTACAAGGAATGTGATATTAGTTTTAATCACTCTAACATGGGTGACTATAAGGTTATACCCTGTGATTTGTCAGTATTGCATATCTATTTGAAAGGACAACATATACAACAGATAAAGAACGTTTATTTATACATGTGATCTCTCGCAGCTCGTTTCACCAACTAACTTTTCTTCCGTCACAAACAAAAGTCGGTAGATTGTAAATAAGATCGTCACTAAGGACAACATACATGATAACTCATACCTTTACAGTTCGGCCATTCTGACAATAACCCAGATAGAAATATGTCGGCAAGTTGCCGGCAAGAGTGCTGCACGCAACGCCACGATGTGCGTCAAATAACATAGAATGTACTGCAGCATAAAGCTGTAAAGTGGCGGCACATCGTGGCGTCTCGTCGCGACGGCAGAAGAGTGCCATGAATGCGGCACGTACGAACCGCATGTTTGCGAGAATATGGAGGCAGAATTGAGCCTCGTTATACCGTTGCACCAATCGATTGGCTGAAGGCCATGAAGGCACAGCGTTGGCAGAATTACGGCTCGTTGTGCCGTGTAACGTACGGACGATTGTGACAGCACGATAGCGACAGAATTGAAGCTCGCAGTGCCGTTACTTCGATCGATCTTATTGAAAACTATGACGGCACAGCCCTGGTAGAATCGCGACTCGTTGTGCCGTCGCTTCGCAGGAATTTGCGGATAATCGCGACAGCACAGTAGTGACAGAATTGAAGCTCACGGCGCCGTTGTTTCGGTCGATCTTGTGGAAATCTATGACGGCACAGCACTGGTAGAATCGCGACTCGTTGTGCCGTCACTTCGCCGGAATTTGCGGACAATCGCGACAGCACAGTAGCGACAGAATCGAAGCTCACGGCGCCGTTATTTCGGTCGATCTTGTCGAAAACTATGATGGCATAGCGCCAGCAGAATTGCACCTCATTGTGCCTTCGTTTCAACAATATTTGCGGACGATGGCGACAGCACGTTAGCGACAGAATTTAAGCTCGCTGTGCTCCTTTAAGCTCGCTGGGCAAAGAAGTGATTTCACCGAGAAAAAAAGCAATTTAGCGGAAATAAATTTAAAAAATAAAAATAAAAAAATGGTACCATTGCCGGCATAAAATACGGTCACTTTGTAGCATAGTCGGGGAAAAAATAGTATATGCAACTCGGAAAAAGTGCATTTTCACCTCGTATGAATTTCTGTTCTCGCTTCTCTCGGACAGAAAACTGCACACTCGATGAAAAAACGCATTTTCCTCTCTTGCAGCATAATTTACTATTTAACTTGACTTTACGAAAAATGTTTTTAATCATTAAATCTTCTCTACTTTTTCCTTTTATTCAGTTTTCCATGATTGATATTTTTGTAATAATAAATAAACAAAATTGTACATTTCCACATTTTTTAGAGAAACAAGAATTTCGATTTTCATTTGTAAAAATTCAAAGGGTGGCAAAAACTGATTCCATCTCTGAACAAATTTATGAAGCAATTTTTTCCAGATTTTTCTCAATTTATATTCGTTTATTTTATATGTACTGAAACGTTTCGCGATTTACTTTGTAGGATAATTAGTTTTGTTAGATGAATCCTTCCGATCTAGCCCTTGGTGTGAATCGCGAAATTTATTTTTTTGTTTTAATTGTAGTACGGTTCGTGCACAGAGCTGGGACGAGTTTAAGTAAACTTATTCTTTCTATTGTTTATTTATTATACGGTTTTTTTTTTTTAATTTTTGTTTCTTTTATGGAATTGCCTGAGAAAAACCGCTTTTTATTCTCACTCAGAAGAGGAGCACATTGGCGGTGTTATCATCATCGGCAATCTGATCGCGTGTTGTAATACTGACTATGAGTTGTAAATCGAGTAAGTGGTAATTCTATAGGTGGGTTCAAACCTAACACTCGGACGCCTGAAACTCGCTCAACTAGTCCGATGTCTCGAGTGAGGCACGAGCGTGCGAGATGTTACGAGAGTTTTGTTTTTGATCAATACTGTAGCGACGCGCGATCCAGTTATGTTGTTGTGTGAGCCGTTACGCACAGCTGATCTGGCTGGTCGCGCCGCGTCTCACCTACGGTTGAGGCTACCGATACAGTGCCTACGGTTCTACTGAACGTTTCACAAATTATCGCTTCGTTGTTTTTTTTTTTTTTTTTTTTTTTTTTTTAAGCAACCTCGCGGATTGAATTTAAAATTGTTATGAAAAGATTCTTGTGGTTCGACAAGACGTCGACCACAAGGAGCTCTACACTCAACTTTTATTTTTTTCTTGCTGAAGTACCTCCGTTGCGGATTTTTCGATTCTGCCCCGATTAATTGTCCTCCGAGTCCCCGATTGTGGTGTTATTCAGTCGGGGTGTCCTCATCAACGCAATTAAGACGGGGGAATCCTTTCGGTTCGACACCACGTCACGTTAATATAATCATCGGACTTCGACCCGTGTCTCTTTTGTATTATTTCCGATGGCTGATCGCGCGCGTGGTTCGTGCCGTCGTGAGATATACGCTTATGGTGTTATTCAGGTGTTAATCGCGTATCCTAGGAAGGCCTTCCGTTCCCTATGGTCGAACTAACGTGGGACGCGAGCGCTATGCAGAGGCTGCGAATTTCCACCGACGATTATACGAGATCAGGCGATCTTAGACCCGTGGTCGCTGCCTTTTCTTGCAAATCGTCCGCGGAGACTCTACTGACGAACGCGATGTCCGTCGATTAGCACACGCTGCTTAGCGTCGTACGAAGGTGCTTGACAGGCGGAGTCTCTATGCTCCGACTATGAACCTCACGGCAACTTCCCTATTCCTGAGCTGCGGGAGAGGGTCCGATTTAAACCAGAGGCTGCGACTTAGCACGGATGAATCGGCTCACGGTGCGGTATCTTAGCCCTTGATAGTCTTAGACTGTTCACTCCGTTTAAAAACTCAACCGTGCGAGGTCTACTAGTCGTGGTGAACCACGCTGATTAGCGCAACTGATTTAGTCGGTGTTGCCCGTTGGACATTAACGAGGCACAATTACCTCGAAAATATGCAAAAGGCCCACGGAGTGTCCTCCCGAACAATAGAAGACGTCTGGGACGCGATTGCCCAGGATCTGGCCACTGTTCGAGGTTCTCTGTTCTAATTTATATTTACCTATCCTTGACTTAGGCGCTGGTCTGTGACTTTGCAAGTTCGACTGTTCGAGTTACAAAATTCTAAAGAGAAAGTCTTGCGGCCACGCGGGTCTTATATAGGTCCTTCTTCGGGTGGTCATAGAGGGGATTTGACGTGACGTCACCCAGTACTTTTCCACACATTATATAAGTTTTCGGGTAGTGGGGGATGTGGCGTGATTGTCACGTGGCCTATTTTCAGCGAGGAGGGGGGTATCGCGTGATGTTGTTATATAAGTTTGGTAATAGAAGGGGGTACAGTGGCCCACATTAATGCGTACTTCCTTCTTTTCTTAGTGTTAATTTAGTAATTATGTTTTTATTTAAGCAGTATGGCCCTTTTTCCCCGAGGTTAAGACTTGATTTTGTACCAGACATCAGATTTTAAGAAGTCCAGGAAGACTTTTTACTTGTCGTTTTAATTTTTCCTCTTTTTTTTATTAGCCAAAACCGTCGTTTTATTTTGTTATTGGTTTCAATTGTTATTAGTTTATAGGTTGTTTTTATTTCGAAATCCTTGTTTGTGGTGCGTATTGACGAGACACGCTCCCTGCCATGTCATAACATTATTTGATCGGCGCCTGCAGAATGTCCCTGCTCCGGTGTAATGCTGGTTGTCTTTCTGCAGGCTTCCGCATCTCTACACGGTTCTTGACTCGGTAGGCCGGACATATTTGCGCTTCGTCGCTGGATCCCATTATGAAATGGGTGTTACCGTTTCTTACGAGTCGGCAGGCCAGGAGGGTGGGCCTTGCAGAGAGTGCCGGGCCTCTACCCCCAAATGGATTCGTTACCTTTACCCTCGCACGCAACAGGCCTCGTCTCACGGTCGGTCGGTACATCAGTGTTCGTACTAACCAGCGGTGATACATGTACCGACCTTCCGGGAGATATGCCTACTCGTAACGGGATGATACCGTTACAGTACATAAAATTAGCAAAGTGGAATATCATCATTTTTATAACATTTCTATAGCTTAGAATAGATTAGCTTAAAAATTGGTTTTAAATTTTATCTCGACAGAACTTTTTGAGTGACTTCATTTTTTTCATCGGACTGTTGACAAATGAACGAGGGTTACAATTGCAGGTAAGTGCTGAAAAATTGATTCTTTATTATGGACAAAAACAAATATTTCCTTCTACATAGTCGGAGCTTCATTTTTAACATTACTTTAGCATTCATTCGTTCGATGATGATATTTTTTTTGTATATCTCGATGATTAATGCGCATGAAATACAAAGACCCAAACTGTGTGACATTGTCAAACACCTTGATTCAAACGTGGTTGCCAATGCCCCAAAAGCTTGAGTTCTTTAAATCGCATACGCGCAATTGTGGACCTCCTTTTCTATAGCGGAATCCGAACCCCTCATTCACGCCAAACATACTCATTCATATACACATTATATAATACATGATAAATGTCACTGTAACTTATCTAACCTAGTTATAGTAATAATAACATTGTAAATGCAACTATAACCTACTTAAACTATTAATTGTAATAATATCACGATAAATTCAACTATAATCTTCTGCAGTTATAAATAGTAATAATTACAGCGATAATGAAGTTATAGATTAAGGGGGTTAACTATTATACTAATCGATTAACGGTAACTCCAGTCATACTGGACAAAAATAAAAAAAAAAGAACGAATATATTAGAACGCTGTTTTAAGTATTAACGCAAAAAAATCGAATGAAAAAGGCAAAAAAACATTTTAAAAATAAAAAAACGAACGAAATACCTGTTTCAAAAGTCTACGCGTTATAACCCGTTATTTTTCTTTTACGTAAAATTTTACAACACCATCATAGGTGAAGCAGGTTCAAATATACAACAAAAAAAAAAAGAACTTTTCGGGAAATTGCATTCTTTAACCGCAAACCCCTCAATCTTTTACAAAATAAAAACATTAAGATAATCGTCGAAATCAAGGAGGCGAAAATACATTGGCTTGAATGACTAGAACCCGTTAGATTTCCATACCAACAAAAAAATTGAACTTATGCTGATCTTGGCAATACAGTAGAATCTCGATTATCGGGGCAGAGCGGGACCGGAGAGAACACGGATAATTGAAATCCGCGGATAATCCGAATTCGTCACAATAGTACATTACTCCATGAGGGCGAAAAACGTTTTTCTAACGAGTGTGAGTTTGTAGCACGAGCTGAAGGCGAGTGGTGGAGTCATACGAGTTAGAAAAGTGTTTCGCCCGAGGGATGTACGAAATTTTTCATCGCAAGGTGCGAAAATGGCGGTTTTACCCACGCGAAGCGGGCAGGAAAGTGGTCATTTCCACACCGTATGATGAAAAGTGTTTTTATTTTGTACAGTGTTATAAAAAAAACGTAATTATACGAGATCTTACATTTACGGTTAATAATACTTTGGTACGTAATTGTAGTTATCAGGCTCTTTTCATCACTCGGTGCGAAAATGGCTACTTTTTCGCCCACTTCGCGTGCGTAAAACCACCAATTTCGCACCTTGTGACGAAAAATATCGTACATCCCTCGTGCGAAACACTGTTTCCAACTCGTGTGATTACAGCATTCGCCTTCGGCTCATGCTGAAAACTAACACTCATTAGAAAAACGTTTTTCGCCCTCGTGGAGTAATGTACTATTTTAGTCTAGTTTTTGAAAAAATGGTATCACTTTCGTCTGCTTTTAATTTTTATTTCGGTTGAACACTATTACGTGTCTCATTTTTCCGAGATTCAAGAAATCGATGGAAAAAAGCGGAAAAAAAGAAAAAGAAAGCTTGGTACGGTTAAACCGCCGCCCGGTTAATCCGCACCCGGTTAATCGAGGTTCTACTGTATTATTCGCATAAAAAAAAACGAACGGAAGGAAAAATTAAACAAAAGATCGAGTGTCCGGTAAATTCGATCTCCTTAATCTTTTACAAAAAGAAGACAGAAATCATGCACGTATTGAAATGGTGCCCATAACGCGATGATCGCGTACACTTAATACCGTCTACGGTAAACTCACCGTCTATAAGCGTTATCGCTTCAACCTCCCTGTGCATTGGCGTCAGCCCCTCGTCTTCTTCGGTCAGCTGGCAAAACTTCGTTCATTTCCTCAAGATCCTCATCTCACAGTCTGCGATTCTCTCCTCCGCGTTGACGATTCCTATTCCGCTGCTTGGAGGACTTCAGTGCGGAAGTCATAGCATCGGTGAATTCCTTCTGGGTCGGCTTGCCAAAAGCCTTGTTCCTCGATGCGGCCTCTAAGATGTCAACACAAACGAGAGCACATTAGATGTTGTTCCATTTAACGTCACAACTTTAAAGGGGCAACATGGAAACCGCGAGGGAAATATGTTGGTGAGATAGTATAAGCTTACCGTAGAATGCTTGCGAAATTTTGGTGTCCTTCAGTTTTAATGTTCCCGGTTCGCGACCCTGCCACGTCAGAGACGGCGACAAAGAATCCTCAATAGCTGTCTTTACGATGAAATTGGCTGTTTCGTGGAGGTTAAAGCCTCCCAGATTAGCCAAATAGTCAACCTGTAATGAAATTGAGGAGCTTTGATTAAAAAGAACTGAAGTCCGTTTAGTTTAGGAAACCATATAAGCAACAATACTCACAACTTGTTTGAATACTTCGTCGCTAGCCGTTGCGAATTCCTCAATATTCTGCCGTGTTCTCATTGGCAATGCATCCGGTTTAGTTGGCAACTGTGGTTCCCTTTCGATAAGTCCTGCTATCCTATCGATTCGGTTATTGATGTGACTGAAATTTAAAAAAGTATCAACTTTTGATTTTATTGAAAATGTATTCCGTGTTGGGCATAACAATTGGCATGCGATGGACCGCGCGTACACACCGGAATTGGTTCACGCAGTACTGGTGATGATCTCTGCAAAATAGGAAAGATTGACGTTCGTCAATTATTAACCGAAATATATAAGAAAATTCAGAAATATGTATCGATATGCAAACTTACCCCTGAGCGTCTCGAATGCTTTGGAGAAGTTGTATCAGCAACGCGACATTTATATTTTGCCCATTAGGCACATCTCCGATGACGTTTCTGGGAATTCTGCGGACTGCTGCATTTAAAATGCCGATATCATCGTCATGGTTGTCGTGCACGATGTTAAAGTCGTGTGCTGGCGGTATGCCATCGCCATGAAGCCGTTCAAGATTGTCTTCCAGCTGTTCTTGCAGACGACGCCTGGTTTCTTCCTCTTGCTCACGCTGTGCCTGCTGACGCCTCACTTCTTCTTCTTGGCCATGCTGTGCTTGCTGGCGCATCGCTTCTTCCTGCCGTGCTTGCTGGCGTATCGCTTCTTCCTGCTGTGCTTGCTGGCGCATCGCTTCTTCCTGCTGTGCTTGCTGGCGCATCGCTTCTTCCTGCCGTGCTTGCTGGAGCATCGCTTCTTCCTGCCGTGCTTGTTGGCGCATTGCTTCTTCCTGCTGTGCTTGTTGGCGCATCGCTTCTTCCTGCTGTGCTTGCTGGCGCATTGCTTGTTGCTGTTCCAGCTGTTGGCGCTCCGCTTCCTTTTGCCTCTCTGTTTCCATCTGCTGCGCAAGTTCTTCTTGCCGCAGCGTTGCTATTTTTTGCTGTGCGGTCTCCATGTCCTGTAAAAATTCTGCTTGCCCAGCACTTTTTATCATCTGCCCTTCGGCTTCTGTCGGCGGCGGAATTTCGAACTGTTCGTTGTGTTGTACCCCGGGTCATTGCCCGACCGGAATGCGCGCACGACGCATCGTCGAACGAGCGCGCATCATTGCGAAACACGGAAGTAACAACACCAACGAAATAGCATTTAAGACATTAGCAAGTACCTAGTCGAGTCAGCTATTGGGAAACACCGGAAACAGAGAGCCGGTCAAGCAACCCGGAAGGAGTAATTGTTTAAACAATTACCAAATAGCTGACACCACTAAAATTAAGCCGACGTGCCTGTTCTTAACCCTATATAAGGAGACTACAAACAGGCACTCGGCAGTCGATATTGTACTCGATCATCGTTACGGTTACTTAGTAATACCGTAAGATATATACACTCTTCGGAAGGAAGATAAGCGTACAAAGTGTACTTCACAACAATTGGTAATTAGAACCTGTCTAAAATATTGTAATTAAATCTTGATATAATAAATCGTGCATATATAATTCACTTGGGTTTCAACCCTTTACTGGATAAATCCCTGAACCTTGTAGCTAACAGCTCCCGCAGTACTCAGAGTAGCTAACTGAGTCTCTGCGGATACAACATTGGTGGCAGCGGTGGGATATCCAGAGTGAACTAATAAAATAAAAACTCAATTAAACCCACGATTTAAAACCAAAATCGCTAATACCAAGTTGTGAAATCTCCGCATAGTGCGGTAAAATTGAGACTCTCCACGTAAGAGAGAGTTCCGCGAACCAAGGTCGAGGATCGTCGACAAGAGTTCGGGCGGACCACGAGGGCAACCAGGGCCAACGTGGGCATCCCGTTATTCAGGCGAGATAACGGAAGAGAGTCTTCGCGGATCGCTGCAGGATCCACGGAGAGCGTCGCCAGGAACTGGGACGTGGAAATAAGGGAGCCTAGAACCCCACGGGTTAGACGTCAACAACAGAAGGGCATCCCGTAATGTGGAGGTTGAGCGCACTGTAAGTGACCTCCGTTTACTTCACTTAACAAAAAAAAGAGAAACGCATAGCCTTGTCGAAACCGGTGTCACTCGCTACCAAGCACTGGGAAAAGTCCAGTAAAATACCTCGCACGTATCGCAACGAAAATGAGCAAACACGGCACGCCACAAGGGCAAAAGGGTAAGTCACCCCGAGGTACCCCGGATACGGGGGACGACGCATTGGAGACCGCGGACGGCCTCACCAAGGTCCTGGGGGAGATCGCAGAACAAACCGAACAGGGCCTGGGGGGCGCGCCCAGCGGAGTAAATGTCCAGAGAGGGTCCTCGTTCGGTGAAAGGACAGGCTGGGAGGACGTCAACGTGGTCATGTTCGAACCAAAAACGATGGTTACCCCGGCCATGGTAACAAACGAAATTAGCCGGTTACACCAAACCTACAAGAAAACGAACCCAGGACGGAGAACTCCCGACTGGGATACCGAAAATAGCGTACTGGGCACAGCGGAGGAAATGGCCGCAGACATACCGAAACAGCCCAAACAGCTTCGCAAAAGGCGAAGCGAACGCTGTTTCCCGAGATCCAGCCCGCGAACCGGATCCAAAAGAACGTCAGCCATAAGCAAGCTCCCGCGCCGCCCGAATCGGGGCACGAAATGGCGCAACGGGTGAAGCAGCTGGAACAGCAAATCCAAGAGTTGCGCACGTCGATGGCCGAGAAACAGCCAACGGGGCCTCCTCCCGGGGAAAAAACTCTATCGGATGATTCCGTAGTGGATCGGCTGCTCACGGTAGAACAAAAGATGACAGACTACGTCCTGAAGGGCCCAGGTGGAGGACGAAAGGACGCCTCCCCCCCGAGGAAGTCTCCCCATCGTCACCAAGCCGAAGCGGCAACCTCTGACGAGGACGGAGCCGAATACCTAGACCTAGGATCGGCCCTGCGAAACATTAAAACTTTCGATGGGAACGATCCGACCAAACTCGACGGTTTCATGATATCCTGCGAGGCCGTGTACGGCATGATACGGCCTAGGCAACGGTCTACTCTCCTCTCACTTATAAAGAGTAGCAAGTTGGAGGACCGAGCGACGCGAGAAATGCGTCACAAGACGATCGTCACATTGGACGATTTGCGCAACGAGCTCGAGGCGCTATATGGTAAACGCGAGTCACTCGCCTCGCTACAATACCAATTTTGCACGCTACGTCAAGACGCGAAAGAAAACGTCTCCGCGTATGCAACCAGAGTCGAAACCCTCACGGTAGAGGTAATTGAAAAATTGTGCGAGGGAGCTGACACACGGGGAGCAATCGCCATCGGGGAAGCAATCCGAAAAAGTGCGCAGATGAATTTCGAAAACGGGTTAAAAAAGGAGATTCAGACTATCGTCCGTTCCCGTAATTATCGAGGGCTACACGAAGCCGTTGTGGGGGCCATCGAGGTCGAGAAAATGACCTTAGGGCGGCCCGGTGCGGCACGCCCGAATGGGGGAGGAAACGGGGGAGGCAACCCCCGGCACTCGCAAGGCGGGACGGGAGAGAAAAAGGGTGCCTGCTACACGTGCGGGAAACCCGGACACCTCGCGAAGAACTGCCGATCCGGAAGGCAGAGCCTCCCGGCACCCACGCAAAAGGAGGTAAACGTCGCAAGCCTCACATGCAACTACTGTAAAAAACCCGGACACTTATGGAAAGATTGCCGGTCACGTAAGCAAGCAGACAGTAAGAAAAATAAAAATAATAACAACAAAAAATCGACCGAGTCGAAGAAAGATCAAGCCAGCGGACAAACGCCAGAAGGAACCGTAGGGGCATTCCGCGTTGACGCAGTTACCGCCACAAACCGATCCCCAAGGGGGACCAATATTTATACGGCGGAGGTAACATCATCGACGTTGAGACGGGCATCGACAACAGGGCAGCTGACAGTCGCGGCGTTCCGAGGGAAAGCCCATCCGGAACCGAGCGAACCCCGTAGGAGGGTCGATGTCTATGTGATAGGGTCGCCAGGGTCCCTTGCATCGGCCAGCGACTTCCATATCAAATCTCCGTCGAGCGTCGGAGGTATGCTGACCCTGAAGGCCGACACCGGGGCTCAAGTAAGCCTGATACGCGAGGATGCGTTGCGGGATAACACGCCGGCCGAAAAAACGGCGGTCACGTTGAAGGGACTCGGGGGTGGCTCGTTAAACGCGCACTACGCCGCCCTCGTGGAACTAGATACCCCGAACGGGGCCGTGAAACACTGGTTTCACGTAATACCTCGAAATATTTACCCACAGACGCACGGTCTCCTCGGGATGGACTTCATCAAGGAAAAGCAGGCCGATATCCTCCGAGGCGAGACCATAAGGATCAAAGGGCACTGCATGCCCCTCGTGGACGGAAGTCTAAGCATAACCTTGCCGCCACGAAGCGAAAGCATCGCGTACGTATAAACGCATAGCATCGACGACGGAATCGTCGAGCGTCGCAACGTTTCCGAAGGTGTCATACTCGGGGCTTGCGTAACCTCACCTCGAGGCCACAGCTGTGTAGTAAGCCTAGTAAACACAACACCGGAATGCATCCGGGTCGAACGACCCGCGGTGATACTCGAGCCGCTGGCATCAGCAGGAGAGCTGCCCGGCGAGCTCGCCGTCGCGACCCACGGAATTTGCACCGTCAGCACGGGAGCAGGCGGCACACGACTCGAGAAACTGCGAAAAGAGATCGATACCTCACACCTTAACCAGGAGGAAGCGAGTTCGTTAACCGAAATATGCGACGAGTTCGCGGATATATTCCACCTCGAGGGAGACCAGCTGCCCTGTACCAATGTGGTAGAACACAGCATCCCCCTCGAGCCCGGCGCAAGGCCCATAAAGGTACGACCGTACCGCCTACCGGAAGCCCATAAAAGGGAAGTGCAGGAACAGATGAAAGGGATGTTAAAAAACGGCATCATACAACCAAGTCGAAGCCAATGGAACGCGCCGTTGCTGGTCGTTGCGAAAAAACCAGACGCGGCAGGAAAAATAAAAATGCGCGTGGTCGTGGATTTTCGCAAGCTAAACGAAGTCACTGTCGGCAACTCGTATCCTTTACCGCATATCGCGGAAATATTAGACCAGCTGGGCCGAGCACATTATTTCACGACGCTCGACCTCGCATTAGGTTTCCACCAAATTCCAATGGCGGAAGAGGACAGAGAGAAAACGGCCTTCTCCACACCACAGGGGCATTTCGAATATACCCGTATGCCCTTCGGATTGAAAAATGCACCGCCAACCTTTCAACGCTTAATGAGCACCGTGCTTGCAGGGGTCGAAGGGCTCAAATGCTATGTGTACCTCGACGACATAGTAATATTTGGAGCCAACCTGGCGGAACACAACGAACGGCTCCGCGAGGTATTTAGACGCTTAAGGGAAGCTAAATTGGCCCTCCAACTGGCAAAGTGCCGATTTCTACGACTGGAAACGCGCTATCTCGGGCACATAATCTCCAGTGAGGGCGTACGCCCGGATCCCGCATTAGTGACGTCTGTACGGAATTTTCCGGCACCCCGAGACGCTAAGGGAGTGCAATCCTTCCTAGGGCTAGCAGGGTACTACCGTAAATTCATACGGGACTTCTCCAAGGTCGCCAAGCCCTTAACAGAATTAACAAAAAAAGATAATAAATTCGAATGGACGGCGAAGCACGAACAGGCCATGGAGGACCTGAAAAGTGCACTAACAACCGCCCCTGTGCTCCAATACCCGGACTTCGAGAGGCCCTTCGTGGTTACCACCGACGCATCGGACAAGGCCATCGGAGCCATACTGTCGCAAGGGCCAATAGGCGAAGACTTACCCATCTGCTACGCCAGCCGAACGCTAAACAAAGCCGAGCAAAATTACACGACAACGGAGAAGGAACTTCTGGCAATCGTATGGGGAATCGCGCAATTTCGCCCGTACGTATACGGCACCAGATTCACCGTGGTAACCGACCATAAACCACTAACGTGGCTGTTCGGTGTCAAAGACCCTGGATCGAGGCTCATGCGCTGGAAAATAAAACTATCGGAGCACGAGTTCGACGTGCAATACAAGGCCGGCAAGCAAAATACCAACGCGGATGCACTCAGCCGTATATGTGTGGTAACTCGGTCGCACGCACACAAGGAAACCGGGCAAGTACGTAGCAGCCCGGACAGCGACGCCGAGACACGGCCGCACCCAGCAGCGGTCAGCCAGGAGTGCGAGCCCGCGGCCGGTCAGCCCAACGCGCCGTGCGATAAGGAGTACGAGGGAAACGGGTCAGACGGCGACTGTCTGAGCGAGGAGGAAAAAATTAAAATACTTCATGAGCATCACGACGCACCCCTCGGCGGGCATCAGGGAATCACAAGGATGCTCGCGCGAATAAAGTTAAGGTACGACTGGCCCGGATTGCGAAAAGACGTAGAAGAATACGTGGGCCGTTGCGACAAGTGCCAGCGTAATAAAATTCGGCCGGCAACAAAGGCGCCGTTGGTCATTACCGACACTCCTACCCGAGCCTTTCAAAAGTGTGCCATGGACATCGTGGGCCCACTACCGGAAACGGAAGCGAGAAACAAATATATTCTCACGTTCCAGGATTTGCTTACGAAATACAGCGTAGCCATACCGCTGGAAAACCAGCAAGCAAACGACGTTGCGAAAGCGTTCGCAAAAGAAATAATATGTCGATACGGGACGCCAGAAACCATCCTTACCGACCAAGGCACGAATTTTCTGAGCGCAATTTTTAAGGGGGTATGCAAGTTACTACGCATAGAAAAAATACAAACCACAGCATACCACCCCGAGTCGAATGGGGCGCTTGAACGCTCGCACAGGACACTCGCCGAATATCTTAAGGGGTATATAGACGAAGATCAAGGCAATTGGGACGAATGGCTACCTTACGCCATGTTTACATATAACACGACGCCCCATACGGCGACTGGGTTTACGCCGCACTGCCTGATCTACGGCGAAAACGCAGAACTACCAACAGCCCTTAAAAGGGAGCCCAGGCCTACATACGCATATGACGACTACGTCCAAGAACTGAGGGAACGGCTACGCGCGGCCTGGTCTACAGCACACGACAACCTAAAAATAGCCAAGGAAAAAGCCAAGGAACGGTACGACCGGAAGTCTAAAGAAATATCATTTAAAGTCGGAGATCGAGTATTACTCCGTGACGAGACAGTACGGCGGGGACGCTCAGCGAAATTAACCCCGAAGTGGATCGGACCGTACCCCATCGAGGAGGTACACCCGCCGTGCAATTACACCCTTCGCCAAGGACGGCGGACGGTAAAAGTGCACGTAGACCGTCTAAAGAATTATGTAGACGAGTAAAAAAAAAAAAAAATTGCTATCACGCAACACTAGACCGTCACCGGCTCCGACAAGGCTTCGCCATAGGAAAAGAAAATAAAGTGAAAAAATTCGTATAAATAAATGAATGAATAAATAAATAAATAAGTAAATAAAATTACAGAATGCTGCTGGTGGGCGTAAAAGCCACTGCCCATCCCTCGGACCAGCCATACACGATACAAAAATTCGAACACGCCCCAGGGCTATATTTCGAAAAGATCGGTACGCTATACCCCTACACCGATGTCTGGACACTGGCGATACGCATGAATCTGCAAAATATGGCAAACATGGAGCACCGGATAAAAACCCATCTCCGCTGCGTACAGGAAAAATGTGGAAAATTTGGGAGCCCCGACGGGCACTGCACCGAGATGCTGGAACACCTCGTGCGACTCTCCGCAAAAATAGAGGAAAACGTGGGAGTCGTGCAGGATCTCATCGGAGTAAGACCGAGCCGCAAACGCCGAGGATTAATTAACGGACTCGGAACGGTGCTAAAAGCCATAACCGGCAATATGGACGCCGACGACGGGGAACGGCTCGAAGCAGAAATCGCGGCCATCCAAGACACCCAGGATACGCTAAAACAAGGCATAAAAAAACAGCTGCAGGTCGTAGAAACCACGATCGAAATCTTCAATGAAACCTCGCAAGCATCGCAAAGGAATCTACAAAAATTGTTCTCGATGGTGCACGCCGTAGACGGTTATTTTCAAAACCGAACCGACGCGTTACGCGACAGACAACACTTCGACGAAAGTTTGGCGCTAATTGAAGCCTCTGTGGAAGCATACCTGCGAGAGGTAGATAAAATGACGGAATTATTCTCCGAGGTGGCAACCGGCACCGTGAGTGCTTCAACCGTGACCCCAGCCACACTCACGAAATATCTGACAGAAGCGCTGCCCCACCTACCAAGAGGACACAGCTTCCCACGCCCCATCGCTCGGCATAACGCAGCAGCCATACTCTGCCTGGCAACGGCGCGGGCCTACCGGAAAGAGACACTGGTAACCCTCATCCTGGAAATTCCGCTTATCGGATCGTCCGAATACAACCTAAATTACGTGTACCCCCTTCCCCGGAGGGGAAGCAACAACACGTATTACTACATAGACACCACGGAGGACCTCGCGGTAGTAGACCGAAAAAACCGGCAATACATCCGGATGACCGAACGTGACCTCGAAGCGTGCAAAAACGCCGACGACAAATACTACTGCAAACCCCGACACCCAGTCATAGCAATCAACGAAGACGCGCCATGCAGCATACGATTATATATCGAGGGTGCGGTAGGTCGCGGACAACAGTGTCCGAAGAAAATCATACACCTCACACATACTCTGGTGATGGGTATGCGACAACCAGGGCAATGGCTGTACATAGCACCGAGCGACGAGACGGCGAGTGTCGACTGTCAAGGAAAGCCGACACAGCAGGAAACAATACACGGCGCGGGGCTAGTGACCCTCCGGGAACGATGCACGGTCACCGCCGCGGCCTTCAAACTCGAGACGGTGCGACGATGGAAGCAACGGATAAACGACACCTGCTACGTGCCGACCTACAACCTAACACTGCTCCCCGCCGAGGAGGAAGAAATTCCGAGGACGATAAGAGAAAGCCGTAAGACAACGCTCGAGCACGCAGTAACCAATCCGCGGGAACTAAACGACGTCGGCATCCAGATACGAAAAATCCAAGAAAACTTGGACCAAACTACCCCGCAAGAAACGAGGAATCCCCCGTCGATATACCACCTGGTAGGACAATACTCCCTCGGTGCTGTAGCCCTCTTCGCGCTCGCCGGCTATGTTACCATTAACGCCCTGTGTCGAAGGGCGAAATCAGAGGCCGTACGCGCGCCCCGTGCCGCTTAACCTAAACCCGCAACGAAGAGGAAGTCGAAGGGAAAGTGTTAACAAACGGAAAATGTTAACAAACATTTATTGAAAAAAAAAACAAACACATTTGTATAAATATTACAAATAATAATAATAATCAAAAATAAAACACCCGACGAGGGGATTGGAACTCGGTGGTCAGTTCCACTCGGCCCACCGCCAAACCATCTCGCCCCGTTCAGCGCGCCACATCCGCGACGCCGAATCCTCGTCGTCCGCGTCTTCGGAGTCGGAATCCGAAGCACCCGCTGGCCGATGCCCGGACCCGGAAACCTGGACGGGCCACATCTCAGCCGCCGGCAGCTCACGACGGATGGCACCAGAATCGGCGTCGACCGGCAACGGTCGATCCCAGGAGGCCGGCAACGGCGGCGGCAGCCCAAAATCCTCAGGGGATAGCAGGGGGAAATACTCCTCGAAGGACGAATCCATGTCAGAGGAATCCCCCCCAAGCGAGGAACCGAAGGTCGAGCCCTCACCGTCGGAAGAATCCCCATCATACGAGGAGCCCTCATCGACAGTAAGGTCAATGACCTCGGGCTCCGGAGGGACGGCCGGTTCGCCGCCGAAATCGCCCACGACCCCGATGATCTCTACCTCCGGGCTTGGGGGCCGACAGGGCTCGGCCTCAACATAACCCTCCGGGCTGTAAGACGCTTCCCAGCAGCACAACGCCACGCGCCTCCTCTGGAAAAAAAAATAAAATTACAAATGGAGATTTTTAAATCGTCCAATGCATACGTCTCGGTATCATAAGAAAATTTTTAAGAGACTTACCTTATACGCCGGTGGATCCATAACGGCAGAACGAGTCGCAGGCAATAGCAGTCGATGTCACAATGTACGAAAAATTGCGAAACGACCAGCTAATAAAGGCACGAAACGTCGTGCTAAGCACTACACCGGACATCAACCCGCGATCGTCAGCAACTTCGGCGGTGAAGTTCGCTTTTACACTGCATCGACCTCGCGAACGACCGACCGAAAAAGTATCGCTTAAAACTCAATAACTCTAATAACTTAAGGCGAAAAAAAAAAAAAAAAAAAAAAAAAATCGAGACACGGGGTACATCACAAGTACATCTCGTCGGAAACGAGCCAAAAAAGAAATCGTAAATTTCTTTTCCCCCTGAGGGGGAGGGATGTTGTACCCCGGGTCATTGCCCGACCGGAATGCGCGCACGACGCATCGTCGAACGAGCGCGCATCATTGCGAAACACGGAAGTAACAACACCAACGAAATAGCATTTAAGACATTAGCAAGTACCTAGTCGAGTCAGCTATTGGGAAACACCGGAAACAGAGAGCCGGTCAAGCAACCCGGAAGGAGTAATTGTTTAAACAATTACCAAATAGCTGACACCACTAAAATTAAGCCGACGTGCCTGTTCTTAATCCTATATAAGGAGACCACAAACAGGCACTCGGCAGTCAATATTGTACTCGATCATCGTTACGGTTACTTAGTAATACCGTAAGATATATACACTCTTCGGAAGGAAGATAAGCGTACAAAGTGTACTTCACAACAATTGGTAATTAGAACCTGTCTAAAATATTGTAATTAAATCTTGATATAATAAATCGTGCATATATAATTCACTTGGGTTTCAACCCTTTACTGGATAAATCCCTGAACCTTGGAGCTAACAGCTCCCGCAGTACTCAGAGTAGCTAACTGAGTCTCTGCGGATACAACAGTTGGTTGCCGTCCCTTCCAGTCCTTGGAAGGAGTCCACTCCTTGTGGCAGTCCTGAAATTGGAGGGACTCTTCCGGATAGGTAGTTTTGCTCAATCTGCTGGATATTAATAAGAGGAATGTGTCAGAACATCGGTTATCTTCATACATGTGTCAATTTACAATTTTCTATGTGAACCTGTACCGTTCCAGTTGTATTGTTTTGTAAAACACTGAATGCTGACCGTAGAGTATCCATACTTTGAGTAAATGTCCGCGAGGGCTGAGGATTTAAATTCATTCCTTCTCCGGACGATGAAGACGAACTTGTCAGCTCCACGTAATCGTTATGCCGAACCGGCTTTTCCAGGACTCTTTGAGGGCGGTCAAGTATTGAAATCAAAACTTGAAAAGAGGGAGAAATTAATATTTATAAAATGTGTAAAACTTTCATTCGAAATTGTCATATTGAAGTCGTTTCACGCGTTTCCATTTCTGATGTGATTCCTGTTAGCGCGTTTCATAAAAACAGAAACGGAACGATGCTGAAGCATGATCTTAATATTGCAAACTCATCTGGTATAACAATATGGTTACTGATTCATGAAAATGTTGATCGTCACAAACAAAGTATGGACGCTGGAATCGACGACGAATTGGCGAAAGCTGGAGAAGGTAAACGATAGGGGTGTGCACGAACCAGCATTTGCCCGAACGTTCGCCCGGACTTAATGATACTTCACACGTACATTCCCAGACAAAAGTGAGATTCAGTATAAAAATATGAAAACAATCAACTGTATTAAAGGTGCCAACAATATTAATTTTGCATAATAATAAAGTCAAAAAGTTATTAAGGTAGCTAGGTCGCTTCGCGCTCATTTCGCATAAGTTCGAGAAAAAGAAAAGAAAATTGCAAGTACTTCTCGATGTAATAAAAATCTGAAAAAATTAATGCATATTAAAGGTACTGAAAAGATTAATTTGGCATAATAATAATTGTAAAATGTTATTAACAAATCATTAAAAAAATTAATTGTTTAACAAATTTTTGAGCAAACCAACTTTTTTTTAATGAAAATGATTCGTTCATTTTTATGAATACGTATGAATTTTTTCAGATTTTTTAGTAATCTTCGATTTTTTTTTATATGGAAGAAATGTGTGTAAAAAAAAACAAAGATGACTGAAAATCTGAAAAAATTCATACGTATTCAGAAAAATGAACGAATCATTTCAATAAAAAAAATAGTTTGCCGGATAATTTGTTAAACAATTAATTTTTTGATTAATTAGTTAATAACATTTTGCAATTATTATTATGCCAAATTAATCTTTTCAGTACCCTTAATATGCATGAATTTTTTCGGATTTTTATTACATCGAGAAGTACTTGCAATTTTCTCTTCGTTTTTTCGAACTTAACAAATTGCTAAAAACTGCTTAACCTTAACAAATTGCTAAAAAAGAATGGTTCAACAAATAATCAGTAAAACTTTTTCTCTCTTTTTAAATGAATTCATTGATTTTCTGCACGCCACATGAATTTTTTAACTTTTTTTTCATTATTGAATTTATTGAACTTATTGAACTTTCTGTTTTTGAATTTTTACTAAGGCCATAATTACGGAACGGTTGACGCAGTCGCCTTAAAACTCTTTGTGTGTACTGAAAAATCATGATACTGAAACATGTGTTACGTCCGAGGTAGAGCGAGGCTCGTTCTCGGGCGTCGCAAATCTTTTTATTATTTTTTATTTCACTCAGTGTGTAAAATGCGGCTTTACGCACGCTTCGCGTGCGGAAATCCGCATTTTCACACCTCGTGATATAAAATTTCGTACGATACTCGTGCGATAAACCTTTTTCTGACTCGTGTGATTGCATCACTCGCCTTCGGCTCGTGCTGCAAACTCACACTCGTCAGAAAAAGTTTTATCGCACTAGTATCGTAATGTACTATTTTGGGGTCGCTTCGCTGCGTCCCGTACGGGCCCGTTTTCCCGAGTACCTGTTAGCGGGAAATAGAAAAGGGGTTCTCGTGCAGAAATAAAAGATGCGGTATTTGTTGGGGTAAATCAAAGAACAAATATATATTACTAATACTAGACTACAAAGTTATTGTCTATTCTACGCGGTAACGCTTCATCCATCCATCCACGGAGTACTTACTACTTGCTGATTATTATAATCTCCCCGGTCGGGGGTCCTTCGTCTTAACTCTATGGTCGATACCCGAACACGGGTCGTAGAACACTATCTGTCTCTACCGAGTCCTTCAGCACTTTCGTGGAGCTATTGATTATTGATATTGAACTTTTGATTATTAGTATGGAACTGTTGATTATTTATTAATACTTCGCTACTGGTTATTGATGTTGAACTATTGATTATTAGCACAATTCGCTTAATTAATGCCGCTACGGAACACACTCGAAACTCCTCCCGCGACCTCTTTGCACTCTATCGTTGAGGCTAAATCGCGTGGTTTGTTCTCGAGGTTTACAGACCTGCACGAGCTACGAATTGCGGAGATCCTCCAGACCGATCTAGCTTTGATCGTTACTGTCGGGAGACTGCTCTTCCTCGATCGTCCGAGGCTTTCCAAAGCCGCGACCGATGGAGGAGAGCATCGGTTTCGGGTCGACTCAGCAGTCGCGGGGTGCAGGCCTCACGGCGCGTGCAGGAATTTTGCAAGTCCTGAACGCGCCGCGGAGCCCGCGTCCCCCGTACTTCATTCCCTCTTTGCTTACTAATTTCCTGGGGTCGTTTTATGCTGAGTGATTTCCGTGAGTCTTGGAGCGCGTCGCGCAAGCCCGCGGTGTCATCCGACACTCCGGCGCGACTCGCGGCTCGACTCGTTGGAAAGCACTTCAGCCAAGGGAAGCGACGTACCGATTCCCGCGAACTTTCGAGAGACTCGAAAGTCGCGGAAACCGGGACGTAACACATGTCTGAAATTCATGCCTCTACATCGATTGTCCAAATTTTCGAAAAACAAATATTGAAAAGTTAGAAAATTCTGAAAAAATTAATATATTATTATGATATATATTTTCAATGAATTCATTGATTTTTTAGAATTCATATTAATTTTTTCAGAATTTTCTAACATTTCAAAAATTGTTTTCCGAAAATTTGAAAAATTGATGTAGAGGCATACATTTTGGCGATGGGTTCACGATTCAGTATCACGATTCTTCAGTACACACAAAAAGTCTCAATTCCCGTTCCGTAATTATGGCCGTAAAAAATGTCAAAAACGGAAAATTCAAAATTACTGAACAAATTCATGTGGCTCCTAGTAAATCAATGGATTGATTTGAAAAGAGAAAAAAAGGTTAACTGATTATTTATTGAACTAATTTTTTAGCCTTTTGATAATAACTTTTTGAGGTTATTATTATGTAAAATTAATGTTGTTGGCACCTTTAATGTAGTTGATTTTTTCAGATCTTTATACCATTAGGGAGGGTTCAATGCTCCCTGAATTACACTTTTGACTAGGAATGTATGTGTGAAGCGTCCTTCAAGATACATCACACATACATTCCCAACCAAAAGTTTAATTCGATTAAAATTGTAGTAATCCACAACGTGCCAAAAATCTGAAAAAAAATCAGCCATATTAATTACGTCAAAACCTTTAATTTCTTTGTATTTCTCTTTTAAATTGAATAAACATGTGTATTTATTTATTTATTTGTTTATTTATTCGTTTGTTTATTTATTTGTTTATTTATTTATTTATTGAACGGGGACAAGTCCTGTAGTGCAAATTATTATTTAAACAACAGGTCCGTACTGTTCGAACTGTTCGAACAGTTCGAACGGTTCGAGCTTTCGAACAAAGTTCGAACAAGTGTCGAACACCAAGGGTGTGGCTCGGACACGTTCAAACGGGTTCGTGCACATCCCTAGTAAACGAAGTCATTTCATTGACAACGAAGGAAAGTATAGCTACAAGCTTTTGCAGTTATATGTCAAGTTATAACTGCAAACTTCACAGTTATAACCCAGTTCAGGGTCTCCAGGTAATTTTGTCGATTAATCGATCGATTTCCCTTGACCATGTACATCGGACGATGAAAACGTCCAAGAAGACGAAATAGAAGGAATTCAAGATGATTTATTGCCCGTAGAACGCCAAAAGCAATATGAATGTGGAAACGCAAAACGATAGGCAAAATAGAAAAAGATTGAGGATGGCGGCTTAGAAAACACTGTGACGACTATTAAAAAATCAATTGGTTACGGCGGGCAATACACTTGAATTGATCATGACTTCATAGTTCACTATCGTGTCTGATGAGCGAGAGTGAAACGATTCGACGTGCATCACGGGATCTGCCAGAGGCAAAAACTGGATTGCAACATTCTGTGTCAACATGTGTAGGTATATAAGACGTACTAAAAACCGGCGAAAAACGTTAGAAAATTCGAAGACGATTTGTGAGTTTTGAAAGAACTATCGACCTGTGCTAATGGACTGAAATACAGAAAGACTGAAATACAGAATACAGATGGACTGAAATACAGAAGATCATGTATGAATTCACGATGTTTAGCTGAACTATTCGTACCTTTGGATCCGCACGTAAGGTCGTGGAATAAATATTGTTACTCTAGTATTGGCCTCTACTGCGGACAGTTACCACAATTAACCAAAAAATCAGCATCAGGAATAAGAACCCAAACGCGTCTTATTGATAAGACGCGTACTCTTGAGAGAACGCGTCTTTAGGAGTAGTGGAAATCAGCTATGCAGATATAGAATTCTATAATAATTATAAGCGAGAATGCGACATATAAAAGTATCCTTTATGATGCATCAAACAAAAGTCGATTTTATATGAAGCACCAACAATTACACTTCGAAAAAAATTGACGATTCAGGAAGTACAGCGCTATAACATGAGAATAAAAGGAAAACAACCGGCTCTAGGGGAAGTACCGAATGAAGCACAAAGTACTGCAAGTGTTTGAAGTACAAAGTACCGAGTAATTTTCGACAAATGTATTTCATGTTCAGAGTACTTTTCATAAATTAACGTTTCACAAGAACTCAATCCTTAACGGAATATTCGTGTTCCACGAAATTTCAACAATGAGTCATAATATACTTGAAGTTATTGTAAAAAACTTAAATTACCTACAACGTCCTCTTTTTATTCGTACTTCAGATAGCTAACACGTACTCGATACTTGAAGTATTTGCCTACTCAGTTCATAACATAGCAAGTTAACTACAAATAGAAATCAAAATTTGATGAAACACAAATTGCAAAGGAACGAAATGTTTGAGATAAATTTTTGTCACGCCACAGATGATTGTCGAAAAGACATCAAAAAAACTATTAAGGGGAATCGAATTCGATGCAACCCTATAAAAACAGTATAAATGTTGAAATTAACAAAACTGAATTTTCTGAGAGCCAACGTCACAGCTGTCATTGATTCTGCAAATTATTTACGAGTTCTGCACACATGTGCTGTAGGGATTTAGGGTGCTCGAAAATTGAACGAATATGATCATGGATGGAATAGTCATGAAACTCGAAACTCACGTCGTACACGATTGTCTTGTGGGTTAGTAATCCTTTATCGTATCGATGACTATTGAACTTAGCAATTATAACAAATACATAAGGAGCTATGATGAAAACCGGAGACGATGTAACCCATGCCACTACACATGGATCTACTGCGAGTGTTTAAAATCTTGATACCGTTTGGATAGTGGTATTGTTGATCGTCGTTAGATGTTAGAAGAAGTTAATTGTGGGACCTAATGAGAGGTTATGAGAATCTAATAATATAATAGTTACGGAAATAAGGATGGGAAGTTTTCGGTGGGCGTGGAGTCATAACATTCGTCGTATGATAATTACCGAAGTAATTGGAAAACTCTGGACAAAACAAAATACCAAATTGTAGTAGTGAAAATTATATAAGGTACTTATGATAGTCAATCTCGTTAAATTGAAAAAAAAGCTTCCTCTATGAGGAAGCAAAACATCAAGTTTTTCAGTGAACGACTCTGAAAGATGAAAAAAAAGAAAACTTTTCACCTTAACAATAGAATTTGTGAAGACCTCAAACTTTTTGTACACTCTACTTAAGTATCTACTTAAAGGGATTGAGAAATTCGAGAAACTCATGCGAAAAAAAATTTTCATGCATATTACTCGCATTTAAGTAATTTGCACGCACACGAAAATACGTTTAATAATGTTTTTTGTCAAATATATGTGAACTGACGTTAACATGAGACTTGATCTAAACATTGTACTGTAAAATACGCTTGATCCGTTTCCAATTAGTCACACAACAAAGAATTTAAGTTCAATCTCAATTACCATATACTACAGATCGTTCTGTAGTCGTCTGTACGAAAGCGTGAAGAAACCATTCGACAAGAAGCATCTCCGCAAAAGACCATTATCAAAAACTTTTTCGACTCGGAGCTTTCATACCGTCGTACCCGTATGCTTCCAGTAAACAATTTCTACCCCGTTTCTATGTACCTTTCCGATTCTCCATTAAACTTTCACGAAAATCGATCGAACCGTTTAAATTTTATGTCAATTTGAATTTTTTGAATTTCATGAAAAATAGTTACTTTACTTTAGACGCAATTTTCCTTATTAAATATTCATTTATGAATAAAATTACTGTTAGATTCGTGATCAGCATGAAAAAAGACATAGAAAAAATACAGTCCCGGAGCGACGATTAACGAAAAAAGTTTATCAGTGATTATTACAGCCAAAGTTGAAAATTTAAATGTTCATAACGCTTCCTCATCAAAGTTGAAAGTTGAAAGTTGAAATTTTGATAACACTTTCTCAGAATGTCCTTTATTCTCAAAGCTTCCTCTATGAAGAAGTCAAACTATAGTAAATTCTTTCTCATAGAAGAAGCTTTGAGAATAAAGGACATTCTGAAAAAATGTTATAAAAATGTCAACTTTCAACTTTCAAATTTCCACCTTCAAATTTCAACTTTCAACTTTGATGAGGAAGCGTTATGAAAATTTCAATTTTTTTTTCACCATAACAACGCTTCCTCTATGAGGAAGCAGAATTGTTTTAATTAGAGTGAATGAAAGTGATCCCAAATGAAAATATTTTCATAAACGTCCACAAATCACACTTCGTACGGGCACAGAACAATAAAGAAACAAGTCTCAACAAGTTGTCCCAAAACAACAAAGTGCCTCAAAAAATTCAAGTTAGATACATAATTTGAGACGTGTTTTCACTGGAAACTTACGCTATTCGTTTTTTTTGTACAAACATTAAGATATACTTTGATGTTAAAACATACTTTGATTTCATATAAAACCCTTAGGGATGTTCGTAGCAAAAATATATATGTCCATTTCACTTTCATTGCGTGACAAAATCAGAAATCGATGAGAAGGGACGTTATTTTTATCGTTAGTATCACTGTACACCTTTTCTCGGTGAATGTGTGAATGTGTGTGAAGAGTGACCCACAAGTCTGTGAATGATGTAGAAGAGTTGACATGGTATTTTTCCGGTATTACAGCTTAAATATGAGCAAATTGAACTCGATGTATTGTTAAGGAAGGAAGAATGTGCTTCTAAACTTATTTAACGGAATCATCGAACACAAAATGTTAGTTTCCCTCTAAAAACAATTCTTTGGTAAAGTACATCTCCTGTAACGTAGAGAAAATAAAGAACAGTATATTTTTTGTCGGACTAAAATATCTATGGTGAATCACGAAAAACCAAAACAAAGAAAATCATTTCAAATTAGTGCTTCCATTTTTTCTGAAGTCTCGACTATCCGGATTATCCGGATATCCGAATATTGGGAAATCCGGATTCGGCAACTACGTACTGTACACCCAATTCCTGTCTATGGGATAATTAGAGAACGTGATAAAATGAATATACACGGCAGAAATCGATGCTGGACAACAGAAGCAGAGTCAAGGTTAAGGTTAAGGCAGAGTTAAGGTAGTCCGAGTGGTACAGTCCCGCCAAACGTGAGTTTCAGAGAAAATTTCGAACGCTTCTCGATGGGAGAAAAATTTGAAAAAATCGAGTATACGGCAATTGCTGCAAAGATTGTTTTTGTGAAATAATAATTCCAATTTGTTATCAACAAATTGGCAATAAAAATTATTATTCAACAAATTACCCGGCAACTTAACTTCATAAAAATAATTCGTTTATTTTTCGGAATACGTATGAATTTTTTCAGAATTTTTTTTAATCTTTAAAAATTGCGTTTTTCACAGCTTGAAAATTGCATTTTTTTCACAGCTTGAACATAGAAAAAACGCAATTTTCAATGATTACAAAAAATTCTGAAAAAATTCATGCGTGTTCAGAAAATTAAACGAATCATATTTATGAAGGAAAATAGTTAAGTTGTCGGGTAATTTGTTAAATAATGATTTTTATCTTCAATTTGTTGATAACAAATTGGAATTATTATTTCACAAAAACATTCTTTGCAGCACCTCTCATGTACTAGATTTTTTTTCAGATTTTTATCACATCAAGAAGTGTTCGAAATTTTCTCTGAAACTCACGTTTCGCGGGATTGTAACGCTCCTACATCATTAAGAAGGTTGGAACGAGTGGTGTTCATTTCGCCTAAATTCGAGAAATTCGGGCAAGAATTGCAAACACTTCCCAATGTTATAAAAATCTGAAAAAAATTCATACTTATTATAGGCACTGAAAAGACTAATTTTGCATAATAATCATTTCAAAATGTTATTAACAAATTGTTGAAAAAAATTATTGATCGAAATATGTGGCAACTCAACTTTTTTTTTGTAATGAAAATGATTCGTTCACTTTTCGGAATACGTATGAATTTTTGAGATTTTTATCTTTATTTTGATTTTTCTTGTTTTTTACATGGAAAAATGTGCAAAAATCAAAATAAAGATAAAAATCTGAAAAAATTCATCCGTATTCCGAAAAATGAAAGAATCATTTTCTTTAAAAAAAAAGTTGAGTGACCACATATTTTGCTGAAAAAATTTTTTTCAACAATTTGTTAATAACATTTTGAAATTATTATTATGCAAAATTAGTCTTTTCGGTGCCTATAAGTATGAATTTTTTCAGATTTTTATAACATTGGGAAGTGTTTGCAATTCTTGTCCGAATTTCTCGAATTTAGGCGAAATGAACAGCACTCGCTCCAACCTCCCTAAGGTAGTCCTTGCGAATAGTGTTCACTTCGCATAACTTTCATACAAGCGAGCAGGAATTGAAAATACTCCTTGATCGCACGAAAATCAGAAAAAATCAAGCATATCAAAGGTGCTGAAAAGAATAATTTTGCATAAAAATAATTCCAAAATGTTATTAAAATATTCATGAAAAATAAAACCGTTCAAAACATCTCCCGGAAGCCTAACTTTTTAAAAATGAAAATCATTCGTTCACTTTTGTGAATACGTATGATTTTTTTTCAGGTTTTGAAATTCACTTTGAAGTTTTGTTTTTTTATATAGGAAATGCGTAGAAAGTCACAAAATTCGAAGGGAATTTCAAAATCAGAAAAAATTCATACGTATTCAGAAAAATGCACGAATTATTTTCATAAAAGGAAAAAAAATTTATGTTTCCGAGAGATTTATTGAACGATTTTATTTTTTATCAATTTGTTAATAACATTTTAGAATTATTATTATGCCAAATTAATCTTTTCAGCACCTTTAATATGCTTGATTTTTTTCAGATTTCCATACCATCGAGAAGTGTGTGTCATTCCCACCCATTTCTCTGAAAGTTATGCAAAGTGAGCACTATACACAAGGACTACCTTAAAAATGCTTCACACGTACATTCCCAGCCAAAAATGAGATTCAGTGCGAATTAAAAAATTGTCTAACGGTATAAAAATTTGAAAAAATCAGTTATATTAAAAGTTTCAAAAACATTAATTTTGCATAATAATAATAATCCAAAAAGTTATTAACGAATTTCTAAAAAAAAATTGTTGTTCAATAAATAATGAGTAAACCTTTTTGCCCTCTTTTCAAATGAATTCATTGCTTTTCTAAAAGCCACATGAATTCTTTCAGAATTTTCTTACATTTTTGAATTTGCCGTTTTTGAAATTTTTTTAAGGCCATAACTGCGGAACTGTCGGCGCAATCGCCTCGAAACTTTTTGTGTGTACTGTGGAAATATGATACGGAAGTATATCAGAAATTCGTGCCTCTACATAGATTCTCTAAATTCTCAAAAAAAAATGTTTAAACATTTTTCGAAATTTATATTGAACTCTAAAAAATCAATTCATTTAAAATGAAAAAATAAAACGTTTTCTGATTTTTTAAAATTGATATTATTTTTTTCTGAATTTTCTTATATATCAAATTTATATTTTTCGAAAATTTGAAAAATCGATGTGGAATCCCAAAATTTGGATATGTTTCCGTATCACGTTCCATAGTACACAACAAAAGTTTTGAGACGATTGGCCCAACAGTTTGCATTGTTATAGCCAAAAAAAAAATTGAACGGAAAATTAAAAAATAGAATACTTTGGAAAAATTCATATGGCTCCTAGAAAATCAACGAATTCGTTTGAAAAGACAAGCAGAAGTTTACCGATTATTTGTTGAACCATTTTTTTTAGTATTTTTTAAACAATTTTCGACATTATTATTATGCATAATTAATGTTCTTGGCATCTTTAATACAACTGATTTTCTTTCAGATTTTTGTACAATTTAATTTGGTACAAATTTCAGTTCTTTGCGATATGCCAAAAATCTTTTTAAAAAAATCCGCCGTATCAATGATGTCAAGACCTATGATTTTGGATAATAATAATGCCAAAAAGTTACTACAAACTATTTAAAAAATTAATTGTCTAAAAAAAATCAGACAACTTCTTATTATCTCATTTAAAATAAATTCGTTGATTTTTTAGAATTCATAGGAATTTTTACAGAATTTACGTACGTTTAAACATTTTTTTTTTTCGAAAATTTGATAAATCGATGTAGAGGTTTTGACCTATCGTGGTAGAGTTTCGGACTTATAACATTTTCAAAAACGGAAAATTCAAAAATGTAAGAAAATTCTGAAAAAATGTATGTGGCTTCTAGAAAATCAATGAATTTGACTTAAAAGACAAACAAAGCTTTACTCATTATTTGTTGACAATTTAGTAAACCCTTGTTTCTCTCTCGAAAAACAAATTGTGAAATGTTAAAAAATTTTGAAAAAATTCATATGAATTCTACAAAATGAAGGAATTTATTTAAAATGAGAAAGTAAAAGATTTTCTAATTTTTTTAAACAATTTATTTTTTGAATAATTTGTTGACAATAAAATTAAAAATCAAACGAGCTTACCTGCAAGTGAAATTCGATTGAAATTATATGAGAGTCTCGTTCGAGATGATTACATTCGTGTAGTACCGCTACTTTCCACTAGGCAGAGCCACAACATTCAGAGAGTAAAGGCAAAATAGGACGCTCTCCCGTCGTCCGCCATCTTGCCTATCTTCATAAGTTTAGAGCTAATTACATAATAAAAATAACTAAAAAGAGGGTTTTTATGGGTGGGTAGGAAGTAACTTATGGAAATAACACGATTAACGATGCAAAGATATTACACCGCATCGTTTGCCGGCGGATTCACAGACTTTTCCATGTTTTCCAGACCGTTCATTACCATTTTTGCAATATTCTAATGAAGTCATAGTTTCTTTAATAATAACACTTTACGTGAATATGTCGTCACCGCGATTATGCTGCTAGTATAAGTGGTCTAAATGATACAGGTTCTGAAGTTTTTAAATTTGGATAATTTTTTTTATAACGCTTTTTGGGAAGCAAATGGTACCACAGCGCGAATTTGGTGCAAATTTTCTTAAACTTGTGTGATTTTTCATACCCGGTTGCTTGAAATAATGTAGAAATGTCCATGGACAACTTTAGCAATATTTGTGTGGATGTAATTTCACATTATCGTTTAAAAATAATCCCTGAGACGGTTTTCATTAATTCATTAATTGGGACTGGGGAATAACATTTAAAGTGAAGTAGATATACAAATTCGACAACTATTCTCCGATACGAGAGATACGAAATAACTCAAAACGATAAGATTTCGTCCGAGTGATCACACTCGCTGTCGTAGAATGCATTCATCACAATAACTCATACAATTTTTGTCATAATCAATGCAATGAAACAGTTTACCTCGCGAATAAATAATAAAATGAAAATTCATGGTTGAATGATCAACTTACCCCTTCTTTTGCCTTCTTCAAAAAGTGTCGAATCCGTTTTGATTGAGTACAGCGTTGTAGGTACAGTATTCTGTCGATTCGGCAATACGGTTTCCCCCACGGGCCTTTGACGATAATAGGTTTGCTTGGGTTTTTTTTTTCTGATGAAATGGAGTACCTTTTAATCACGCGTGCGCTACCCAAGCATGAAAAAAAGATAAAAGAAAATTGATATACAAACCGAAGTAAATTGGAACAAAAGAACAACACCTTTAAGGATGTAGGAGCGGTACAGTCCCGCGAAACGCGAGTTTCCGGGAAAATTTTGAACACTTCTCGATGATATAAAAATCTAAAAAATCAAGTATATGGGAGGTGCTACAAAGAATGTTTTTGCAAAATAATAATTCCATTTTGTTATGAACAAATTGAAGATAAAAATAATCAATCAACAAATTACCCGGCAACTTATCTATTTTTCTTCATAAAAATGATTTGTTTATTTTTCTGAATACGTATGAATTTTTTCAGAATTTTTTGTAATCTTTGAAAATTGCGTTTTTTCTATTTTCAAACTGTGAAAAAACGCAATTTTCAAAGATTAAAAAAAATTCTGAAAAAATTCATACGTATTTATTGAAGCACGCCCAGTACGAGGTGTCGCGCAGGAGACAATTCAAAACGATCGCGCCGAACGCGAGGGGTCTCCACTGGCCACGAGGCCAATCTCTCTACGCTGCAAAGCCGAGGCAGCGCTCTCCTTCTTGTAGCGGTCGCCACCATAACTAATCGTTCGTTCGCGTCGCTTTCAGCGTCGTGTATCTTTTTATAGCATTGTTCGACTATTGTAATATGAAAAACCTGTTCATTGAAATAGTTGTCGCGCGTATTATTTTTCCTTTCGGTCCACGGAACCTCCCCAACATATTCAGAAAAATAAACAAATCATTTTTATGAGGAAAAATAGATAAGTTGCCGGGTAATTTGTTGATTGATTATTTTTATCTTCAATTTGTTCATAACAAAATGGAATTATTATTTCGCAAAAACATTCTTTGTAGCACCTCCCATATACTTGATTTTTTAGATTTTTATATCATCGAGAAGTGTTCAAAATTTTCCCGGAAAGTCGCGTTTCGCGGGACTGTAACGCTCCTACATCCTTGAGGTAGCTCCAGCGAGTGGTGTTCATTTCAATATCTTTATTTTGATTTTTCTTGTTTTTTACATGGAGAAATGTGCAAAAATTGAAATAAAGATAAAAATCTAAAAAAATTCATACGTCTTCCAAAAAATGCACGAATCATTTTTATACGCTGACCGCTACGCGTATTTGTACCAGATGAGGAAGAAAATGACAAAATATTGCAATGCACGTCGCATAAACAAATCAAAAATTTCATAAAAATATTTTCAAGCAAATATCCCGCTATTTTCACACATTTGTAAAAATCATTGTGAAATCAATGTTTATTTCGAAAGTACCAAAATGACGAACTACCCCAGTGCATGGGTAATGTTCGATTTCGATATTGCAATTCGAAGCGTTAAAGTATACATTGTGACGTGGTACGTCACAGGTCCCTCGCCAAACTCGGCTCGAGTCCGCCGCTCACCGAACGTTAGACATGGCTATTTTTTACGTTTTTCTCTGGTTTTTATTTTGTGTAAGTTAGTGTTTAAATTCCCTTTTTTTTTCTTCCCTCCCGTTACCCCCTGTGTGAGTGTGCGCGGCTCGAAGGCAACGTCAAGATTTCCCCCGACAGCCCCAAGGAACAGCCCAACGACCCAGCAAGCCCCAGGACCTGCAAAGAAACGAGAGCCGACGTGCTGACGCCGAGGAAGGTAGGAGGATCGTGGACGAGGGGAAAAAGCCCTGTGAAAGACCGTCCGAACCAGCCTCGAAAAGCCCGCCGAAAAGTCGCCACTGCCCGCCCCGCCTGTCCGCTGCCGCTGTGATCTTCGACGCACGACATCGATTGACGATCCAGCGACACCTCTGTCGCCACCCCCCCGTCGTCCGGAGGAAACGCCCGTCCATGACTCCGATTACCGACCAAAGCCGACGCACAGGTGCTCTCGTTCCCCACCATCATCACCAGCGCCAGACCGGACGATGAAGAAGAAGACACCGCCCTGCCCCCCTCTCACCCCGGACTCTCTCTCCGACTCTCCGAGCCGAGCCGCGTGGCGTGCAGACGTGTGTGAGATCGGGTGTCCGTAATTTTTAAGAGAAAATTGTATTGTTCGACAGCCGAAAGCGAGTAAAAATCCTCCCCAAATTTATAGGACGACTCGGCTGTCCACTGTTAATTCCGACTCCGTGTAGGAGAGTAAAACCCGCCCCTTACGACGACTCAGTAATAGCCAAGGAATACGATTTGGACCATTGTACGGAACTTTATAACGACCAAGGCTACCCACTGATTCGAGGAAATATTGTAACCAGGATCTGAGTGCATTGAGTGAGTGAACCCCGACGACCCGTAAGTTTTTGCCCACATTTTTCCCGACCCTGTTTGACCCTTTTTCCTCCCCCGAAGCCCCCTATTTTTAGTAGAAATCATTCGGAAAAGACTTTGCCTCGTGGTCGACACGTGGTCGACGTCCTTTGTTACACGAGCAAAGAGAGATATCGCGCGCGTGGTGAGCGGCGTAAAACGCGTAAAATTCGTGATAATTGATAAGTTATTTAGTTGAAGTTTTTCCCTTCCCTCCCTTTGAACCCTTAAGACATTTTTTTTGTATAATTTAGCCTGTACCGAGGTAATAGTGTAAGAAGCCGTCGGATTCGTGTACCCTCCCCCCCTGAGCCCTCTTCCCTCTCCCGAGCTAGCTGGACTGTCCGTCGAGACAGAGAAATTTTTCAAGTATAGAGTTTTTTGAGTTTGTTTTTTTGAGACGAGATCCGTGCCGTCTGCACGGACTGCTCCGGTGCTACACCGTTAAAGTAGCTGGCGCCCATTTGAGCCGTTTTTGAGTTAGTTTTTGATTTTCGTGCAACTTTTGCCTGACCAGCTTTCCCTTACGAACCCCCTCGAAGTCCCATTGACTGTCCCACAAAATCCCCCTTAAAATCCCCATAACTTCCCCAAATTTATTCCGAACATTTCCCTCTTTTGCATCCCCCTTTATTAGCAGTTTTTGACCATTTTGAACCAATTGCATTTTCGTTTTTCCCCGATATCATTGTTAAAATTTGAGTATTATTGCCCCGACTATTTCCCCCCCTTTTTTTTTCCCGGATTATTATTTGCGACTGTCCAGTATTTTTCAGAGATTATTTAGGTTATTATTCCCGTTGTGCTAGCGTTTATTTTTGACTGATTAATTACCATTTCTCATTATTCTTTCGTTGTCGATTTATTATTTTTGGGTTCTGTCTTCGACGTACCAGTAACGGCGTCGAAGCAGAAATTATTATTGTTATTTTTCATTCGACCTTCGGCGTACCCGTAACGGCGCCGAAGCAGTATTTTTGGTTAATTTTTATATTTTCAGTTCTATTTCTTTCTATTTTCGGTTAGACTCTTCAACGTACCCGTAACGGCGTTGAAGAGAGGATTATTATTGTTATTTTTGGTTTGGCTTCGACGTACCAGTACCGGCGTCGAAGCGGTCATTATTATTATTATTTATCAACTCTTCAAGTTCAACCTTTGTTATTCCTTTGCATCATTAAACCATTGTTATTATTGTTCCCCACGAGTACTATTTTTATCTTGTTTGACCCCCCCCCCCTCCCCCTTTTCCCGCCCGTTGCACGATTTTGGCCCAATTTTTAGTTTATTAATTTATCGATGATTTCGCCCGTCCCACGGGGAATACAACATCACAAAATGGCGCCCAACGTGGGGCTCGAATAATCTTGAAAAGCTTAATTAATTTTTTTGTTCTCTTTTCATGTGAGTAAGAGCTCACCTCGGTACCCCGTTCACTTTAGCCCCCGCCCCTGCCCCTACCGCCCTACCTCCCTCGCTATAGGGCAGTTTAGAAATAACGCCGCCACCCGCGCTGCGTACGTTAATATCTGATTTTTTTTTTTTTTCTTTTTTTTTTGATATCGCTTATTATTTGCTAGTGGATACTTTGTTTCGACTTGTACTCGCACTGGCATTTGTAATATTTTTTTTTTGTATTCTGACACCGCCTGTGTGAATTTACAACCCCATTACAGTCCTTAAAAATCCCCTTTCGAATTTTCATCCCCTTTTACAGGCCCTAAACATTTTTCCCATCGCATTTTACAACCCCTTACAGCCTTTGAAAATATTTTTTGTTTAATACCCCTTCTCTTACAGCCCTGAAATTCTATTGGAATTAAGTGATCCCCTTACGACCCCTGATTATCACCCCTGATATTTTTCCAGCATTTTCCTACGCCCTTAAGGAACCCGAATATTGTTGAATTTTTCAATTCCCTTTTCAACTATTGATTTTTATTACCCCTTTTACCTCCCTTGTTATCTTTCTTCCTGAGTTTTCGGAATTATTTCAACCCCCTTCCCGCTTAAAGATTGCGTGATTCTTCCGACCCCTTTATTACCCTTTTGGCTTTCTTTTTCCTCCTTTTTTTTCTCGACTTTTCGTAGTTAGCCCCCGTATTATTAGATTTTGTTTCAATTTTCCCAGTTCTACTTTTGGGATTGATTTCCCTCATTTGATCCGATTTAATTGAACATTCCAAGTTTTCTGATTTGATTTTAGTCCCCTTTTTCATATTTCTTTCTTTTCCCTATTTTGCCATGGAACCCTTTAACTCCCGTGTACAAGTCACCCCAGCCCTCTCCTCGACCTGTATTACCACGTCCAGAATGCAGGCTCTCCGACCCAACCCCACAACCCCGTCGACCCTTACTGTCCCCATAGGCCCTGCCCCCACTACCGAAACCCAAGCCCAGATTGACCAAATTTTTCGTTCGTTACAAGCCCTCCCCAATTTGGTAGATTTGCTCAGATTATGTGACCAAGCTGGTTTGAGCACACGTGGTACGGAGGACGACTTGATTTATCGTTATTTACGTTTCATCGTCCGCCGAAGATTTCCGGAAGTGCCCACGGAATGGGATCCGGTAAAAGACGAACGCGGTTCGGAAGCCCCACTTTCGCTGAAAGTGGCACTGGCCGAACTGGACAGAAAACAGAACCCCGTAATGCATACCCGAAGTTCCCATCCAGATTATAGTCCGCCCCCTCCCCCGAATACCGTAGAATCAACCCCCGACCCGATAGTAGAAGCCCCTCCCGTTATTGCAAATTTCGAAAAAGAAGAACTACTGATCGACCTCAGCGAGGAGATAGTGAACCCAGAGTTGCCCCCGAACCCAGTCACCCCCGCCCCGACAACAGAGTCCCCTCTACTTTGTTTGAATTTACCCCCAGAACCCCGTATAGTCCGAAAGGAGAAACCCCGGACCCCATTGGGGAAATTTATGTCCAGAGTAATCGGAAATCGGACTGAAGTGGGAGAAAAATTTCTAGTAAAGCTAACCTCAATCTCCCGTCTTCAGAGAGCAAAACGTCTGAAGGCTGCTGCGCTACAGCGAGGTCCGAGTTACAGTACAGACGTGGGTGAGAAGACCTCAGCCCACGAGGTCCAATTAAGTCCAAGCCCCTCGGTAAAAGACAATAAAGTAGAGCCCACCCCTGTTAGTCCCGTTTCCCCCAAACCCTCGGAAAATAAGTCCGTCCAAACCGAACCCCGTTACCAGCCCAAAACCTCCCCCATAGCAAGAAAGTCCGCCTATAAAAATAGGAGTAAAACGAAATCCCCAGAATCCGGTTATACGTCCCCCACCCCTTCGTCAACCTCCCACATTCCCCCTCTTATGGCGTATCCCGTTCCGTGCCCTGCTCCCTGCCCAGAAGTCCCAGCCCTGAGGAAGCTCCTCAATCCGCGGTTTTCCCCGCGACGTCGTCCGGCGAACAATAACTTCGCGTATCGCGACGGGAACCAAAAAAGCAGAGGATTCCCACAGAACACCCCAAAATCCCTAAACCCACAACAGACTGCCCCAGTACCTAAAACCCTTCGAAAACCCCTTCGTTACCCCTACCCCCTTGTTTCGCCACCCCCAGGATTCCGAATGAGGCCCGAACCCGATCTGCGTATCCCCTGGAGCCCCGGAATCTACCCTCAATATCCCAGAAACTACCCCTGTTACCCCGCCCGACCCAGAATTTCCCACAGTACATGGAGCATAGACCCCTCACGGTGTACATTCAGTACAGAGTCTTCCCAGAGTTCCCAAAGTTCCCAAAGTTCCCAAAGTTCCCAGAGCCCAAGATCCAGTGTATAGAAGTTCCCAACGTGCCCAGTAAAGTACCCCCACCTGCCCGCACCCCTATACCCGCTCCTTTTCCCTTTCGCGTATTACCCAAGCTGAAGTCGACAGGACGTTTAGTAAGGAAGTAATCGAACCTCCCCTGACCACTGCACGCCCCCGGATATGATTACCGATTACACAAGGCACTGCCAGTGCGAGGCTATTTATTTTCAGTACATTTTTCTTACTTGTCATTTCTTTGGATCTCGTGCCAGTTACTTTGTAACACCCGAGAAGTTCCGTAACGGACTCGTAAAGTGTACGAGCAGTATTATGTAGAAGTTAATTTGAGACCATACGTGGAGATATCACCTGCCACCTTTTCCCATGGTTCCCTACCGATTCCCAAACGATACCCTACCCCGCACCCCGAAATCCACCCCGCACCCCGAAACCCACCCCGCACCCCGAAACCCACCCCGCACCCCGGAACCCACCTCGCACCCCGAAACCCACCCCACAAACCCCCAGTATGATTGTTGCTCAAGTTGTCAAGAGACGAACTTTCGGCAAGTGGGGGGGAGTTGTGACGTGGTACGTCACAGGTCCCTCGCCAAACTCGGCTCGAGTCCGCCGCTCACCGAACGTTAGACATGGCTATTTTTTACGTTTTTCTCTGGTTTTTATTTTGTGTAAGTTAGTGTTTAAATTCCCTTTTTTTTTCTTCCCTCCCGTTACCCCCTGTGTGAGTGTGCGCGGCTCGAAGGCAACGTCAAGATTTCCCCCGACAGCCCCAAGGAACAGCCCAACGACCCAGCAAGCCCCAGGACCTGCAAAGAAACGAGAGCCGACGTGCTGACGCCGAGGAAGGTAGGAGGATCGTGGACGAGGGGAAAAAGCCCTGTGAAAGACCGTCCGAACCAGCCTCGAAAAGCCCGCCGAAAAGTCGCCACTGCCCGCCCCGCCTGTCCGCTGCCGCTGTGATCTTCGACGCACGACATCGATTGACGATCCAGCGACACCTCTGTCGCCACCCCCCGTCGTCCGGAGGAAACGCCCGTCCATGACTCCGATTACCGACCAAAGCCGACGCACAGGTGCTCTCGTTCCCCACCATCATCACCAGCGCCAGACCGGACGATGAAGAAGAAGACACCGCCCTGCCCCCCTCTCACCCCGGACTCTCTCTCCGACTCTCCGAGCCGAGCCGCGTGGCGTGCAGACGTGTGTGAGATCGGGTGTCCGTAATTTTTAAGAGAAAATTGTATTGTTCGACAGCCGAAAGCGAGTAAAAATCCTCCCCAAATTTATAGGACGACTCGGCGGTCCACTGTTAATTCCGACTCCGTGTAGGAGAGTAAAACCCGCCCCTTACGACGACTCAGTAATAGCCAAGGAATACGATTTGGACCATTGTACGGAACTTTATAACGACCAAGGCTACCCACTGATTCGAGGAAATATTGTAACCAGGATCTGAGTGCATTGAGTGAGTGAACCCCGACGACCCGTAAGTTTTTGCCCACATTTTTCCCGACCCTGTTTGACCCTTTTTCCTCCCCCGAAGCCCCCTATTTTTAGTAGAAATCATTCGGAAAAGACTTTGCCTCGTGGTCGACACGTGGTCGACGTCCTTTGTTACACGAGCAAAGAGAGATATCGCGCGCGTGGTGAGCGGCGTAAAACGCGTAAAATTCGTGATAATTGATAAGTTATTTAGTTGAAGTTTTTCCCTTCCCTCCCTTTGAACCCTTAAGACATTTTTTTTGTATAATTTAGCCTGTACCGAGGTAATAGTGTAAGAAGCCGTCGGATTCGTGTACCCTCCCCCCCTGAGCCCTCTTCCCTCTCCCGAGCTAGCTGGACTGTCCGTCGAGACAGAGAAATTTTTCAAGTATAGAGTTTTTTGAGTTTGTTTTTTTGAGACGAGATCCGTGCCGTCTGCACGGACTGCTCCGGTGCTACACCGTTAAAGTAGCTGGCGCCCATTTGAGCCGTTTTTGAGTTAGTTTTTGATTTTCGTGCAACTTTTGCCTGACCAGCTTTCCCTTACGAACCCCCTCGAAGTCCCATTGACTGTCCCACAAAATCCCCCTTAAAATCCCCATAACTTCCCCAAATTTATTCCGAACATTTCCCTCTTTTGCATCCCCCTTTATTAGCAGTTTTTGACCATTTTGAACCAATTGCATTTTCGTTTTTCCCCGATATCATTGTTAAAATTTGAGTATTATTGCCCCGACTATTTCCCCCCCTTTTTTTTTCCCGGATTATTATTTGCGACTGTCCAGTATTTTTCAGAGATTATTTAGGTTATTATTCCCGTTGTGCTAGCGTTTATTTTTGACTGATTAATTACCATTTCTCATTATTCTTTCGTTGTCGATTTATTATTTTTGGGTTCTGTCTTCGACGTACCAGTAACGGCGTCGAAGCAGAAATTATTATTGTTATTTTTCATTCGACCTTCGGCGTACCCGTAACGGCGCCGAAGCAGTATTTTTGGTTAATTTTTATATTTTCAGTTCTATTTCTTTCTATTTTCGGTTAGACTCTTCAACGTACCCGTAACGGCGTTGAAGAGAGGATTATTATTGTTATTTTTGGTTTGGCTTCGACGTACCAGTACCGGCGTCGAAGCGGTCATTATTATTATTATTTATCAACTCTTCAAGTTCAACCTTTGTTATTCCTTTGCATCATTAAACCATTGTTATTATTGTTCCCCACGAGTACTATTTTTATCTTGTTTGACCCCCCCCTCCCCCTTTTCCCGCCCGTTGCACGATTTTGGCCCAATTTTTAGTTTATTAATTTATCGATGATTTCGCCCGTCCCACGGGGAATACAACATCACAACATGTATATATAGTCATCGCGCAACCGATTCTCTACCAGGCGCCGCGTCTCAAGGACGAAGCGGTTAAGCTAGCCGAACGACCGTACGACAGTTTTTTCGCGGGACGAAGATCCCACGAAGACAGCAGTTCAGGCAACGCGTAAGGGAAGTCAAGCAGTTCGGGCAACACGTAAGTACATTGAGATAGCACGTGAAGAATCTATCGCGAAGTACTTTTTTTTCGTTTTCGGTGGTTTTTTTTTTTTTTAAGATTCGGTATTTAGTTGTGCGGCTTCTATGTCGAAAGTTTGATGCAAGGAGTTTTCAATGAAACTAGGCGAGTTTTTTTTACTTTTATTTTTTTGGATCATTGTCAACAAATCGCAATTTTTTGTATCGAATAAAATGAACAGTATTTTAAATACAGTACTATAAACACACAGTATTATAAATACTGTTCATTTTATTCGATAGAAAATATTGCGATTTGTTGACAATGATCCAAAAAAAAAAAAAATAAAAAAAACTCGCGTAGTTTCATTGAAAACTCCTTGCATCAAACTTTCGACATAGAAGCCGCACAACTAAATACCGAATCTTAAAAAAAAAAAAAAAAACCACCGAAAACGAAAAAAAAATACTTCGCGATAGATTCTTCACGTGCTATCTCAATGTACTTACGTGTTGCCCGAACTGCTTGACTTCCCTCGCTTTAAAATATACATGAATATATCGTCATCGCGCAACCGATTCCCTACAAGGTGCCGTGTCTCATGAATGAAGCGGTTAAGCTAGCCGAACGACAGCACGATAGTTTTTTCGCGGGACGAAGATCCCACGAAGAAAGCAGCCGCATGGCGCGAACAAAGTATACCCACTTGACTCGACGATCGCGTTAATTTCTCGAGCGGCGAAAAACAAAATGTCGACGCATAAAATACCATCGAAAATACTGTTCATTTTATACGATAGAAAATATTGCGATTCGTTGACAATGATATAAAAATAAAAAAAAAAACTGTCGCGTAGTTTCATTGAAAACTCCTTGCATCAAATTTTTGACATAGAAGCCGCACAACGAAATACCGAATCTTAAAAAAAAAACCACCGAAAACGAAAAATAAAAATACTTCGCGACAGATTTTTCACGTGCTATCTCAATGTACTTACGTGTTGCCTGAACTGCTTGGCTTCCCTCGCTTTTATAGTTAATATACGTAAACTGCTTGTCCTTCTCATTGAAATAATACTTTTTTCTGGGTTGTTAAAAATTCGGAAACTGATTTTGCGCTTTACACTTTTTGCGAACGTGATAGAATTCTTTGCTGTAACGATGCGAACTGCTCGCTGTCTCGATTACACTGAGCTTCGATGAGGTCTCCGCGGCCTGACGGGAGAGAAGGGGTCTGCTGTGCTGCCCGCCAATCTCGGCACCTTCCCGCCAAGTAAAAGGACGCAGACTAATGGCAGCGTTGTTGGCGGCTAAGTCAGCGATTGGCTGGCGTCGCGCGCCCCTCCTTCCGGCAGGTTCGTGCTGGTCCGTTCGCGCCGCAGTCTATCCGAGACAACGAGCAGAGAGTATCGTCACAGCCGAGAATTCTATCACGTTTGCAAAAAGTGTACATCGCGAAATCAGTGGCAGAATTTGTAGCAGGGCGGAGAGAAAGATTATTCGTACGACAAGGCCAAGCAGCTTTTGTACGTCGTTTCTAAAAGCGAGGGAAGCCAAGCAGTTCAGGCAACAGAGGTAAGTACGTTGAGATAGCACGTGAAAAGTCTGTCGTGAAGTAATTTTTTTTTCGTTTTCGTTGTTTTTTTTTTTATTTCGATATTTAGTTGTGCGGCCTCTATGTCGAAGTTTGATGCAAGGAGTTTTCAATGAAACTACGCGACAATTTTTTTTTATTCTTATATCATTGTCAACAAATTGCAATATTTTATATCGTATAAAATTAACAGTATGTTCGATGGTATTTTATGCGTCGACATTTGGGTTTTCGCCGCTCGAGAAATTAACGCGATCGTCGAGTCAAGTGGGTACGCTTTGTTCGTGCGATGCGGCTGCTTTCTTCGTGGGATCTTTGTCTCGCGAAAAAGCTATCGTGCTGACGGTCGGTTAGCTGAAGGAGGTTGGCGCGAATGGTGTTCATTTCGCTTAAATTCGAGAAATTCGGTCAAGAATTTCAAACACTTTCCAATGTTATAAAAATCAGAAAAAAAAATCATACTTATTATAGGCACTAAAAAGACGAATTTTGCATAATAATAATTTCAAAATGTTATTAACAAATTGTTGAAAAAAAAATTTTGTTCATCAAAATATGCTGTAACTCAACTATATTTTTAATAAAAATGATTCGTTCATTTTTCGAAATATGTACGAATGTTTTCAGATTTTTATCTTTATTTTGATTTTTGCACGTTTTTCCATGTAAAAAAACAAGAAAAATTAAAATAAAGATAAAAATCTGAAAAAATTCATACGTATTTCGAAAAATGAACGAATCATTTTCATTAAAAAAAAAAGTTGAGTTACGGCATATTTTGCTGAATAATTTTTTTTCAACAATTTGTTAATAAATTTTGAAATGATTATTATGGAAAATTAGTCTTTTCAGTGCCTATAATAAGTATGATTTTTTTTCTGATTTTTATAACATCGAGAAGTGTTTGCAATTCTTGCCCGAATTTCTCGAATTTAGGCGAAATGGACCACTCGCTGGAGCTACCTTAAGACAGCTTCAGCGAGTGGTGTTCATTTCGCCTAAATTCGAGAAATTCGGGCAAGAATTGCAAACACTTCCCAATGTTATAAAAATCTGAAAAAATTCATACTTATTATAGGCACTGAAAAGACTAATTTTGCATACTAATAATTTCAAAATGTTATTAACAAATTGTTGAAAAAAAATTGTTCATCAAAATATGTGGTAACTCAACTTTTTTTTTTATGAAAATGATTCGTTCATTTTTCGGAATACGTATGAATTTTTTCAGATTTTTATCTTTATTTTGAATTTTGCACATTTTTCCATGTAAAAAACAAGAAAAAGCAAAATAAAGATAAAAATCTGAAAAAATTCATACGTATTCCGAAAAATGAACGAATCATTTTCTTAAAAAAAAAAAGTTGAGTTACCACATATTTTGATGAACAATTTTTTTTCAACAATTTGTTAATAACATTTTGAAATTATTAGTATGCAAAATTAGTCTTTTCAGTGCCTATAATAAGTATGAATTTTTTCAGATTTTTATATTTGTTGTTATATTATAACATTGGGAAGTGTTTGCAATTCTTGCCCGAATTTCTCGAATTTAGGCGAAATGGACCACTCGCTGGAGCTACCTTAAGATAGCTTCAGCGAGTGGTGAATTTAGGCGACGTGAACATCACTCGCTGGAGCTACCTTAACCGCTTCATCCGTGAGACGCGGCACCTTGTAGGGAATCGGTGGCGCGATGACTATATACACATGTATATTCGAACGCTTCGAATTGCAATATCGAAATCGAATGTTACCCGTCGGGAAAGTCCACAACTTTCTTACTTACGAAATATGAATCGAATCCTACAGCGTTTTCAAAGCATTTCAAAGGCAGTTCGCATTTCGACTCTGCGAAATTATTTCAGTGCTTTTTCCAAATGTCCTTTGTAATGCTTTGGGATTTTTCAAATCTGGTTGAAATACGCGTGGCTGTTCTCTAGTTAAGTTTATCGCGAAGGCTTTCTCAGTTTTTTCAAAGGTATTTCTTTCCAATTTCACTATTATTTACGGGGATTATATGAAAAATGTGGCTGCAAGTTAGTTTCGTACGAGTACGTTGACGATGCTATTCTCATCTACGACATAAGAAAATCCTCCTTGTTCGAGATACCGCAAAAATCACTTAATTCTTATAACATTCAGCAGTATTTGATTCCATTACGTGAACGATATCTTTTAAAATGTTCTATTCGCCGCGTTTACTATGGATAACCACTCGAGAAAAATTCTATTTCGATCACGAATTTTAACTAACTTGTATAACTTGTATTATATATAGGTATCGAACGACGCGCTATAGCAAACAAATTTTTTTACTCTGATGTGATTATTCCTTGAGAACATGATTTTCGTTCTACTTTTTCTCTCATTTTGTCTCATCCATGAGCTATTGCAGCCAGTCCAGTGCCGGTGGTGCATTAGTACAAAAAAAAAGTTTCTTCATCACTCGGTGCGGAAATGGCCACTCTTCCGCCCGCTTCACGTGCGTAAAACCGCTATTTTCGCACCTTGTGATGAACAATTTCGTACATCCTTCGTGCGAAACACTTTTCCTAACTCGTGTGATTACAGCACTCGCCTTCGGCTCGTGCTGCAAGCTCACACTCGTTAGCAAAACGTTTTTCGCCCTCGTGGAGTAATGTACTATTTTGCCCTCGTGCGATCATATTATGTCAAAAAATAGGGTTCGATACACGGCTGAAAGAAGTCGGTCTCTCTCACCCTCGGGTGAAGTGCCGCACTCGCCTTTGGCCCGTGCCTCCCGTCCCTCTCGTCGAGAGCGACCTTTTTCTCGCCCTTGTATCGAAAACTGCTGTTCTCCATTGTCCATTGTTCTTGTATTGAGGAAAAATCGGTGCGTGGTTGTTCGGATTAAGTCTAAACCCGCTTTCACTTGTTCGCACGCGATCCGTACGGTGCTGTTTCTCTAGCATTTAGCCGCTCGCCGCGCGGGTATATAGTCTCTTTAAGTCTTGGCCGTGCAACGTGACGCCTGGCGAATTACCGGTGGCGCTTGAATTTTGCATACGTTTTTAAAATATATATTTTGCCGCTTTTTCACAGTGCACTGTTGGAGTTGAGGCTTGCTTACTAACCGCTTAAATACATTTTTCCCTCGATCATGAAAGAACTTTTTTATTTTACTTCTCCATCACAGAAATGTGTGTGACTCCCGATATTTTTCCCCTCATCTATCGTTGCGATTTTTTGATCTTCACTCTTCAGCATTTTCACGGAATTACTTAGATTTGTTCGCTCATTAAAATTCGTGTTGCAATTCTACACATACTAAAGATAGTGATGATAATGGCCAGTTAACAGATATTCTTTCAATAACTGAATTCTAATTTTTTTTTTTTGCATCCAAGCAGCGAGAAGAAGCAAACTACTGCGTTTCATAAACATGATTGGCGGAAATACAATATTACTAACTGTAAAGTACATCAGGCGTAACATTTGGCAACCAACGGATTAACGACGATTTAAAAACAGGTAAATGTATATATCATCAATGCCTTCGTCAATCCTTGGTCCATTATTGACATGATGGAGAAAAAGTAAAGTTCTTAATTAGCTTTTATGTTTGTTCTTACTTAGCTTTTTCCATTTAAACATTCCTTTCATATTCTACAAAAGCCAGCATCCAGATTCATCTCAAATGATGGATGCTTTTATAGACTGTCTCGTTTATACACGATGAGTATACTTCTTTATCAATGAACACAAATCTGTGATTCACATAAGTGAGACAATTTTTTATCCGAACTGGAAAAACACAACAATAAAGAAGAATAATACATTTCAGTACTTCAATATAAACATTAAAGAATTCCTTTCGTGCAACTTTTCAAATATTCTGTTTACCATAATTAGCTCTGTCGTATCTGATTCATTTATCTTCTTTTTTATTTAGACAGTTTTATTTGAATCGTTATTTTCATTAAAAGTGAGGTTCTTTTGACCCATTTCGCTTTGTGTATACGTTTTTTTTTCCTTGCTTCATTTATATAGCTGTGCAGCGCGCGTGAACCGAGTTACTCCATGCTGTTGAAAACGATCACAAGGAAGTTCAGTATTGCCAGAGCACCGTAAGGAAATCCAGAATTGACGAATCAATCGAAAACTGCAAATGCAACGCTGCGATTAATCAAAACGGGTCCGATACTGTTAAGAGAAAGAGAGAGAGAGAGAGAGAGAGGTAAGTTTTCAACTGAACGATTAATCCTTTTCCTATTGTTTAAACGCTTGGTAGACTTTCTTATTGTATTGATTATGCATAAAATGATATCAGTTATCGTGATGAATGCATTTCACGAAAGCACCTGCATTTAGTCGCTTGGATTTTCGTTGTTTCTATACTTGTTTCGTGTCTCTCGTAAGTGAGGATGCGTAGCTTTCGAATTTATCAATTTCATTATAGGTGCATCTCTATCATTCATATTTTTTTCGCCCACCATCGTAATCAATCTAATCTGTGGCACTAATTGAAGATAAAGACAATTTTGTATAATAAATTAATGCGAAGGTTGGGTATGCTATAAAGATGGGACATCAATTCAAATTATAAATACTTAAAAAAAAAGAGCTCCTGTTCGATTAATGGAGCTTCATCGCAGCTTGCATGCGTAGAAAGAAAAAACCAATGTTAAGATTTGATGCACAAAGAATTAATACTACAGCTTCAGAAAGGATTCCCACTTCTTCTCAATGCAGATCATGTTGATCAAAAATAATTTTTTTATCCACATTTCTTATTATCAATTCGCAAAAACTATTAAATTAATACTAATTAGCGAATAATTTGCCATTGGATAGTGAGAAGAAGTAAGCAAATATTATCATAATAAAAGTATGTCTCTCCTCTCGCTGATTATGATTCACATGTGGTTGCTGCGCATTTCTTGTAGCGACGTTATCCGACTTTTTCTGGATTTTCAGATTGTAATAAAAGAAAGGTCACCCTTAATCGGGTGGGAAAAAACAGATATTTGCTATCGAAAAAGTTGATAATTTTTTTTCTTTTTGATTACACAAATTCCGATTCTTTGAAAAACTCTAAAATAAGAGGAAGCAAAATTCATTGGCATCTATCGCTTTTTTCAAATTTTATTGAATCTTTTACAATCTTCATTGGGATTCTACAAATTTCTAGAAATTTCGCCATTTTTCATTATGAATTATGAATTTTATCGTAATTCTGCAATTCCGATTAAAGTACCTCAATGTTCATCGATATTTTTTAATTCCAATAAAACATTTCCAAGAATAAAAGTGCGTTGTACAATATAAAAAAAATCAGGCAGAATATTGGAAGTTTACAAAATTTTCTGGCTTTTCCTGTGTTCGAAATGCGTAGCAATCATGCCATTTACAATTTGAGTATTATTTTGCACATATTTCTAGTATACAAACGTGAAACAATTAATTCAACAGTATTAGATCTCATAAGTTCGGTATTACTTGCATAAGATGTTCGTAAATATATTCATCACAAAAAGTTGACTCGTTGCAATATCTTCTCGCTACTTGCAACATGAGAGCGTACCGAAAACATTTTTTTTTCTATTCCTACCTGACTTCTATCCAAATTATTCATCAGAATGGGACATATTATCCTTCTACCAATATTCCATCAGTAATTGATGACCTTGAAATTGTTTGCATCTGCAAAAAAAAAAAAACCTTTGGCAGCCGATAGCTCTTAGAGCTATCGGCTGAGAATTGACCGGAGATGAAAATCTCAGAGAACTTTTTTTTATTCCTTTTTTGATTTTCTACAAACGGATTTGTTTTTTTTTTAAAGTTGATCAACAGCATTTTTTACCTATTTAATTATTTGGCAACCGATGGCGCTTTAAGAATTGACCGGGTACAAAATCTCTAAGAACTTTTTTATTCCTTTTTTGATGCTCTACAAACGAATATTTTTGTTGTTTAATTTGATCAAAAAAAATTTTTCGCCCATTTAATTATTTCGCAGCCAATTTTTTTTTTTTGTCCAATCCAGAAGATGTGCGACGATGCCAAATAATGAATTGGACGAAAAAATGTTCTGTATCAACTTAAAAAAAAAACAAATCCGTTTGTAGAACATCAAAAAAGGAATAAAAAAAGTCCTTAGAGATTTTCGTCCCCGGTCAATTCTTAAAGCGCCATTGGCTGCCAAATAATTAAATGGGCAAAGAATTTTCTTGATCAACTTGGAAAAAAAATCCGTTTGTGGAAATTCAAAAAAGGAGTAAAAAAGTCCTTAGAGATTTTCGTCAACGGTCAATTCTTAAAGCGCTATTATTGCCTGCCAAAAGTTTTTTTTTACAGATGCAGAAAATTTGAAGGTCATCAGTAATGGTATGCTATCAACCGAAACGAATATTCATAATATTATTTCGTTAGACATTTAAATTGTTTTTCGTAATAGATACAGCCAAGAAATTCGAACCGCTGCATTATTAACACTATTTTAGTATTTTTAGCAACAAATTAATTAATTTTACGTCAAGACAATTTATTTGACATTAATCAAGTTTCAATGCTTCGTCAGTGCTCCAATTACAATTAGTATCGAAGATGATATTATTATTATTATTATTATTATTATTATTATTATTATTATTATTATTATTATTATTATTATTATTATTATTATTATTATTATTATTATTATTATTATTATTATTATTATTATTATTATTATTATTATTATTATTATTATTATTATTATTACTTCATTACTTTTTTTTTAAACAAGTATGCGATGCTATAGTTTAATTCAAACTAGTGTTGATAATAGGATTCGAATAACACGGATATCCGGATATCCGAATCCGAACTTATATCCGGATATCCAGATCCGATATCCGACTATCCGGATATCCAGATCCGAACTCATATCCGACTATCCGGATATCCGGATCCGAACTCATATCTGAATATCTGAATGTCCGGATCCGGATACGTATCAGGTTCGTTAAGGTAGCGAACCGAAAATTAGCTAGCGTCATTTAATACATACCAAAGTTAGGTGCTTTTTAGGTGTTATTAGGTGCTGAATTGAAAAATTAGGTGCTCTTTTGGTTTTGCCTAAAAATGATATTTTTTCGAGGAACGCTGGCTTGACGTGAAGCTAGCGGTCCTATAATTTTTTAAAATTAGAAAAAAAAGTACCGTTACATATAAATAAGGTGCTCTTTAAGTGCTTTCGATATATGCCAGACTCGAATTTGGTGCGTCATTCTAGCGGTGAAAAAAACCAACTTTCATTTGAAAAAAAAAAAAACTGTAATCGAGGTGTGCACGCGGAGCGCGCACAATTCGTTCATTTTCGCACCGAGCGTCATAAATGTATTTTTACATGAAAGATTTCAAAAATCTGAAGAAATGCACATGAGGTGCATTCGCATGGTTCTTGAAATGACGAAGTGGCTTAAGGATGTATAACACATACATTGCCAACTAAAAATTTAATTCGATAAAAATTTCGGTACTTTACGATATGCAAGCAATCTGAAAAAAAATCAGTCGTATTGATGATGTTAAGACCTTTGATTTCGCATTATATTAATGTCGAAAAGTTATTTTATTATTAACAAATTATTCAAAAAATAAATTTAAAAAAATGAATTAAATGAATTCCTTCATTTTGTAGAATTCATATGAATTTTTTCAGAATTTTCTGACATTCACAATTTTTTTTCGAGAAAGAAACAAAGGTGTACTAAATTGTCAACAAATAATGAATACAGCTTTGTTTGTCTTTTAAAACGAATTCATTGATTTTCTAGAAGCCACATGAATTTTTACAGAATTTTCTTACATTTTTAAATTTTTCGTTTTTGAAAATATTAAAAGGCCGAAACTCTACCTCGATAGGCCAAAACCTCTTCATGGATTTATCAAATTTTCGAAAAAAAAATGTTAAAACATAAGTAAATTCTGAAAAAATTCCTATAAATTCTAAAAAAAATCAAGGAATTCATTTAAAATGAGATAATTAAAAGTTGTCCGATGTTTTTTAAACGGTTCATTTTTTTTAAATAATGTGTTAATAACTTTTTGGCATTATCATTATGCAAAATCATAGGTCTTGACATCATTGATACGGCGGATTTTTTAAAACAGTTTTTTGGCATATCGCAAAGAACTGAAATTTTTATCGAATTAAATGGTACAAAAATCTGAAAAAAATCAGTTGTATTAAAGATGCGAAGAACATTAACTGTGCATAATTATAATGTCAAAATATTGTTAATAAATTACTGAAAAAAATGGGTTATCACATAATCGGTAAACTTCTGCTTTTCTTTTCAAACGAATTCGTTGATTTTCTAGAAGCCATATAAATTTTTCCAAAATATTCAATTTTTTAATTTTCCATTAAATTTTTTTTTAAGGCTATAACTATGCAAACTGTTGGCGCAATAATCTCAAAACTTTTTGTGTATACTATGGAATCGTGATACGGAAACATATCCGAATTTTGTGATTCCACATCGATATTTCAAATTTTCGAAAAAAATAATTTTGATATATAAGAAGATTCAGAAAAAATTAATATAAATTTAAAAAAATCAGAAAACTTTTTATTTTTTCATTTTCAATGAATTCCTTGATTTTTTAGAGTTCAATGTGAATTTCGAAAAATGTTCAAACATTTTTTTTCCGAAAATTTGAAAAATCGATGTAGAGGCACGAATTTCTGATATACTTCCGTATCATGTTTCCACAGTACACACAAACAATTTCGAGGCGATTGCGCCGACAGATCCGCAGGCCTTAAAAAATTTCAAAAACGGCAAATTCGAAATGTAAGAAAATTCTGAAAGAATTCATGTGGCTTTTAGAAAAGCAATGAATTCATTTGAAAACAGGGCAAAAAGGTTTACTAATTATTTATTGAACAACAATTTTTTTTAGAAATTCGTTGATAACTTTTTGGATTATTATTATTATGCAAAATTAATGTTTTTGAAACTTTTAATATAACTGATTTTTTCAGATTTGTATACCATTAGACAATTTTTTAATTCGCACTGAATCTCATTTTTGGCTGGGAATGTAGGTGTGAAGCATTTTTAAGGTAGTCTTTGCGAATAGTGTTCACTTTGCATAACTTTCAGAGAAATGAGTGGGAATGACACACACTTCTCCGTGGTATCAAAATCTGAAAAAAAAATCAAGCATATTAAAGGTGCTGAAAAGATTAATTTGGAATAATAATAATTCCAAAATGTTATTAACAAATTGATGAAAAATAAAATCGTTCAACAAATCTCGTGGAAACACAACTTTTTTTTCTTTTATGAAAATGACTCGTTCATTTTTCTGAATACGTATGATTTTTTCTGATTTTGAAATTCACTTTGAATTTTGTGACTTTCTACACATTTCCTATATAAAAAAACAAAACTTCAAAGTGAATTTCAAAATCTGAAAAAAATTCATACGTATTCAGAAAAGTGAATGAATGATTTTCATTTTAAAAAAGTTAGGCTTCTGGGAGATTTTTGAACGATTTTATTTTTCATGAATCTGTTAATAACATTTTGGAATTATTGTTATGCAAAATTAATTTTTTCAGCACCTTTGATATGCTTGATTTTTTCTGATTTTCGTGCAATCAAGGAGTGTTTTCAATTCCTGCTCGCTTGTCTGAAACTTATGCGAAGTGAACACTATTCGCAAGGACTACCTTAAGGGGATGCTGGAGCTGTTTTTTTCCTTCTTTTAACATGCTTTACCTGTTTTACCGACGGAACTAGACAATTTTTTAGTTCCGACTTAGCATAGTTAATATGCTACGCTTACGTGTCAAATCGTGCAGATCTGTGATATTGGCATAGCGCTTCGTTGTGCAGTCAAATTTCGATTGAAAACTCACAAGAAATTAAGAAAACCGAATATTATAGTTTACGAAAGTGAATGAACGTACTGTCATTCACTATTGACACACAGGTGGCTCTGCATCGTGTTCTACGATGCATTCATGCCGTTGTCATCAGCTCTGATCATCGGTCATACGTGAATAGACTACCTGAACGCAGTTTACACTTCATGCAATTATCTTTTGTGTAATCGACTTTCCGACGCTATGTAGAATATTCGTAGAACCTCAACGAATCGATGTGCACTCTCGTTTGACGTATGTAAGTCCCAGAATATTTTATATCGTATAAAACAAATGCTGATAACATTTCAGCGGCCATATTGGATTTTAGGACGATTACCGATATTCGATTTTCTTTGTTCCTCGTACGTTTTTAAGCGATATTCGAGTGGATGCCGAAGCGTTATTGTTCATATTATGTTCCTGTAGGATTTAAAGCATATGCGTAGCATATTAACTATGCTAAGTCGAAACTAAGAAATCGCCTGTTTTACCGAGCGAAATAGGCGATTCCTTGGTTTCGACTTAGCACAGTTAATATGCTACGCATATGCTTTAAATCCTACAGGAGCATAATATGAACAATAACGCTTCGGCGTGCACTCGAATATCGCTTGTAAACATACGAGAAACGAAGAAAATCGAATATTGGTAATCGTCCTAAAATCCAATATGGCCGCCGAAATGTTATCAGCATTTTTTTTTTGTACGAAATGAAATATTCTGAGACTTACATACGTCAAACGAGAGTGCACACAAATTCGTTGAGGTTCTACGAATATTCTAAAATCGTCGGAAAGTCGATTACACAAAAGATAATTACGCTAAGTCTAAACTGCGTTCACGTAGTCTATATTCACGTGTGACCGGTCACACGTGAATCAGAGCTGATGACAACCGCATGAATGTAGTGTAGAACATGATTCAGAGCCACCTGTGGTCAATCGTGACACTACGTTCATTCACTTTCGTAAACTATAATATTCGGTTTTCTTAATTCCTTGCAAGATTTGAATCAAAATTTGACTGCACACCGAAGCGTTTATGTCAATATCACAGTTCTGCACGATTTGATCCATATGCGTAGCATATTAACAATGCTAAGTCGGAACTAAAAAAATTGACATTTTCATATTGCTTCCTCATCAAAGTTGAAAGTTGAAATTTGAAAGCTGAAAGGTGAAATTTGAAAGTTGACATTTTATAACACTTTCTCAGAATGGCCTTTATTCTCAAAGCTTCCTCTATGAGGAAGCCAAAAATATAGTAAATGCTTCCTCATAGAAGAAGCTTTGAGAATAAAGGCCATTCTGAGAAAATGTTATAAAAATTTCAACTTTCAAATTTCAACTTTCAACATTCATGAGGAAGCAATATGAAAATTTCAATTTTCATCTTTTATGAGGAAGCGTTATGAAAATGTCAATTTTCAACTTTTTTTCAGCATCAACGTCGTATTTAACTTTCAGTCAAAATTACTGGCTGACTCAGGTTTGGCCCGAAAAAATACACCAACCTCACGCTTTTTTTAACCTGGGTATTGGAAGGACAAGATCGGGTTTTTACACGGTTAGTACGAGGTGTTATGAAGTTTGAGTTTTTTTAAAAATTAAACAATATCAATTAACAACGGACTTATTAATAATTAACAACGGACAGCGTATTTCAAAATCTATTCGTCTGATTGAGTTGAAATTTGGGCGAATTCTTGATTATAACATTTTATATCCAAGGAACGGATGAATAAAATTGTTTTAAATTTAATCGTTCGGACGAATAGATTTTGTGATACGATGTCCGTTCTTAATTATTATTTGTTAATTATTGTTGATAAGTTCGTTGTTAGTTAATATTTGTTAAAAAAAAAAGTGAAACTTCATAACACCTTGTACTAACTGTGTATAAAAACTGGACATCTTTTTAATACCCGCGTTAAAAAAATGTGGAAAATCAACCTGTTTTTGGACCAAATCTATGCAAGTGCCTTAAGCTGATGTGAAACACGTAATGAAACGTATAATTTATTCGAGGAACGAAGGACATCAATGCTGTATTTATACAGGCTTATCGTATCAATTTATAGATAGATTGTGATATGCCATATGAACGCCACTAACGTTATACTGTGCAATATAAATCCTACATTATTTGTAAAATCTCGTCGGGAATCATACAAATTTTCACATATTCCGGATATACAATGATGGAAAATATTCATTAACCTCAAATGAAAGTATTTTTGAGTTCGTCCTTTAAAAGAAGGTAGTATGGCTCAGTCCAAAATTGACTAGATGCTGGCAGAGACACAAAAATCGGGTATCAATTCAAAAATAATTGTAAAATCATCCTAAACTCATAATTAAGGTGAAAAAATTAAAAATTAAAATATTTGAACAATTACCTTTACCACCGTAAGGATGCTTCACGCGTACATTCCCATCAAAAAGTTTAATGCGATCAAAATTTCAGTACTTCGCGACATGCCAAAAATCTGTAAAGAAAATCAGCCGCATTATGTATGTCAAAGCCTTTGATTTTGCATAATAATAATAATGCCAAAAAGTTATTAACAAATGATTCAAAAAATTAATGGTTTAAAACAAAATCAGACTTTTCATTTTTTCAATTTAAATGAATTTCTTGATTTTTTAGAATTCATATCAATTTTTTCAGAATTTTCTATCATTTCAAATTTTTTTTTCGATAATTTAAAGAGTCGATTTAGAGGCAGGAATTTTGGATATGTTTCAGTATTACGATTCTACAGTACACGCAGAAAGTTTCGAGGCCATTTCGCCGACCGCTCCGTAGTTACGGTTTTAAAAAAATGTCAAGAACGAAATATTCAAAAATGATAGAAAATTCTAAAAAAATGTATGTGGTTTTTAGAAAATCAATGAATTAATTTGAAAAGAGAATAAAAAAGTTTTACTGATTGTTTGTTGAACAATTTTTTGTTAGGCAATTTGTTAACACTCTATCAGTCGCAAATTTTAAGCCATTGATTTTTAATTGAGTACATAAATCAACGAACCTAGTAGAAGATAAAATTTATTGATGAGCAAATTTTTAATTTCAGTTTTCCGTTCACGATGTTTTCGAAACTGAGCCGCGGACGGAAGCCTTTGAACGAATTGTCGCATCGGCAAATCAAAGCAATTCGTCATAAGATTCAGTCAGAATATCTATCGAGTAGAGGACAATCGTCAACTATGACATTGGCGGAAAATCATTTCACTGCAGAAATTCCAGTGCATCATTCGGAAAATGAAAACACTTGCGATCTATCCTCCCCGGTTGTTGATGAGCCGATCGTTCTAAATGAAACAATGCTTATGGATAATGGTCCGATAACTTCACTAACTGATGACACAAATGATGAGTCTTCGAAAAACACGTCGATCGATTGCTTTAGTGAAACTAGTCTTGCATCGATACCGGAGGTTGTAGATGAACGGCCAACGTTTCAGAAAGAGCTTGCATTATGGGTCGTCGATAATTCAATTAGTGCCGCTGCTTCAGACAAATTCCTTCAGGTACTTCGCGCGCATCCTTGTTTCTCTAATCTTCCAAAGAGCACAAGAACTTTGGTGGGTACGCCTCGGCAACCGGCAGTACTTTTAAATGTTCCTCCTGGGGAATATCTTAGTTTTGGGCTTCAAGCAGCGATAGTTAGTATTCTGGAAAATGTTAATGCCGATAAAATCCCGCAAATCCTTCAAATTGACGTAAGTACCGACGGGGCAAATATTGACAATTCAGGCAACAATCAAATATGGCCGATCCAATGTAGAGTTGCGAACATTTCTAATAGCCTAACTGAAGTTATAGGTATATACAGAGGGAATAAAAAACCAGATGATTTCACCATTTTTTTCCAACCATGGATAAACGAAGCAAATACGCTAATACACGATGGCGGCGTACTCTTTCGCGGATGTCGGAAAACTGTCTCGTTCAGGGCGCTTATTGCAGATGCTCCAGCGCGAGCTTCTTCAATGAACCATTATGGTCACACCTCGGGAAATCCATGTTCGAAATGTTACGTTACAGGCGTACATAGAGACAGACGAATGACTTTCTGCGGCGTAGATTTTCGTCCTCGAACTGATGAAGAATACAGTACACAGATAGACGAAGATCATCACAAAGAAGGCCCGTGTCCACTTTCGCTTCTCCCAATTGGTTTGGTTACACAGGTGCCATTTGAGTATATGCATTTAGTACTTCTGGGGGTTGTTAAACGTCTTCTATCAGTGTGGATCGATGGAAAATTTTCAAAAAACAGTCGACTTGCTGCGCACGATATCCAGCTTATCTCCGCGAGACTTGTTGAATTGTCGAAGTACTGCCCGAGTGAATTTGCCCGGCCGCCCAGGGATCTCAAGTTCTACTTGCTTTAAAAGGCTACTGAGCTCCGCCAATTTCTACTATATACGGGTCCAGCCGTCTTGGTCGGTATTCTTAATGATGATTTGTATAATCATTTCTTGCTCCTCCACGCATCCCTGCGTATCTTAACGATCCCATCGCCGACTGATGTACAATTGTTTTATGCGAAATCTGCACTTCGCATTTTTGTTGAGCAAAGTCCGAATTTGTATGGGTCATCATTCGTAAGTTATAATGTTCATGGATTGCTTCATCTCGTCGATGACGTCAAAATGTTCGGTCCTGTTGACACATATTCTGCCTTCCCATATGAGAATAACATGAAAATCTTTCGTAAATACTGTCGAAAACCAGACATGCCTCTACAGCAGATAGCTAACAGACGGGCCGAGCTCGCCAAACAGGCTCATGTACGCAGTCTCCGAGCTGATAATGAAATTACAGTACATCAGAAACACAGTGAAGGACCTCTCATAACTGACAATGCTGTCAACGAGGTGCAACAATATCGGCGATTGAAGTGTAGAAAATTTGTATTGACTAGCAATAACCGAGACAATTGTTGCATTTTGAAAGATTCATCGATTTGCATAGTAGTTAATATAATCGTCCGTGGAGAACATTTTTTGATCGTCAAAAAATTCGATCGAGTTGAAGCACTATACGACGTGGCCATACCATCGTCTTCGGTTGGCTACTACAAATGTCGTACACTGCAACATGATCTTCTCCTTGTCAAATTCGACGACGTAAAGATCAAGTGTTATCTAATGCGACACTGGCAATCGCGTCGGCTCGATGAAAATGGTCGAGAACTCCTCATAGATGAAGTATTTGTTGTAGCGACAATGTCGTGCGAGGTAAACTACTGAATCATGTCCGAACTAAATTCATGATTTGGCAAATCGATTCGGTTTTCATCGTTCGGAGATCAAGTATTAGTAAAGGTTACTCAAGAATAGATACTCCATCATCCGAAGAATCTAACGATCGACTACGGACCTTTCGCCGCTATGGTGCGGCCGCAAATATTCGATCAGTGGCTCATACCCAACACAATACGAAGAAATTGCAGCAAGCAGAAGCTTTCAATGGTAGGCATACATCAATATGTTGCCAATACATTTTTATTATGTTTTTACATGGTATTCAGGGATACTGGAAATCCTTACTATCTTGAAAATGAACTTACATTAAGCTCTCTTAGTAAATCATGGGACGATGTTGAATTTTCCTTATGCTCTTGAATTATGTTTGGTTTGCTACTGAAAAAGTTGGAATGTTTCTGGTCTAATTGCAAAATCATTACTTGAAATCTTAAAAATCTTTGTTTGAATGTTTCGTTACAAGGGACTTAAACGATTATTGTACATGTTTTACTATGAGATTCGTTGCTAATTTTCTCGGGACTACCGTGTTTTAACGTTACATCCATAAGCTTGGGAAGCAAAATAACATGATGTTGAATGTACGTACGTTACCGTTTTAATACTTTAACAGGTGCAGCAAGGAAGGCGACCTTCCCAAAGCCGACCAACTCGTTCGTGACTTCCCGGGATGATGAAGAAGACGAGGACTTGGAGCCAATAAACCGGCATATTAAAATGGACATAGCTTGAATAGAGACTGTTAGTTTCAAGTGATGTCGTTATTACGCACACGCGAATATCGTGTCATCGACCGGTATGCATATCATGTTTTTCTTCCTGTGAAAGATTGAAGGGTCTACACCTACGGAAATTAAATTCCTTGGGAAAATTCTCTTCCCTCGCGGACCTCCCAACCGAAGACCAACCAAAAAAACCAACCGGGCAGTTGGTGCGTCAAATCAATTTTTGACCCAACCTTGTATCGGACGGTTTTTATAGTTGATTCAGCAAAATCAACCAGATATCAACTCTTAAAGATGAAGCTCAAGGTTGGATTACAGTTGAATTTTTTATAAAGCCAACCCGAAACTCAAGCTTCGGGCCGTTCGGTTGGATTTCAGGTCGAGTTTATGAAAATTCAACTGTAATTCAACCTTGAGCGTCATCTTTAAGAGTTGAAATCGGGTTGATTTTGTTGAACCAACTGTGAAAACCATCCGAAAAAAGGTTGGGTCCAAAAGTTGGTTTGACGTACCAATTGACCGGTTGGTTTATGGTCGATGGTCCAAAACCGACCGAAATCCAACGGCTGGGCCGCCCGCGAGGGTTGCTCTGTTCTTTAAAGCCGAGTCTTTAATTCTGCCATTAAGGTAGCTCCAGCGAGTGGTGTTCATTTCGTTCTAAATTCGAGAAATTCAAGCAAGAATTGCAAACACTTCCTGATGTTATAAAAATCTGAACAAAATTATACTTATTGTAGGCACTGAAAAGACTAATTTTGCATAATAATAAGTTCAAAATGTCAGTAACAAATTGTTAAAAAATTAAATTGTTCATCAAAATATGCGGTAACTCAACTTTGTTTTTTAAATAAAAATGATTCGTTCATTTTTCGGAATACGTATGAATTTTTTCAGATTTTTATCTTTATTTTGATTTTTTTTGTTTTTTAGATAGAAAAATGTGCAAAAACAAAAATAAAGATAAAAATCTAAAAAAATTCATACGTATTCCGAAAAGTAAACGAATCATTTTCATTAAAAAAAGTTGGGTTACCGCATATTTTCATGAACAATTTTTTTTTTCACTAATTTGTTAATAACATTTTGAAATTATTATTATGCAAAATTAGTATTTTCAGTGCCTACAATAAGTATGAATTTTTTCAGATTTTTATAACATCGGGAAGTTTGCAATTCTTGCCCGAATTTCTCGAATTCAGGCGAAATGAACACCATTCGCTGGAGCTACCTTAAAAGGTGTTCAAGATAGATTTTTTTCCGATAACGATTATGATTTTTAAAGCGTAGACTCTTGAATTCGTTCTTTAGTTCTTTTCTCCATGGTTTTTTAAATCTTGTTTTTTTTCCACGTAAATTTTTTTGACTTTGAAAATGTTGGCAGTTTTTAATGAATTCGTTTTTTTCTTCCTTTATTGTTTGTTTACCATCATCATATCTCAGCCACTAGAAGACTTAAAAGGTTGATCTCGTAATCTATTTTATGATTATAGCTGTTATTATTACTATTAATAGTTCAAGTAGGTTATAATTGCATAATGTAAATATAAAATAATTTAATTAATTATATTATATTTAATTTATATTAATATAATTTAAGTAGGTTATAATTGCATTTATAATGTTATTATTATTATAATTAGGTTAGATAAGTTACAGTGACATTTATCATGTATTATATTATGTGTATATGAATGAGTATGTTTGGCGTGAATGAGCGGTTCGGATTCCGCTATAGAAAAGGAGGTCCACAATTGCGCGTATGCGATTTAAAGAACTCAAGCTTTTGGGGCATTGGCAACCACGTTTGAATCAAGGTGTTTGACAATGTCACACAGTTTGGGTCTTTGTATTTCATGCGCATTAATCATCGAGATATACAAAAAAAATATCATCGAACGAATGAATGCTAAAGTAATGTTAAAAATGAAGCTCCGACTATGTAGAAGGAAATATTTGTTTTTGTCCATAATAAAGAATCAATTTTTCAGCACTTACCTGCAATTGTAACACTCGTTCATTTATCAACAGTCCGATGAAAAAAATGAAGTCACTCAAAAAGTTCTGTCGAGATAAAATTTAAAACCAATTTTTAAGCTAATCTATTCTGAGCTATAGAAATGTTATAAAAATTATGATATTCCACTTTGCTAATTTTATGTACATATAAAATAAACGAATATAAATTGAAAAAAATCTGGAAAAAAATTGCTTCATAAATTTGTTCAGAGATGGATTCAGTTTTTGCCACCCTTTGAATTTTTACAAATGAAAATCGAAATTCTTGTTTCTCTAAAAAATGTGGAAATGTACAATTTTGTTTATTTATTATTACAAAAATATCAATCATGGAAAACTGAATAAAAGGAAAAAGTAGAGAAGATTTAATGATTAAAAACATTTTTCGTAAAGTCAAGTTAAATAGTACATTATGCTACAAGAGAGGAAAATGCGTTTTTTCATCGAGTGTGTAGTTTTCTGTCCGAGAGAAGCGAGAACAGAAATTCATACGAGGTGAAAATGCACTTTTTCCGAGTTGCATATACTATTTTTTCCCCGACTATGCTACAAAGTGACCGTATTTTATGCCGGCAATGGTACCATTTTTTTATTTTTATTTTTTAAATTTATTTCCGCTAAATTGCTTTTTTTCTCGGTGAAATCACTTCTTTGCCCAGCGAGCTTAAAGGAGCACAGCGAGCTTAAATTCTGTCGCTAACGTGCTGTCGCCATCGTCCGCAAATATTGTTGAAACGAAGGCACAATGAGGTGCAATTCTGCTGGCGCTATGCCATCATAGTTTTCGACAAGATCGACCGAAATAACGACGCCGTGAGCTTCAATTCTGTCGCTACTGTGCTGTCGCGATTGTCCGCAAATTCCGGCGAAGTGACGGCACAACGAGTCGCGATTCTACCAGGGCTGTGCCGTCATAGTTTTCAATAAGATCGATGGAAGTAACGACACTGCGAGCTTCAATTCTGTCGCTATCGTGCTGTTACAATCGTCCGTACGTTACACGGCACAACGAGCCGTAATTCTGCCAACGCTGTGCCTTCATGGCCTTCAGCCAATCGATTGGTGCGACGGTATAACGAGGCTCAATTCTGCCTCCATATTCTCGCAAACATGCGGTTCGTACGTGCCGCATTCATGGCACTCTTCTGCCGTCGCGACGAGACGCCACGATGTGCCGCCACTTTACAGCTTTATGCTGCAGTACATTCTACGTTATTTGATGCACATCGTGGCGCTGCGTGCAGCACTCTTGCCGGCAACTTGCCGACTTCATCGTGACGAACGGCACGATTGTCTATCTGGGAAGTTTATCCTCGAACTGAACTGATAAGATGTAAACAACAGTACATACCATGATAAACAATATTGGTAACAAATCCGATATTTAATCAGAGATCTCGCTTACACGCCAGGGTTCATGTTACATGCTTCCCACGTTCCAATGTATGGTCTCTGAGTAAGTTGAATGTTCTCCGTGTCTTTTAAAATGTAACGATCGTTTCTTAATTCTTTGAATACTTCATAAGGACTTTGTACCTTGGGATTAACTTTTTTGGAGCCCCGGGTGTGCTATCGAAATTTCTGACCATCACATAGTCACCTATCTTATACTTTATAGATTCTTTTCGCTTTCCATCGAAGTAAGTTTTATTATATTCTTGCGCCTTAATTGTACTTTCTTTTGACTTTGCCCTCAGACTCGCTAAGTTTCGAGTCTCTCTTTGTCTTGGTTCTGTTGTAAATATTCTGCTAGTACGTCGATTACCGTTCCAGGTTGGCTTATACCAAACAGCAGTTTACTTGGCGTTTCGAGTATTGATTTGTGTAGGGTGTTATTCAGGGCAAACTCGACGTCACCTACCACTTTGAACCAGAACTTTCCTGATGAGCTATCTGATAACTTTGCTAGCATAGGACCTAGTACTCGATTGACTCTTTTAACTTGCCCGTTTGGTTTTGGAGAACCTGTCGCGATTTTTATGTGTTGAATATTGTTATCTCGAACAAAATCTTCGAACTCAACCGAAGTGACACTACTTACAAGGAAACATTCCCAAGTGTCCGACCCCGATTTCGATAATTTTGATATATGTTGTAGAACTCGGAAATTTAAGGGACACGTATTTTTTTTTATCATCCCTCGTTGATATATAAGGGTTGAAACAGCCCCTCAAACTTTGGCAGAAAAACAATAATTTTTTTTTTTTTCTTAGAAGCACCTGACGATTATCAATGAAATTTGGTATACATATATCTCGAGCCAACAGGACTCAGAAATGGTAGTGTGCATCACGGACGCACCCCTTTAAGGGGGTAAACTACCCCTATCTAAATCTTTATTTCTTTTTTTTCGGCGAAAAATAATCGAACTGGAATACAAATAGCATCATTTTGAAACTAAAATGATATTACAGTTTACGTGTTTTTGGTTTTTTTCCCAAAAACCACTGTTTGACCAGATATATATATTTCAAAGCTTTCAATATTTCCCATAGAAGCACCCGACGGATTTCAATAAAATTTGGCAAGCATATATTTCAGAGCAACAGAATTAAAAAATGATACCGTCCGACACGCGCCCACCCCTTTGTGGGGGTAAACCACCCTGATAATTTTTTTTTCAGGATAAAAGAACCGAAAAAAATATAAATCGTATACAGCCCATGCTTGCATAAAAAAAACTCCCGTTTTCGCTTGGAGGGCGAATTCCTAATTCTACTATTTTATTCTACTATCAAAAACCATCATTTAGCACACGGGATATATATTCGAAACATAGGTAATATGTGAATTTGATAATATAACATTTCTACAGATGATACTATTTTCATTCCAAATTTATTCGTTCCAATACATGTATGGAATATGGGATATATGGGAATACTCCAAGAATATTAATTCTGGAAAGCAAAAAAATCTTGGGACTGAAAATTTCAGAAAATTCTATATGATAAAAATAATGTTAACCAAAAATATTTGTAACAAAAAATTATGGCTCATATTCATGACAGTAGTGATGATCGTGGAAAAAGTGTTCGAAGCAGAATGCTTTCTTACACCATGAGCATCGTATTATAGGTAGTGCACCGCAAACAGCACATTTCATAACGGAAGATTTTTCGAAAGCAAATTCGACAGGATTTGGAAAACTTTCTAATTTGTCGTCTACATAGCCACTTTTATACCAAGCATATTGAAAAAGGGATCGATACCTAGGCGAAGATAGTTGATTATGTACAAGTGATTGTAGTTTTATAATATTGTTCCGTAAATGAAGATTAACATCGTAATTGTGTAGGATCGCATTGTCAGAGAAACGCTTCACAAAGTTTTTCCACACCCTAAAACCATAAACGTCTAAAGGTTGAATTCTTCCGGTAGTTCCTTTTGGTATAGTCATCAACACAACATCTTTATCTACAGGCTTCGTTTCTGCGATAATATTGCTGCAGTGACCGCTCCAGGAGTCCAGTAAAAGTAGGCTTCTTCGTCCAACGTTAGGAAAGAACACCTCTTTTAGCCATGTTTTGAAGTGGTCTGTAATTGCAAAACATTGCTACCAGTAATATTCATGCACATTGCAGTAATAAAAAGAAAATTATCATTGCAGTACATCATTACCTTTTGTCATTTTGCCAGATGACGAAGGGAGGAGGTATACATTCGGGGGACGGATTAATGTTTTTTCTACTAGAGGACCAAAGCGACCGCCTGCTTCTTTTAATACTATCAATAGAGGAGATAGTAGTCGCCCATCACAGGAGACAATTGGCTGAATAGTATAACTATGAGTTGTAGATGATATGGATTGAGCAGAACACTCGACTTTTTCCGTTCCTGCATACGTCAACGTACGTCCTGAATGTATTTCAAGCTGGAATCCACTTTGATCAGAATTATATACGTTTTCAGGCCCGTATTCTGCTATAAAAGGCTTGACAGAAGCAACAAACTCATCAGCTGATTTTTTCAAATTAGCACTGTCTTCTATCGTCTTTCTTGAGACAAACTTTGTGATTTTTCTTGAAACGATCCGATGGGCTTTTTTGAAATTGTATATCCATTTTGAAGAGGCCACGAAAGGCCTATCGCCACTCCCCTGCTCTCCCCATGCTTCCAGAGCCCATTTTTTGATGTCCGAGTCATGGACTATTAATCCAGCTTCTATAGCGTTTCGTAATTTGTTTAATGTAAATTCGGCGATAATCATCAATTTTACTTTCCGCGTTCCTCCTTCGTCCACTTGCTTTGCCCATCTCGTTAATTGACGAGGATTAGTAAGTCTGGCAAATGACTTTTGTACAGTAGAAAACTTGAGATAGCTTTTTTTCCACTCCGCCAGTACTCTACTGCCCTTTTTTTGTAATCAAATGGGATTTCATCGTTTACAGGACTAGGGCACACAGATGAAGAAGGTCCAGCCACTCCTTCCTCACTCCAATCTTCGGCGTCTTCGACGTATTCTGCGTCTGTTCCGGGAAAGTCGTCTACGAAACCCAATGTAGATTCTTCAGATACTTCTAAAGTGTTGAAGTCCCATATACTGTCCAGAAGAATCTTTTGAATCGATTCTTTCAGAATGATTTCTTGCCGATTGACTTCAGTCGTTGGTAGATACATTGTTTGAAATGTTGCAAGTAATAAATTAAGCACGTTCATTGGATTCACAAACATGTTTAAAATATCGTAACGCACTGATAACACGGCAGGCTCCGAACGCGAAATTTTCAACACCGAATGATGAGGAGTAATGCACGCTCAGACTTTATAAAGAGCCGCACGACTACTTGGGATAACATTTGTCTATTTTCGTTCCAAATTGTTTACAGGCCTGCCGCCCGAAGTTTTCCGGAAACTTCGAGATCTATTTATATTTTTGGCGTCACGAAAATACGCATGAAAAAAATATGTGATCGGTTATTTTGATTTTATGAAGTCGAAGAACTAATCTTATCTTTATTTTTCCAGAAATATGAGTAGACTCATAATGAAACGATTACCGCATCGTAGAATCTACCGTGAGGCAGATTCGGTAAAATAAGCTTTACATGTGTGAACTGAATAAAAATAAATGCTAATGCATTTATTTTAATATATTTTTTTTATTTTATTGTAATTTTATTCGTTTCCAATGAAATGAATAAAATTGCGATACAAATAGTTTCATCTGTAGTTTCATGTTATATTATCAAATCCACATATTACCTATATTTCGAATATATGCCGTGTGCTAAATTATGGTTCTTGATATGAAAATAAAATCCTGTAAACTCTCATTGAACTTCTGACTGCCCTCCAAGCGAAAACGGGAGTTTTTTTTATGCAAGCATCCGCTGTATACGATTTATATTTTTTTCGGTTCTTTTATCCTGAAAAAAAATAAATGATCAGGGTGGTTCACCCCCACAAAGGGGTGGGCGGGTGTCGGACGGTATCATTTTTCAATTCTGTTGCTCTGAAATATATGCTTGCCAAATTTTATTGAAATCCGTCGGGTGCTTCTATGGGAAATATTGAAAGCCTTGAAATATATATACCTGATCAAACAGTGGTTTTTCAGAAAAAACCAAAAACACGTAAACTGTAATATCATTTTAGCTTCAAAACGATGCTATTTGTATTCCAGTTCGATTATTTTTCGCCGAAAAAAAAAGAAAAAAACATCTAGATAGGGGTAGTTTACCCCCTTAAAGGGGTGCGTCCGTGATGCACACTACCATTTCTGAGTCCTGTTGGCTCGAGATATATGTATACCAAATTTCATTGATAATCGTCAGGTGCTTCTAAGAAAAAAAAAAAAATTATTGTTTTTCTGCCAAAGTTTGAGGGGCTGTTTCACCCCTTATATATCAACGAGGGATGATAAAAAAAAATACGTGTCCCTTAAATTTCCGAGTTCTACAACATATATCAAAATTATCGAAATCGGGTTCGGACACTTGGGAATGTTTCCTTGTTAGACAAGCGATGACTTCTTTTGATTCTGTAGTTTTTGTAGAGTATAACTTGGTAAACTTGGTAAATGCGTCAACTACCGCAAGTATATACTGTTTCGCAAGATGACGTTTGTCGATCAGACCGTAATGGTCGATATGAGATGTTTCAAACGGTATTTCACCTTTAGGTATTGGATGGAGATGTCCTTCGATTTTTCCCGTTGGTGGAGAAAAAGCGATGCGTTTTAAACAGTTCGAGATATGAGTTTTTACTTTGTCGCTGAGGTGTGGGAACCAGTAATTTCTCAAAATAACCTCACAAGTTTTCTTAGCTCCGAGATGTCCCATCTCATCATGATACTTTCGAATAACATTAGCTTCCATATCAACGGGTACGTAAAAGAGAAGATTATCTTTTTGTTTTCTGTAGATTACTCCGTTCCTCATTTCGTAGAGACGATCCTCAAATATCTCCAGACTGTCGCGTAATTCTCGGATTTTAGGATCTTGATTTTGACCCAGCGATAGGTTTATTTTGAAAGGGTATTCGTCAATAACCATTACATCCGTGACGTTAACAGCACGACTAAATGCATCTACGTGTTGCATTTTGTTTCCGGCTCGATGCTCGAAAGTAATGCTTATTGTAATTTTCTAGTTCCAGAGCCCACCTGGAATTCGAGGATTGATTTCCTTTTTATTAAGGGTCAGCGTAAGCGAGTTGCAATCGGTTACAATTTTAAATGCTATGCCCTGAAGATAAATTCGGAAGAATCTCAGAGCATAAATCACAGCTAATGTTTCGAGCTGGGAACTGTGGTATTTTTACTCCGCATCAGTTGTTCGCTTGGAGAAGTAAAATATCGGATAAAATTTATTATCTGCACCGCGTTGGAGAAGAACGGCACCGTACCCTACTTTACTTGCATCGCAATGAAACTCAGTCTCGCGATTCGGATTGTATATACTTAGTACTGGCACTTCGATCAGTTTTGATTTTACAGTCTCAAATGTTCGAAGTTCTTCCTCACCGAACTTAAACGGAGTATTTTTTCGTGATACGTCGTACAGTGGTTTCGCGATTATCGAAAAGTTTTCGATAAATTTTCGGAAGTAAACGCATAGACCTAAGAAACTCTGGACGTGACGTACGTTTTGAGGGATTGGGAAATTGGTGACCGCGTCTACACCATGTTCCGTAGGACTAACACCTTTCTGTGTAATTTGATAACCCAGGTATTCGATCTCGGTTTGTAGAAATTTACATTTGTCTAATCTCAGTTCCAGTCGGTTTTGCACTCGCAGCTTGAATACCCTGCGACGTACGTTTAAGTGACTTTCGATTGTTTCAGTAGCTACGAGGAAATCATCCATATACACCACTATTTCACTAGAGCTTATTAAATCTGCTAATATCGTGTTTACGAATCCTTGGAACTTTGACGGAGCAGTTTTTAACCCGAAAGACTTTCTGAGGTATTCGTACTGACCCAGAGGCGTTACAAATGCAGTGTACGGAATCGAGTTCTCGGCAACTTTGATTTGGTGAAACCCATCTTTCAAAACGAGAAGCGTATAATATTTTTTGTCGCGTAGTGCATCAATTTGATCTTCGATCAACGGGACTGGATAATTATCGCTTGCAATAGATTTATTAAGGGTCCGATAATCGACACAAAGTCTTGCTTCCCCATTTTTTTCTTTGTCATCACGATAGGAGAGGGGAAAGGTTAATCGCTTGGTCGGATTATACCTTTTGTTAAAAGTCTATCAATTATTGATTTTAGTTGTTGCTTTTCAATGAACGATAACCGACGGGGTGTAAAATGAAAAGGGCGAGAGTCGGTGAGGGTAAGACTCAACTCCATGTTCGTTTGAGGGGATTCGGGACGTTCGGCGTTTAAATATTCTGTGATGAACAATTGTCTTACTGCAGATTGTGTTTCATAGTTTACCTCTGGATTTATCTCTATGTCATCCGATTTAGTCTCAAGTGCATTCACGACTTCTATGAACATTATCTCATTAGGCGTTTCTGCTTCAACTGAAACCGAATGTGTTGACAGACTGAGGTTAAAGATCTGTAGAGCATCGCGCCCCAAGATTATAGAATTTCGGACGGTCACCTGGATGCTTCCTAATACGATCACCTGACTGCTATTAATTCCGGCGAACCGTTCGTTAAATCGTCACACACATTCATGACCTTATCGCGTATATATCGTTTCTTCATGAAGCTGATCGGACTTCCCGTATCCAGAAGAGTGTCGAGTTGGAGGTTGTAGTGTTTTTCTTCATAGTTGAACTCGTAATCACCGATCTTGAAGAAAGGATTTTCGACTTTTTCCGATATAACCGCAATCTGTGGTGGTTTCCTAATTCTCGGACAATCTTTTACTTGATGACCCATTTCGAAACAGTTGAAACACGCTAGTAGACTATAGTACCTATACGGATTTTTTCAAGATAGCGGTGGTTCGGAGTGGGGAGTGTTGTCCAGCGTGCTCGGCCGGGCCGCCGGGCCCGACGGCTCGCTGGTAAGGTGGTCCCCCCCCGCCCTTCCCAGCGGCGCCCTCTCGGGGGTGGTAGAGTAGGGGGGGGGAAGTGCCGAGGGTGGCGAGGTGTAGGAGTGTGCGGGCCCGGTGGTGACGGCGTCGCGACGAGTTGCGCCATCTTGGATTTTGGGAACGCTGACGGCGGCGTAGCGGCAGCTTCATCGCCTCGGACTCTCTCCCGGGAGCGTGAGAGGAGATAGCGAGCGGTGCAGCGCGTAGACGATGTAGTGGCGGACAGCTGACTACATCCTTGTAGTCCGTGCGTACGAGAGAGTTGGTGACGGCGTGACGAAGACTCCCGCCATCTTGAATTTTCCAAGCGTTGGCTTGGAAAATTCACGCACGGTGTTTTTCGACGGTACCAAGCTTGGCCGGGCGGCCTAAGGCGTTGAATTCAAGCCCTGTTATCCTTGGGAGCACGGGCTCGATTCCACTATGCATGAATGCTTTTTTTATTTTTCAGCAGGCTAAAAAATATATGGAAGGATGGGAGGTAAGTGAAAATAATTTTGTTTAAAATTTTATAATAAAGTTTGCAGTTTATTCTCGTATGTTGTTTTTTGGAAGAGAATACCAGCGGGGTACGTAGTCTTAGTTCTTTTATTTACCTGATGCTGTTTTTCTTCAACACCAGTTTTTCTTCGCGCATTCTTTCATTTCCAATAAAATAGCTTTTTCGTTGTAAGTTATCGTAAAACTTATTTTCTGTCATCCACGCGGGTTCATATTCAGAGTTCGATTATTGTCTGAGCCCTTTTCTGCTTTGAACCACGGGGTGATAATTGTCATCTGTTCGCAGAGGTGATGCCACTCGACGACGTTGAGGGAAATGCCTGCAGCGTGACGGCCGGAGAATTTTATTGCCACCTCGAAGTCGTGTCTGTTTACTAGCTCAAGTCCCACAGCGGCCGTCTTACTATCCAAAGCATTCAGGCTGTATGTTGTGGATAATAACATTGCCTTGCTCAATGCTTGCCAGCCAATTACAGGGTCAAGCGTATTGTCCTCTTTTTTCAGACCTCGCTTCAGCAATCAATGTACCGAGTCGCCCTATTGTTTATTATTCACGACGGCGGTAAAATTTTCCAATGTATTTTTTATTCACTATGATTTGGGGAGATTTAAGAGATACTGCACTCCTCAAATCGTGTCGGCGTAATGACTCGGGATGAAAACCCGCTCGGGGGTTAGAGTCAGTGAAAGTGATGCAATTTCCCTAGAGAAGGGGGTGAAGACAGGCCTCAAGGATGCTGCTACCTTAAGTGGGGGTGAACGCATGGGATTGGGCCTTGAGATCGTCGGAGACCACCCACGCAATTTATGGAACCCTTTCGGTGATGTAACTGACGTAAAGCATCTCAGGCCTGACACACCTCCACAGGGTAGTATAAGCGACGACGCACAAATTCTTGCAAAAAAAAAGCTAGAAAATATTACTGCTCTTAACATTCAACGGCCGGACATTGGGGCTTCTGGCAATAGAGACACAGTGAGAAAACAATAAAAAAAAGTGCAATAAAGAATGCAATGAGCGGCTTACTCTTCACAGCTGCTAAGCCGCCCGCTCGTTGGAGCCGTAGCATCGCGTAGTAGCAATAAATTTAATAACGGTATACTGCGAAGGGTTTATTTCACTCTAACCCTTAGCCCGGGTATTTTTTCAGAAGCGTTAACAATTCTATGCTAGTAAGAGTGGGCGTCAGGTATTGCCAAAAATTAGAAAAAGAAAATCTTCGAGCCACCAATGATTGTGTTCGAGTTATTGTCCCTGAGTGAGAGTAAAAGCTATAAGTTTGACAACGTTTACGGAAATGCACATTATTTCGTTTAGACGTTCGAGCGTAACGCATCTCAGTTTTACGTGTCAGTCTACGTGTAGTTCAGTTCAGTTATTATTTGTGATTCTTACTTACTTAAATAAACAAATTAATATGTCCGACGCGGTATTTTGCGAAGTTATTGGTGAAGGGGTAGCAGTTTTAAACAAAAACCCTCCACCGGCACTAGACAATCTGCTGGCAGCGAGCAGTCGCCGATCGCTTGAACGTTTGGGAAGCGAAGAGTTAATTAAACGGTTTACGGTTCTCGTAAAACAAGTCCCAGTGAAAAATATTTTAAAATTGTATAATGCGGGCAAATTTAGCGGCAGCTATGCAGATTTGAAAATTGTTTGTGACGTGATAGCGAAGTCCTCATTCAACGCATCAAAGGGTGCTATATCCCTTCGTCAGAAGGTTGCGGAGCTCGGTGAGTACTATACAAGTATAATAATCTACATCGCTTTAATTTTATCCCATATATATTTTGCTTAACTAATGTAATTTTAAATAATGAATTTTTACAGAGACTCAGAGGACGGTTATCGCTGCCAAAAAAGAGGCTGCGATAGCACGGAAAGAAGCCAGAATTGCTCAGAGGAATGCTGGCAGGACAATCCGAGCAGAGGCTGCGAAGCGCGTGCAGACAACGTTGGATCACGCTAATGTCGAAACGACCATGGCGGGTGTCCAACGCGATGATTTCGACGTGTCATTTCGGCAGTCGGTCGAGGAGCTCGAAGTCGCCAGAGTGTCCCAAAACCCCATCGTATTCACGGAATGTAAGCTGTGATGTTATATTCCCCGTGGGACGGGCGAAATCATCGATAAATTTGAAAACTAAAAATTCGGCCAAAATCGTGCAACGGGCGGGAAAGGGGGGGGGGGTCAAACAAGATGAAAATAATACTCGTGGGGAACAATAATAACAATGGTTTAATGGTGCAAAAGAATAACAAAAATTGAAACTTGGAGAGTTGATAAATAATAATAATAATGACCGCTTCGACGCCGGTACTGGTACGTCGAAGCCAAACCAAAAATAACAATAATAATCCTGTCTTCAACGCCGTTACGGGTACGTTGAAGAATCTAACCGAAAATATAAAAATGAACCAAAAATACCGCTTCGGCGCCGTTACTGGTACGCCGAAGGTCGAATGAAAAATCACAATAATACTTTCTGCTTCGACGCCGTTACGGGTACGTCGAAGACAGAACCCAAAAACAATAAATCGGTAACCAAATAATAGAAATGAAAATGGTAAATAATCAGTCGGAAATAAACGCAAGAAAAACGGGAATAATAACCTAAATAATCGTTGAAAAATACGGGGCAGTCGCATAGAATAATTCGGGGGGGAAAGGGCGGGGGGAATAGTCGGGGCGCTAATACTCAATTTTAACAATAATATCGGGGAATAATCAAAATGCAATTGGTTCAAAATATTCAAGAAACGCTAATAAAGGGGGATGCAAAAGGTGGAAAATGTTCGGAATAAATCTGGGGAAATTATGGCGATTTGAAGGGGGCTTTGTGGGACAGTCAATGGGACTTCGAGGGGTTTATAAGGGAAAGCTGGTCAGACGTATGTTGCACGAAAATCACTACAAACGCAAATATGGGCGCCAGCTACTTTAACGGTGTAGCACCGTAACAGATCGTACAGACGGCACGGATCTCGTCTCAAAAAAACAAACTCAAAAACGTTATGCTTGAAAACTCCTCTGTCTCGACGGACAGTCCAGCTAGCTCGGGAGAGGGTAGAGGGCTCAGGGGGAGGGTACACGAATCCGACGGCTTCTTACACTATTACCTCGGTCAGGGCTAAATTATACAAAAATGTCTTAAGGGTTCAAAGGGAGGGAAGGGAAAAACTTTGACTAAATAACTATCACTTATAATGAATTTTACGCGTTTTACGCCGCTCACCACACGCGCGATTCCTCTCTGCTCGTGTAACAAAGGACGTCGACCACGTGTCGACCACGAGGCAAAGTCTTTTACGAATAATTTCTACAAAAATAAGGGGTGCTCGAGGGAGGAAAAAGGGTTAAACGGGGCGGGAAAAATGTGGGCAAAAACTTACGAAAATCGTCGGGGCTCACTCACTCAAATACACGCAGGTCTTGGTTACAATCTTTCCTCGAATCAGTGGATAGCCTCAGTCGTTATAAAATTCCGTACAATGGTCCGATTCGTATTCCTGGGCTATCACTGAGTCGTCATAAGGGCGGGTTATACTCTCCTAAACGGAGTCGGAATTTTACAGGGGACAGCCGAGTCGTCTTACAAAAATATCACACTCGCTCTCGGCTGTCGAACAATAAAAAATTCTTAAAATTAACGACACCCGATCTCACACACCACGCGGTCTACACACCACGCGGCTCGGCTCGGAGAGTCGGAGAGTGTAGCGATGTCTTCTTCTTCATCGTCGGGTCTGGCGCTGCCGATGATGGTGGGGAACGAGAGCACCTGTGCGTCGGCTTTGGTCGGTAATCGGAGTTATGGACGGGCGTTTCCTCCGGACGGCGAGGGGTGGCGACAGAGGTGTCGCTGGATCGTCAATCGATGTCGTGCGTTGATGATCACAGCGGCAGCGGACAGGCGGGGCGGGCAGTGGCGACTTTTCGGCGGGCTTTTCGAGGCTGGTTCGGACGGTCTTTCACAGGGCTTTTTCCCCTCGTCCACGATCCTCCTACCTTCCTCGGCGTCAGCACGTCGGCTCTTGTTCTTTTGCTGTTCCTGGGGCTTGCTGGGTCGTTGGGCTGTTCCTTGGGGCTGTCGGGGGAAAATCTTGACGTTGCCTTCGAGCCGCGCACACTCACACAAGGGGTAACGGGAGGGAAGAAAAAGGGGGATTTTAAACACTAACTTACACAAAATATAAACCAGAAAAAACGTAAAAAATATCCGTACATAACGTTCAGTAAGCAGCGGACTCGAGCCGAATTTGGCGAGGGACTTGTGACGTACCACGTCACAAAGCAAATATTTCGATGAAGCAGTGGCTATTGGGAGATATAGGCCCGTTTTTAAAATACTGAACATATTTTATTTTTACTTTCAGCTTTATTATATGTTCAGAGCGACGAGAACGACATTGTCAACACTACTCTTAACTTCTCATTTTTGGATGTGAGTGGGACAAACGGCGTCGAGGAGGAACCGGAAGGCGACAAAGAGGCTGCAATGGAACATTGGCTGTGGATCTACAGGTCTCTGACAGAGTGGAGGTCTCCATCCACGACTGCGATGAATACGGGCGGTGTGCACAACCTCTGGCAACTTCGAGCCAAATCGGCGAAGGGAACATTGGCGCCGCTGTTGCGGGACCGTCAGCTCGGCAGACGACGTCAATATCGCCGCAGTCTGGATCAGCACGACGTGCAGCTCAGGATGCTGAGCAGCAGCCCCAGTCTGGACCGTCCCGACGAGCATCTCAGGATGCTGAGCAGCAGCTCCAGCCTGGATCGTCACGACGGGCATCTCAGGATGCTGAGCAGCAGCCCCAGCCGGGGCCGTCATCGCGGCGGACTCCGATACCATCACTAGGCCGGGATGCTGAGCTGCAGCAGGCGCAGCCTCCGACGCAGAAGTCTCCTACCTTCTCGGAGTTCCTCGCAGATGCACAAACTCCGATGTCCGATGAGTCAAAAATTGCTCACCGCGTAGACAACCAATGGTGGTGTCATAAATTTAAGTGTCGGGGTACAGCTTTGTCGATAAAAATTCAGGAGCCGCCAGCGGGTGTAAATGTAGTAGAGTGGCTAGAGGACGCGATACGCGAGGTACATACGCTCATTGTTTCCGGTAGTGAGCCGACCGATGTGGTAGGAGTAGAATTTCGCTCGAACGCGTTCACGCGAGGTGCTGCCGGTATTTCGTACAGCTGATTTTAATTTTGAGTGCTTAATCAATGTAATAAACAGCGTCTCGCAGAATGCGTCAGGATTTTGTATAGACGACTCGCTCACTATTACGAGCAACATCATCTCAATGCCGATGGGTGCAGGGCGAACGGTAAAAAAAGGAATAGAATTTTAGGAGAAAAAATCGGTGATACAATTTCGTAATAAAGACAATTTATGTCTTCCGCGGGCAATCGTAGCCGGAGTAGTATACACGCACCGTGGACAGATTCGCGATGGTCCGTTGTAGAAGCGGTGGAATAACGTCAGCAGGGACAGATCTGTACTCCAGAAGATCTTGGCGGAGGAGCTAGTTAGAGATGCTGGTATAGACGTCCCAGAGGTGGGCTTTGGTTACCAGAACTGCAAGCCTTCCAGCAGGTTCTTGATGGAGACGGGTTAGCCTTGATAATGTTCGACGTCGAGTCGTTGGGTAGTAGCGAACCGCCTTTTTTTCACGGTACCGATCTCGTGCTACGTTGTAGGGAAAAAGTCGTAAATAATATTCGCTGCAAAGATTGCTGGCGCTTCTTTCGCGGTGCTGGCTGCTTTGCACGGCATACAGCGCTTGGGTCACATGGTACACAAACCCGTTTATGTTATATGCTGCAAACTTGTAGAACGTGCTTAAGGCAAGTATACAAGAAAGACAGCCCAAAACACGTGTGTGGCCAATTTTATTGCCGAACTTGCAAGGAAAGGCGGCCAGAAAAACACAATTGCTTCATGGCTCCGCTGCGTTCTGCTGAAATAGCTGAGCACACCGATATCTTTATTTTTTATGATTTCGAAACGCGTCAAGAGCTCGAGGTTAACGGAGTGGTCGAGGTGAACGTACACGAGGTAAATCTCTGTGTTGCTCAACAGCGCTGCACACGCTGCATTGGCATGGGAGGACCCGGCGTGGGACTGTAGTCTGTGTGGCGAAGATGGCGAGAGAATTTTTAAAGTAAACGTTTTATCGGAATTTGTAGAGTTCGTATTAAAACAGAGGCGTGCTGTCGGTCAGGTCACATGCATCGTCCATAACGCTAAAGGTTTCGATAGTCAATTCATTCTGAAGTACATCGTCGAGGAGAAGAATGAAATCCCAAAACTGAATACGAATGGTACGAGTATTATGGAGATGCGTATCGGTAACACTAGATTCATTGATAGTTTAAATTATTTCCACATGGCTCTCAGTAAATTCCCAAAAGCATTCGGCTTAGGAGAAAATATTTTCAGGGGCACGTTTCCCCATCTTTTTAACAAGTTAGCCAACCAAGAGTACAAGGGTCCGCTACCTCCTCTCTCAGACTACTCTCCTGACACAATGTCAGAGTCAGACCGCCAACAATTTCTAGAGTGGTACGAAGCAACGTAGCGCATGGGATATATATTTGATTTCCAGAAGGAGATCGTTGGGTACGCTGCAACCGATGTTACAATTCTTCGGAAAGCATGTGCGGCGTTTCGTCGTACCTTTCGAGAGTGCGGGAATGTGTATCCGTTCACTGAGGCCGTGTCGATAGCGTTAGCATGTAATAAAGTATTTCGCCGGATTTTTTTGGAAAAGGGAAAAATAGCCGTTTTACCGCGTAATGGGTATCGGCGAGCTGATCGACAATTAGAGATAGCGATAGAATGGCTGTATGGTGTGAACGCGCTTTCGGGGTGCAGATTGAGCATGCAGGGCGGGGCCGAGAGCGTAAGTTAGACAACGGTACGCGAGTAGACGGGTATTTCGAAACGGGTGCGAGAGCCGATAAACAGAGGTACGTGTTGCAATTTCATGGCTGTTTTTTCCACGGTTGTGCTACACAGATCCTCGTAAGCGCGAAGAGGACTGGTGCGGGAGTACGCTGAACGACCGGTACATGCGAACTCTGAACACCTCGGCTCGTATAAAATCATTAGGGTATACTTTTCACGAGATTTGGGAGTGCGAGTATGCTCGGCTGAAGAGTACAAACGCGATGGTCAGTGCGGTTGTGAAGGGACACCCGATCCTCACCAATGAGCAATTAAACCCTCGCGATGCGTTTTTTGGGGGGCGTACGGGGAGAACGCGCAGTTATTGCGAGATAAGTGGTAGTGAGAAAATTAACTACGCTGATGTGTGCTCATTATACACTTATATCTGTAAGTACGGCCGCTTCCCCGTAGGTCATCCCACGATATTCACCGCTGATAATTGTCAAGAGATAACCCGTCCACACCTCGACATAAGCAATGTTGAAGGGCTCGTCCGATGCACGGTATTACCACCATGAAATCTTGATCATCCTGTACTCTCGGTGTGCATGCACAATCGGCTAATGTTTGCTCTGTGCCGAAAATGCTGCGAGGAAATGTTGCAGAGTGCATGCCCTCACGAGAATGAGGCTGATCGAGTTTTCGAGGGTACTTGGGTATCGTGCGAGCTCGCCAAGGCCGTCGAGAAAGGCTACAAAATACTTGGCGTACATGAAATCTGGCAGTACGAGATCGAGAAATACGATCGAAACAGTCAGACTGGTAGTGTCTTTGGGGGGGTATATAAACCTCTGGCTTAAAATAAAGCAAGAGGCTAGCGGGTGACCCTCCGACTGTACGACAGAGGAAAGTAAGATCGTGTATCTTGAAGCCTTTCGCATAGCTGAAGGGGTAGAGCTAGATACGCGGGCGTATCGTAAAAAATCCTGGTCTGAGATCGGTTGCCAAACTTTGTTTAAATTCGTTTTGAAGTAAATTTGGTCAACGCGAAAACCTACTAAAGACCGAAGTAATAAGAACGCGTCAACGTCTGTTAGAGCTTCTAACTGATTAGAGCTGCGAGGTCAAAAAAATAATACATGTCAACGACGACGTCATGTATGTTCCCTGACAAAAAACGGTCGAAAGTTCGGATATAAATCCTCACGTGAACGTCGTTATTGCTGCATATACGACAGCACAAACCCGATTGAAACTTTACTCATACATGGAGCAGTTAGAAAATAGCGTCCTCTATTATGATACAGACTCCGGTATAAATATAAGTAGAGGTATCGCTGGAGAATATAATCCACCTCTTGTAAATGTCCTCGGCAATATGACGGATGAGCTAGAAGATTATGGCATCGGTAGCTATATCAAGCGATTCGTTTCAGGTGGCCCCAAATTTTACGGATATATGGTCCAGAAGCCCGACGGTACTGAGCTCACCACTTGCAAAGTTAAAGGCATTAGCCTTAACTACAGAAACGCGGAAAAAATTAATTTTGATTCCATATGCAAGTTGGTCGCAAACCCCGACACAAGTATATCCGTTAAATTTGGTGCTATACCTCTGGGTCGCAATCTACATCGATGGCCGAGGACGTGGATCGTACTTCGACAGTTACGGCATTCCGCCGCTAATATCAAGCTATCTTCACCGTCTACGCAAGAACTGCACCCTCTATCGATGGAATACCAAGCAGGTTCAGAGCCTCTCTTCAAATGTGTGTGGCCAGTATTGTATTGTGTTCCTTTATCATATGTGTTACGGGGGATCTCTACTACAATTCCAGAATCTTTTCACTGCCGACCTTAAACGAAACGATCGGATCGCCGCAAAATTTCATAAGCGTTTACTGAGTAAAATACCTGTTGCTATGAAAAGCATTCATAAAAACGCGAACAGCTTCTTAACAGGACGTGGAGTCCGTATAAGAAAATATGATCAACACTGCTGCCCTAGACTAAATCATTTATAAATGTACACTTAGATTTAAGAATAAAATGCAAACTTTATTATAAAATTTTAAACAAAATTATTTTTACTTACCTCCCATCCTTCCATATATTTTTTTAGCCTGCTGAAAAATAAAAAAAGCATTCATGCATAGCGGAATCGAATCAGTGCTCCCAAGGATAACAGGGCTTGAATTCAACGCCTTAGGCCGCTCGGCCAAGCTTGCTATTGTCGAAAAACACCGTGCGTGCACGATAGCGTTGCAGTCGTAGCTAGCCAACGCTTGGAAAATTCAAAATGCCAGCAGTCTTCGTCACGCCGTCACCAGCTCTCTCGTACGCTCCTTGTACTTCAGCTGTCCGCCACTAGATCGTCTGCACGCTGCACCCCTCGCTATCTCCTCTCACGCTCCCGAGAGAGAGTCCGGAGCGATGGAGCTGTTGCTACGCGGCCGTCAGCGTACCCAAAATCCAAGATGGCGCGACTCGTCGCCACACCGTCACCACTGGACCCGCACACTCCTACACCTCGCCACCCTCGGCACTCCCCCCCCCCTACTCTACCACCCACGAGAGGGACCCGCCGGGAAGGGAGGGGGAGGGGGAGGGGGAAAACCACCCTAGCAGCGAGTCGTCGGGCCCAGCGACCCGGCCGAGCACACTGGACAACACCCCCCACTCCGAACCGCCGCCATCTTGAAAAAATCCATATAGGTATAGTCTACTACTATTGGTATTCACCGATGAGACTCAACAGCTTACGAAGACTACAAAAAGAAATTTATGGAACATTGTCACGCACTTTATTGGCTTGGCTTGGTTGAACACGAGAGAAGGAGCAGAGAGATCAAACTTTTCGACAAGATAGTTGACGAGGGTCAGGGGGCGATTCAAATGGAAACTCAACCGTAAGATTCTCGCCTATTTTACCATGTAAAAAGTAGTTTACCGTGAAAATAATTAATTTACCGTGGAAAAATCAATTTATCACGAAAAAAATGTTCTGTGGAAAAATTAAATCGCCAGTTAAAAACTACAGTACTGTGTAAAATCGACTGTCTTCGCGGTGCGTTTTTATCTCCGTCTGTAGGACAATGGCCGAGATAATTGACAGAAAAACCGAGATATTGACGTAAGTTAAGAATGTGACTGTCCCGTATTCCGAGTTAACACTCTTAGCGTAGGAAACTCACATTTAATATTTTATCTGGACTCCCGCTAATCCTTGTGCCGTCAACACCTTCCCTGCGAACGCTCGCGCTCCTACGGTAGCGGTCCAGCCGCTGCACCCGCGACGCGCGAGCAGCGGTCGTCTTACCGCGCGGAGGAATACTGTGTCGCGCGCAGCAATAGGCGAGGGCCCTACTTCCGTCTGGCCGTTGTACCAGTTCATCGCAGAGTCTCGAAACTGTTAGACGTCCGCTCTCCTGCATTCACTTCATTAAATAAAGCTATCAACCGTATTTCGGACTTCGTTTACCTCGACCATGCCAACACGACCATCACAAGAATCTCGTGGAGAGTGTGACGATATTGAGAGGCGACAACGAGCACATCGAGCCCGAAATCGTTGAAGAGAAGGTCGTCAGAACTCAGCAGCTCGCGGAAGAGTTCGACGGTCTTTTATCGAAAACTTGGACCGAACTCATGATCAAGGATGTCATACTGCACGACAAAATCGAGGTAACAAGTCAATAAATAAAAAACTACCTAGTTAATGCATATGTAATTTGTTTTTTTTTATAATAATTTTTCGTCAGTACACCAACGAGACTTTGAAGATCAACATGGACGACATGATTAATAGTTTTTTGAAGTTTGCTCAAGCCATATTCTTGCAGATGCGCGACACCGACGGAAGGTACAAGGTTAACGTGGACGGCGTTGCGACGCTTTACATGAAAAATTGTCTTGTCGAACAATTAAAAATATCGTCCCGTCACGTCGACTTATGCGGCGAAAAGGATAATCCAAACAACACCTGTAGGTATTACCGACATTTTTTTAGCCTTTTATTTTCGGTTGCAAATAAAACAAAAATACTTTCGATTTTCACTCAAAAATCATTTTACGAATAATAAGCTGCCTATAGATAATAATTTTGTCGATAGTCCTAGGATGATATATTCGTACAGCATTTTTTTTTTTTTTTTTTTTTTTTGAGGATGTAAGGGTCGGTAACTAACCCACCAGTAAAGTTTTTCCAGGAAGTCGTTTCAGTACCATTATAGCTGTGCGATGTTTTTAATTTTTTATATTTTGAACGCAGAGACAAGTGTGAAAAAATCGGAAGTAAGTCCTGGAAATATCACACTTCTTGGAGTAGATGCGCTCGAAGCAATGCTAGAGGGAGAGGCACGGCTAAAAAAACTACTCTCGAACAAAAAAAAAAAAAGAAACTCGAAAACTACGCAACGATCAGGTTTTTTTCATAACGAACAGTGTACGCATCGAGATAAGACGCAATGTCGGGCAACGGAAACGACTCCGGATTCATACCGGATCTGCGTATGTAGAATAGTGACTTTTTATTCTTCGGTAATTATGCTTGTTTTAATTTATTAATATAATGAGATGATTTTTATTTAATTCTTCAGTTAACGCTTCCAGGCAATCACTCGACCCTGATGAACGCGAGGTCATCCGAAACGCCACGAACGTGCCGTGTACAACAAGCGTCTTCGCTTGTATACATGGCACGTGTACATGAGGCGCATCCCGAAATTCAACAAAACGATGTATGTCATAATTATCAATCATTATAGAAGAATTCTTTTAATATTAAAACGATCACACATGTCTGTGTGTCGAAGGTCGATAAAAAATTATTGGACAAAAGCATACCTGGGATGAATTAAAATTGCAAAAAAAAAAATCGTTTGATGTTTCATCGCGTCGTTCCGAGAACGCAATTAATCATCGAGCTTGTCCCGTAAATTTTATTTGAATAGAGAATAAAATAAAATAAACTGATGACACTTTTTTCTACCACACAAAATATCGAACAAGCGATGAAAATAATTTCTTAAAAAAAAAGAATAAAAATAAATAAATCAGGAAGAAATCGTAAGATAAATTGAAAAAGTCACAAAAAATTATATTGATAATTTGATGGTATTTCATCGAGTCGTTCCAAAGATGCAATTAATTATCGAGCTTATCCCGTAAAGCTTTGCTTAGAGAATAAAATTTTTAAAAATGGATATTTTTTAATTATTGGCGGTGCCCTCGGTCTACCTAAAGTGCCGAAAATGCGATAAAAAATTGTTCTAAAAAATATATATATATATTCATAAAAAAAATTATTTAATGTTTCATCGAGATGTTCCAAGGACGCAATTAATTGTCAAGCTTATACCGTAAAGATTATTTGAATAAAGAATGAAATAAAACAATAAAAAATGTTTTGAAGAACCCAAAAAAATATGGTACGACAAATGTTCCCCGACGGGAAACAATGTCATTTAACGTCGCAGCTAAAAACGTCGTTCGTTCTCAATGCGCATCTCCGCATATCGTACACGTATCCACCTCGAGGCGAGTTGGTCTTTCTCATTTTGAGCATGAAAAAAATTCTCTTTCTGTAATAAATAAAAATACGTTTTTTTTAATTACAGGCACACTGTACGTCGCGTTAAATCTGTAAAAAAAAATTTCGCTCATTAATAAATAATAAGGCGTTAAAGGCGGCATGCCGACATTAAAATATTCCCGCGATGTAGAGGGTGCTGGGAGGCAATCGGGCCGATGTTGTCATCATAGCGAGAGACGACGAGCGGCGAAATCATTGCGCCAAAAACGAACGGGCAGTGGATTCAGTCGTCGGATCGTGACGAACGAACTCGGTCGAAATCGTGCGCCGGTTAAGGAGTATGCGAAATAGACGCATGCCCTCGTCGGAACAACGTTGTTGAACGCCGCAACTGAGATCGTTCCATTCGTTCTGGAGGCGCATCTCATATAAATGAAATTCTATAATTTGTGACGTGGTACGTCACAGGTCCCTCGCCAAACTCGGCTCGAGTCCGCCGCTCACCGAACGTTAGACAAGCATATTTTTTACGTTTTTTTCTGGTTTATATTTTGTGTAAGTTAGTGTTTAAATTCTCTTTTTTTTTTCTTCCCTCCCGTTACCCCCTGTGTGAGTGTGCGCGGCTCGAAGGCAACGTCAAGATTTCCCCCGACAGCCCCAAGGAACAGCCCAACGACCCAGCAAGCCCCAGGACCTGCAAAGGGACGAGAGCCGACGAGCTGACGCCGAGGAAGGTAGGAGGATCGTGGACGAGGGGGAAAAGCCCTGTGAAAGACCGTCCGAAAAAGCCGCCAACAAGACCGTCCGAAAGCCTCAAAAAGCCCGCCGAAAATTCGCCACTGCCCGCCTGCCTGTCCGCTGCCGCTGGGATCATCGACGCACGGCATCGATTGACGATCCAGCGATACCTCTGTCGCCACCCCCCGTCGTCCGGAGGAAACGCCCGTCCATGACTCCGATTACCGGCCAAAGCCGACGCACAGGTGCTCTCGTTACCCACCATAACCAGCAGCGCCAGACCCATCGAAGAAGAAGACATCGCCCTGCCCCCTCACTCTCCGACTCTCCGAGCCGAGCCGCGTGGTGTACGACGTGTGTGAGATCGGGTGTCGATAGTTTTAAGAAAATTGTATTGTTCGACAGCCGAAAGCAAGTGAATATTCTTCCCAAATTTATAAGACGACTCGGCTATCCATTGTAAATTCCAGACTCCGATTAGGAGAGTATACCCAGCCCGTTAAGACGAATCGGCGACAGCCCAGGAATACGAATTGGACCATTGTACGGATTTTATAACGACTGAGGCTGTCCCCTGATTCGAGGAAAAGTATTATAATCGAGATCCGAGTGGATTGAGTGAGTGAAACCCGACGACCCGTAAGTTCTTGCCCACATTTTTCCCGACCCTGTTTGACCCTTTTTCCTCCCCCGAAACCCCTTATTTTTGGTAGAAATTATTCAGAAAAAACTTTGCCTCGTGGTCGACACGTGGTCGACGTCCTTTGTTACACGAGCAAAGAGAGATATCGCGCGCGTGGTGAGCGGCGTAAAAGGCGTAAGATTCATTATAAGTGATAGTTTTATTTAGTCAAAGTTTTTCCCTTCCCTCCCGTTGAGCCCTTAAGACAATTTTTCGTGTAATTTAGCCGTGACCGAGGTAATATTGTAAGAAGCCATCGGATTCGTGTACCCTCCCCCTGAGCCCTCTCCCCTCTCCCGAGCTAGCTGGACTGTCCGTCGAGACAGAGATATTTTTCAAGTACAGAGTTTTTTGAGTTGTGTTTTTTTGAGACGAGATCCGTGCCGTCTGCACGGACTGCTCCGGTGCTACACCGTCACAGTAGCTGGCGCCCATTTGAGTCATTTGAGTCGTTTTTGATTTTGTATTATTTGATTTTCGTGCAACTTTTGCCTGACCAGCTTTCCCTTACGAACCCCCTCGAAGTCCCATTGACTGTCCCACAAAGCCCCCTTAAGATCCCCATAACTTCCCCAAATTTATCCCGAATATTTCCCCCTTTTGCAGCCCCCTTTATTAGCGCTTTTTGATAATTTTGAGCCAATAGCATTTTTATTTTTCCCCGAGATTATTGTTAAAAAGCGAGTATTATTGCCCCGACTATTTCCCCCCCTCCCCCCTTTTCCCCCGGATTATTATTTGCGACTGTCCAGTATTTTTCAGAGATTATTTAGATTATTATTTCCGTTTTCCTGCGAATATTTTAGAGTGATTATTTACCATTTTTCCTTTTTATTTCGTTACCGATTCATTGTTTTGGGATTCTGTCTTCGACGTACCCGTAACGGCGTCGAAGCAGAAATTATTATTTCGGTTTCTCTTGCGACCTTCGGCGTACCCGTAACGGCGCCGAAGCGATATTTTCGGTTTTATTTCTTTATTTTCGGTTTCGGTCTTCGACGTACCCGTAACGGCATCGAAGCCGTCAGTATTATTATTTTCTTTTGTTAGTCCTTCGGCGTACCCGTAACGGCGCCGAAGTGATATAATTTCCTTTTTGGTTTCATCTTCAACGTACCAGTACCGGCGTTGAAGAGAAAGTTATTATTATCATTTTTTTGTTAATCTTCGACGTACCAGTACCGGCGTCGAAGCGGTCACTTCTGTCATTATTTTTCAACCTCTCAAGTTCTACTTTTTTGTTATCATTTTGCATTATTAAAATTATTGTTATTACCGTTCCCGACGTATTATTTTTATCTTGTTTGACTCCCCCCCCCCCTTTTCCCGCTCGTTGCACGATTTTGGCCCAATTTTTAGTTTTCAAATTTATCGATGATTTCGCCCGTCCCACGGGGAATATAACATCACGAATTATATATAATTAACTTCACACATCCACGTCGAGGAGAGTTTGTCCAAGTTTGTCGTTCTCGTTTTGAGCGTGAAAAAAAATCTTCATAAAAAAAAAAGAAAATTAAATATACATCGTCGTTTTTAAATCACTTACGGGTAATACTGTGCGCCGCGTTAAGTGAGCACATTTCTGCAGCGGTTAAGAAGGGTACGAAATAGAAAAACAGTGTGAGAGCGATATCGATCGGCCAAAAAAGTTTTTCTGTTCTGCCACGCTCAAGTTACCATATTTAGATGGTCTATTGTGTTGGCCACGGACTTGTTTTCGCTATTCAATTCGGTTATATTCAGTGAAATTGTTGGGTTCTTAGAGAACGTCAAGAAATCCAAGAGAGTCAGGATCAAAAAGTTGCTGCTCTTCACCTTTATAATAAACAACGGAGATGGTGAACGGGTGTAGGTGACTACCTGGAATGATGAAGTGGAACTCACCGAAGCAATCGTCAAAAACGATATGGTAATAATTTTTCATAAAGAATATAATTGCATGAGTATACTTATATAATTAGATATGTAAAATTGATTCATTTTAATTATATTTTTCAGATAATACATCTGGAGGGCGCGTACTCAAGATTACCTCATCCACAATTCACGAACTATGACACCATAAATATTGAGCTGAATATTGAGATGCACACAATAATCAACATTTTAGGTAGACGTCACACCGATGTTTCCATGAATGTCAGTTCGCCGACCACATCTGCAGCTCGACCATTTGAACTCGAAAAAATTGGAGAGAGTACAGTTTACAGCCGTACGTATTTATGAAAAAAATGTTTCTATTTTTAAAACCTGTTTTCTGATGTAATTTGTCTTTTCAGAAGTTAATGGATTCAACAAGTTAAATTTTATAGGAATGCAGGAATATGGTTGACGAGAGCTGTTTCGGGGACAGTCTGGTTATTTGGGTTTGGTTTTTTCGGGCCTAGTTTTCTTCGAGTCTAGAGTTTTCCCTAGGGTTTTTTTTGCCTAGGGACTTTTTAAGCGTCTTAGGGTTTTTCCCTAGGGTTTTTTTTGCCTTGGGCCTTTTTTTCGGTCCTAGTGTATTTCCCTAGGGTTTTCGCCTAGGGTTTTTTGGGGTCAGTCTGGTTATTTGGGTTTGGTTTTTTTTGGGCCTAGTTTTCTTCGAGTCTAGAGTTTGCCCTAGGGTTTTTTGCCTAGGGACTTTTTCGGGTCCTAGGATTTTCCCCTAGGGTTTTTTGCCTAGGGATTTTTTTGGTCCGAGGGTTTCCCCCTGGGGTTTTTTGCCTTGAGACTTTTTTCGGTCCGAGGGTTTTCCCCTAAGGTTTTTGCCTAGGGTTTTTGCCTAGGGTCTTTGGGGACAGTCTGGTTATTTGGGTTTGGTTTTTTTGGGCCTAGTTTTTTCGAGTCTACCGTTCTTTACCTAGAGACTTTTTTCGGATCCTACGACGACGAGGACGAAGAGGACGAAGAGGACGAAGAGGACGAAGAGGACGAAGAGGACGAAGAGGACGAAGAGGACGAAGAGGACGAAGAGGACGAAGAGGACGAAGAGGACGAAGAGGACGAAGAGGACGAAGAGGACGAAGAGGACGAAGAGGACGAAGAGGACGAAGAGGACGAAGAGGACGAAGAGGACGAAGAGGACGAAGAGGACGAAGAGGACGAAGAGGACGAAGAGGACGAAGAGGACGAAGAGGACGAAGAGGACGAAGAGGACGAAGAGGACGAAGAGGACGAAGAGGACGAAGAGGACGAAGAGGACGAAGAGGACAAAGAGGACGAAGAGGACGAAGAGGACGAAGAGGACGAAGAGGACGAAGAGGACGAAGAGGACGAAGAGGACGAAGAGGACGAAGAGGACGAAGAGGACGAAGAGGACGAAGAGGACGAAGAGGACGAAGAGGACGAAGAGGACGAAGAGGACGAAGAGGACGAAGAGGACGAAGAGGACGAAGAGGACGAAGAGGACGAAGAGGACGAAGAGGACGAAGAGGACGAAGAGGACGAAGAGGACGAAGAGGACGAAGAGGACGAAGAGGACGAAGAGGACGAAGAGGACGAAGAGGACGAAGAGGACGAAGAGGACGAAGAGGACGAAGAGGACGAAGAGGACGAAGAGGACGAAGAGGACGAAGAGGACGAAGAGGACGAAGAGGACGAAGAGGACGAAGAGGACGAAGAGGACGAAGAGGACGAAGAGGACGAAGAGGACGAAGAGGACGAAGAGGACGAAGAGGACGAAGAGGACGAAGAGGACGAAGAGGACGAAGAGGACGAAGAGGACGAAGAGGACGAAGAGGACGAAGAGGACGAAGAGGACGAAGAGGACGAAGAGGACGAAGAGGACGAAGAGGACGAAGAGGACGAAGAGGACGAAGAGGACGAAGAGGACGAAGAGGACGAAGAGGACGAAGAGGACGAAGAGGACGAAGAGGACGAAGAGGACGAAGAGGACGAAGAGGACGAAGAGGACGAAGAGGACGAAGAGGACGAAGAGGACGAAGAGGACGAAGAGGACGAAGAGGACGAAGAGGACGAAGAGGACGAAGAGGACGAAGAGGACGAAGAGGACGAAGAGGACGAAGCGGACGAAGAGGACGAGGACGAGGACGAGGACGAAGAGGACGAAGAGGACGAGGACGAAGAGGACGAGGACGAAGAGGACGAGGACGAAGAGGACGAGGACGAAGAGGACGAGGACGAAGAGGACGAGGACGAAGAGGACGAGGACGAAGAGGACGAGGACGAAGAGGACGAGGACGAAGAGGACGAGGACGAAGAGGACGAGGACGAAGAGGACGAGGACGAAGAGGACGAGGACGAAGAGGACGAAGAGGACGAGGACGAAGAGGACGAGGACGAAGAGGACGAGGACGAGGACGAGGACGAGGACGAAGAGGACGAGGACGAGGACGAGGACGAGGAGGACGAGGACGAAGAGGACGAGGACGAGGACGAGGACGAGGACGAAGAGGACGAGGACGAGGACGAGGACGAAGAGGACGAGGACGAGGACGAGGACGAAGAGGACGAGGACGAGGACGAGGACGAGGACGAGGACGAGGACGAGGACGAGGACGAGGACGAGGACGAGGACGAGGACGAGGACGAGGACGAGGACGAGGACGAGGACGAGGACGAGGACGAGGACGAGGACGAGGACGAGGACGAGGACGAGGACGAGGACGAGGACGAGGACGAGGACGAGGACGAGGACGAGGACGAGGACGAGGACGAGGACGAGGACGAGGACGAGGACGAGGACGAGGACGAGGACGAGGACGAGGACGAGGACGAGGACGAGGACGAGGACGAGGACGAGGACGAGGACGAGGACGAGGACGAGGACGAGGACGAGGACGAGGACGAGGACGAGGACGAGGACGAGGACGAGGACGAGGACGAGGACGAGGACGAGGACGAGGACGAGGACGAGGACGAGGACGAGGACGAGGACGAGGACGAGGACGAGGACGAGGACGAGGACGAGGACGAGGACGAGGACGAGGACGAGGACGAGGACGAGGACGAGGACGAAGAGGACGAGGACCAGGACGAGGACGAAGAGGACGAGGACCAGGACGAGGACGAAGAGGACGAGGACGAAGAGGACGAGGACGAGGACGAGGACGAAGAGGACGAGGACGAGGACGAAGAGGACGAGGACGAGGACGAGGACGAGGACGAGGACGAGGACGAAGAGAACGAGGACGAGGACGAGGACGAAGAGAACGAGGACGAGGACGAGGACGAAGAGGACGAGGACGAAGAGGACGAGGACGAAGAGGACGAGGACGAAGAGGACGAGGACGAAGAGGACGAGGACGAAGAGGACGAGGACGAAGAGGACGAGGACGAAGAGGACGAGGACGAAGAGGACGAGGACGAAGAGGACGAGGACGAAGAGGACGAGGACGAAGAGGACGAGGACGAAGAGGACGAGGACGAAGAGGACGAGGACGAAGAGGACGAGGACGAAGAGGACGAGGACGAAGAGGACGAGGACGAAGAGGACGAGGACGAGGACGAGGACGAGGACGAGGACGAGGACGAGGACGAAGAGGACGAGGACGAGGACGAAGAGGACGAGGACGAAGAGGACGAGGACGAAGAGGACGAGGACGAAGAGGACGAGGACGAGGACGAAGAGGACGAGGACGAAGAGGACGAAGAGGACGAGGACGAGGACGAGGACGAAGAGGACGAGGACGAGGACGAGGACGAAGAGGACGAGGACGAGGACGAGGACGAGGACGAAGAGGACGAGGACGAGGACGAGGACGAGGACGAAGAGGACGAGGACGAGGACGAGGACGAAAAGGACGAGGACGAAGAGGACGAGGACGAAGAGGACGAGGACGAGGACGAGGACGAAGAGGACGAGGACGAGGACGAGGACGAAGAGGACGAGGACGAGGACGAGGACGAAGAGGACGAGGACGAGGACGAGGACGAAGAGGACGAGGACGAGGACGAGGACGAGGACGAGGACGAGGACGAGGACGAGGACGAGGACGAGGACGAGGACGAGGACGAGGACGAGGACGAGGACGAGGACGAGGACGAGGACGAGGACGAGGACGAGGACGAGGACGAGGACGAGGACGAGGACGAGGACGAGGACGAGGACGAGGACGAGGACGAGGACGAGGACGAGGACGAGGACGAGGACGAGGACGAGGACGAGGACGAGGACGAGGACGAGGACGAGGACGAGGACGAGGACGAGGACGAGGACGAGGACGAGGACGAGGACGAGGACGAGGACGAGGACGAGGACGAGGACGAGGACGAGGACGAGGACGAGGACGAGGACGAGGACGAGGACGAGGACGAGGACGAGGACGAGGACGAGGACGAGGACGAGGACGAGGACGAGGACGAGGACGAGGACGAGGACGAGGACGAGGACGAGGACGAGGACGAAGAGGACGAGGACGAAGAGGACGAGGACGAGGACGAGGACGAGGACGAGGACGAGGACGAGGACGAGGACGAGGACGAGGACGAAGAGGACGAGGACGAGGACGAGGACGAAGAGGACGAGGACGAGGACGAGGACGAAGAGGACGAGGACGAAGAGGACGAGGACGAAGAGGACGAGGACGAAGAGGACGAGGACGAGGACGAAGAGGACGAGGACGAGGACGAGGACGAGGACGAAGAGGACGAGGGAGAGGACGAGGACGAGGACGAGGACGAAGAGGACGAAGAGGACGAAGAGGACGAAGAGGACGAAGAGGACGAAGAGGACGAAGAGGACGAAGAGGACGAAGAGGACGAAGAGGACGAAGAGGACGAAGAGGACGAAGAGGACGAAGAGGACGAGGACGAAGAGGACGAGGACGAGGACGAAGAGGACGAGGACGAGGACGAAGAGGACGAGGACGAGGACGAAGAGGACGAGGACGAGGACGAAGAGGACGAGGACGAGGACGAGGACGAAGAGGACGAGGACGAGGACGAAGAGGACGAGGACGAGGACGAAGAGGACGAGGACGAGGACGAAGAGGACGAGGACGAGGACGAAGAGGACGAGGACGAGGACGAAGAGGACGAGGACGAGGACGAAGAGGACGAGGACGAGGACGAAGAGGACGAGGACGAGGACGAAGAGGACGAGGACGAAGAGGACGAGGACGAGGACGAAGAGGACGAGGACGAGGACGAAGAGGACGAGGACGAGGACGAAGAGGACGAGGACGAGGACGAAGAGGACGAGGACGAGGACGAAGAGGACGAGGACGAGGACGAAGAGGACGAGGACGAGGACGAAGAGGACGAGGACGAGGACGAAGAGGACGAGGACGAGGACGAAGAGGACGAGGACGAGGACGAAGAGGACGAGGACGAGGACGAAGAGGACGAGGACGAGGACGAAGAGGACGAGGACGAGGACGAAGAGGACGAGGACGAGGACGAAGAGGACGAGGACGAGGACGAAGAGGACGAAGAGGACGAGGACGAGGACGAAGAGGACGAGGACGAGGACGAAGAGGACGAGGACGAGGACGAAGAGGACGAGGACGAGGACGAAGAGGACGAGGACGAGGACGAAGAGGACGAGGACGAGGACGAAGAGGACGAGGACGAGGACGAAGAGGACGAGGACGAGGACGAAGAGGACGAGGACGAGGACGAAGAGGACGAGGACGAGGACGAAGAGGACGAGGACGAGGACGAAGAGGACGAGGACGAGGACGAAGAGGACGAGGACGAGGACGAAGAGGACGAGGACGAGGACGAAGAGGACGAGGACGAGGACGAAGAGGACGAGGACGAGGACGAAGAGGACGAGGACGAGGACGAAGAGGACGAGGACGAGGACGAAGAGGACGAGGACGAGGACGAAGAGGACGAGGACGAGGACGAAGAGGACGAGGACGAGGACGAAGAGGACGAGGACGAGGACGAAGAGGACGAGGACGAGGACGAAGAGGACGAGGACGAGGACGAAGAGGACGAGGACGAGGACGAAGAGGACGAGGACGAGGACGAAGAGGACGAGGACGAGGACGAAGAGGACGAGGACGAGGACGAGGACGAGGAGGACGAGGACGAGGACGAGGACGAGGACGAGGACGAGGACGAAGAGGACGAGGACGAGGACGAGGACGAAGAGGACGAGGACGAAGAGGACGAGGACGAAGAGGACGAGGACGAGGACGAGGACGAGGACGAAGAGGACGAGGACGAGGACGAGGACGAGGACGAAGAGGACGAGGGAGAGGACGAGGACGAGGACGAGGACGAAGAGGACGAAGAGGACGAAGAGGACGAAGAGGACGAAGAGGACGAAGAGGACGAAGAGGACGAAGAGGACGAAGAGGACGAAGAGGACGAAGAGGACGAAGAGGACGAAGAGGACGAGGACGAAGAGGACGAGGACGAGGACGAAGAGGACGAGGACGAGGACGAAGAGGACGAGGACGAGGACGAAGAGGACGAGGACGAGGACGAGGACGAAGAGGACGAGGACGAGGACGAAGAGGACGAGGACGAGGACGAAGAGGACGAGGACGAGGACGAAGAGGACGAGGACGAGGACGAAGAGGACGAGGACGAGGACGAAGAGGACGAGGACGAGGACGAAGAGGACGAGGACGAGGACGAAGAGGACGAGGACGAGGACGAAGAGGACGAGGACGAAGAGGACGAGGACGAGGACGAAGAGGACGAGGACGAAGAGGACGAGGACGAGGACGAAGAGGACGAGGACGAGGACGAAGAGGACGAGGACGAGGACGAAGAGGACGAGGACGAGGACGAAGAGGACGAGGACGAGGACGAAGAGGACGAGGACGAGGACGAAGAGGACGAGGACGAGGACGAAGAGGACGAGGACGAGGACGAAGAGGACGAGGACGAGGACGAAGAGGACGAGGACGAGGACGAAGAGGACGAGGACGAGGACGAAGAGGACGAGGACGAGGACGAAGAGGACGAGGACGAGGACGAAGAGGACGAGGACGAGGACGAAGAGGACGAAGAGGACGAGGACGAGGACGAAGAGGACGAGGACGAGGACGAAGAGGACGAGGACGAGGACGAAGAGGACGAGGACGAGGACGAAGAGGACGAGGACGAGGACGAAGAGGACGAGGACGAGGACGAAGAGGACGAGGACGAGGACGAAGAGGACGAGGACGAGGACGAAGAGGACGAGGACGAGGACGAAGAGGACGAGGACGAGGACGAAGAGGACGAGGACGAGGACGAAGAGGACGAGGACGAGGACGAAGAGGACGAGGACGAGGACGAAGAGGACGAGGACGAGGACGAAGAGGACGAGGACGAGGACGAAGAGGACGAGGACGAGGACGAAGAGGACGAGGACGAGGACGAAGAGGACGAGGACGAGGACGAAGAGGACGAGGACGAGGACGAAGAGGACGAGGACGAGGACGAAGAGGACGAGGACGAGGACGAAGAGGACGAGGACGAGGACGAAGAGGACGAGGACGAGGACGAAGAGGACGAGGACGAGGACGAAGAGGACGAGGACGAGGACGAAGAGGACGAGGACGAGGACGAAGAGGACGAGGACGAGACGAAGAGGACGAGGACGAGGACGAAGAGGACGAGGACGAGGACGAGGACGAGGGACGAGGACGAGGACGAGGACGAGGACGAGGACGAGGACGAGGAGGACGAGGACGAGACGAGGACGAAGAGGACGAGAGACGAGGACGAAGAGGACGAGACGAGGACGAAGAGGACGAGGAACGAGGACGAAGAGGACGAGAACGAGGACGAAGAGGACGAGGACGAGGACGAAGAGGACGAGAACGAGGACGAAGAGGACGAGACGAGGACGAAGAGGACGAGACGAGGACGAAGAGGACGAGAACGAGGACGAAGAGGACGAGAACGAGGACGAAGAGGACGAGAACGAGGACGAAGAGGACGAGAACGAGGACGAAGAGGACGAGGAACGAGGACGAAGAGGACGAGGACGAGGACGAAGAGGACGAGGACGAGGACGAAGAGGACGAGGACGAGGACGAGGACGAAGAGGACGAGGACGAGGACGAGGACGAGGACGAGGACGAGGACGAGGACGAGGACGAGGACGAGGACGAGGACGAGGACGAGGACGAGGACGAGGACGAGGACGAGGACGAGGACGAGGACGAGGACGAGGACGAGGACGAGGACGAGGACGAGGACGAGGACGAAGAGGACGAGGACGAGGACGAGGACGAGGACGAGGACGAGGACGAAGAGGACGAGGACGAGGACGAGGGACGAGGACGAGGACGAGGACGAGGACGAGGACGAGGACGAGGACGAGGACGAGGACGAGGACGAGGACGAGGACGAGGACGAAGAGGACGAGGACGAGGACGAGGACGAAGAGGACGAGGACGAGGACGAGGACGAAGAGGACGAGGACGAGGACGAGACGAAGAGGACGAGGACGAAGAGGACGAGGACGAAGAGGACGAGGACGAGGACGAGGACGAAGAGGACGAGGACGAGGACGAGGACGAGGACGAAGAGGACGAGGGAGAGGACGAGGACGAGGACGAGGACGAGGACGAAGAGGACGAAGAGGACGAAGAGGACGAAGAGGACGAGGACGAAGAGGACGAGGACGAGGACGAGGACGAGGACGAAGAGGACGAGGACGAGGACGAAGAGGACGAGGACGAGGACGAAGAGGACGAGGACGAGGACGAAGAGGACGAGGACGAGGACGAAGAGGACGAGGACGAGGACGAAGAGGACGAGGACGAGGACGAAGAGGACGAGGACGAGGACGAAGAGGACGAGGACGAGGACGAAGAGGACGAGGACGAGGACGAAGAGGACGAGGACGAGGACGAAGAGGACGAGGACGAGGACGAAGAGGACGAGGACGAGGACGAAGAGGACGAGGACGAGGACGAAGAGGACGAGGACGAGGACGAAGAGGACGAGGACGAGGACGAAGAGGACGAGGACGAGGACGAAGAGGACGAGGACGAGGACGAAGAGGACGAGACGAGGACGACGAGAGGACGAGGACGAGGACGAAGAGGACGAGGACGAGGACGAAGAGGACGAGGACGAAGAGGACGAGGACGAAGAGGACGAGGACGAGGACGAGGACGAAGAGGACGAGGACGAGGACGAAGAGGACGAGGACGAGGACGAAGAGGACGAGGACGAGGACGAAGAGGACGAGGACGAGGACGAAGAGGACGAGGACGAGGACGAAGAGGACGAGGACGAGGACGAAGAGGACGAGGACGAGGACGAAGAGGACGAGGACGAGGACGAAGAGGACGAGGACGAGGACGAAGAGGACGAGGACGAGACGAAGAGGACGAGGACGAGGACGAAGAGGACGAGGACGAGGACGAAGAGGACGAGGACGAGGACGAAGAGACGAGGACGAGGACGAAGAGGACGAGGACGAGGACGAGGACGAAGAGGACGAGGACGAGGACGAAGAGGACGAGGACGAGGACGAAGAGGACGAGGACGAGGACGAAGAGGACGAGGACGAGGACGAAGAGGACGAGGACGAGGACGAAGAGGACGAGGACGAGGACGAAGAGGACGAGGACGAGGACGAAGAGGACGAGGACGAGGACGAAGAGGACGAGGACGAGGACGAAGAGGACGAGGACGAGGACGAAGAGGACGAGGACGAGGACGAAGAGGACGAGGACGAGGACGAAGAGGACGAGGACGAGGACGAAGAGGACGAGGACGAGGACGAAGAGGACGAGGACGAGGACGAAGAGGACGAGGACGAGGACGAAGAGGACGAGGACGAGGACGAAGAGGACGAGGACGAGGACGAAGAGGACGAAGAGGACGAGGACGAAGAGGACGAAGAGGACGAGGACGAAGAGGACGAAGAGGACGAGGACGAAGAGGACGAAGAGGACGAGGACGAAGAGACGAGGACGAAGAGGACGAGGACGAAGAGGACGAGGACGAGGACGAAGAGGACGAGGACGAGGACGAGGACGAGGACGAAGAGGACGAGGACGAGGACGAGGACGAGGACGAGGACGAGGACGAGGACGAGGACGAGGACGAGGACGAGGACGAGGACGAGGACGAGGACGAGGACGAGGACGAGGACGAGGACGAGGACGAGGACGAGGACGAGGACGAGGACGAGGACGAGGACGAGGACGAGGACGAGGACGAGGACGAGGACGAGGACGAGGACGAGGACGAGGACGAGGACGAGGACGAGGACGAGGACGAGGACGAGGACGAGGACGAGGACGAGGACGAGGACGAGGACGAGGACGAGGACGAGGACGAGACGAGGACGAGGACGAGACGAGAGACGAGGACGAAGAGGACGAAGAGACGAGGACGAGGACGAAGAGGACGAGGACGAGGACGAAGAGGACGAGGACGAGGACGAGGACGAAGAGGACGAGGACGAGGACGAAGAGGACGAAGAGGACGAGGACGAAGAGGACGAAGAGGACGAGGACGAGGACGAAGAGGACGAGGACGAGGACGAAGAGGACGAGGACGAGGACGAAGAGGACGAGGACGAGGACGAAGAGGACGAGGACGAGGACGAAGAGGACGAGGACGAGGACGAAGAGGACGAGGACGAGGACGAAGAGGACGAGGACGAGGACGAAGAGGACGAGGACGAGGACGAAGAGGACGAGGACGAGGACGAAGAGGACGAGGACGAGGACGAAGAGACGAGGACGAGGACGAGGACGAAGAGGACGAGGACGAGGACGAAGAGGACGAGGACGAGGACGAAGAGGACGAGGACGAGGACGAGGACGAAGAGGACGAGGACGAGGACGAAGAGGACGAGGACGAGGACGAAGAGGACGAGGACGAGGACGAGGACGAAGAGGACGAGGACGAGGACGAAGAGGACGAGGACGAGGACGAAGAGGACGAGGACGAGGACGAAGAGGACGAGGACGAAGAGGACGAGGACGAGGACGAGGACGAGGACGAGGACGAGGACGAGGAGGACGAGGACGAGGACGAGGACGAGGACGAGGACGAAGAGGACGAGGACGAGAACGAGGACGAAGAGGACGAGAGACGAGGACGAAGAGGACGAGAACGAGGACGAAGAGGACGAGAACGAGGACGAAGAGGACGAGAACGAGGACGAAGAGGACGAGAACGAGGACGAAGAGGACGAGAACGAGGACGAAGAGGACGAGAACGAGGACGAAGAGGACGAGAACGAGGACGAAGAGGACGAGAACGAGGACGAAGAGGACGAGAACGAGGACGAAGAGGACGAGAACGAGGACGAAGAGGACGAGAACGAGGACGAAGAGGACGAGAACGAGGACGAAGAGGACGAGAACGAGGACGAAGAGGACGAGAACGAGGACGAAGAGGACGAGAACGAGGACGAAGAGGACGAGAACGAGGACGAAGAGGACGAGAACGAGGACGAAGAGGACGAGGACGAGGACGAGGACGAAGAGGACGAGGACGAGGACGAGGACGAGGACGAGGACGAGGACGAGGACGAGGACGAGGACGAGGACGAGGACGAGGACGAGGACGAGGACGAGGACGAGGACGAGGACGAGGACGAGGACGAGGACGAGGACGAGGACGAGGACGAGGACGAGGACGAAGAGGACGAGGACGAGGACGAGGACGAGGACGAGGACGAGGACGAAGAGGACGAGGACGAGGACGAGGACGAGGACGAGGACGAGGACGAGGACGAGGACGAGGACGAGGACGAGGACGAGGACGAGGACGAGGACGAGGACGAAGAGGACGAGGACGAGGACGAGGACGAAGAGGACGAGGACGAGGACGAGGACGAAGAGGACGAGGACGAGGACGAGGACGAAGAGGACGAGGACGAAGAGGACGAGGACGAAGAGGACGAGGACGAGGACGAGGACGAGGACGAAGAGGACGAGGACGAGGACGAGGACGAGGACGAAGAGGACGAGGGAGAGGACGAGGACGAGGACGAGGACGAAGAGGACGAAGAGGACGAAGAGGACGAAGAGGACGAAGAGGACGAAGAGGACGAAGAGGACGAAGAGGACGAAGAGGACGAAGAGGACGAAGAGGACGAAGAGGACGAAGAGGACGAGGACGAAGAGGACGAGGACGAGGACGAGGACGAGGACGAAGAGGACGAGGACGAGGACGAAGAGGACGAGGACGAGGACGAAGAGGACGAGGACGAGGACGAAGAGGACGAGGACGAGGACGAAGAGGACGAGGACGAGGACGAAGAGGACGAGGACGAGGACGAAGAGGACGAGGACGAGGACGAAGAGGACGAGGACGAGGACGAAGAGGACGAGGACGAGGACGAAGAGGACGAGGACGAGGACGAAGAGGACGAGGACGAGGACGAAGAGGACGAGGACGAGGACGAAGAGGACGAGGACGAGGACGAAGAGGACGAGGACGAAGAGGACGAGGACGAGGACGAGGACGAAGAGGACGAGGACGAGGACGAAGAGGACGAGGACGAGGACGAAGAGGACGAGGACGAGGACGAAGAGGACGAGGACGAGGACGAAGAGGACGAGGACGAGGACGAAGAGGACGAGGACGAGGACGAGGACGAAGAGGACGAGGACGAGGACGAGGACGAAGAGGACGAGGACGAGGACGAGGACGAAGAGGACGAGGACGAGGACGAGGACGAAGAGGACGAGGACGAGGACGAGGACGAGGACGAAGAGGACGAGGACGAGGACGAAGAGGACGAGGACGAGGACGAAGAGGACGAGGACGAGGACGAAGAGGACGAGGACGAGGACGAAGAGGACGAGGACGAGGACGAAGAGGACGAGGACGAGGACGAAGAGGACGAGGACGAGGACGAAGAGGACGAGGACGAGGACGAAGAGGACGAGGACGAGGACGAAGAGGACGAGGACGAGGACGAGGACGAAGAGGACGAGGACGAGGACGAAGAGGACGAGGACGAGGACGAAGAGGACGAGGACGAGGACGAAGAGGACGAGGACGAGGACGAAGAGGACGAGGACGAGGACGAAGAGGACGAGGACGAGGACGAAGAGGACGAGGACGAGGACGAAGAGGACGAGGACGAGGACGAAGAGGACGAGGACGAGGACGAAGAGGACGAGGACGAGGACGAAGAGGACGAGGACGAGGACGAAGAGGACGAGGACGAGGACGAAGAGGACGAGGACGAGGACGAAGAGGACGAGGACGAGGACGAAGAGGACGAGGACGAGGACGAAGAGGACGAGGACGAGGACGAAGAGGACGAGGACGAGGACGAAGAGGACGAGAGGACGAGGACGAAGAGGACGAGGACGAGGACGAAGAGGACGAGGACGAGGACGAAGAGGACGAGGACGAGGACGAAGAGGACGAGGACGAGGACGAAGAGGACGAGGACGAGGACGAAGAGGACGAGGACGAGGACGAAGAGGACGAGGACGAGGACGAAGAGGACGAGGACGAGGACGAAGAGGACGAGGACGAGGACGAAGAGGACGAGGACGAGGACGAAGAGGACGAGGACGAGGACGAAGAGGACGAGGACGAGGACGAAGAGGACGAGGACGAGGACGAAGAGGACGAGGACGAGGACGAAGAGGACGAGGACGAGGACGAAGAGGACGAGGACGAGGACGAAGAGGACGAGGACGAGGACGAAGAGGACGAGGACGAGGACGAAGAGGACGAGGACGAGGACGAAGAGGACGAGGACGAGGACGAAGAGGACGAGGACGAGGACGAAGAGGACGAGGACGAGGACGAAGAGGACGAGGACGAGGACGAAGAGGACGAGGACGAGGACGAAGAGGACGAGGACGAGGACGAAGAGGACGAGGACGAGGACGAAGAGGACGAGGACGAGGACGAAGAGGACGAGGACGAGGACGAGGACGAGGACGAGGACGAGGACGAGGACGAGGACGAGGACGAGGACGAGGACGAGGACGAGGACGAGGACGAGGACGAGGACGAGGACGAGGACGAGGACGAGGACGAGGACGAGGACGAGGACGAGGACGAGGACGAGGACGAGGACGAGGACGAGGACGAGGACGAGGACGAGGACGAGGACGAGGACGAGGACGAGGACGAGGACGAGGACGAGGACGAGGACGAGGACGAGGACGAGGACGAGGACGAGGACGAAGAGGACGAGAACGAGGACGAAGAGGACGAGAACGAGGACGAAGAGGACGAGAACGAGGACGAAGAGGACGAGAACGAGGACGAAGAGGACGAGAACGAGGACGAAGAGGACGAGAACGAGGACGAAGAGGACGAGAACGAGGACGAAGAGGACGAGAACGAGGACGAAGAGGACGAGAACGAGGACGAAGAGGACGAGAACGAGGACGAAGAGGACGAGAACGAGGACGAAGAGGACGAGAACGAGGACGAAGAGGACGAGAACGAGGACGAAGAGGACGAGAACGAGGACGAAGAGGACGAGAACGAGGACGAAGAGGACGAGAACGAGGACGAAGAGGACGAGAACGAGGACGAAGAGGACGAGAACGAGGACGAAGAGGACGAGAACGAGGACGAAGAGGACGAGAACGAGGACGAAGAGGACGAGAACGAGGACGAAGAGGACGAGAACGAGGACGAAGAGGACGAGAACGAGGACGAAGAGGACGAGAACGAGGACGAAGAGGACGAGAACGAGGACGAAGAGGACGAGAACGAGGACGAAGAGGACGAGAACGAGGACGAAGAGGACGAGAACGAGGACGAAGAGGACGAGAACGAGGACGAAGAGGACGAGAACGAGGACGAAGAGGACGAGAACGAGGACGAAGAGGACGAGAACGAGGACGAAGAGGACGAGAACGAGGACGAAGAGGACGAGAACGAGGACGAAGAGGACGAGAAAGAGGACGAAGTGGTCGAGAAAGAGGACGAAGTGGTCGAGAACGAGGACGAAGAGGACGAGAACGAGGACGAAGTGGTCGAGAACGAGGACGAAGAGGACGAGAACGAGGACGAAGTGGTCGAGAACGAGGACGAAGAGGACGAGGGCGACGGCGAAGAAGCAATTCTTGCGTAGGCCGTTGGTTATCTAGGGAATAGGATGGTTAATTGACATGCATTGTTTATTTTATTGAAATTATTGAGATCGTTTCACTTAATGAACAGATTGTGAATGGCGACAAACGATAACAGTCTTATCTGACGATAAGATACATGACTTTGAAATTATTCGTTCAATTATCAATAACAATATAAATAATAACAATGAATTCCCCTTAGGGCACGATTCGGTACAATTTTTCTTCTTACTAATCCCGATACTGTTCGAAATTACCCCCATTGCTATCTAAGCACATTCCAGCTCGAGGCAAAACACTTCTTGTTGCCCTCTGTACCATCTCGTCCGGGATTTCCGCAGCGACTCGGTTTATTCTTCCAAGCAGTTCCTCAATGTTTTCGACGGGCTGTTCTTTATATACATTATGTTTCATATAACCCCACAGAAAAAAAAATCGAGGGGGGTAAGGTCTGGCGATCTAGGCGGCCACAACATCGGGCCACGTCTCCCTATCCACCGGTCTGGCCATTCGCGGTCCAAGTAATCGCGAACGATTAAACTGAAGTGAGCCGGTGCTCCGTCGTGTTGAAATATTAGCCTCTCAAGCACATCCATCGGAAGATGAGCGATATGATCCGGCAAAACGTTTTCGAGGAGATCCAGATACGCCTCGGCATCCAAACTATCGGGCAGAATTATCGGACCAATCTAAGGAGGAACATTGATAATAAATATTGGCAAAAATCAGTTATCAGTAGGGGTGTGCAAATAATTAAAATATTGAATAATTTATTGTGAATTGAATATGAATTATTCAATTCGAAATTTGAACTGATTATTCGAATATTTCGAATAGTTCAAATTTTTATGAATATTCATGAATATTTTGAATAATTCATTTTTTTTATGAATATTCATAAATATTCATGAATACTTATGAATAATTCGAACATCAAAGTGTAAGACCATATGCGATCAGAGCTCCGTAAAATACTCGAAAATACTAAAAATATAGAATTCTGGGGGAGAGCGAGGCGAAATAGTGTGGCGGGGCAAACCGCGGTAAAAAATCGGGATATATCGATGGAACAAAATGGTCAAAAATCGGGATGCATCGGTGTGGCAAAACGGGGCAAAAAATCAGGATGTATTCGATGGGGTTTCGATGGGGCAAAAAATCGGAATGTATCGGTGGGGCAAAATGGACCAAAAAAATCGGGGAATGTATCCGTGGGACAACAAATCAGGATGCATCGGTGGGATAAAATGGGGCAAAAAATCGGAATGCATCGGTGGTACAAATAATCGGGATGTATCAATGAGGCAAAATGGGGCGAAAAATCGGGATAAATGGGTCGGGCAAAACAGGGTAAAAAATCGGCATATATCTATGGAGCACAGAGGGGCAAAAAATCGGGTTGCATCGGTGGGACAAAAGGAGACAAAAAATCAGGATGCATCGGCGGGACAGCAGGGGGCAAAAAATTAAAATATATTGAAGGGGCAGTGGGGTGGCGGTGCAAGACGGGGAAAAAAATTAGACTGTCTCGATGGGGCAAACTGGGATCTCTTTAAATGATGGGAGGTAAATCGAGGTAAGGGAGAATGGAGAGACAGACAGGCAACTCTGTCTGGCTGCCCCATTCTCCCTTATCCCGTTTTACCTCCCACGATTTGATACATCCCGATTTTTTGCCCCATTGATACATTCCGATTTTTTGCCCCATTGATACATTCCGATTTTTTGCCCCATTGATACATTCCGATTTTTTGCTCCCTTTTGCTCCATCGATATAGCCCGGTTTTTTTCCCGTTTTGCCCTACCACCCCACTGCCCCATCGATACGTCCAGATTTTTTGCCCCGTTTTGCCCTACCGATACATCCCGATTTTTTGCCCCGGTTTGCCGCATCGATACATCCCGATTTTTGCCCGGTTTTTCCCCACCGATATATTCCCCGATTTTTTGCCCTGTCGATACGTCCCATTTTGCCCCACCGATGCATCCCGATTTCTTTGCCCCGTTTTGTCCCATCGATACATACCGATTTCTTGCCCCGTTTTGCCTCACCGATGCATCCCGGTTTTTGCCCCGTTTTGCCCCAAGGATGTATCCGGATTTTTTTGCCCCGTTTTGCCCCACCGATACATTCCGATTTTTTTACCCGTTTGCTTCACTGATGTATTCCGATTTTCTGCCCCGTTTTGCCCCATCGATGCATCCCGATTTTTTGCCCCGGTTTGCTGCATCGATACATCCCGATTTTTTTGCCCCGTTTTGCATCATCGATACATGCCGATTTCTTGCCCCGTTGTGCCCCACCGATCCATCCCGATTTTTTGTCCAATTTTCCCCCATCCATACAACCCGATTTTTCCCCATCGATACATCCCAATTTTTTATCCCGTTTGCTTTACCAATTTATCCCGATTTTTTTGCCCCGTTTTACCCCACCGATGCATCCCGATTTTTTCTCGATTTTTGTCCCGTTTTGCCCCATTGATGCATTTCGATTATTCATGAATTATTCAAGAATATTTGAATAATTCAGATTATTCATGAATTATTCATGAATATTTGAATAATTCGTATTATTCATGAATATTCGTATTATTCAAATTTTCGAATATTCAGTCCGAATTTTGAATTGAATATCAATATTCAATTCAATTCAAACGCTATTCGCACATCCCTAGTTATCAGTTATCAGGTACTACTTACGACCTCATCTCCAACCATGCCAGCCCACATATTCACGGAAAATCGGTCTTGAAATGAGTTTTCATGCACGACGTGAGGGTTAGCCTCAGCCCAATAATGGCTGTTGTGTTGATTGAAGTAGCCATCCCTCGTGAAAATTGACTTGTCCGTCCATATAACACGATCTACGTACGTCGGATCGTTCTCTGCGCAATCCATAAATTCGTTGCAGAACACCAGTCGTTGAGCAGGATCGTTTTCTTTAAGCGCCTGAACCCGGGTGTAGTGGTACGGGTGTAGTCCCTCTTCGTGAAGAATATTCCATACGGTCATATGGTTCGTATTGAACTGCCGCGCTAGGCTACGGGTGATCCTCGTGGGATCGTTGGCGACACAGTCCAAAATCTCTTCTTCGAGAAGGACGTTTCGTCGATGAGGTGGTCTCCCAGCATCCGGATTGCCACCAGGCACCAACGCATTCGTCTCGACGCAGTGACGTTCCAAACGTCTTATTACGTTCGCGTCCGGATATCGTCCTGCGTTGGGCCAACGTTCTCGGTACAAACGAACCGCCTGACCCGCTCTCCCCCGAGCTTCGCCAAGCGCGAGAATCATGCGAAAATACTCGCGTGGCGTATACGCCATTACGAAAACGTAATAAATAAATATAAAAAATAAAAATAAGTAAATATATAAATGTAAATGTGAATAAATATAAATAAATATGAAAATATGAGAACAGAAAAAAAAAATCAGAAAGTAATCGTAAAAGTCGCACAAAACTATTCAAAACCCGACTCGCACTCGAACTCAATGTATCGCGGAATAGATAGAACTTGATACGTTCAGTCGTTATCGCGTTCGTGTCTAAACTGCGATTTTTCGTGTTTATGCACATTGGGGACGCGCTTGACTCCATGACAACCATATGCATTTGTTTCCGATAGCACGAAAATCCGGAGACGTGAGATCCACTCGAGGCTCTTCGCGAAAAACAAACGAGTGGATTAATATGTTACCGCCGATCTGACGAAGCTATAGCTGGCAGCCGAGCTAGCACGCGGCGTGCACGCATTGCTAGCGAGCGTTAACGCGCGCGGCACTCGAATAGTTACAAAAAAAATCGATTGGCATGAAAATCTTCGATGTAAAATTCTGAAAAAAATTGCGCATATTATTCACGATGGTTACTATACAATAAGGTAAAGCTGACCCTTTGGCTATGTCTTCAAGGACTCCGTAGGAACAAATGGTTACAGAGACGATTTGCCAGCACTAACAATTAGAAAAAATTATGAAATAATTCACAGATACTTGTTCAAGTATATACTATGCATTGCCGAGCTTTTTTTCTAGAGCTGACCGTTTAAGTTCATTTTTTAATGGTCTAAAGACTTTAAACGAGTTCGGTCGCTTCCATACAGACGCGTTCTGGCCAGTAGCAATCATAGAAAATTCTGAAATAATTCATAAATACTTCTTAAGGAATATTTTATGCATTGCCCAAGAGTTTTTTCTCGAGCTGATCGTTTAAGTGCATTTTTAAAGGGTGTGAAGACTCTAAACCAATTCGGTCGCTCCCATAGAGAAGCAGGCTGACCGGGAGCAATCAGAACAAATTCTGAAATTATTCATAGATACTATTTCAGGTATGTACTATGCATTGTCGATGCATTGTGCATACGTTAAGTAGTACCTATGAATTATTCCAGAATTTTCTCTGATTGATACCGGCCAGTCCGCGTCTCTATGGGAGTGACCAAACACGTTTAGAGTCTTTATACCCCTTAAAAATGCACGTAAAGGATCAGTTCCAGAAAAAAAACTCTTAGGCAATGCATAGTGTATTCCTTAAGAAGTATTTATTAATTATTTCAGAATTTTCTCTGATTGCCATCGGCAATCTCTATGGAAGCGACCGAACTCGTTTAAAGTCTTTAGACCCCTCAAAAATCAACTTAAACGGGCAGCTCCAGAAATAAAAGGTCGGAAATGCATAGTACATACTTTAACAAGTACCTATGAATTTTTTCAGAATTGTTTCTGATTGTTACTGCTGGTAGATCGTCTCTGTAACCATTTGTTCCTACGGACCCCTTGTAAACGTCGCCAAAGGGTCAGCTATAAATTATTATATAGTACATATCTTAAATAGAATGTGCGTTTTTTCAGAATTTTACGGCATCGAATTTTATGGCAATCGATTTTGTTTTGTAACTATTAGAGTGTGGGGCACTCCACAGTTCGGTCTCGGTCTTACGAGATACGTAAGACGATAAGGTTTCACGTGAACCGTGTTTCGAGGCCGCTTCAATTCGGTAAACAGCCCGAACGGAAGTATGAATGTTTATGGTAGTTCGTTTGAATCGGTACGAGCAAGGGCGGGAGATTTCACACCCCGCCCCTTAGCCGAATTGAAGCGAAGTCCACATCGGTCTTATGGGATTCTTAAGACGATAAGGTTTTACGTGAACCGTGTTTCGACGCCGCTTCAATTCGGTAAACAGCCCGACCGGAAGTATTAATGTTTATGGTAGTTCGTTTGAATCGGTACGAGCAAGGGCGGGAGATTTCACACCCAGACCCTTAACCGAATTGAAGCAAAGTCCGCCTCGGTCTTACGGGATTCTTAAGACGATAAGGTTTCACGTGAACCATGTTTCGAGGCCGCTTCAATTCGGTAAACAGCCCGAACGGAAGTATGAATGTTTATGGTAGTTCGTTTGAATCGGTACGAGCAAGGGCGGGAGATTTCACACCCCGCCCCTTAACCGAATTGAAGCGAAGTCCACATCGGTCTTATGGGATTCTTAAGACGATAAGGTTTCACGTGAACCGTGTTTCGAGGCCGCTTCAATTCGGTAAACAGCCCGAACGGAAGTATGAATGTTTATGGTAGTTCGTTTGAATCGGTACGAGCAAGGGCGGGAGATTTCACACCCAGCCCCTTAACCGAATTGAAGCGAAGTCCAAATCGGTCTTATGGGATTCTTAAGACGATAAGGTTTCACGTGAACCGTGTTTCGAGGCCGCTTCAATTAGGTAAACAGCCCGACCGGAAGTATTAATGTTTATGGTAGTTCGTTTGAATCGGTACGAGCAAGGGCGGGAGATTTCACACCCCGCCCCTTAACCGAATTGAAGCGAAGTCCAAATCGGTCTTATGGGATACTTAAGACGATAAGGTTTCACGTGAACCATGTTTCGAGGCCGCTTCAATTCGGTAAACAGCCCGACCGGAAGTATGAATGTTTATGGTAGTTCGTTTGAATCGGTACGAGCAAGGGCGGGAGATTTCACAACCAGACTCTTAACCGAATTGAAGCAAAGTCCGCCTCGGTCTTACGGGATTCTTAAGACGATAAGGTTTCACGTGAACCATGTTTCGAGGCCGCTTCAATTCGGTAAACAGCCCGACCGGAAGTATGAATGTTTATGGTAGTTCGTTTGAATCGGTACGAGCAAGAGCGGGAGATTTCACACCCCGCCCCTTAACCGAATTGAAGCGAAGTCCACATCGGTCTTATGGGATTCTTAAGACGATAAGGTTTCACGTGAACCGTGTTTCGAGGCCGCTTCAATTAGGTAAACAGCCCGACCGGAAGTATGAATGTTTATGGTAGTTCGTTTGAATCGGTACGAGATAGGGCGGGAGATTTCACACTCAGCCCCTTAACCGAATTGAAGCGAAGTCCAAATCTATCTTATGGGATACTTAAGACGATAAGGTTTCACGTGAACCATGTTTCGAGGCCGCTTCAATTCGGTAAACAGCCCGACCGGAACTATTAATGTTTATGGTAGTTCGTTTGAATCGGTACGAGCAAGGGCGGGAGATTTCACACCGCGCCCCTTAACCGAATTGAAGCGAAGTCCAAATCGGTCTTATGGGATACTTAAGACGATAAGGTTTCACGTGAATCGTGTTTCGAGGCCGCTTCAATTCGGTAAACAGCCCGAACGGAAGTATGAATGTTTATGGTAGTTCGTTTGAATCGGTACGAGCAAGGGCGGGAGATTTCACACCCCGCCCCTTAACCGAATTGAAGCGAAGTCCACATCGGTCTTATGGGATTCTTAAGACGATAAGGTTTCACGTGCACCATGTTTCGAGGGCGCTTCAATTCGGTAAACAGCCCGACCGGAAGTATTAATGTTTATGGTAGTTCGTTTGAATCGTTACGAGCAAGGGCGGGAGATTTCACACCTTGCCCCTTAACCGAATTGAAGCGAAATCCACATCGGTCTTATGGGATTCTTAAGACGATAAGGTTTCACGTGAACCATGTTTCGAGGCCGCTTCAATTCGGTAAACACAGCCCGACCGGAAGTATGAATGTTTATGTTAGTTCGTTTGAATCGGTACAAGCAAGGGCGGGAGATTTCACACCCCGCCCCTTAACCGAATTGAAGCGAAGTCCACATCGGTCTTATGGGATTCTTAAGACGATAAGGTTTCACGTGAACCATGTTTCGAGGCCGCTTCAATTCGGTAAACAGCCCGACCGGAAGTATGAATGTTTATGGTAGTTCGTTTGAATCGGTACGAGCAAGGGCGGGAGATTTCACACCCAGACACTTAACCGAATTGAAGCAAAGTCTGCCTCGGTCTTACGGGATTCTTAAGACGATAAGGTTTCACGTGAACCATGTTTCGAGGCCGCTTCAATTCGGTAAACAGCCCGACCGGAAGTATGAATGTTTATGGTAGTTCGTTTGAATCGGTACGAGCAAGGGCGGGAGATTTCACACCCCGCCCCTTAACCGAATTGAAGCGAAGTCCACATCGGTCTTATGGGATTCTTAAGACGATAAGGTTTCACGTGAACCGTGTTTCGAGGCCGCTTCAATTCGGTAAACAGCCCGAACGGAAGTATGAATGTTTATGGTAGTTCGTTTGAATCGGTACGAGCAAGGGCGGGAGATTTCACACCCAGCCCCTTAACCGAATTGAAGCGAAGTCCAAATCGGTCTTATGGGATACTTAAGACGATAAGGTTTCACGTGAATCGTGTTTCGAGGCCGCTTCAATTCGGTAAACAGCCCGAACGGAAGTATGAATGTTTATGGTAGTTCGTTTGAATCGGTACGAGCAAGGGCCGGAGATTTCACACCCAGCCCCTTAACCGAATTGAAGCGAAATCCACATCGGTCTTATGGGATTCTTAAGACGATAAGGTTTCACGTGAACCATGTTTCGAGGCCGCTTCAATTCGGTAAACACAGCCCGACCGGAAGTATGAATGTTTATGTTAGTTCGTTTGAATCGGTACAAGCAAGGGCGGGAGATTTCACACCCCGCCCCTTAACCGAATTGAAGCGAAGTCCACATCGGTCTTATGGGATTCTAAGACGATAAGGTTTCACGTGAACCATGTTTCGAGGCCGCTTCAATTCGGTAAACAGCCCGACCGGAAGTATGAATGTTTATGGTAGTTCGTTTGAATCGGTACGAGCAAGGGCGGGAGATTTCACACCCAGACCCTTAACCGAATTGAAGCAAAGTCCGCCTCGGTCTTATGGGATACTTAAGACGATAAGGTTTCACGTGAACCACGTTTCGAGGCCGCTTCAATTCGGTAAACACAGCCCGACCGGAAGTATGAATGTTTATGGTAGTTCGTTTGAATCGGTACGAGCAAGGGCGGGAGATTTCATACCCAGCCCCTTAACCGAATTGAAGCGAAGTCCAAATCGGTCTTATGGGATTCTTAAGACGATAAGGTTTCACGTGAACCGTGTTTCGAGGCCGCTTCAATTCGGTAAACAGCCCGAACGGAAGTATGAATGTTTATGGTAGTTCGTTTGAATCGGTACGAGCAAGGGCGGGAGATTTCACACCCAGCCCCTTAACCGAATTGAAGCGAAGTCCAAATCGGTCTTATGGGATACTTAAGACGATAAGGTTTCACGTGAATCGTGTTTCGAGGCCGCTTCAATTCGGTAAACAGCCCGAACGGAAGTATGAATGTTTATGGTAGTTCGTTTGAATCGGTACGAGCAAGGGCCGGAGATTTCACACCCAGCCCCTTAACCGAATTGAAGCGAAATCCACATCGGTCTTATGGGATTCTTAAGACGATAAGGTTTCACGTGAACCATGTTTCGAGGCCGCTTCAATTCGGTAAACACAGCCCGACCGGAAGTATGAATGTTTATGTTAGTTCGTTTGAATCGGTACAAGCAAGGGCGGGAGATTTCACACCCCGCCCCTTAACCGAATTGAAGCGAAGTCCACATCGGTCTTATGGGATTCTAAGATGATAAGGTTTCACGTGAACCATGTTTCGAGGCCGCTTCAATTCGGTAAACAGCCCGACCGGAAGTATGAATGTTTATGGTAGTTCGTTTGAATCGGTACGAGCAAGGGCGGGAGATTTCACACCCAGACCCTTAACCGAATTGAAGCAAAGTCCGCCTCGGTCTTATGGGATACTTAAGACGATAAGGTTTCACGTGAACCACGTTTCGAGGCCGCTTCAATTCGGTAAACACAGCCCGACCGGAAGTATGAATGTTTATGGTAGTTCGTTTGAATCGGTACGAGCAAGGGCGGGAGATTTCATACCCAGCCCCTTAACCGAATTGAAGCGAAGTCCAAATCGGTCTTATGGGATTCTTAAGACGATAAGGTTTCACGTGAACCGTGTTTCGAGGCCGCTTCAATTCGGTAAACAGCCCGACCGGAAGTATGAATGTTTATGGTAGTTCGTTTGAATCGGTACGAGATAGGGCGGGAGATTTCACACCCAGCCCCTTAACCGAATTGAAGCGAAGTCCAAATCTATCTTATGGGATACTTAAAACGATAAGGTTTCACGTGAACCACGTTTCGAGGCCGCTTCAATTCGGTAAACAGCCCGACCGGAAGTATTAATGTTTATGGTAGTTCGTTTGAATCGGTCCGAGCAAGGGCGGGAGATTTCACACCTCGCCCCTTAACCGAATTGAAGCGAAATCCACATCGGTCTTATGGGATTCTTAAGACGATAAGGTTTCACGTGAACCGTGTTTCGAGGCCGCTTCAATCTGGTAAACGCCCGACAGGGAGAATGAAAGTGTATGGTTACGTGAACCAATGCATTTCGATACCGCACGGCGTCGCAATGCAACGGTACATCGTCCGTACGTATGTATGAGAATAAAAAAAAAATAAAAAAAAATTGACGACGGTTAAGACTTGAACTCGGAACCCCCGAGTTATCAAGCCATCGCTTGTGTCACTAGACCGTTTTTCATATGAATATTTTATTAATGATTTGTTCTGTCGTTAGTCCGTATTTTTGTCAGGAAAATTTTTTTTTAGGGCAAAAGCGATGAATTATAACCCTAACCTAATTAGAAAGGGCTATAATTCATCACTTTTGCCCTAAATAAAATACATTTTGATCTCTCGGGGTTTTCTGAAAACTCATCATTTTTCCAGAAAATACCGTGACATTTCTGGAATTTTTATTTTTATTTATTCTTGATAATTCGTCTGTTGGATAACCAATATAAAAAATCAACTTTGAATCAATAATCCGTGGCTGGTGACCCATGGACTGTAATTTCTTTGCAAGCACCTTTTCATTGACAGTTGACTGTCACAGTCTCAATTTGTAACGGCCGGCCGGTCAACGATTTCACGAGCATCGTGAACTAGCGCGCGCATTTGGCGCACCGGTCCGACTCCGCCGTTCCGTGTGCCAACACTGAATCGACTGCGAAAAGTAGCAACTTTAGGTCAACGTAATGCTCGGTAGTATCTTCCTCAAAGCCCGGGAAGTAAAAAACTATGGAGCCAAGTTTGCCGAATGTCGAGAAATTGTTACTCGACACCTGGATAACGAAAGCGTTGACGAGGTTCGACGTAATGCTCGGTGGTACGTTTTGCGAGGTCCGAGAGGCAAAAAACTACGGAGCCAAGTTTGCCGAATGTCGAGAAATTGTTACTCGACACCTGGACAACGAAAGCGTTGACGAGGTTCGACGTAATGCTCGGTGGTACGTCGTGCGAGGTCCGAGAGGCAAAAAACTACGGAGCCAAGTTTGCCGAATGTCGAGAAATTGTTACTCGACACCTGGACAACGAAAGCGTTGACGAGGTTCGACGTTATGCTCGGTGGTACCTTTTGCGAGGTCCGAGAAGCAAAAAACTACTGAGCCAAGCTTGCCGAATGTCGAGAAATTGTTACTCGACACCTGGACAACGAGAGCGTTGACGAGGTTCGACGTAATGCTCGGTGGTACGTTTTGCGAGGTCCGAGAAGCAAAAAACTACGAAGCCAAGCTTGCCGAATGTCGAGAAATTGTTACTCGACACCTGGACAACGAGAGCGTTGACAAGGTTCGACGTAATGCTCGGTGGTACGTTGTGCGAGGTCCGAGAAGCAAAAAACTACGGAGCCAAGCTTGCCGAATGTCGAGAAATTGTTACTCGACACCTGGACAACGAGAGCGTTGACGAGGTTCGACGTAATGCTCGGTAGTACGTTTTGCAAGGTCCGAGAACTAAAAAACTACGGAGCCAAGTTCGCCGAAAGTCGAGAAATCGTCTGGTGAGACCTGGACACCGCGGAAATTCACGCGGTTGCAGGGAATGCACCAGGAGTCATTGTAGAGACAGTCAATTTCGGCATTGGGACGATAAGCCGATTGTGAAATGTACATTCGAGCATGTCGTGTAATTTTTTAATTTAAAAATGCATGTTTTATCACTGAATTATTTTATTCAACACCCTGTATCGAAGTTCTGTGAAGTTACCTCATCGTTGTGTGCTGTCCGTGTGACTACTCAAGCTGCGCTCTGATTGGTCAACTTTAAACCCTTATAACTCGAAAACTACTCATCGTACGAACTTTTCCCGGGTCTCATTTTACTCGGGTGATCACCCCGCATCTGCCTGTACCGAGCATGTGCGCCGATTAATTACACCCTGTATGTATTGGTACAAGGTGAAAATTACTGTGAATCGTGTTACTATGATAAGTTACGATAGATGATAAATGACATCTGATTATGATATATATTATGATAAAAAAGACTTTGTGCCATATAAATTGGATAAAAGTTGCGGATGACAAGAAAAAATGTTATTTTCTTCTCGAACTTTGAATAAAATTGTCAAAAACTTCATGATTTTTAACTTCCAACTTCCTCGGAGTCGGAAGACTATCGCACGCGGAATTATTGCGTTTGCTGGATTTCGAATACATTTCCGCGTCGTTTCCCCTCGAGGACTGTGGCAAAGATTCGGAATTAAGTTTCTCTTCGGCATGTAGCATATCTTCGTTGCTCAACGACGAATTGATCGACCCTGCGACCATTAAGCTTTTCAATACTTCGTAATTGATTTTCGAAGATATACACTTCTTCTGTAGCATCTTTTTGATTACCTCACCTGCTGTCCTAGCTGTGCCCTGGTTCTTATGCTTTTTGGTAGAGGTTCGACGTTTTTTTCTCGGCGTTTCTTCCTCTTTACCTTTCTTCAGCTTTTCCCCTTTCTGTTTAAGGGGATTCTGGAGCTGTTTTTTCCCTTTTTTAACATGCTTTACCTATGCTTTTGTTACCGACCGTGGGAGCCGCGGGTAGCAAACGGGAGGGGAAGGGGGAGGACCACAGTGGCACCCTGCCCCCTTGTGTTAGACTGAGTGTTGGCCCTAAAAGGGGCCCGTTTCTTCCGGAGTTCGCGTTTTATTCGTTCATTAATCCATCATAGTCCTGGGGAGAGAGCGTGAGGTCGATATAGTCCGTTGGGGTCGATGGAGTGGTAAAGGGAGCTGAAGGGTTTGGTTCGGGAGACTGGGAAGTAGAGGGGGTGGAAAGAGTGGAAGGAGAGAAGGATGGAGGAGGGGTTGCGGGAGGGCTTCCCGCAACCTCTCAAAAAGGAAACAAAGTCTCCTCTGCTTCCTGGAAGACAGAGGACGCGGGGAACCGAGGGGTGGAGAGGAAGTGGTGGGGTTTGGAGCGGAAAGGAGAGTAGAAGGAGTGGGGATCTTGGAACCGAAGAGGAGTCGGATTCTCTTTTCCCGTTGTCGAGACCCCTCACTGTGTGTGGGGTCTCGTGGGAATCTCGTGTGGTGGCGGAGTTTTTTGGGAGTTTCGGGGATGGGAGCTATTGGAGGAGGGGGAAGAGGGAACACGTGGAGGATCTTTGTGGTTTCGGGATCGTGGAGGATTTGTGGTGGGAGAGGTGTTTTGGAGCGAAGTTGAGGGTGAATTGGAGTGGAGACTGGAGGGTCGGGGATGGGATCAAGAAGCGACGGAGGGAATGGGAAGTCGCCGAGGATCTTCTCAACATGCGGTTCGTCAACGGCACCGGGGACTGAGTTGGACGGGTGGAGCTGGGGATCGGAGGAAGCGGAGAAGAGGTTAGGTCTTGGAGGATCTGGACTATTTCTGGATCAGGAATTGGCGGAGTGGGGGATGCGTTGGGTTGGTCAGGAAGGAAGTCTGAAGATGGAGGGTTGGAAGAGGGACCAGGGGTGTCTGGCCGGAGATCTGAAGGTAGTGGTGGCGGGGAGACGAGGGAAGGAGGATTTCGCGGTCGGATTCTGGGATCCCGTGAAGCCAAGTCCGGACGGGGAGTCGGTTCGCGAGTTCCCGCGTGGTACGCTTTTAGGATATTCCGCGTTCGCGGATCGTCGTCGATCGCTCGCGCAGTGGCGAACTTCAGGTGGGACAGGCGATCTTTGCCGTACTGCTGCGGGAGCTGGAATTCCGGGGAACGGGGCGCGAGAAGGGCCAGGTGGCTCTCTCAAGCGCCTCGATTGTGGTCCGAACTCGTGCCGGGGGGCCGGCTGGGGGTTCCCGGGGAACGAGGGGGAGATGTTCTCCTGTGTGGGAGGTTCTGCCGCGATATCCGGATGTTTCGGCGGTCGGTCGGCAAGAGCCTTCTTGCGTTCTTAGAACGCGAGATTTTTGAGTCGGTGTTTTTGGCCTGCGCGGTGCTAGGGCATCGTGGAGTCGAGTATGCGAATGATACCAGAGCCATGGTGCGGCCGGCCTTTTATACTTTCGCGGAGGAGTCGGGTCGAGAATTGGCCGGTGGTGGGGAGGGTCGCTAGGCAACGCCGGCGCAAGTGGAGCGGAACGCTCAGGAACGTGTTCCGGGCCTGAGCGGGTCTCGCGCGGTAAGGTAGGAAGCATATGCACGACGTCCGTGCCATACGCGAACGCGCCCGAATGGGTAATGTAGGGAGCGTACGCACAACGTCCGTGCATTACGTGAACGCGCCTTAAGAGTTATCGCGGGGAGCGTATGCACGATGTCCGTGCAGTACGCGAATATGTCTTCATGGGTAATGCAGGGGGCGTAGGCACGATGTCCCTGCAGTACGCGAATGCGTCGTAAAATAGGAGGCGTTGGCACAACGTCCGTGCGATACGCTAATGCGTCCCGGTGGGTAAAGTAGGAAGCGTATGCACAACGTCTGTACGATACGCGAATGCGTCCCGGTGGGTAAAGTAGGAAGCGTATGTGGCGTAGGAGGCGTATGTACAACGTCTGTGCGATACGCGAATGCGTCCCGGTGGGTAAGGGAAGTAAGGTAGCTTAGTCGCCTTAAGGACCCTGAAGAGAAGCTTCAGGGGGAGGGGAATCCGCACGCGGGCAGCCTAGAAGAAAACGTGGGCACAGCGTCTGTGCCGACACGCTTGTCTCTTCGGCAGGGAAGCTGCCAGGCACCTGGACTGGCGCGGACCCTGGGGAGAGGCCCCAGGGAAAATTACCGAGCGAGAAAGTTCTCGGGAGAGAAGGTATTTAATGAAAGTACGCGAATATAAGCAAAGGTCTGGCTTTATTCGGACAGAGTTCCGTCGTGGTTGGGATGAGCCGAGAGACTGCTGCTCTGCAGCTGTCTCGGCCGCCTTATATAGGGCGGCTCGCACCGACCGCTGCGCCAGGGGAACGGACGTGGTGGTGGGAGAAGGCCTCTGTGGCGGGGCCTTCCGCCGGAGTCCGGCGCCGCGACCGACGCACCAATGAGACGCGAGCGGCCGGGAACACCGGGGTTCAGCAGAATGGCCAATCGCGGCGCGCCTGGCCCGTCGCTCGATGCGAATCCCGGTTGTTTTTATTTTTAGGATTTATTAGAGGTATTCCGGGGTCTGGAACAGGGTTTTTTAGGGAGAGAGGCGTATAACACTTTTTCTGATGGAACTAGACAATTTCTCAGTTCTGACTCAGCGTTGTTAATACGCTGCACATATGCGTCACATCATGCAGGATTATGATATTGACATAAACGCCTCGGTGTGCAGTTGAATTTTGATATAAAAATTTTCTAACAAGGAAACATTCCCAAGTGTCCGACCGCGATTTCGATAATTTTGATATATGTTGTAGAACTCGGAAATTTAAGGGACACGTATTTTTTTTTATCATCCCTCGTTGATATATAAGGGGTGAAACAGCCCCTCAAACTTTGGCAGAAAAACAATAATTTTTTTTTTTTTCTTAGAAGCACCTGACGATTATCAATGAAATTTGGTATACATATATCTCGAGCCAACAGGACTCAGAAATGGTAATGTGCATCACGGACGCACCCCTTTAAGGGGGTAAACTACCCCTATCTAAATCTTTATTTCTTTTTTTTCGGCGAAAAATAATCGAACTGGAATACAAATAGCATCTTTTTGAAACTAAAATGATATTACAGTTTACGTGTTTTTGGTTTTTTCCCAAAAACCACTGTTTGACCAGATATATATATTTCAAAGCTTTCAATATTTCCCATAGAAGCACCCGACGGATTTCAATAAAATTTGGCAAGCATATATTTCAGAGCAACAGAATTAAAAAATGATACCGTCCGATACGCGCCCACCCCTTTGTGGGGGTAAAGCACCCTGATAATTTTTTTTTCAGGATAAAAGAACCGAAAAAAATATAAATCGTATACAGCCGATGCTTGCATAAAAAAAACTCCCGTTTTCGCTTGGAGGGCGAATTCCTAATTCTACTATTTTATTCTACTATCAAAAACCATAATTTAGCACACGGGATATATATTCGAAACATAGGTAATATGTGAATTTGATAATATAACATTTCTACAGATGATACTATTTTCATTCCAAATTTATTCGTTCCAATACATGTATGGAATATGGCATATATGGGAATACTCCAAGAATATTAATTCTGGAAAGCAAAAAAATCTTGGGACTGAAAATTTCAGAAAATTCTATATGATAAAAATAATGTTAACCAAAAATATTTGTAACAGAAAATTATGGCTCATATTCATGACAGTAGTGATGATCGTGGAAAAAGTGTTCGAAGCAGAATGCTTTCTTACACCATGAGCATCGTATTATAGGTAGTGCACCGCAAACAGCACATTTCATAACGGAAGATTTTTCGAAAGCAAATTCGACAGGATTTGGAAAACTTTCTAATCTGTCGTCTACATAGCCACTTTTATACCAAGCATATTGAATAAGGGATCGATACCTAGGCGAAGATAGTTGATTATGTACAAGTGATTGTAGTTTTATAATATTGTTCCGTAAATGAAGATTAACATCGTAATTGTGTAGGATCGCATTGTCAGAGAAACGCTTCACAAAGTTTTTCCACACCCTAAAACCATAAACGTCTAAAGGTTGAATTCTTCCGGTAGTTCCTTTTGGTATAGTCATCAACACAACATCTTTATCTACAGGCTTCGTTTCTGCGATAATATTGCTGCAGTGACCGCTCCAGGAGTCCAGTAAAAGTAGGCTTCTTCGTCCAACGTTAGGAAAGAACACCTCTTTTAGCCATGTTTTGAAGTGGTCTGTAATTGCAAAACATTGCTACCAGTAATATTCATGCACATTGCAGTAATAAAAAGAAAATTATCATTGCAGTACATCATTACCTTTTGTCATTTTGCCAGATGACGAAGGGAGGAGGTATACATTCGGGGGACGGATTAATGTTTTTTCTACTAGAGGACCAAAGCGACCGCCTGCTTCTTTTAATACTATCAATAGAGGAGATAGTAGTCGCCCATCACAGGAGACAATTGGCTGAATAGTATAACTATGAGTTGTAGATGATATGGATTGAGCAGAACACTCGACTTTTTCCGTTCCTGCATACGTCAACGTACGTCCTGAATGTATTTCAAGCTGGAATCCACTTTGATCAGAATTATATACGTTTTCAGGCCCGTATTCTACTATAAAAGGCTTGACAGAAGGAAAAAACTCATCAGCTGATTTTTTTCAAATTAGCACTGTCTTCTATCGTCTTTCTTGAGATAAACTTTGTGATTTTTCTTGAAACGATCCGATGGGCTTTTTTGAAATTGTATATCCATTTTGAAGAGGCCACGAAAGGCCTATCGCCACTCCCCTGCTCTCCCCATGCTTCCAGAGCCCATTTTTTGATGTCCGAGTCATGGACTATTAATCCAGCTTCTATAGCGTTTCGTAATTTGTTTAATGTAAATTCGGCGATAATCATCAATTTTACTTTCCGCGTTCCTCCTTCGTCCACTTGCTTTGCCCATCTCGTTAATTGACGAGGATTAGTAAGTCTGGCAAATGACTTTTGTACAGTAGAAAACTTGACATAGCTTTTTTTTCCACTCCGCCAGTACTCTACTGCCCTTTTTTTGTAATCAAATGGGATTTCATCGTTTACAGGACTAGGGCACACAGATGAAGAAGGTCCAGCCACTCCTTCCTCACTCCAATCTTCGGCGTCTTCGACGTATTCTGCGGCTGTTCCGGGAAAGTCGTCTACGAAACCCAATGTAGATTCTTCAGATACTTCTAAAGTGTTGAAGTCCCATATACTGTCCAGAAGAATCTTTTGAATCGATTCTTTCAGAATGATTTCTTGCCGATTGACTTCAGTCGTTGGTAGATACATTATTTGAAATGTTGCAAGTAATAAATTAAGCACGTTCATTGGATTCACAAACATGTTTAAAATATCGTAACGCACTGATAACACGGCAGGCTCCGAACGCGAAATTTTCAACACCGAATGATGAGGAGTAATGCACGCTCAGACTTTATAAAGAGCCGCACGACTACTTGGGATAACATTTGTCTATTTTCGTTCCAAATTGTTTACAGGCCTGCCGCCCGAAGTTTTCCGGAAACTTCGAGATCTATTTATATTTTTGGCGTCACGAAAATACGCATGAAAAAAATATGTGATCGGTTATTTTGATTTTATGAAGTCGAAGAACTAATCTTATCTTTATTTTTCCAGAAATATGAGTAGACTCATAATGGAACGATTACCGCATCGTAGAATCTACCGTGAGGCAGATTCGGTAAAATAAGCTTTACATGTGTGAACTGAATAAAAATAAATGCTAATGCATTTATTTTAATATATTTTTTTATTTTATTGTAATTTTATTCGTTTCTAATGAAATGAATAAAATTGCGATACAAATAGTTTCATCTGTAGTTTCATGTTATATTATCAAATCCACATATTACCTATATTTCGAATATATGCCGTGTGCTAAATTATGGTTCTTGATATGAAAATAAAATCCTGTAAACTCTCATTGAACTTCTGACTGCCCTCCAAGCGAAAACGGGAGTTTTTTTTATGCAAGCATCCGCTGTATACGATTTATATTTTTTTCGGTTCTTTTATCCTGAAAAAAAAATTATCAGGGTGGTTTACCCCCACAAAGGGGTGGGCGCGTGTCGGACGGTATCATTTTTTAATTCTGTTGCTCTGAAATATATGTTTGCCAAATTTTATTGAAATCCGTCGGGTGCTTCTATGGGAAATATTGAAAGCTTTGAAATATATATATCTGGTCAAACAGTGGTTTTTGGGAAAAAACCAAAAACACGTAAACTGTAATATCATTTTAGCTTCAAAACGATGCTATTTGTATTCCAGTTCGATTATTTTTCGCCGAAAAAAAAAGAAAAAAACATTTAGATAGGGGTAGTTTACCCCCTTAAAGGGGTGCGTCCGTGATGCACACTACCATTTCTGAGTCCTGTTGGCTCGAGATATATGTATACCAAATTTCATTGATAATCGTCAGGTGCTTCTAAGAAAAAAAATAAAATTATTGTTTTTCTGCCAAAGTTTGAGGGGCTGTTTCACCCCTTATATATCAACGAGGGATCATAAAAAAAAATACGTGTCCCTTAAATTTCCGAGTTCTACAACATATATCAAAATTATCGAAATCGGGTTCGGACACTTGGGAATGTTTCCTTGTAAGTGTATCGAATAAATTATCCCAATATATTATGCTTTATCATGAAGTATTTTAGTTGTATGTATTGCTAGTTTTTCGATCTTAGATCGATAAAGAAATACCGCGCTGACGCGTTATCGCGCGTGCTGTGTCGGTCTTGTTCCTCGTCCACGGGTTCGTGCACTGGGCAATCGTGCCAGTTAGTTAGTCAGCAGCTTTTATTTTTGGGAATGAGGAGGATGCTTCAGAGCTCTTTGATTTTCAAGGTCCTGAGACCGTCACTCTCTTCATCATCAGCGTACGGGTAGGGTATAGGTAATGGATTTATGGTTAGATGGTCGGTTAGATAGAGACTATTGTTCAGAATGGATGGATTTCTGTCTTTCTGTCTATTCGTGTGTCTGGATTTGAACTCACGTTCCTCGGCAGCCCGTGCGTGCCGTGTGGATAAGCGCCTAGAAATGATCGGATCTCTATCGTCCGCCTCGACCACACAGGATTTCTCCTGAACGATGGTATTACGTTTCTTTTTTTGATTCTAACTTTAAACACTGTTCACTTCCTTCTCGTGACGTCCGGTCAGTGGAGCTGTCCTGGCTCAAGGATGCTACTAGTATAGAAATGGTTTTGCGTCAGGTGATTTTCGTTCGTCCGATTGAATGCTACGAGATTCCTCCAGCGGCTGATGTGCTCGGGGAAGGAATCGTATAGCGTTGTCTCCGTTATGCGTCTCTGTCCAGTCTGTACTACGATTAATTTATTCGATTTTCGCTAAATTAAGTCGCTTCGTTTATTCTATTCTTTAAGTCTATTGGTCCGAGTATCAGGCTATGGGCTGTAGCCGTCGAGTTTGGCTAGCTCAAGCTGCGAATTATTAATTTACGAAGTTCTAACGACGCGAATTGGGCTATCTCTAACACGTTTCGTTCGCAATTATTATTTTCGCAGGAAAGTGGTCTCTTTCTCACGGAGTATTAGATAAGGGCCAGAGATGTCTGGGGCTTGCTAATACAGGATAGGTTGGTGGGTTTATCCAGGTGTTCCGCAAGGATAGGATAATGTGAAATGGTCTCGAGCGGCGGCTTCGTCTCGCTTTTATACGCTGCGAGAGTCCCGTTATCCGTGACATCGGTGCAACGGCTACGGATCCTTAACTTTCAATTTTGACTTTCGTTGCAACGTCCGAAATGTCTCATCGCGCGCGCGGATACGCGCTCCCCCCCTGGTTGGGCGGAACCTGGATATTCGCGTCGCTCGCTCGCCTCGCACGTTGTCCACCACTCGGGTCGGTACATCGCTCCGCGACTTTATCGTCCTCGTCTCGTCGTTCCCGACAGGGTGGGGATTCCGTCCCGTTACAGTATATGTATATGTATACGTGCACGTCGATAACACAGAAGTTCGCGGGTACGGGCGCGAAGCGCGCGGTCGCGGCTGGTGTTAAAAAAAAATTGTTGTACCGATGTACCAAATAAGGCAAGGAAGGTATTAAAGGGTTAAAGCGATCTCTATATTTCACAGTACATAGTTTCGATTACAAGATCCTTTAAACAAACTGGTTCCGGCGGAAATTTTTTGGAGCGTTGGTTTCGTATCAATCGCTTTACCGACTCTTCCAACGGGAGTCGTGCTCGCATACTACGCGACAGCTGTTCAACTTGCGCAAATATTTGTGATGGCGTGGAAGAACTATCTCTTGCCTTCAATTTCATTCTAGCCATAGAGATTGCCGTATTGACTTTCAGCGTTTTTAACGTGATTATGTTCCGTGATGACGACCGGATTTGTTTTGTCTATCTATGAATGTATAATATATTATCAATATTAATACAAATTAACAAGTATATGAAGAAAAAATCGGTTTAAAATTCAACTCGCTAGTTGAAGTCGATCTTCAGCTGTAAGCGCGTCAAGAAATAAATATTTTGTTTTCAACGTTGCAGAGTCTTTACAAAAAATATTTTTTATAACATTTCAGACGCCGAATAATGTACGATTCAAAGGGTTAAAAACTTGCGTATCTGACATATAGGGGAGAGCCGGGCAAAACAGAACAACGTGAACAAGACGCAATTTTCCAATAATTTTTGCATGCCCCATTTTGTCCCAATGATACATCCGTATTTTCAAACCTGTTTTGCCCCACTTACCATCATCGCCACTATCCAAAAGTTGTTGGAAAATTGCGTTTTGTCCCATTATTCCCTTTTACCCCACTGTTCCATGTTGCCCGACTCTCCCCTATGCATGAATTCGATTTGCAATCTTTTTATTTATATACCTATTAATTTGATTGGACTTACCTTGATCGACTTTAATGAGTGCTTTGTACATCTCCGTTTTACAATTTCTGTGGAGGATGTACATATGCCCATTAAGACATAGTTTATCACCACCTTTGTTCGACTTTATTATTATTGAGTCGGTACTGTCCACTTTATCATCAATTTCGGCGGCCACCTCGTTGTTCGATTCGTCATGTCTCACAGCGAATTCGTACTCTTCGCCGTACACTGCCTCATTCATCTCATCGTCGTGCTCTTCTTCGTCTATTTCATGATCGTGCTCTTCGTTTATTTCATCGTCGTGCCCTTCTTCGTCTATTTCATCGTCGTGCTCTTCTTCGTCCATTCTTTCATCGCTGTCACTATCGTATTTTTCACTGTTCATACTATAGAAATCACTGTCCGTCTCTTGCTGAGTATCTGAGACATCGTCGAACTTTTTAACATTATCCATTTCATACAGTGGCCGAAGATACTCGTTCTGCGTTCCCTGCTTAAACTTTCCTATTGTTTCCCATTGAAACCCATGGAAACCGATTGAACTTCAATCGGATCGAATGTGCTCATTTGGAGACGAGTTTTTCCTCCTATTCAAGATAAATGGGAAGCAACGAGATTTGATTGGCAACACAACTCAATATGATTTTATCAGTACTTTCTGATAAAAAAACCATTTCAATCGGTGAATGCCGGTTTCAAATTTTTAATCATTTTGAATCCGTTTTTTGTCCAAGGAATTTCCAATTGAACGCAGATTTTCCTATAGCATTGTAAAATCAGTTTTAATTGGTAATGTTTCCATTCCACATTCTTATGAGGTTATATCGGCAAATTCCATCTGCAAGAAACGTAACTAAATTTTATAGGATTATATTGGAGTATTCTTTTTCGATACATAACGGTATGAATCCGCTGAGGAATAATACAGTTTACGATCAAAATGAAATGGAAGTAAAAGGTATAGAACTTATCGTCGATTTACGTTTCTTATTGGAATTTACAAGAAAAAGAAAATTATTGGATTTGTTTGGCATTTTCCTATGACCAACCAATTGGTATCAAAAGGCTATATTCATTGAGAAACTATTCCAACACAACAAATAGCTTTTAGATTCAACTTTATCGGTATCAATGGGGTATTTTTATGAAGGAACTATTTGGAAATAACAAATCATTTCTCGATTGGATTCTATCGATATCGATAGGTCATCTATATGGGAATGATAAATATATTTTGAATTGGAATGTATCGGAAGGAACGGATAAATTTATATAAGAACTATCCAGGAATAACGAATCATTTTCAATTAGATTCTATCGGTATCGATAGGTCATCTATGGGAATGCTAAATATATTTTGAATTGGAATGTATCGGAATGAACGGATAAATTCATGTAAGAATCGGAAAGAAAACATTTTTCAATTGGATGCTATTGGTATCAATCGGCCATCGGTTATCACGATAATACTAAACATATTTTATATAAAAAAATAAAATGAAATGAGAGAAAATTGAATTTATTCACATGACTCTTTATTGAAAAATCATAAAATAACACGTACGTCGCATCATTTACGATAATGATAACCTAGAATAACTTTGCGTATAATTACAGTGCTTACAAAATACATCATTTTGTTTTATTAAAATAGAAAATTACTTATCTAGATTATTGCATGTGTAGTTCAGAGACTCGATAATGTCGTAGTCCAGTTATCACATTAGTGAGTTCTTATAAATCAATAATATAAACATATTATTAAACTTTCTCGACACATACGAAATATGGAAAAAGAGAAATTATTGTTTGTTCGGTCATTGCACTTCTATTGTGTTGGGCAGCATACATACGTATACATCATGAATGCCTGCAAAGAGTAAATCCTTTTCGTTGCTTATCGATTTTTGTACCCGTTCTATGCTTAAACACGCCAGTTTTCTATCAACGGTGGTGATGGGGACAATAATACTGTCTCCAACAACTTCATTTACACAGTGTACATAATTCAATGTAATGCTTCTGTTGAAAGGCGTAGTGTCCCATTTTTTTCCTACCAAGTGACAAACAGTATCAATCACAGTGAAATACTCTATTTCTAAGACGGTTCCGTCAAGTAATTTTACCACTCTATTGTTAACTGTTTTCGGTCGGGTGTATAACATGCTGTGATAAACAACGTCATCGTAGATGCATCTCTTGTACTTTAATTGTGAAAGATCGTTATCAGGAACTACCTCGATAAGAACCGCTTCTTTTGTTCGGTTATAATTACGCAAGAGTGGGTGGTAGTTAAGTATACTTTTGCAGAATTGCCATGTTTCGTTTTCGTTTGACATCATAGAAATTCGACACTTGAATATGTTTGCCTGCAGAACACGATTCGAAATTTGTTCAACCACCCCCTTTGGACCAGTTACTGCGCATTTCAGGTTTCCTATCTGACTCTCGAAGGGAAAAGCCGAAGTCGCCCACAATGGACCATTTTGCCTTACGCTTTCCGTTGCATGTAGCAAAATGTGAACGTTAAACGTCATAAACCGCTCGCTGTAAAAAATCTCACAATCGCCAACAAATTTTATGAGATCGATTTCGCACTGGTACAAATCATCTTCAGTGATGTTTGTATGGAGAAGTGTGTTTGCAGCTCTAACAAAAAGCATATAGGAAGACAAGAATTCTTCACGAAGAATATCAATTAAACGCGGGATACTATAGAATAGTAACCATGATCGCCATTCTGATCCTCTCCATTTCGCTCGATCTTTCAATAATCGTGGGAGCCGATGCATTTCGTTTGGGGGTTGGACAGAAATCAATCGCTCTTCGACAATGTTTCTAACGCATGGTTCAAGATATGCGGGACTTTGAGGATTTATCCATTCTTCCCATAGCTGTTTGCTTACCCCGAGTAAAATGGCATGTAGATACTCGAATGGGTAACCCCAGACACAATCAAAACTAGGTAGGTTGGTTAATTCCGACGCCCCTTTACATCCTCTAGATAGTCGACTTAAATGTGTCCGATCCCGTTGCGTTAATCGATCAGGGTGTTTTAGAAAATGTCGCTCGCGTTCGAAAGTATCTAGATCTTTCAGATACTTGTCATGGGTTCGTTCTTCGGAATCAAAAGAAACAGGATACTTCATCGTTCCTCCAGTATACCCGCCTTTGATGTAACACCAGCTACATCCGTAATAACCGTTGAATTGAATTCGATTTTGAAGAAGAGCCCGCGCTGGCGTGTCGACCGGAAATCCAAAAATCATAATGAAATAGGTTATTGTTTCACCTTCATCATTCTTTATCGAAACGCCTTCTTTCATCAGCTTTAGCACCTGCTCTATGAAAAAACGGAGATACACGCTCATAAGTGAGGGTTTGGGCTCAGATTTTGTTAGCCACAAGGCTGCTAAAATAAAATATTTAAACCGCAATTTTGCGGGAATTTCGTTGATGATAGCCTGTATGGGCCAAAGACTCGACTTGCCTGTATTGAAAAGTGGAGCGCCATCGACATTTACATTTAAGGTTAGAACAATCGATTTAGTAGTACTCTTTTCATCAATAAAGCTGCAGTTTCTGTATCTGCTACTACTATGAATATCCGATATAACGTTTTCGTCTGTAACCTGAACTTTACTCGTCGCTAAATTCTCCATTATTGCTTTCTGGATATCGGGGTTCTCTAAAATACTACGAAGTTGATATACTATGTCGATAGTTAAAAAGTAATCGTCCGACAACGTCGTTAACGGATATTTCTTAGAACACCCTGCGCAGACGGCACTTTCTGTACCCGTCAAATTCGTTTTTTGAATCGGATTACACAGTACCGTAGCACAAGGAGGACAGTGGAAAACGTATGATTTCTTGTCAGCTGGGACATTGTAAACTTTTTCCATCGTGTATTTGGATGTGTTCAAATCTTTAAATTTTGAACCAGCCAAGATTTTAGCGAATTCGAGAATAGATTGTCGGGCTTCGTCAGACAATTTAAAACGCAAAACCATTGCCTGTACCATACTGAAGACCTCCCAAACGGTCACGCTCGAAGCTTCAAACATCGCCCAATTTTCGTAGATACTATAATCAACATTAATGGATTCATTGCTACAGCAGCTTTCTGCATCGGAAACATCGTCAGTATCAATATATCCATCGTCTGACTTAGATACATCCATGTCTTCAGCATCAGTCGCAATACGATTATCGTCTTCTGAAGTATGGTCAAATTCACTACGTCGCCCCTCATTACTGCTACTTCCATTATGAACTGGCGGGATTATCTTGCTTACACCCTGTTCAGTTGTATTCTGATCGCTTTCAGACGAATTCCCGTGACATCCCGCTGCTTGATGGATCTTGTTTGAGGAATGAAATTGCTTCGCCAGTTGTGATGATACTCCCGCATCATCGGAAGTGTCACGACGTAACTTCGAACGATGCTGCTGACCTATGAATCAGATGCACAATATTATATAATACTATGATATATAAGACTATATAATAATACTAATAATAATATAATAATGAACCTGCAACTGTAAACAGATACTTCGCGTAGAGGAAGCCAATTATTTCCGTTTACAATGAATTCGGAAAATATGATATAAACAATCGAAACATTTTTTTACTGTTTTGATTAGTGCTTAATTTGGAAAGTCTGCAATTTCAAGAGGATACAAGAACGAGCACAGCAGATAAAATTGCAATCATTCAGCAATATACGATATACTGTACCAGTTTTTCGGCGATTTTCTTGTCTTTTCAACGTTCTTGCGCTAACTACATGTTGTCCGTCGCTGTCGAGGTGTGTTTTATATTTTTTACGGGGACGAGGCGGTGATTCGCTTCCGTCATGCGGGCATCTGTCCATTATAGACGGTTATCTGCAGTCGATGATTCCAACTTGAATTTCAACGGTTCTGTAATTAGATCTAATAATGCATGAATAGTTCTGCAAAAACTTCGCAAACTCACATCTTTATTAATTACTGTATTTCAGTACTAAGGTGATGTGATATATGTACGAGCATGATGGACATGGTATGCAGATAGCCTTCGAAGGAGCGAGAGAGTTACCCTTTTAGTAGTGTGTTACATTGTCTTCAGCATAATAGAACCCCTTCCACAATTATAATAAATGCTGAATTTATTTGAATGTATTACCACGGTTTTATGCATCGAAGTTTCGACAGAACAGTCGGGCAACGTCTCCCGAAGAAACAATTAAATCAATCTTATTAGTTAATATATAGATCGATTAATCAGGTTGACAGGAGACGTCTCCCGACTATTACCAAAATGATAAACAAACAGTGATTATTTTATTCTTTTTATAGGGAAATATATAATGTAATTATTTTTAGTTGGAGTTTTTTATAATTAAACTTTTTTTTCTTTTATACGATTTTAATTCTTCTGCACCGATTAATTTTTTTAGCTATTAAGAGATACAACGTTTAGAAAGTTGAATCGAAGAGGAAATATATATGTGGAAAATTTTATCGGAGAGAAATGATACATCAACACACATTATATCACACATTGTGACACAATTGTATCCTGTATTAGCAATAGAGCTAGTACTACTTTGGGCGTAATGAATACAAAACAAGTGTTTTGCTATTGCTAAAATCATCAGTCATAAAGATGCACATACCTGATAGAAATTGCAAGAGAGCTATATCACTGTGCCTTGATTCCTCTATATCAATTGGTCGACGCTTTGTGTTGCTGAACGTCAGCCATGTCTACGGATGCAGCTTTTAACTTATGGTTAACCTGTAACATTTATCGTGTGTACAGAGATGAATTTTACAAAGGAAATTAGTTAAGGTTTAAGAAATGTATTTCATCCTGGAAAAGTTTAGACAAGCTGTTTTCAACATCCTCTCCTAACATACCTCGATGTAAATAACCCAATACTCTATGTCGATAAAAGCCAACGATACGTATGAACGCTGCCTTTAACCTGTCATAAGCCTGTAAGATTCATATTTTATGTAAGATTATATTTTATAAACATGAATGTTTATATTATAATACATTAATGGTGTTAAAATCAAACGCATATTTGAATGCTGGAATGTATTGTTTGGCGACAATTACACGGATATTTTTAGGTTTATTCACTATTTTATGGTTATGTATATTAATGAAAAATGTACTCACCATAAATATGTTAAATTCAATCCTTTTTTCTTCTTCTTCTTCTTTTGCAATTTGGTTGGACTCCCGGTACCTATACAATGCTTTTTTAAAATCTTTTTATCTTTTTAAAATAAGTACTGACATGAGCTACGGCGATCACGACCTTTCTTAAATTGCGTATACACAACGGCTTGGCGGTAGCAGATGGGGATTGAAGGTTGACCCGCAAGAAAGTTACTTGCGTACGCATAGTGTACGCCGGCCAATCATTTCCCGCCTGTTTTCCGATACCCAATACAATGGAATGCTTGATCCGTAATTGGCTGAAGCATCACATAACCACATCTCGGGAACATTTCGCCATTATTCTGTATACCACAGTATACGGCGGATCGCGAGGTTTATACGTCTAAAAAACTGTAAAAGTGCTTTCGCGAGAAAATTTACAATTCTCAGGACATTTTTTTGGTAAGTACTTTTATTATTTGTATAAAGTTGAGATCATTATTAACATTTCCATAGCGACATATTTTGCGATACATTTATAAAATGTTTACAAGTACGGACGCGCAGCCAGTGATGATTGCCGCGTGATAATTTCCTTTGTTCTCGGAACACAGGAAAATATTCAACAAGTAAATTTGATCATCGATTTAAATACTTAGAGTTGCGACTTATATGTTAAATATAATTGTCAAATCTTTTTATGTAAGTTTAAATTGATAGTATTTATATAATATAAAGTATAGAGTATCGTCTTGAGAGGTTACACCAGACCGTCACAAACAGTCCAATGTGCCTCCACTCTGGCTCAATTGTGAACATACAGTATTATGAGACAACAATATGTTAGCATGTGGCAAGTACTTTTTACTACTTTCAAGTAGATTATTGCGAAACACATTCATTTTTTTATCCATTGCTATTGTATACTGTGATGCACGCTATATGTGCATAAGTATTTGTGAATAACAATGACGCAAAGATAAATTACTCTGTGACGATAATGAAATGTTCGGTTTCAAGTGTAAATGTTCTCCACTTTTTGTTACACGTCGACTCTATTTTCTCTTTATGTTAGATCGCAGATACTGAAAATGTATGCATGGGTTGCTTTCACGGATGGCAAAAAAGCTGTTGTGTCAACCTCAACAATACACCACTTCGATCCAGAAAATTATGACAAGCGGCGAAAATACAATGTCCTGTGGGAAGAAGATGGCAATTACTACGAAGCAGTAATACTATCAGTTAAAGGTGAGTTGCATCGAATCAACACCATAACATGAAATTTTACACAGAGGTACAGATAGATGTCAGCATATAAATTTGATAATTTTCTCATTGATAAAACTTCCGCTATGCAAATGTAGAATATGTCTGAAAAATGATTTCTTGAAGAGTATTAATTCGATGAAACTGCAAAAGAACTGTACCGATTGTTATTTATAGTTCTTCGTATGAATTTATCATTAAATTTGACTCTGCATTTCAGATACAAAAGAGGGCATTGAAGCAGAAAAAAAGAAAAGAGCATTGATTCCAAATTTGTCTTACTGTGTATCAGCCTCAGACTTAAGCGACGGAATGGAAAACACCTCTTCAAAATCCAAGATGGATCGTTAATTGAAAATTTTATTTAGTTGCATAGCATACATGCACCTCAAGGTGCAGAATTAAAAGTCGATTCGACCTTTTTATTTTACAGGAACTCAAAGCAACTGCTGTGAAGGACACTGTCGGAAAAAAAATCAAAGCGCTGCAAGAGAGGAGAATCCAGCAATCGGTAAGTCGTAATGTAACGTAAAAAATATTTTCACGTGAAATTGTTATTAAAAATTTTCCGAGACCTGCTGCTGAATACGAAATAACATACTGAAAAAATGTGGTAATTATTGTTGACTCTTATTGTTTCAGAATAAAGTTTCATCGGTTCCACCGAAAGCAGTCGAAAAAAAAAATCCCAACAAAGACCTCTCGGTGCTCAGCTCCAGTGTTTCGTTGGGAAGTACGAAAGGGGTAAAATTATACATTTACATCCTGTTAAAATGATATCATAATGCGCAGCTTCTAACCAAAACTGTACTAAAATGTCCCTGCCGAAGTTGACCTGTCGAATATAAATCGAGGACAATGCCCTAAATTGGTGAAGCTTTGATGGGCTTGCACCATTTTCATAAATGATGACCTAGATCGTTAATATCATTGACCATTGTTTTTATTACTTGATTAATCGATATATAGCACAGATGGAATACTCTGTAAAATTATGACCAGAATCGAAGGTGTCTTTTTTTATAGAAAAAATTAGTTCAATTTTTTTTTTGTTTTTAACGAAAAATGGACTTACTTGTATCGGGAAAATTATGGTTCTAACATCATTCAGAATTTGATGAAAAATGAAAAAGTTAATATTCCTAAGGATTTTTTGAGCGATCAATATTTTCTGATATACTGATATTTAAAGAAAAACGTAAATCCTGCATGGTGCACTTTAAAAATCTTTAAAAAAATCCCAGTTGATCCAGTCAAGTAGTACTACAAATTGGCAAATTTTTAAAAACATCTGAGAGGTCGACCGAAAAAGTAGCCCACTTGATAAAGATTGCTTCATATACTAGTCGGTTGTGATGGCTCGCGCGCTCGCGCCCGTTGACACTCACATACATCCACAGCAATCGTAGAAACCCACAGCATTCTAATAAAAACTCACATAGCACTCACAGACATTCACAGACACTCACAGTACTTGCAGGCACTCAACAGCACTCTCAACCTCTCACACAGGCACTCACGGATACTCACATACTCGCCTTCGGCGCGTGCTGTAAACTCACAGTCGTCATTCGGCTCGTGCTGCAAACTGACACTTGTTTTATCACAGTAGTATCGTAATGTTGTTTTTTAACATTCATTATTGTTGACAATTATTGTTACAGAAGAAGGCTTCATCGGTTCCGTCAACATCGCGTGCAACAAAATTAATTCCCGCGAATAAACTCTCGGCATCAGGCTCCAGTGGCACTACGGCAAATACGAAAGAGGTAAGACCGTATAAAACTCTATTTTGTACATAACATTTTTTGTTGCTTGCAAATTGATCTACTTTTGTACTGCACCAGCTATGTACCCACCGTTGCTAGGTAATTTATGGTTAATATATCCGTTTTAAATATATATATTTACAAAATCCAAATCATGTTATAATGGAAACGAGTTGTTCGGTGGCAACCACATGTAAATTAATTGAAACGTTTCCGAGTTTTCATGCTGAATACGAATTAATCTGCTGAAAAAATGTTCATCATTTGTTGACATTTATTGTTACAGAAACCTTCATCGGTTCGGTCAGAAGCAGGTGGAAAACAATTAATTCCGCAGCATGAACTCTTACCATCGAGCTTTAGTGGCGCTACGGTAAATAGGATGTCGGTGAAACTACACATTTGTTCATTATTACTATATTGTAAAGTTGATGTGATAATTCTCGATGACTAAAACTTTATCCGAATGTCGTTGCCACAGTTGGTGTTGCTTTACTACTATTTTATATGAACCAAATTGATGAAGCTTTAGTCTGGTCTGTCATTTTTAAATCTACGACGTGGAAAGGCAATACCCGCAACTTCGTTTCTATTCATTTTTGATTAATATCTGTCTAGATCGTATTTCTCAATGGGTGTAGTGAATCGTCGTATTCGTGGGCTGTAAATCACTTCATTCCTATCAGCATAGTCGAAAAAGCGTTTGAAAAAAATGTTTAAATCTTTCACTACGACCTAACAAGGAAACATTCCCAAGTGTCCGACCCCGATTTCGATAATTTTGATATATGTTGTAGAACTCGGAAATTTAAGGGACACGTATTTTTTTTATCATCCCTCGTTGATATATAAGGGGTGAAACAGCCCCTCAAACTTTGGCAGAAAAACAATAATTTTTTTTTTTTCTTAGAAGCACCTGACGATTATCAATGAAATTTGGTATACATATATCTCGAGTCAACAGGACTCAGAAATGGTAGTGTGCATCACGGACGCACCCCTTTAAGGGGGTAAACTACCCCTATCTAAATGTTTTTTTCTTTTTTTTTCGGCGAAAAATAATCGAACTGGAATACAAATAGCATCGTTTTGAAGCTAAAATGATATTACAGTTTACGTGTTTTTGGTTTTTTCTGAAAAACCACTGTTTGATCAGGTATATATATTTCAAGGCTTTCAATATTTCCCATAGAAGCACCCGACGGATTTCAATAAAATTTGGCAAGCATATATTTCAGAGCAACAGAATTGAAATATGATACCGTCCGACACCCGCCCACCCCTTTGTGGGGGTGAACCACCCTGATCATTTATTTTTTTTCAGGATAAAAGAACCGAAAAAAATATAAATCGTATACAGCGGATGCTTGCATAAAAAGAACTCCCGTTTTCGCTTGGAGGGCAGTCAGAAGTTCAATGAGAGTTTACAGGATTTTATTTTCGTATCAAGAACCATAATTTAGCACACGGCATATATTCGAAATATAGGTAATATGTGGATTTGATAATATAACATGAAACTACAGATGAAACTATTTGTATCGCAATTTTATTCATTTCATTAGAAACGAATAAAATTACAATAAAATAAAAAAAATATATTAAAATAAATGCATTAGCATTTATTTTTATTCAGTTCACACATGTAAAGCTTATTTTACCGAATCTGCCTCACGGTAGATTCTACGATGCGGTAATCGTTTCATTATGAGTCTACTCATATTTCTGGAAAAATAAAGATAAGATTAGTTCTTCGACTTCATAAAATCAAAATAACCGATCACATATTTTTTTCATGCGTATTTTCGTGACGCCAAAAATATAAATAGATCTCGAAGTTTCCGGAAAACTTCGGGCGGCAGGCCTGTAAACAATTTGGAACGAAAATAGACAAATGTTATCCCAAGTAGTCGTGCGGCTCTTTATAAAGTCTGAGCGTGCATTACTCCTCATCATTCGGTGTTGAAAATTTCGCGTTCGGAGCCTGCCGTGTTATCAGTGCGTTACGATATTTTAAACATGTTTGTGAATCCAATGAACGTGCTTAATTTATTACTTGCAACATTTCAAACAATGTATCTACCAACGACTGAAGTCAATCGGCAAGAAATCATTCTGAAAGAATCGATTCAAAAGATTCTTCTGGACAGTATATGGGACTTCAACACTTTAGAAGTATCTGAAGAATCTACATTGGGTTTCGTAGACGACTTTCCCGGAACAGACGCAGAATACGTCGAAGACGCCGAAGATTGGAGTGAGGATGGAGTGGCTGGACCTTCTTCATCTGTGTGCCCTAGTCCTGTAAACGATGAAATCCCATTTGATTACAAAAAAAGGGCAGTAGAGTACTGGCGGAGTGGAAAAAAAAGCTATCTCAAGTTTTCTACTGTACAAAAGTCATTTGCCAGACTTACTAATCCGCGTCAATTAACGAGACGGGCAAAGCAAGTGGACGAAGGAGGAACGCGGAAAGTAAAATTGATGATTATCGCCGAATTTACATTAAACAAATTACGAAACGCTATAGAAGCTGGATTAATAGTCCATGACTCGGACATCAAAAAATGGGCTCTGGAAGCATGGGGAGAGCAGGGGAGTGGCAATAGGCCTTTCGTGGCCTCTTCAAAATGGATATACAATTTCAAAAACGCCCATCGGATCGTTTCAAGAAAAATCACAAAGTTTGTCTCAAGAAAGACGATAGAAGACAGTGCTAATTTGAAAAAATCAGCTGATGAGTTTGTTGCTTCTGTCAAGCCTTTTATAGCAGAATACGGGCCTGAAAACGTATATAATTCTGATCAAAGTGGATTCCAGCTTGAAATACATTCAGGACGTACGTTGACGTATGCAGGAACGGAAAAAGTCGAGTGTTCTGCTCAATCCACATCATCTACAACTCATAGTTATACTATTCAGCCAATTGTCTCCTGTGATGGGCGACTACTATCTCCTCTATTGATAGTATTAAAAGAAGCAGGCGGTCGCTTTGGTCCTCTAGTAGAAAAAACATTAATCCGTCCCCCGAATGTATACCTCCTCCCTTCGTCATCTGGCAAAATGACAAAAGGTAATGATGTACTGCAATGATAATTTTCTTTTTATTACTGCAATGTGCATGAATATTACTGGTAGGAATGTTTTGCAATTACAGACCACTTCAAAACATGGCTAAAAGAGGTGTTCTTTCCTAACGTTGGACGAAGAAGCCTACTTTTACTGGACTCCTGGAGCGGTCACTGCAGCAATATTATCGCAGAAACGAAGCCTGTAGATAAAGATGTTGTGTTGATGACTATACCAAAAGGAACTACCGGAAGAATTCAACCTTTAGACGTTTATGGTTTTAGGGTGTGGAAAAACTTTGTGAAGCGTTTCTCTGACAATGCGATCCTACACAATTACGATGTTAATCTTCATTTACGGAACAATATTATAAAACTACAATCACTTGTACATAATCAACTATCTTCGCCTAGGTATCGATCCCTTTTTCAATATGCTTGGTATAAAAGTGGCTATGTAGACGACAGATTAGAAAGTTTTCCAAATCCTGTCGAATTTGCTTTCGAAAAATCTTCCGTTATGAAATGTGCTGTTTGCGGTGCACTACCTATAATACGATGCTCATGGTGTAAGAAAGCATTCTGCTTCGAACACTTTTTCCACGATCATCACTACTGTCATGAATATGAGCCATAATTTTTTGTTACAAATATTTTTGGTTAACATTATTTTTATCATATAGAATTTTCTGAAATTTTCAGTCCCAAGATTTTTTTGCTTTCCAGAATTAATATTCTTGGAGTATTCCCATATATCCCATATTCCATACATGTATTGGAACGAATAAATTTGGAATGAAAATAGTATCATCTGTAGAAATGTTATATTATCAAATTCACATATTACCTATGTTTCGAATATATATCCCGTGTGCTAAATTATGGTTTTTGATAGTAGAATAAAATAGTAGAATTAGGAATTCGCCCTCCAAGCGAAAACGGGAGTTTTTTTTATGCAAGCATCGGCTGTATACGATTTATATTTTTTTCGGTTCTTTTATCCTGAAAAAAAAATTATCAGGGTGGTTTACCCCCACAAAGGGGTGGGCGCGTGTCGGACGGTATCATTTTTTAATTCTGTTGCTCTGAAATATATGATTGCCAAATTTTATTGAAATCCGTCGGGTGCTTCTATGAGAAATATTGAAAGCTTTGAAATATATATATCTGGTCAAACAGTGGTTTTTGGGAAAAAACCAAAAACACGTAAACTGTAATATCATTTTAGTTTCAAAACGATGCTATTTGTATTCCAGTTCGATTATTTTTCGCCGAAAAAAAAGAAATAAAGATTTAGATAGGGGTAGTTTACCCCCTTAAAGGGGTGCGTCCGTGATGCACACTACCATTTCTGAGTCCTGTTGGCTCGAGATATATGTATACCAAATTTCATTGATAATCGTCAGGTGCTTCTAAGAAAAAAAAAAAAAATTATTGTTTTTCTGCCAAAGTTTGAGGGGCTGTTTCACCCCTTATATATCAACGAGGGATGATAAAAAAAAATACGTGTCCCTTAAATTTCCGAGTTTTACAACATATATCAAAATTATCGAAATCGGGGTCGGACACTTGGGAATGTTTCCTTGTAAGTGCCTACGTTTCTTCCTCTTCATGCTGAATGTTGAAAAGAAATGTCATGAATATTTTCTGAGATTTTTTCATAAAAACTCTCCGTTACATGTTCATTGAAAACTTGAAACCTTTTTAGTGCCGGACAATTGTAATTTTGTACTGTTTTGCACCTAACGTTGCCGAACAAATTATGGGTAACAGATCGCTGTGAAAACAAAATTAATTTAACCGTAATAATTCTGAAATATGAACTTTCGAATGTATCTGACTACAGTTGATCTATTTGATATAAACCGAGAATAATGCTCTACGTTAACCGAGTTTCAGACGTTTTCTGTGTGACTCCAATAACCGTTTCATATTTATAGTTGAAATACCGATACAAAATAATTCCTAATAGGGCCCATGTTATCCAGATTCGGTGGCAATGTTTTCGTTTTCGAAGTTAAAGAAAAAATGTATTACAACATCGCCGAAGTCTTACGATGCCAACAAAACTTTAACTGGAAACTTGAAGCATTTTTGTTGCTTGAAAATTGATCGAAATTTCCACTATATTTTTCGCTCGAGTAATGTATTAGTAATGGATGACTTTCGGAAAAAGCACACAAAAAGCTATTTATTTTGAAAGTATGAATTCATCTAGAGATGAAAACGAATCGTTTTGTGCCAGTAGCATGTAATTTGCTTAAATAGTTGCCGAGTTTTTTAGTTGCGTGTAAACTAAGCCTCTGATAATATCTGGTTTTTAATGTAGAAATTTATTATTCCAGGAGAACGCTGCAACGGTACTGAAAGCGACGATCAATAAAGAAAATATTCCAAAAAAATTGGTGTCGGAATCAAGCTCCATTAAATATATCGACAAAATTCAGAAGGTAAAATTAATATTTTTATCACAAATGTATAAGAATACATGTTAATACGAAAATACAGGGAGTAAAGAGACCAATTTCATCGGCAAACCATGACGCTGCGAGGAAAAAAGGAACGGCGATTCAAAAACGTAGCGAGTCCAACGCGAGCTCTGATAGTAAAACACCAAGTCAATCAGGAAAAGCGCGTCCCAGGATTGTGTCCATCACGGAGGTCACGGAAGAATATACGTTGCCGGATCAAAATTGCCACGTCACAAAAAGTTCCTCTGCTGAAGTAAGTGTTGTTATTTTCTACGTATACTGATATGCCTCTCGTTCATATGCATCATTGTTCTTGGAAGAACATTGGAAGAACTTGGAAGTGTCCACAATCTTCCGGTGATGTATAGAGTAACTGTTATGAGTAACTATTTAACGTTAATTTCAGAAATTTTCGAAGCTCTCAGGGTGTTACAAATTTCTAGCGTTTACCGTACTTTACTACCGCATTGGTTACCTGACGAGCGAACTCCATTGCATTGAATGATAACACTAAAAAGCAGACCCATATTATACATTTATGTTCTAAAACATTGCTTAAATTTCCTGAAAAATCTCGTTAAGAAAATCTAATGATTCTCAGTCGAATATAATGAACTCTCATATATATGAACTTCCATTACACGTAAACTTCAATATCTCGAATCTTTCGTGATCTCCATCAACCCTGTTTAAATTTTTATACGTCACACTGTTCGAAGCCATCCCGAAATGGGACGACGGTGAGCGGTCGGGCTGATGCTCTTTTATAGTAATCTGGGGAAGTTACTGTGACTTACAACGTGTTCGTTCAATTCCCCTATGACCTAGTTCGACTTTATGTAGAATTCTAAAAATGGTTCTTGTTAAAATCGGAGGGAGACACTTAATCGGAGAGACGAACTCGTTTCAACAAGTGATGAATATCTTTTAATGTAACAATCTCCTCAAAAGTAATATCAGGTTCTCTTTGTGACCTCTCTTCGCATATCGACAGCTCGATATGTCCTGAAATTATTCTACATACGCCACTCTACTTGCACTTACTTCTTCTTCCGCTATCACCTTATGTCAGCAATATATCATGTATGCAGGTTACGGGACTTCCGGATCAGAAAGATCTCGCTCAGGAGCTGAAACGTGTCAGAGAAGCCAACACAGCACTGACAAAGCAGTGCAAAGAAAAGGACAAGATTATAGCCCTTCAAAAAACAGAAATAGAAAATTTGCAACAGTTGAATACCGATTCGCTCCGAGTGTCCATCAAACTTCAGAATAAAGTTGTCAAGAAGTGGGATGACTTGTCGGGTAAATATTCGATTCCTTTAATTTTTTAGACCTTGAAAAATTGCATCCTCGAATCACATCAACGCTGGTCAAATATTTTTAATTAATGAAATCGTCTGTCGCCGAACTTGCGACTATACTTTTAGTAGAAAATGATCGATTGTGATAAAAGTAAACTGACAATGCTTAGTCAAATGGGCCGTCCTTAGCTCTTCTGCCTTCTTTGTTTCTTCTCTCTTCCTCTGCGTCTCGATTGTCCCATCCCTTGGGCTGTCTCCGTTGCTATTCTCCTCCTCTCCGTCCTCTTCCTCCACCCATCTCTCCGTTCTCTCGTCAAACTCTATCTCTCTTCCGTCCACCATTAGCTTTCTGTTCTCTACCCACACTTTATTTCCTTTCCTTCTTTCCTCGGTAGCTTTTTCCCTCAGCTTATATATCGTCCTTCTCTCCCACCACGTTAGGTCCTCGCACACTTCGGCTCCAGTTACTTCTATCTCTCGTCTCCTTTCCCATAGCTCCTTCTTGTCCTTCTCCTCCTTCATTTCCATTATCACCAAACCATCTCCTCCGATCTGCTTCTTCTTCACTATCTTCTCAATTACCATCGTTTTTCCCAGACCTTCCTTTATCAGTTCTTCCAAGTCCTGTATCTCAATTTCTTTTACGTCCACCTCTCCTCTCAGCATCACGTTCTTCTTCCTCTTCCGCCTCTCTTCTTGTTCGTCTCTCCACCTCTCTTCTTCCTCTCTCTACTCTGCTCTTCTTCTGCGTGCCTCTTTCATCTCCTCCGTCTCCCTCGCTGCCACCTTCCATCCTTTCTTTAGCGATCTCTCTTCCTCGCTCTTCTCTCGTGCTGCCTCCTCGTCTGCCGCTCTTCTCTCTTCCTCGCCCTTCTCTCGTGCCTTCTCCTCCGCCGCTCTCCTCCCTTTTCCTTCCTCTCCTGCTTTCTTTTTCTCATCTTCCTTCTTCCTCTCGATCCATTCTCTTTTCTCTCGTTCCTTTTTCTCTTCTGCTATCCCGTCCGCTACCGCTCCTGGCTCCTCTATCTTGCTGTCCGCTTTCTTCTCCTCCTGCTTCCTTCCTTTCTCCTTTCCTCCTTCCTCGTCCTCTGTGTCGCTTCCTCGTTCTGCTTCATCTGTCACTTCCTCCGAACCGCTGCTCTCTTCCCAGCCGCTGCTTTCCTCGTGGCTGCTCTCCTCCTCTCACTTTTCCGCCCTCCTTCTCATCAGTATCATTCCTTCTTTAATTTCGACTAATTCCTTCTTTATCCCTTTAATCTCCTCGGCTACTTCCTTCACTGCATTTACCAACTCCTGCTTTCAATCCTTTCCTTCCATCCTCAAATTCCAGTTTTGTTTGTATTTAAGAAATTTAATTTAATCGACGGCGGATTTATTAGTAATAAAAAAACTTGCAAATGAAAATTTTCATACGGTTTTCTCATAATGTTACTTTATTCGCAAAGCTTCGTCTCTAAGAAAGCATTGTGGCTTCTTCATAGAGGACAATCTGGTCATTCTGGTCATTGTAAAGTAGATCTTAGATTTAATTATGTAAGATATTCGTACTAATTGACCAACGTTGATGTAAATCACTTCCCAAACAACAAAAATCGTCGTAAAGGTTGGCCATGAACATCAACCAAAACACCGTTCAACTCCTGCTGGGCATTGAAGTGCCTTATGAATGCAAAGGATGTTATCGGTAAGTTTGAGTCGTAAGCTACTGCACTGACGTGGGTTATCATAATTGCTAGTATGCCGCTAAGCATTACCTACAATTCAAATGGTGATTGAACAATGGCATTTTGCAATTCGACAATTTCGATGAATTGTGGTAACCGTGCAGTGACAATGCTTGAAGTGACAAGACAGCGAGCTATGACGTTTTAACGGCGAATTCAGTTAGAGAGTTGACTAATCGCTTACCAGATGCTTTCTAGTAAGCTCTCCAATTCGGCTTGATTCTCTCATGTTTTCTGTAATATACATCACTCTGAAGATTTCCGCACCTACAAATTTCCAAATAATTTCAAAATGCCTACAGACTTTTTATTCGTGAATCAATTCTCCGAATATAGGTTTTTTTTGTCGATCATGCAGCACTAGTCAATTTATTCCGATTTTAGAGCTATTGTCATGCGTAACTTTTCACCCGCATGCGCACTGAAAAAAACGCCCCACCACTTTTTTTTGTTTGTTAGTTGATTCCTGAAATGCGGGATTTATTTATTTATTATTTTTCAATTGTCTTATGTGTTTAATTTTTTAAATGCGAAAGTACTTCAAATAAGTACTTTAAAGTACTTGAACAAATTCAATGTTGAAGTAGTTAATCATCCACACGATCATGTTACAAAAACACTCCACAGTCTTATTATAACTTGCGAATATAACACAAGACAAAATAACATGACAATGTTATTTAATTTTTTTATAGATCGTGCGTTGGCGGATGCATATAAAACAAACATTCAAAAAGTTGAAAATTGATAAATTCATAACGTTCCTTTATTCCCGAAGCTTCTTCTACGGCACTTCGGCAATCAACTAACAAACAAAAATGTTCTGGGGTATTTTTGTATTACACATACGATTGAAATGTTGCGCGTGACAATAGCTCTAAAATTGGAATAAATTGACTAGTTACTCATGATCGAAAAAAAAATACCTACATTCAGAGTAGCGATTCACGAACAAAAAAGTCCCTGGGCACTTTGAAATCAGTCGCACAGATAAAGAGATATGGCTGACAATGCATGCAAATGTGTAGATGCAGGAAGCTTCAATCTTACATATGCATGTTGCGCACTTCTGTTTCTTTGCACTTTCCTTAATTTGCATAATGCATATTTGTGTTATCCATACACGTTACCAAATTATATGATTTTTGTAGGTATTGTTCGGGATATGAAACAGCGATCCGAAGAGACATTCACGCGTGACGGCAATCATCCTCCAGTGGGCTATGAGAACAAAGATGAAGAGAAGGTAAATAACTTATTGTAACGATAGTACCGCTCCGGCCTCTCCTTTTTGTCGTCCGTACCTCTCTTCCCTCTTGCTCTTATATTTTACGACGCCAGCCGCTTCCTAGCGCCCGCCGCGGCACCTCTCCGCAAAGGCTACACGTGCATCCTGCCCTTTTCCCGGAAAGCCTAACAACGCCTATTTTCTATTTCCCAAAAGTCAGCCCATACATTACGTTACTCTGACCAGCGAGGCTACTCCGCTTATCTCCACATCTACCAACCTTCCAAGAATCGTAGGCAGCTGCTTCCAGCATCTTCCACATCACCTGCCTTTTCCAGAATGCTCCAACCCCCAAATTCTCTCCCCACGCACCACGCTTTCCCACGGTAAAACCTATAAGAACGACTCTCCCTTAGACTAGTCAGTTAGTAAGTCACCGAATTTCTGTACGACAACGTCACTCTGCCAGTTTGTACTTTAATAAACGGTTCAAGCAGTTCGCATAGTGTAAACCGAGTCTTTCCTTCCTAAAACCGCGTTCTGTAGCCGAGTTGGCTACTCGAATCAAATAAATAAACGTTAACTAGAAACCCGCGACGTCACATTGGTGCTAAGTGTGGGGTAGTCAACTCAAAGTGCTGGGAACATAGGAACGATCGACGACACGAAGAATCTGCGAGAATCGTCCAAGTCAACACTGGATTCACGAAAAACATCGGTGAGTAATAGTCCATTTACTCAATATCGCGAACCACCGATTATCGCGACCGATTCGGAAAGTGACTCCGTGATTACCGACTCCATGTCGATCACGCACCTGACCCAAACGCTCAAAGGCGTAATAAACAAGATGGGCGAGCAACAGAACGGACAGGGCAATAATTCGCAAGAACAATTGTCGCGGGTCCCAAGTGTTGCATCCGGCCTAGATTTAGAAGAAATAACGCCGAAAGAGGCAATAGAGCTTGTTAAAGAATTCGACGGGAAAAACCTCGGCGTCGAGGGATTTATCAGCTCTATCGAGGATGTGCGACAGCAAGTTGCACGGCAAGATTATCTTCGCCGTCTAATAATCGCGAAAAGAATTATCGGCGACGCGGCACGCGAGCTTCAAGAGTACGATATTAGCACGTACGAAAAACTTTACGAGGGTCTTCGTATTTTATTCGGGAACCTGCAACCGGTTAGTGTCTACCGCGACAAACGCTCTCGCATGTTTCAAGGCCGGAATGAAACCGTCTCGAAATTTACAAACAGATTTCTGGAAGTCCAAAATCAGGTGCTAGCGGTTCTCGCGAATTCCACAGCGGACGAAGATAAGCGCAGGTTTATAATTGAATATGAGAGAGAACAGGGACTCGAACAGTACCTGTTAGGATTACGAAGAGAAATATCCTCGGAAGTACGAGCTCAACAACCGAGCAACATTCGATCAGCGATAGCGAAGGCTCAGGCTTCAGAGGCCTATGATTTCACCAGGGAAACGATGACGCGGAATCTGAACGCCGCCGATAGAAACGCAACAACCGCTCCACGCCGTCATACGCAACCAGCCCCTAGACCATCCACAACTCCATCGGAAGGACGACGGTCATCAGTGACCTGCCACTATTGTAAGCGCATTGGACACATCGAACGAGACTGCCGCACCAAGGTACGAGACGCGGAAAACCGCGGCCACCCTTCCGCACAGCAGTCGGGTTTTCGAAGGGACACGCCTCAACCTCGCCCCCCGCCAAAAGTGAACCACGTGCCACAAGAGCAGACCCTGGAGGGGGAGGAAGAGGAGGACTACCAAAGATCAACGCCATTGGATCAGACAAGCGAGTGGTCAAATTACCAATGCGAGGAACGAGAAGAACAGGAAGATTTTTATTAGATACCGGGTCAGCCATTAGTTTATTGAAAAAAGGGATGTTGACAGAGAAGTCATTGGTCAACAGAAACGTGAACACCAAGTTCACAATGGGCAACGAAGAACATGAATCATTGTTTATTACACAACAAGAATTCGAAGGGAAAAAGCAGATTTTTCACGTGATACCTGACGATTTCCCTCTTTTGGAAGACGGACTCGTCGGTATCCCATTTATGAAACAATACCAAACTGTCATTGGCATCGGCCCACAGGACTATCTAAAATTTAACGACCAGAGATTCGATTTTGAGCCGGATGAAGTAACAATTCCAGCGAGAACGATCTTCTGGATCCAGACTCGTACGGATGTAAAAAACGGACCAGCTATAACAGCTGAAGAAAATTCCGAAGCGATCGTACCTTGCGTTTTCGAAGCCAAGGACTATCAAGCCCGAGTGCCCGTAATAAACGACTCGGAAGAGCCCAAGAGGGTTACAATACCACTGCTGCGCGGGATCCCGTTGGAAGAAATTACCGATTCATCGTCAAAGGAACACCGAAACTCACCACCGGTTACAACAGGCGTCTACAATATTGAGAGCCACAACACCGCTGGTCGGATTCGAGACTTGAAAGAAAACGTACGGCTCGAGCACGTGCCACCGGAGCAGGCGGAGCAGGTATGGGACATTATCTCTTCCTTCCCAGACGTCTTCGCGCTACCTGGAGACCCTTTACCCGGCACAAAGGCGGTGAAACATCGCATCATCACCAGCGACGATCTACCAATAAATGTGAAACAATACAGGTACCCTCCAGCACACAAGAAGGAGATCGACCGTCAGGTGAATGAGATGCTACAGCAGGAGCTTATCGAACCAAGCGATTCACCGTATAACGCCCCACTGTGGGTTGTACCAAAAAAATCCGACGCATCGGGAAAAAAGAAATGGAGAATTGTCATCGATTTCCGAAAATTGAACGAGAAATCAGCTCACGACGCTTATCCTCTCCCGTGCATCGACGAGATATTAGATCAACTGGGAAGAGCAAAATATTTTTCTGCCTTCGATTTGGCTTCCGGCTTTCACCAAATCGCTATGGACGAGCGAGATAAACAGAAAACAGCATTCTCTACACCATCGGGACACTACCATTACAATAGGATGCCATTTGGTCTGAAGAATGCGCCGGCAACATTTCAAAGGATGATGAATAATGCGTTACGCGGCCTTATAGGCAACGCATGCTTCGTTTACCTCGACGACATAATTGTGTATGGCAACACACTCGAGGAACATAATCAAAAAATGACTGATGTCTTGAAGCAACTACGTGCAGCAGATCTGAAACTCCAGCCAGACAAGTGCGAATTTCTCCGGCCAGAACTGGAGTTTCTGGGCCACGTAATATCGGAAAACGGTGTCCAACCAAACCCAGCGAAAATTAAATCCGTAAAAGAATTCCCACGACCTAAAGACCCGAAAGCAATTAAACGTTTCTTAGGACTCGCAGGTTATTACAGAAAATTCATAAAAGACTTTAGCAAGACCGCGAAACCGCTGACAGAACTATTGAAAATAGGAGCTACCTGGGCCTGGACAGAGAAGGAAGAACAAGCCTTCAATCTATTACGCACGGCGCTCACGACCGCTCCCGTGCTGCAGTACCCGGACTTCAACAAACCATTCGTTCTGACCACCGACGCCAGCAACTTCGCTCTCGGTGCCGTCTTGTCACAGGGAACAATCGGTAAGGACCGACCTGTAGCCTACGCATCTAGAACCCTCAATAAAGCGGAACAGCGATACTCCACCACTGAGAAGGAAATGCTTGCAATAAGTTGGGCAACAAAACACTTCCGCCAGTACCTGTACGGAAAACATTTCCAAATCGTCACTGACCACAAACCGCTCATCTGGATCTTAAAGGCTACTGATCCTCCTACGAATAGTCGTCTTATGAGATTACGAATGAAGCTCGAGGAGTACGAATACGAACCAATTTATAAAAAGGGTTCGCTTAACACCAACGCCGACGCACTCTCCCGAATTTATGCTGTGACCACCCGAGGCCGACAGCGGGCGAATGCTCAAGAGGAAAGTATCACCGCAGAAGATACCAGCAACATGAAAAACGACGTAGCAGAAGAGTCGATAATCGAGACCCTAGAAGAAGAGCCACTTCTTTACATGGAATTCGAGTTGCGCGATGATATCCCACTAGTTCCAGAAATCAGCGAAGATCTTCCACCGAGGGATACTCCAGCACTGAAGATAGTGGATTCACCGACAGACGCTACAGACTGCCTGTACATCGATTTTACGGAAGATGAAATCGACTGGTACAACCGAATTTGTACCGCACTAAGCAAGGTGGATAAACCGATAAAAATCTACCTGGGATGTGAGCATTTAAGGGCTCATCCTGGAACAAAGAGCCGTATTAAACAGATGATAAATTTCATTTGGTCATCGAGGAATAACCGGCCTCCCCTGTATTTCTTCGACAGGGAAGTTTATGAGCCAGGTACCGAGGACGAACGTCAGCGCATCATAAAAGAACACCATGGGACCAAAGCCACTGGACACTTCGGTGTAGCCAAAACTCTCGACCGCATAAAAACTGTTGCTACCTGGCCGAACATGCAAAGAGACATCGAAGACTACATCCGAAGATGCGACACTTGCCAGAAAATTAAGTTAGTCCGCATACGTCCGCAGGCAGAGGCCGTAATTACGGATACGCCTGAACGACCAAACGATAAGATCGCGTTGGACCTCGTCGGACCCATCCCCGAATCGAACGATGGATACAAGTACACACTATCCGTACAGGATCAACTGACGAAATATATCACCCTTATTCCGCTCAAAACTCAAGACGCTAGAGCAACAGTCGATGCTCTAGTACAACACTTCATTTACATTCACGGCGCACCGAAGAAGATTCTAACGGATGGAGGTCGCAACTTTATCAGTCAGACATTCAAGCACATGGAAAAGCTTTTCAAGATCTCTCATATGACAACGACGACCTTTCACCCTCAAAGTAACGGGAGCCTCGAGAGAGCCCATGGACCAATAAAGGAACAGATAAAAGCTCTCATCTACGATCATCACGAAGACTGGGACAGGAATCTGAAATTTGTTTCCATGGCTTATAACACTGCAAAACAAGAAGGCATTGGACTTACGCCTTTTGAAATGCAGTTCGGACGAAAGCCAAATGTCCCAAACAGCATCCCCATACATCGCACGAACGCCACGATCGACGAATACTTCGAGGGACTTCGCGCGGACCACGAGCGAATCCTGAGAAAAGGGCGCGACCATCTTGTCGCGGCAAAAGAACGTTATAAAACGACGCAAGATGCTAACATCCATCGACCTGCACCTATCTTTAATGTGGGTGACGAAGTCCTCGTCGCTCAAGAAAGAGATAAGTCCCCACTCGCGCCGAAGTGGGAAGGGCCCGCGATCATACTTAGTCGAACGTCGGACGTTAACTACGAAATATTACTCCGCAAACGAAGAAAACTGATTCATGTCAATAAACTCAAGCCTTATTATAAAAACTAACCACTCGTTTGTGCAGGTCATGCCGTTACTCCTGCTTTTCCTGCTAGCAACGACAGTAGCTTCGGAACGATTTCAAGTGGAACCAATCTCTGGAGCCGTCTACCTTGAACACCTAGGAGATGTAGTAATGTTCCACAAGACCTGGACCGTGGTGAACTACGTCGACCTCACCGAGATCAACATTCACCGAGATGAACTATTCAACATCGCCCAAACATTATCTCTTGTGTGTAACACCACCCATATCGGCAAGAATTGTTTAGAATCTATCGCAATAGAGACTGTACATCAGAGACTACATAGAATAGAAGACCTACAGCTGACGATACTAGGGAGACCTACCCACATTGACGTGACTCAACTGAAATCTCTGGGACAGACGTTAGATGAAGTATCAGACGAAGTTGAAAAAAATTGGACGCCATAGACGAACAAAGACCTTATTAGAAACTGCTCACGATGGACTGAAGTATCTCGGGTATGCGTGCATCTGTATCGTAACACTACTACTAGCTTTTAAGATAGGTCTATGTAGTTGCCTAGCTTCTCTGATAAGCAAACTCGCTTCATGTGTCTTTTCACCATGTACTAACGTCTACAATAATTGTTTTCATTCGAATACCACCGACCATGTCGACTACCATGTGGAATATCCACAAGGCGAACTGGTAGCCCTTGCCGATATAAACCGACCTCGAGCAATACAACAATCTGTAAGACGTACTAGTAGACATAGTCTTAGTTATACTAAAGCCTAGAAAATCCCTTTAATATTGTAAGGATTTTCTAATCTAAGGGGGGAGGTGTAACGATAGTACCGCTCCGGCCTCTCCTTTTTGTCGTCCGTACCTCTCTTCCCTCTTGCTCTTATATTTTACGACGCCAGCCGCTTCCTAGCGCCCGCCGCGGCACCTCTCCGCAAAGGCTACACGTGCATCCTGCCCTTTTCCCGGAAAGCCTAACAACGCCTATTTTCTATTTCCCAAAAGTCAGCCCATACATTACGTTACTCTGACCAGCGAGGCTACTCCGCTTATCTCCACATCTACCAACCTTCCAAGAATCGTAGGCAGCTGCTTCCAGCATCTTCCACATCACCTGCCTTTTCCAGAATGCTCCAACCCCCAAATTCTCTCCCCACGCACCACGCTTTCCCACGGTAAAACCTATAAGAACGACTCTCCCTTAGACTAGTCAGTTAGTAAGTCACCGAATTTCTGTACGACAACGTCACTCTGCCAGTTTGTACTTTAATAAACGGTTCAAGCAGTTCGCATAGTGTAAACCGAGTCTTTCCTTCCTAAAACCGCGTTCTGTAGCCGAGTTGGCTACTCGAATCAAATAAATAAACGTTAACTAGAAACCCGCGACGTCACATTATCTTTTAAGAAGAATGCAAGAAAATTAAAATTGTCTTCGGACAATTAGTTTTGTAGGACAACGTAATTTTTAATAAATTTACTTCCAATCCCATTTGTGCGAACTAAATAGTACTTTGCATTATACTGTCATGGATCGTTGAGGTAACAAAAGTCTACGTATTTGCCGAGCTAAATTTTAAAGTACATTGCTAATTATTGAGATTTGTATTTTACTCTATTGCTGAATAATTTTACTAGTAAACTGGTAAAGAAAGTTCTACGTATATGTTCAATTTCAGTTCTCAAAAAGTGCCAGTTTAATCGAATGAATGACAGTGCACCAGATTATTGACAATTCTAGTCTAGAAAGATGAAACTTCCAGTGTAATTTAGGTCCAGTTTGTCGTATCAGTATTATTTTTTTCATCAATCATGCATTTCACAGATTCCAATTGAGGGCTTACGCCACCGTAGATTGGTAAAAACACATGGGTATTTCGTGATTTTTTTCTCGGTAAATATACACTTTGGCGATTTAATTTCTTTAGGCTGAAACGAGGATATATTAAAGACAATGTAGACATTTTTTCATTGAATTTTATTATTATTATGTATTTTTTTATTGGTCGATGTAAAGGATGTTTTTTGAAAGTTCATTTGCAGTGTCCCTAATTTCAACTTGTCATTTTATGTGAAATGAAATTTTTGTTAGTGTTTCTTAACAAACAATATATAATGCTCATAGACGAACATAGGTCGTTGTTAAAAAAAAAATCGAGATTTTAATGTCAGAGTATAGTAGAACCTCGATTATCCGACCTCATCGGGACTGGATCAAGTTCGGACGATCCAAACGCACGCATCGAGGTTTTACTGTACTTAAAATAGCCTAAAACGTGAAGAAAGGCAATTTGTATGTGCGTGTTTTTTCTAAATGTGATTTTTCAATGTTTTCTAACATTCTGAATACGTTGTCATTAAAATGTCGAATTTTTTGACACTCAAACAAAGCTTCCTCTGTAGGAAGCAATAATCTTCACGATGAAAGCTAATACGAATCTCCAACATTTTTAGACGCACATTGGCCATGGTATATGGCTAGCTACTCCGTTATTTGACACCCTAATGGCGCAAAGAAACCCGAGATTATTTACCAAAGATGCGGCAAGAGCAATCTTTGGCAAACGAGTTCTTTTGACGAGTAGGGTCACCGGTAAAGAGAGCAACCGCTCGAAGAACAAACCAACCAATAAACCAAAACCGTTGCCATTGGATGCAAAGAAGCTCAATGCTATTAGTGGTAAATTAATTTTACGTTTGTTTCCAATCGTTTTGCATCTCTAGCATATTCAGATCATTGGAATGAATGCACAGTGCACAATGCACAATTATTATTTGTGCGATGCAGTTATATCTGCAACTTTAACGAAATTTTGCTACAAATTAATATTTTGTTTGATATTACTCAAACTTCGTTGTAATCCTCCTTTCAACTGATGTTTCAGCTTTTCTGGCGTTCTTTTTGGACGACCAACGGTTTCGTGGCCTCAGCAAGGTCATCAAAGATACGCACATCATCAACGTGGGAAACTATATTGGCCAATGTATCGCGGACTTAAAAAAAGCTCAGGAGAAGGAGGAAAGAGGTAAGTAGAGCCTAGTGTTCGCATCATTGTTCTTCCTTGGTTCTATCTAATGAAGGGGTTACACTACCTTGAAAGGCATAAAAATAAAGCGATATTCAGGATATTGTTTGCTGCTAACTGGTGATATATTTTTTATCACCGTTTCACCTATTGCTAGTACATGTGTTTAAGCTCGCAATTAATTTCTTTTCAATCAAAAATATTAATACTTAGCAAAGATAACTGCTTTCGTGTGAACAGGTTTTTTTTTTGCATCAGTGGGCGTCTTATAATTGGCTTGGAGGTTAATAATTTTCATCGGTAATGAAAAACGAAAGGGCATTCTGTTAAATAAGGTTCGATGCATCAGTCATCATAGAATTTTTTCGTAATCCGAAAAATTGATTTTTTACTATCACTGACATTACATTTTTTTGTGAATAATATCGTCTTTTTTAATCCCCCTGCAAGTACAGGAGACTTTTACCGAGAGCAAGCGACCATGTCTTTTTTTAAGCACAAAAATGATATGGATGTTTGTAATACATTTTCTTCTGCGTTATAAAAAAAAACAACACTTCAGGGTATATCTGTGAATTTTTACAGATTTTTTTTATTCGAAGGTTGCGTCTTAGCAAATTCTAGATCCTCGTTAAACAAGAATCCCGGATGTGAAAAGTTAATGATTTCTAAAAAATTATATGATGGCTGATAGATAATCATATTGTGCATACGTCGTATACATTTCGATTCGATCGGAATCACCATTACTGAGTTATGTCGCCCACCGATTAAACGTAAGCAACTGCGCGCACGAGGGCGTGTATTTCTGCCAATTATTGATATTTTTATTGAAAAAAATAGTACATTACGATACTCGTGCGTAAAATGTTGTACGATACTCGTGTGAAAAACGTTTTCATACGTCGTGTGATAACACTCGTCTTCGGCTCGTGCTGCAAACTTACACTCGTCAGAATTAGTATATTATGCCACAAGGGACGAAAGTGCGTTTTTTCACCGAGTGTGAAGTTTGAGAAATTTACAAGAGGTGAAAATGAACTTCCTCCCTTGTGGCACACGATATTTTTGCCGGCTTACTCCCTGGTGAGTAATGAAATGGTATTGCGCATGCGCACATGTTAATAATGATTATCGGTCAATAATAGACTATTTTCCGCGTGTATTGCACGCAAGGAATATGTTTATTTTAGCGAATTGGGAAAAAAATTGTATATTATGCTACAAGGGAGGAAACTGCGTCTTTTTACCGAGTGTGAAGTTTGATGCTCGAGCGAAACGAGGGCAGAAATTCACACGAGGTGAAAAGGCACTTCCTGCCGAGTGGCATAAGCTATTTTTTTCCTGACTATGCTAAAAAGTGGCCATATTTCTACGCCTACAACGAGGGTGGAAATTGGCCGAGTCTTGACGAGGGGGAGGGTAAGTAACTTAGCGGGAGGAAAAGTGATTTAGGGGGAAGAAAAGTTTACTTTTCCTCCCGCTAAATTACTTTTCCCCCCGCTCGACAAAATCGGCCACTTTCCACCCTCGTTACAGTCATGAAATAGAGCCTTTTTAGCGTATTCGGAAAAAAAACTTTTATTTCGCAAGGTGTGAAAATGTGGAAGTTTCCGCACGCGAAGTGTGCGCAAACTGCCATTTTCGCACTGAGTGAAGGAATAGTTATTTGTATGGCAAGGGCATAGAACGGGAGATCTTGACGAGTATGGCATTCACACGAGGCAGGACTCCCTTTTCAACACTCATGCCATTCACATAATTTTTCCTAACAAATTCATGAAAATCGCGTTTTTCCGTATTTGGGCAGTATGCACAGAAAGACACTTTCCCGAACTGGTGCGGGAAAACAGACCATATTGCGGTTGTACGCATGAGCCGTATTTTTCTCGCACACGACGCGAAAAAGTTCACATGATGGAGAGCAAGATTTTACATGCATGCGTTAGGAACTATTTGTGAGCCTAAATACTAAAATATATCGACGGTGTGCAGCAACAAACATCCTGAATGTTCCTTATTTTTGGCCTTTCAGGATGGTATAACCCTTAACTTCTCATTATGAAGCTATTTTTAAGCATGACAAAGACTCAAAATGTTGACTAAGCCTAACGTCAACAGGTTAAAAATTACCTAACTGCTGTAAATAGTATATCATTCTGCATAATTACAGATGTATTTTGTCTTATAGTATATTATATATGATTATATATGACTTTGTATCATAATTTTTTCACGTAAGTTAAAAAAAAATGGGTATCTTTAAAACCGGGCGGTTAGTAAATTCTGATATCCATGGAAAGGAAAAACGGTTTGACTGCATTCACAACTTCCAGTATTTACGAACTCTGCTACAATTTGCAGTGAAGATGTTTTAGTATTTTGCATCGGACCCACTCATAGCATAATTCAAAGGCCATAAAATGTAACTTAACGCTTCCAAGTCACGATCGTGTAATTTTAATGGTCATGAATACGAGATGGAATTTTCGTGTTAACTTCCTGTTACGGTCAATCAATTTATCCCCCATGAACATGAATCCTGAATGAAAGAAATCGTTGCAAACCACGATTTATTGCGATCCTGTCATGGGAAAACTTTGGTTTCACTTTACTTTCAGTAAGAGCAGCCCAAATTTTGCAACTACTCGCTGTGAATCCGATAATAACTAGGCATAAATTTGCCTCTTACTTGTGTGCTGTTGTCGATTAAGATCAAATTCGCGTCTGGTAAATACCAAACGTGAATTTGATCTTAATTTACAAGAAAGCGTTTTCAAAATCATGTCGTGAGACGCTACTGTGAATACTCGAAAAATGTTAATTCTTTTTCTTGTTTTCATAAATTGTTTTCATTGTTGAAAATTACACGTTGAAGGTGCCATATTTATATTCGAAGATTTTCAGAAAAATATAGTTACATAACAATTTGTTCATTAACTTTTCAGCTGAAGCCACTACCGCACTTACACCCGATATAGCACAGGACGACAAGGAAACGCACGACGAGGAGATCGACGAGGAGATCGACGAGGAGATCGACAAGGAGATCGACGAGGAGATCGTCGCGGCAAGCCCAGCACATAATTTTGTCGATATCAACGAGCAGAACGTTGACGATGAGATAGAAGAAACTGGACACGACGAGATCGAAGATGAGGTGCAGGCGAGCACGATGGACTATACCGAAGAAGAGGATGATGAGGGTAGCGAGAAACAAACAACCGAAGAAAAACTAGACAAGTGCAATAACACGCAAGAACTGGACGCAAACAATAACGATAGCTTAGATGAGACATTACAAATTGACAAAGGCAAACTGCCATAATCGGAATATATTAAAAATGCGTCGCTTCAAGTCTGGTGCTTAAGGAGGTCGTCTCGTTGCGTATTACCAAAGAGTGTGTGCGATTCATGTGTAATTCAAAGAGAATTTCGTCAACTTTCTGATCGAATAAAAATCTGAAAAAATTCAACCATGCAGAAGATGCTAACAAGGAAACATTCCCAAGTGTCCGACCCCGATTTTGATAATTTTGATATATGTTGTAGAACTCGGAAATTTAAGGGACACGTATTTTTTTTATCATCCCTCGTTGATATATAAGGGGTGAAACAGCCCCTCAAACTTTGGCAGAAAAACAATAATTTTTTTTTTTTTCTTAGAAGCACCTGACGATTATCAATGAAATTTGGTATACATATATCTCGAGCCAACAGGACTCAGAAATGGTAGTGTGCATCACGGACGCACCCCTTTAAGGGGGTAAACTACCCCTATCTAAATCTTTATTTCTTTTTTTCGGCGAAAAATAATCGAACTGGAATACAAATAGCATCGTTTTGAAACTAAAATGATATTACAGTTTACGTGTTTTTGGTTTATTCCCAAAAACCACTGTTTGACCAGATATATATATTTCAAAGCTTTCAATATTTCCCATAGAAGCACCCGACGGATTTCAATAAAATTTGGCAAGCATATATTTCAGAGCAACAGAATTAAAAAATGATACCGTCCGACACGCGCCCACCCCTTTGTGGGGGTAAGCCACCCTGATAATTTTTTTTTCAGGATAAAAGAACCGAAAAAAATATAAATCGTATACAGCCGATGCTTGCATAAAAAAAACTCCCGTTTTCGCTTGGAGGGCGAATTCCTAATTCTACTATTTTATTCTACTATCAAAAACCATAATTTAGCACACGGGATATATATTCGAAACATAGGTAATATGTGAATTTGATAATATAACATTTCTACAGATGATACTATTTTCATTCCAAATTTATTCGTTCCAATACATGTATGGAATATGGGATATATGGGAATACTCCAAGAATATTAATTCTGGAAAGCAAAAAAATCTTGGGACTGAAAATTTCAGAAAATTCTATATGATAAAAATAATGTTAACCAAAAATATTTGTAACAAAAAATTATGGCTCATATTCATGACAGTAGTGATGATCGTGGAAAAAGTGTTCGAAGCAGAATGCTTTCTTACACCATGAGCATCGTATTATAGGTAGTGCACCGCAAACAGCACATTTCATAACGGAAGATTTTTCGAAAGCAAATTCGACAGGATTTGGAAAACTTTCTAATCTGTCGTCTACATAGCCACTTTTATACCAAGCATATTGAAAAAGGGATCGATACCTAGGCGAAGATAGTTGATTATGTACAAGTGATTGTAGTTTTATAATATTGTTCCGTAAATGAAGATTAACATCGTAATTGTGTAGGATCGCATTGTCAGAGAAACGCTTCACAAAGTTTTTCCACACCCTAAAACCATAAACGTCTAAAGGTTGAATTCTTCCGGTAGTTCCTTTTGGTATAGTCATCAACACAACATCTTTATCTACAGGCTTCGTTTCTGCGATAATATTGCTGCAGTGACCGCTCCAGGAGTCCAGTAAAAGTAGGCTTCTTCGTCCAACGTTAGGAAAGAACACCTCTTTTAGCCATGTTTTGAAGTGGTCTGTAATTGCAAAACATTCCTACCAGTAATATTCATGCACATTGCAGTAATAAAAAGAAAATTATCATTGCAGTACATCATTACCTTTTGTCATTTTGCCAGATGACGAAGGGAGGAGGTATACATTCGGGGGACGGATTAATGTTTTTTCTACTAGAGGACCAAAGCGACCGCCTGCTTCTTTTAATACTATCAATAGAGGAGATAGTAGTCGCCCATCACAGGAGACAATTGGCTGAATAGTATAACTATGAGTTGTAGATGATATGGATTGAGCAGAACACTCGACTTTTTCCGTTCCTGCATACGTCAACGTACGTCCTGAAAGTATTTCAAGCTGGAATCCACTTTGATCAGAATTATATACGTTTTCAGGCCCGTATTCTGCTATAAAAGGCTTGACAGAAGCAACAAACTCATCAGCTGATTTTTTCAAATTAGCACTGTCTTCTATCGTCTTTCTTGAGACAAACTTTGTGATTTTTCTTGAAACGATCCGATGGGCTTTTTTGAAATTGTATATCCATTTTGAAGAGGCCACGAAAGGCCTATCGCCACTCCCCTGCTCTCCCCATGCTTCCAGAGCCCATTTTTTGATGTCCGAGTCATGGACTATTAATCCAGCTTCTATAGCGTTTCGTAATTTGTTTAATGTAAATTCGGCGATAATCATCAATTTTACTTTCCGCGTTCCTCCTTCGTCCACTTGCTTTGCCCATCTCGTTAATTGACGAGGATTAGTAAGTCTGGCAAATGACTTTTGTACAGTAGAAAACTTGAGATAGCTTTTTTTCCACTCCGCCAGTACTCTACTGCCCTTTTTTTGTAATCAAATGGGATTTCATCGTTTACAGGACTAGGGCACACAGATGAAGAAGGTCCAGCCACTCCTTCCTCACTCCAATCTTCGGCGTCTTCGACGTATTCTGCGTCTGTTCCGGGAAAGTCGTCTACGAAACCCAATGTAGATTCTTCAGATACTTCTAAAGTGTTGAAGTCCCATATACTGTCCAGAAGAATCTTTTGAATCGATTGTTTCAGAATGATTTCTTGCCGATTGACTTCAGTCGTTGGTAGATACATTGTTTGAAATGTTGCAAGTAATAAATTAAGCACGTTCATTGGATTCACAAACATGTTTAAAATATCGTAACGCACTGATAACACGGCAGGCTCCGAACGCGAAATTTTCAACACCGAATGATGAGGAGTAATGCACGCTCAGACTTTATAAAGAGCCGCACGACTACTTGGGATAACATTTGTCTATTTTCGTTCCAAATTGTTTACAGGCCTGCCGCCCGAAGTTTTCCGGAAACTTCGAGATCTATTTATATTTTTGGCGTCACGAAAATACGCATGAAAAAAATATGTGATCGGTTATTTTGATTTTATGAAGTCGAAGAACTAATTTTATCTTTATTTTTCCAGAAATATGAGTAGACTCATAATGAAACGATTACCGCATCTTAGAATCTACCGTGAGGCAGAATCGGTAAAATAAGCTTTACATGTGTGAACTGAATAAAAATAAATGCTAATGCATTTATTTTAATATATTTTTTTTATTTTATTGTAATTTTATTCGTTTCTAATGAAATGAATAAAATTGCGATACAAATAGTTTCATCTGTAGTTTCATGTTATATTATCAAATCCACATATTACCTATATTTCGAATATATGCCGTGTGCTAAATTATGGTTCTTGATATGAAAATAAAATCCTGTAAACTCTCATTGAACTTCTGACTGCCCTCCAAGCGAAAACGGGAGTTTTTTTTATGCAAGCATCCGCTGTATACGATTTATATTTTTTTCGGTTCTTTTATCCTGAAAAAAAATAAATGATCAGGGTGGTTCACCCCCACAAAGGGGCGGGCGGGTGTCGGACGGTATCATTTTTCAATTCTGTTGCTCTGAAATATATGCTTGCCAAATTTTATTGAAATCCGTCGGGTGCTTCTATGGGAAATATTGAAAGCTTTGAAATATATATATCTGGTCAAACAGTGGTTTTTGGGAAAAAACCAAAAACACGTAAACTGTAATATCATTTTAGTTTCAAAACGATGCTATTTGTATTCCAGTTCGATTATTTTTCGCCGAAAAAAAAGAAATAAACATTTAGATAGGGGTAGTTTACCCCCTTAAAGGGGTGCGTCCGTGATGCACACTACCATTTCTGAGTCCTGTTGGCTCGAGATATATGTATACCAAATTTCATTGATAATCGTCAGGTGCTTCTAAGAAAAAAAAAAAAAATATTGTTTTTCTGCCAAAGTTTGAGGGGCTGTTTCACCCCTTATATATCAACGAGGGATGATAAAAAAAAACACGTGTCCCTTAAATTTCCGAGTTCTACAACATATATCAAAATTATCGAAATCGGGGTCGGACACTTGGGAATGTTTCCTTGTAAGAAGACTAATTTTCCATAATAATAGTTCCAATAAGTTATTAATAAATTAGTAAAAAAAATCATTATGTAACGAATTAGTCGGTAAACTAATATTTTCTTTAGCCCAAATTTATTCGATAATTTTTTTGAACACTCATACATTTAAAAAAAAAAAATGTCTAATATTCCAAAATTCGTGATTTTTTATCTATTAAAGAAATGAAAAAATGTGTTTTTTTTTCAAATTAGAACAAATTTTCAAAAAATTCATAAGTATTCAAAAAAATTATTGAGTCAATTTGGGCTAAAGAAAAAATCAGTTTACCGGATAATTCGTTGAACAATGATTTTTTTTTACTAATTTGTTAATAACTTTGTAATTATTATTATGGAAAATTAATCTTCTTAGCACCTTCTAAATGGTTGATTTTTTCAGATTTTTATTCCGTTAGAAAGGCGTCGAAATTCGTTGTAAATTGCACGTGAATCGCACTTTTTGGTAATGCGTAACGAGACGACCTCCTTAAAAATGCGCTAACGGTTTATTGGTATCAACTTGATAATCGATTGTGCGATGTTACCCCCCGCCCATCCCATGCCCAGTTGGTATCAAAAACTCTAATAAACTTTTTGTCACAGCTGCTAGTATCTACGAGCAAAAGAAAAGTGTCGTCAAAAGCCGGCATGTAATCCGTCTTCGGTAGCACTTTTCTTTTGACCTTAGATACCACCGTCGATGAAAAAAGTTGATAACAGTTTTTATTACTGGCCACGGTATTACACACTCTCGTAAAGATGTGACGAGCGCGTACAAACGATATAGTATTATTGTACAGCGTAATCGAACAAACATATATATTGTAGTCTTTATTTTCAGGATAAGTGAGGGTAGGCTGGTTTATTTTATTGAAGTCAGTAAAACGTTTATTAAATGAGGTTAATGAGAACAGTGGTACAGAAAACTCGCACGTGTTTCGCCATTCGTGGCCAGTCGTCAACTACTTTCTTTTCTACGCGAGACTCTCCTCTCCGGCGCTCGACTACTCGCCTCGCTTCACGCCTATCGCGACGCTCATCGGCTTACAATAACAAAGCGCTCGGTTTGTTTACCTAGCCGCGCGAGAGGCTATGCCTCGTTCTGTGTGTATCGCAACGCGGAGATTTCGAGAAATGTCGCTTCCTACACTCGGCCGTCCTGACCGAATATTCGCTCAGAATTTTCGTCAATTTCGATTTCTTCGTCGTTGTCGGAAGGGATGTCATCATCGTCGACTATCCACGGCTTCATGGAGTCTGCAGATGAAGAAGTTTGTAGAGGCCCTTCGCGTTCGCCAATTTTACGAACAACGTATCGGTCGTTGCGCAAGACTTTTATCACTTCGTACGGACCGAGATATTTGTGTGCGAACTTCAATCCGGGACCTTGCTGGGTTCGTCTAATAGCAACGATATCGTTCTCTCGATAGCGCCATGCTTCTTTCCTCTTTGAGTCGTAGTTCTTCTTGTTCTCGCGTTGTACTCGCTCGATGCACTCTTTCGCTTGCTGTCGTAACTCATCTCTCGTGTCTTCGAAGGAAGTAACCAGCTCGCACTGTAGCAGCTCTCGGACATCCGGATTATCTCGAATACGTGGGTGGATGCCGAACAACAGGCGGAAAGGTGTCATTCCAATGCTTCTTTGCGGCGTCGTATTTAGACACTGCTGTACAGCGTCGACATATTTATGCCATTCGTGTGGCCTTGGTGCTGATAGTTTCGTCAATAATGGTATCAGGGTTCGGTTCAGTCGCTCGACCTGACCATTACCTCTCGGGACTCCAGTCGCTATCAACGAATGCTCAATCGTTTCTGTTTTGCAATAATTCTCGAATTCTTTCGACGTGAAAGCAGACCCTCGGTCTGAGATTATTCTCCTCGGATTGCCAAAAACGTTCGACTGTTTTCGCAAACGCTCAATTACTTCGGCGGCTGTTGTGGATTTCGTCGCATACAGCCAAACAAACTTCGAGAACGCGTCCACTACACAGAAGATGTGTACGTAGCTTTTCTTTGTTGACGGTAGCGGGCCTAGATGGTCGATGTGATAGGTATCAAGCGGCACGCTTCCTTTTTCTATCGGGTTGAGAAGACATTGTTGCCTTCCTTGTTTCCGCTCTGCCAAAATACACGAAATACAATTTCGCACGACCTTCTCGACTTTCGGTCGTAATCTGGATATCCAGTAGTCGTTTTTCACCAGCGTCTCTGTCTTGCCGACTGCAAAGTGGCCTCGCTCGTGCGCCCGTCGAATTATTTGCAGCTGCATCGCTTCCGGTACGACCAGTCGTACGTCGTCATCGTCTTCCTTGTAGAGGAGTCCACCTCGCACGATGTAACCGTCGAGTTGCCCTCGCTGCGCGTCATTTAACTTCTTTTTTATCTCGTCGTCTTCTCTTTGTGCTCTTCTGAGTCGGGCGGTCAACCCTTCTTCGCACTCGTCGATCGTCAAGCACGATGGTAGCGGGTTGCGGCTTAGGGCATCGACGTGCACCATACTCTTACCCGGTCGGTGTTCGATTGTATATTGAAATTCCTCCAATAACAAAGCCCACCGAGCCACTCGCACGCAAAAGTCTCTTTTGTTCATTGTTAGCGTGAAAGCGCGGCAGTCCGTCACTATTTTGAACGGTAACCCGAGCAGATACACACGAAAACGTTTTAGCGCCTTGATAATCGCCAGCACCTCTAGCTCGTAGCTCGTGTATTTTTCTTCCGCCGGAGTCGTTTTGCCGCTCGCAAAATATACTGGGTGTAACATTCGATCTACACTGTCTCGCTGTAGGAGAATCGCTCCGTAGCCGTACATTGACGCGTCAGTGTGTAGCTCCGTGTCAGCGCCGGCTCGATACAAACTCAACACCGGTCGCTCGCTCAACATTATTTTCAATCGCGTAAATGCGTCTCTCTCGACCGACCCAAAACTAAACTTTACGTTCGCTCGCAGAAGATTAGACAATGGTCGCGCGATCGTCGAATAACGCGGAATAAATTTCCTGAAATATCCGGTTAGACCGAGAAACGCTTGTACCTGTCGTATATTTGTTGGTTCCGAGAAACGTCTAACTGCTTCCGTCTTATGCTCGGAAGGTCGGATAGAGCCGCCTTCAACCGTGTGACCAAGGAATTCAACCTTTCCTTGCAAAAAACAACATTTTTCCCAATTAATCATTAGGCCGGCTTTACTCGCTGTTTCAAGCACCCTTGCAAGATTCTTTAACCCGTTTTTATCATCGTCGGAGAGAACAATCAGGTCGTCCATATACACCAGTACTACGCCGTCTCGGATTAGGTCTCGGAAAATCGCGTTTATGTATCTCTGGAAGACCGAAGGGGAGTTGCACAGGCCAAATGGCACTCGCAAAAATTCGTACTGCCCGTCAGGAACGATAAACGCTGTGTACTTTACGCTCGAATCGTCCATACGCACGTGGAAAAACCCGTTTTTCAGATCAAGCGTACTAAAAACCTTAGTGCCTTGCAACTGATCCATCTGATCCTCTATCAACGGTAACGGATACCGATCTCTAACTATCTTTCTGTTCAGGAGTCGATAATCAACGCACAACCTGTGTGAACCGTTCTTCTTTTTTACCAACACCACAGGGCTTGCATAGTCGGACGAGGAAGGTCGGACTATTCCCTGCGTTTCCCACTCATCGATCTGCGCGTTTACGATCTCTCTCTCTAGTGATGCGAGCCGCCTCGCTTTCTGATACACCGGTTCGTCATCCTTCAATACGAGTTTCATCTTGATGTCGGCTTCGACCGTCTTGCTCGGATTATAGTTCTCAATTAAACCCGTCAGTTCGCGCCTCGAATCCGCGTCTTTAATGCTGAGAAGGTCTACTTTATTAACTGCTTTCACACTCTCTACATCTATCTGAAATATTTCCGGCCGTTCGTTTCCGTCAATCTCTTCGCAAATCGGACTTATACGTACTTTCCCGTGTTTTGCATTTATTTCTACTGTATCGAGAAAATCGGCACCAATCAATAAGTTTTGTCGCGAAACCGTATCGGAAACAATTCTAATGAGAATCGGATAGGAATTTTCGTCGATCGTTATTTTAGTTTGAAATTCGACCAGAGCTGGAATGTCCTCGGATCCTACTCCATCGAAACGAACTTCAGTCGACTGAGGTCGGGGCGAGCCTATTCTAACGTACTCGTCTGCACGCATCAATGAGATATCGCTCCCAGTGTCGATCAACGCCGTTATAATCTTACCGTTTATCATTACGTCTTTCATGTATTTTTTACGCCGAGAGTGCGACACCGCGCAAGCACTCTTGGGTCCATCGTTCTTTTTCGGGCACTTTGGGGCAATGTGTCCATGTTCGCCGCACTCGAAACATTTTGCGCCCAATGCCTTCGTCGGACACGCCGCACTAACGTGATCGCGCATGCCGCAATTGTAGCAGCGCTTCGTGTTCGCCGTCGTCTTCTTCGCCTCGCTGCCGCTCGAGTCATTCTTCTCGCTTTGTTCGTTCTTCTCAGCCTTTGATGGACCGCTGCCCCGTTTATCCGTACGATTCGAGCCCGGCGTACCTCGATCTCGCAGGACAATCTTCTCAAACGCCTCTAGCAGGGTTTCTATCGCGTCGAATCGTTGTATACGCGCCTGATCGCGCAGCGTATTATCTGGGATTCCGTCTATAACATAGTCTAGCAATTCGTCGGCGTCAATCGGAACACGATTCCCTAGGATAATTTTTTCGTGGACATATTCGCGAAATGTCTCTTCCTTTTTCCACAAACGTCCTTCGAATTTTCTGCGCATCGTCATTTTATTTTGGCGATGATAGAACATCGATTTCAACTCATCAATCAGCGTATCGAAAGTCATGCCGATATATTCTGGTCTCGAATGAAACCACTCGTGGGCTTTTTTCTTCAGCTTCATTCCCACCAGAATCTTCGCAAAATCGTCCTCGAGTTTGTACGTCGCTTTTATAAATCGGACTTGTTTTTCCCACGTCTCAAAGTTATGGGAAACACCGTCGAATTCACCGACTAAGTCCGCGATTGTCGTCAAGTTTACGCGCATTGGTGCCGGCGGTGCCGGCAGTACCGCCGCCGCGCCGTCGTCACCATTGTTTGCACCGTCGTTCACTCGCTCTCGCCGTTGGCCATCTTCGCGCGCACGTTCGCTTCTACGCAACATCTCGATTTCGCGCCGGGCCAGCTCGAGCTCGCGTTCAGCTAATTCTTTCTCACGTCTGTAGATTTCGACCTCTCGATCATGTCGGTCGTCTTCACGTCGAGCATCTTCGTGTCGAGCGTCTTCGCGTCGAGCGTCTTCGTGTCGAGCGTCCTCGCGTCGAGCGTCCTCGCCGGCATCATCACCGTCTTCGTTCATCCACGCCCCCGTCGGATCGTTCGCCATCAATCGAACAATGAGTTCGGTCTTTGTTCCGGCCGTTGGCAATTTCCGGATCTTCGCTTTTTCTCTTAGCTTGGCCGCCGAGAAGTTGTTCGGTTCCGGCATCGCGTCACTTTATTTCGTCTTTTCCGTCGTCGTCCTACTGAATATCGAGTTTTTCGTCGTACACGATATGCGTCGCTATTACGTCGTTTATTCGTCGTTCACATGAACGCACACAATACCCCGTCTTGAATATTTGTGCATCTCACGGTCGTCGTCTTTGTCTTACACGCAAAAGCTAGCACGTCGCACTTTGTCTCACCACTGACTATTAAAACCACTCGCAGGTCTCTCGCTTATATCCCGGACGAGCCCCCAATTTGTAGTCTTTATTTTCAGGATAAGTGAGGGTAGGCTGGTTTATTTTATTGAAGTCAGTAAAACGTTTATTAAATGAGGTTAATGAGAACAGTGGTACAGAAAACTCGCACGTGTTTCGCCATTCGTGGCCAGTCGTCAACTACTTTCTTTTCTACGCGAGACTCTCCTCTCCGGCGCTCGACTACTCGCCTCGCTTCACGCCTATCGCGACGCTCATCGGCTTACAATAACAAAGCGCTCGGTTTGTTTATCTAGCCGCGCGAGAGGCTATGCCTCGTTCTGTGTGTATCGCAACGCGGAGATTTCGAGAAATGTCGCTTCCTACAATATATATATATATATATATATATATAAGAATATAATATACATTAAAATAACTGTAATGAATATCTCGTTTTTGTATTGGTTTGATAAAAATATGAGACTGGGATCCAAATTAAAAAATGGTGATACTTCGCGGGTTGGTGAGATATATTTTACATTGTTCACTTCTGTTATTCCCTTTTATTCACAAAGCTTTTTGTATGAGAAATCATTTTGGTATTTTTTCATAGAAAAAGCTTTTTAAGTAAAAAATACATTAAATCAATGAAAAATAGCCGCATTGATGGTATTTATACAATTATTTTATTAAAATGTCGTTAATTTATCCGGCCACTATTTGGCGGCTACACAAGACTGGAACCAAAAGCTGCACATGGAACCGAAAGCATATAATAATTTTATAGTTAAGTTTGGTACAAACAACTGTAAAATTTATAACATTGCCTTATAGCTACGCCCAGGAGTAGTTTAGCGTTTAATTTATTATAAGCATATATTGAAACGAGAAATTTCGATAAATGGTCTATGATGATGAGTCTCTTAGGATTCAGTCTTTACGTAAGTGCTGAAAGAATTGGAAAAGGAACATATTTTGAGGTGTTGTGATTCGAATAGAAAAAATTGCAAGCGAATTTATCTATCATCATTTAATTGAGACAAAATAGTTTGATAACTCGATCAAATACTATTTTTTATTTGGCTTTTCTACGCAAGATAGACCCGACGAATATTCCGTGATTTCATCGCAAAGAAGAAATAGCGCCGTTTAAAAATGCCGAAATTCGCAACTTCTCGCAAATTTGCTATGACAAATTGTTGTTATTTATCCTTTCAGTGTTTCAAAGTTTTCTTTCCCTCTCAAGTCGGTAAAAAAGCTTATTTGAATCCAAACAAAACAATAGGCTTAGTATCGATATGATTGAACGCGATCCCATAGAGGTGAATTGCATCTCATGAAATATAATGGTAGATGACAATTGATTCTGATTAAAACGCCTTGTTATATTCTCGTTAATACCAATTGAAAAGTTCGTCATGTATTTCTGTACAATCCGAATGGATTGTGTGCCATTAGTCGGTTGAAACCCGTTCGATTCCGATTGGCATACTATAGGAAATGTGCCGATACGAACCAAACAAATTCCATGGTTCACGCCTATAGAAACCAATTGCATCCTATGAAAAGAACGGCAGATGCCAATTGATTCTAATAAAAATACTTTCTTACATTCCCGTTAATACCAATTGAAAAGTTCGTCATGCATTTCTATACAATCCGAATGGATTGTGTGCCGTTAGTCGGTTGAAACCCGTTCAATTCCGATTGGCGTACTATAGGAACTGTGCCGATACGAACCAGACAAATTCCATGGTTAACCCCCATAGAAACCAATTGCATCCCATGAAAAAAACGGCAGATGCCAATTGATTCTGATAAAAATATTTTTTTACATTCCCGTTAATACCAATTGAAAAGTTCGTCATGCATTTCTATACAATCCGAATGGATTGTGTGCCGTTAGTCGGTTGAAACCCGTTCGATTCCGATTGGTATACTATAGTAACTGTGCCGATACGGACCAAACAAATTCCATGGTTCACCTCTATAGAAACCAATTGCATCCTATGAAAAAATGGCAGATGCCAATTGATTCTCATAAAAATACTTTCTTACATTCCCGTTAATACCAATTGCAAAATGTATCATGCATTTCTGTACAATTCCGATTAGCGTACTATAGGAACCATACCGATACGGACCAAACAAACGCCATGGTTCCCGATTCGTTTCGAAAGGTAAGTCATATAAATTCCTATTCAACTTTTCTATCGGAATAACCTCTGTGAATTGGAAATTCCTTGGACAAAAAACACGGTTCATTCCCATTACTTTTTTTCTATTGGTTTCAATAAGATTTTCTAAGCAGGGTTGAACTTCCTCGATAGACTGAGGTTTCTTTTCTTTTTCTCTAACGTTGAAACAGTAAGGTACGTTCGTACAATGTAATCAAAACATCCGAGAAACCGAAAGATCGATAAAAACACGAGAGACGTGAGGGGAGGGCACTGTTTACTAGAGCGCTGTGTCTCGAATCTCAAAACTAGCGGAACTACTATATCGTAGAAACTGAACCTGATACCTCAGGCTTGAAGCTCAATATAAATGCTCAATATGTGTATATAAATTTCAAATAATGTAAAAAAAGCCGCCAAGGAGTTTTAATTTATGCTTCAAAAAATCTTGTCTTATCATTGTTCTGGTCTTGTTTTGTACAACAGCAACAAAAAAAAATGATTAATCGTAACCATGTGCATATATTTCAGGGTGCCAGGTAAATATCAAATCAAAGTGCTAGCTAAATATCGATAAGTTTTTTATTTCCAAGTTATAGGATTTTGTTTTGAGCTTTGCCGAATGAAATATAGCGGAACGGGGGTAAAATAAATTCACACAAGATGTTAACAGTGAAAATAAATCCTTTTATTTAGCAACAATAACGATGGTAAAATGCGCGCCAAAAACACCGTGCACGTAAGCAATACCAAGAATGAGCGACACCGATTAACAATAATACGTATAATGAGCAGTCCACTGTGAGCACTCCGTTGAGCCAATTTATATGAAAACCGCATTGAACTCCCGAGTGAGAATATCTATCCACGACGCTGTATCGCCGCGAGATAGCCGTTGAGACCGTGAGACTTTCCGGTGCAAATACGCGTGCCGCATAACCAAGAAAACGACTCCCGTCATGCTCCGTGTGAGATCGATCGATATCCCGAAACCGAAGATACTTCGCCATGATGAGATGTACCAAAACTGAGCAGAACCGTTGAGCTTTTACCGTGAGAAAATCGCTTAAGAACGGCGATCTACCCGACCGCGTGGTGACCCGTGTCAGCCATTATGTGTAGATGAGCGCGAAACCTGTTGCACGCGGCACGTAACCCGTGCCGCTTCGGATGAGACCGGGTGTGTGCGTCGGCCTCGCCGGACTCGGTGTTATGGGCCGATCTGATTGGATGGCTGGTAACTTTTATATTCCGGACTACGAATGTTGATTCGTTGCTGCCTAGCGAATTAAAATCCGACTCTTAACGCGGGAGATTTATTAAAGGTTTAAGCATATGTTAGATTAATAAAGATACGTTATTACGATTTGAAACGTAGCAATTTAATTATCTATCCGTCGAATGGATAAAACACAACGTCACGACTATCAATTCACAAAATGATCACTAAAATATAGTTTAGCACAACTTGTATTATTTTACAACATAGTATCGCAACTACAACGATTTATTAACTGTGAAAACTGGACTAGCTCTTAGCAAGCGAAGTGACCCGTGCGAGATTTTCCGCGAGACTCCACAAGAACGTTCCGACTCAAAGATCCCAGATCAACTGCTCTGCCCAAAAACTAAGAGTTTTTGAACTGAACTGCCCAAAAATTAAGAGTTTTCGTGAGACGATAGTTGGGGCTTGAAACTTTGGAACTTGACTATTGATTGGCTGAATTAGGTACCGCCCGCGCGATAGCTGAATTTTTCTATACAGGCGAAACCTACCGAACTGCTCGGCAAGTCAAGGGCTTTTTCTATGTACCCCGTAGAAAACTCTCGGCTTTGTCCCCGGGTACGTCTGTTTTCCGAGAAGGTCGTAAAACATTTGGCGACCGGCTGATCTCTGCCACCCAAGCCCCCGCGAGAAAAACAAGACTGTCTGTTAATTTTCACTTTAAATGTCTCTAAAGGGTTTCGAGCTGTGAATGCGAGGCTTTTGAACAAAACGTATATGAGGATTTTTCTCTTAGAAAATATAAAAGGTTAATCTTTTCCTTTGCTGGAGAGTCACGTTCGTTCTTATAGGTTCTCACTTAACATATTTCGAAAGTTTGCAGATACGCTACCATGCAGAGATTAAATATGCGTATATCTATGAATTTGCGTATTGAAATTATAGAGTTGCTATTTAAATTATCGCGCCATGAGGAGTGTGAAATTCGTGCGAGCGAGCGCTCGTCACATCGGTCGGGAAGTACTGCCGAGCAGCGACCGCTCGAGCTAGCGCATGTAGCCGCGCTGATTCTCGAACAGATTTCAAACTTTTGTTACCTCAATACTCGCGTATAAGGACTTGGTAGCGCTCGACGTGCACGGTTACTGTGCAGCTGCGTTTTCTTTTTAAAACGACTTGGCGTCAAGACGCCACCGCGTCGCTTGATATTCACTAACGCAATCGCTCGGCATCAACGCGTAAGTCTATATCGACGTAGGCGACGGGAAAAATTTTACAGTCAAGTAAAAATAAACTAAACGAAATTAAAACTTTAAGAAGAAAAAATTGTTTGCATAGGGTAAAAGTGGGAAATATCGAGCAGTCCATATTGCACTGATTTACGTATCAATCGGAGTGGTCCTTATTCATCACATTTACACCAATGTCAGTTTGCTCATGAAGAAAGCTTTGGTCGTTATAGACTAAATTGAGCATAATTTTGTGGATTCCACAATGCTGCATACGGAATATCGTCACAAAATGGTCATGCTTCGAATAAAATCTGCTCGATTTTTTTAATTCCATAAAAGTGTATACAAAATAGATCCCGGAAAAAACCTTTCTAATTCTTTTTTTAATGTCTTAACTACTTTAATTCTTTAAAATCCATTTTTGTGCGGAGGAAGCCCCCAACCCCCTTGCAGGGGCTTCACCCGAAGATTACACATGTTTAGTCATGCGACTATAATCTCACAAGCAGTATAAGAATGGATCCGAACTATTAACAGATGTTTATTCGTCCGATTATAATCTCACGAACAGTATAAGAATTCATCCGGACGAAAAAACGTGTGTTAATTGTCCAACTATAATATTGCAAGCAGGGGAAGAATACATCCGGATGATTAATACGCGTTTATGCATCCGACTACAATCTTGCAAACAGTGTAAAAATGCATCCGGTCGATTATCACACGCTTAATCGTCCGGAAACACTATCACTAGTGCATCAAAATTGCCATAAATAAAATTTATATACTTTTTTCTGTAAAACGTTTATCAAACATTCTCACACAGAATTATTGTACATCGGTCTTTTCCTTCGGCCTTTTTTTCTGCGGCTTTTTTTTCAATCAGCCTTTTTTTTGCGACATTTTTTTCCGTGGCCTTTTTTTCCCACGGCCGTTTTTTCCGCCAACCGAAAAAATTGTCACTATTGTGTGTTCTAGATTAGCTTGCATGAAACATGTTTTTTACCTATTATTGATAGGTCGTAGTAATTTATACTGAATAATAATAAATGTATACTGAAAATTTATGCTACAACCTATTAGGTCGGTCCGATAGCGATCGATAAAAATATTATTCCAGTAAAAACTTTTACTTTTTCTGTTGTAACGTGATATCTCCGAGTCAAATTAATTATATTGTTTTCTTTGTCTTATTTTTTGATATAGCGAAACGAACCTTTATTTTATTTGGATACCTATTATTGCTACACTGAAATTTTACGTGAAACAAAGTTTGACGGTTGACAGATCGCACGAGAGGTTCTCAGAAAATGATTGCTTGCCCGTTCAAATTCTACTTCTTATCATATGAGACTCATTTCACTTTTTTATACAACAAATTTTTTATATAACAAAATTTCACTATCGCCGTTGGCACTTATATCACTGTATCACCATATCATCGCCGACTTATATCTTATAATAAGGCCCCAGCCGCATGTCACATTGAGGAGTCTAGCCTACCATTGACAGCCGTGCGTGTATCGTCGCGCTCAACGTCTAGACAGAACTCGATGGTAAATTTCTACATGGATAGTTTGCAGTGGATTTGTTAGTACAGAATAAAAAATAGAAAGAGTAGGGAAAATATTCTGACATTAGGTAGATAAACACACTTGCGGTAAAAGAAATCAAACTCGTAATATTTACTTCCGGATGAAAAGTTAATTTTATTGTTATACAAATAAATGTGGACCATAGTTTAATAATAACTCTAATATGGAGATGGGGCATGGGTACTCGAAACCACAGTCCTCTTTGTTTCGATAGGCAACGTCATATTGGTCCAATTTATGACCTGAATCTTCGTGGCTGAAAAAATACGACAGTAATGAAATTAGTTCATTTGTTTTCAACGTTATTTTTCTAGCACTCCCAAAATTTGTAATTTCATACAAAATAACTCACCTCAGGACAATTCGTAGCAGATCCTCAATAATTGAGATACCAGGAAGATGTAGATAAGTATTTGCTTCACAAATCATCCTAAGCACACATTCCTTCCCTGGCAAGCCAAACCTGAAATCATATGCCTATGGTTAATGGGCCACATCTGTTTTCATGCCCGGAAAAAGATCGCAATTCGTTTTGCTTCCTCATGGAAGTACCTTTATTTTGATGGAAAAACAATATTTGCAATCTTAATGAAAATGTGTTCAGAAGGTTCCAAATCATCGAAAAATTCAATTAAGAAAAAAATGTACGGATGAATGCCAGGACAATTCTCAGTAAGGAGAATTTCCTGGTAAAAATATCCCAATTGTTCTCTCCTTTAATTATCTTAATTGGAAGTATTTTCTCAAAAAGTGATTTTTTAGATCGGTGTTCATGATATCTGAAACATGGCTTGATGGATTTCTATAAAAATGTATGTCGATATACTTCAATAGATTCTTTAGTCCTCAGCGGTTTCATATTGTTGTCGATTAAAAAATTGTAACTCCGAGACTCGGGCAGTAGTGGTGATGCGCGCTCTCGTGTCAAGGTGGGGAGCTCACGAAGTATAAATTGATAAGGAAGATGGCGGACAAGAGCTTCGAGCGATTGCGAGCTCTGTCTCAATTTTGTGTAACGGCTCCGGCTTCTTTCCCACCAATATCATTTTTCGCAGCGATATTATTTTTCGCTGCGCTCCCGTTCAAAGAAGACTCTCAGGCTATCTTGCGCCCGAGACACAGGATTCCGCGGCTTAGAGCCGTGGGATGGGTCTTATCGCGAGCGTCGCGACTTTGTTGCAGGGTTCGAGGCCCTCAGCCTCACGCCAGCGAGCGTCAGTGCCCCAAGAATTTTATGTGGTGTTTTTATCTGCGAAAAAGTAGTTCGGAACCTTGTAACTCTCCTACATAATTAAAAGCTCCGGTGTGGCCACGGTGACGTCACACCGCGAGAGTCCGGGAGATACTGACAGCTGGAGCAGAGGGCGTCGGCAAGCCCGCGGAGGCACAAGTAGTGCCATCCGACGGGATCAAGCGCCAGCTCGATCGATACCGAGCGGCGCGCACGCGCAAACGCGAAGAACAGCAAGGATTCGAAAGCACGGCAGTGCCGTCCGATGGAATTAAGCAGAAAGCTCACTCAAGGTCGGAAAAAGGTGAAAGCGAGGGAAAATCGGCCTCACCGATTGGACAGAAATGACGACACTAAATCTGCACACGGCACCGACCGAGCACATTATTCGCTCGGCGGGTAACACCGAACGATCGTCACTACGATACCGACCCCGGATTGGAGGGTAGAAGACGAAGATGCTATCAACCAATCACAAATTTAATAATCAGGCGACCGCACGCGGACGCGAGTCCGCCAGAAATCTGCCGAACCGACGGACTGGAAGTCCAAAATCGGGGTATAAAAGACGGCAATTTTGGCAGTCGATCATCAGTTCAACGATCCACTTTACCATCGGCCAGCTCTCCAGGACTACTAGTGAAAAGTGAGTAAAAGCGAGTAAAAGCGAGTAAAAGCGAGTAAAAGCGAGTAAAAGCGAGTAAAAGCGAGTAAAAGCGAGTAAAAGCGAGTAAAAGCGAGTAAAAGGGAGTAAAAGGGAGTAAAAGGGAGTAAAAGGGAGTAAAAGGGAGTAAAAGCGAGTAAAAGGGAGTAAAAGGGAGTAAAAGGGAGTAAAAGGGAGTAAAAGGGAGTAAAAGGGAGTAAAAGGGAGTAAAAGGGAGTAAAAGGGAGTAAAAGGGAGTAAAAGGGAGTAAAAGGGAGTAAAAGGGAGTAAAAGGGAGTAAAAGGGAGTAAAAGGGAGTAAAAGGGAGTAAAAGGGAGTAAAAGGGAGTAAAAGGGAGTAAAAGGGAGTAAAAGGGAGTAAAAGGGAGTAAAAGCGAGTAAAAGGGAGTAAAAGGGAGTAAAAGGGAGTAAAAGGGAGTAAAAGGGAGTAAAAGCGAGTAAAAGCGAGTAAAAGGGAGTAAAAGCGAGTAAAAGCGAGTAAAAGCGAGTAAAAGGGAGTAAAAGCGAGTAAAAGCGAGTAAAAGCGAGTAAAAGCGAGTAAAAGGGAGTAAAAGCGAGTAAAAGGGAGTAAAAGGGAGTAAAAGCGAGTAAAAGCGAGTAAAAGCGAGTAAAAGGGAGTAAAAGGGAGTAAAAGCGAGTAAAAGCGAGTAAAAGGGAGTAAAAGGGAGTAAAAGCGAGTAAAAGCGAGTAAAAGCGAGTAAAAGCGAGTAAAAGGGAGTAAAAGCGAGTAAAAGCGAGTAAAAGCGAGTAAAAGCGAGTAAAAGCGAGTAAAAGCGAGTAAAAGCGAGTAAAAGCGAGTAAAAGCGAGTAAAAGCGAGTAAAAGCGAGTAAAAGCGAGTAAAAGCGAGTAAAAGCGAGTAAAAGCGAGTAAAAGCGAGTAAAAGCGAGTAAAAGCGAGTAAAAGCGAGTAAAAGCGAGTAAAAGCGAGTAAAAGCGAGTAAAAGCGAGTAAAAGCGAGTAAAAGCGAGTAAAAGCGAGTAAAAGCGAGTAAAAGCGAGTAAAAGCGAGTAAAAGCGAGTAAAAGCGAGTAAAAGCGAGTAAAAGCGAGTAAAAGCGAGTAAAAGCGAGTAAAAGCGAGTAAAAGCGAGTAAAAGCGAGTAAAAGCGAGTAAAAGCGAGTAAAAGCGAGTAAAAGCGAGTAAAAGCGAGTAAAAGCGAGTAAAAGCGAGTAAAAGCGAGTAAAAGCGAGTAAAAGCGAGTAAAAGCGAGTAAAAGCGAGTAAAAGCGAGTAAAAGCGAGTAAAAGCGAGTAAAAGCGAGTAAAAGCGAGTAAAAGCGAGTAAAAGCGAGTAAAAGCGAGTAAAAGCGAGTAAAAGCGAGTAAAAGCGAGTAAAAGCGAGTAAAAGCGAGTAAAAGCGAGTAAAAGCGAGTAAAAGCGAGTAAAAGCGAGTAAAAGCGAGTAAAAGCGAGTAAAAGCGAGTAAAAGCGAGTAAAAGCGAGTAAAAGCGAATTTGTGCCAAAAAGGACTTAGAAAATTTTGTGCGAATTTGGACTCATAAAATTTGTGCCGAGTCGAACTTATAAAATTTGTGTCAGTTGGAACTTATAAAAATCTGTGCTGTGCGAACTTATAAATTGTTGGACCGAGTGGACTTAGAACAATCGTGGCAATGCGGACTTAGTAAATGGTGCTGCAATTGAACTTATAAAATTTACTACCCTGTGGAACTTGTAAAATAGTGGAAATAAAAGTATAAATTGTGTATCAAAAGGGCACTTAGAACTCGTCAAATACAACGAGAACTGACTTAGAAAACCTTGTGAAGAGTTCCACCCAAGTGCAACGATAAAATTGTCAAACTAGGCAGCACTCAGTGCAGTTCGGTAAAGTGACCGAAGTAACCGGTCAGACATGGTGCAAGTGACCGGGTGAACAATAATACGACACCAAGGCCAATAAAAAGGCACACACAAGGCACACAAGGCTCACGACTCCTGAAGGGTTATCAACCATTAAAGTAAGGTAAACCCTTTATTTCGCGAAATAACACCAATTGCAAATCGTGAGGTGAGCGAGCTGTTACCGTCGCTCGCTGTGACGTCACCGTGGGAATCGCCGAGCGAGGCAGCCAGCTGTACTGCATCACGATCGAGAAGCTGCCCGCGCCTGCGCGGTGCGATCAACGCGAATAAAATAATTTCTGATAAATTTTTCTGACAATTAATAAATGAGTAAATAAATTAAATAAAAATTAAGACGAGACTCAAGATCGGAATAGATTTAGAATTATATTATCTATAACATTACCGACACACTGTTTGGATTAACCAATTGAATACCAAGGGTAAAGAGACCCGAATAAAAGAAAAAGACAAAGGGTTAATCACATTGAAAGCTGTAATTTACCAATAAAGAACAGTATTTGCTTATAAATTTGTCTCTGGCACGCCAGCCCATAATTCCTAGACGCTCGAGTCCACGAATCCTTCTGTGTGAGTGCCGTGCCCCTTCGGGAGGCGCGCAAATACAGAAAAATTATTGTACAGGAGCCTTGCTCAAGTTACAAGCTACTATAATAGTAGGTACAGAGGAAAGGTCCAGCGCCTCAGTATGGGAAACCGAAGGACTGGAAGGTGTCGCGCGTTCGATTCCCGAGACTGAAGTCCCGGAGGTTAAAGGAAAACAAACGAGAACGTAGCTCCGGATAAAGGACGTATGAATAGTCGTCGACTATATCCATATATCCGGGACTTCTGACACGTGACGGGCCGCGCCGAAACTCCGGGCCGAAGTATCGAACCGGCGACAACGGATAAGGAAGGAGGAGGAAAAAGTGAAGGAGCCCGTAACCCTTAGAGGATCGGTGTAACCACGCAATAGTTGCAACTATAAAGCATAAATAAAACTATGATAATCACGATTATTCAACAAACCATATTTAAAAAAAAACCAATAAAACGTAATTATTAAAAATGATTCAAAGTGTTAAAAAATAGATAAAAATTGACTTTCTTCAAATTGCCGCCATTTTGCCAATTATATTTCCCACATCAAGGATCGCGTTTGTAATGAAAATTTTAATTTATTTTATTTGCAATATATATAATATTTTACTTCAGATGAATTAATTGAGTGATTGTTTATATCTCAATTCTGACATTATCAATTTCGGCCAATTGATTGACTACATAAATTTGTAATTAACATCATTCAAACTGACGGCAGACAAATTTTAAACACCAGGCGGAAATTTATATAAATTAACCCTTTAAGTAGTTAAATAATAATCACGATAAATAGAAGAATCACTAAGGGCGCTGTATTCATTTTCACTTCAGTATAAATAAAATATTACACTTCAGAAATCGCGTTACACATGTGGGTCATGGACCGAGAAAAATACGTACAAATATATAAAACAATTAAATAAAAATACGATGACAAAACTTAAACATCTAATCACAGTCGAGAAATTCGTCAGGTTTAATCATTTTTCTAATTAGACATAATATATCAGTAAAAATTCGCTCTCGGTAGTCATATAATACACCGTTACAAAAATGAGCAATCACCAGTCTGTACTTATCTTTGTGCACGCTGCAGAGATAAAGAGAAGTCGGAAACGGCTTCTCTTTATTACTTCCATTCCACCCGATTGATTGGAATTAATGGACCCAAGATCGAGTCCATTCTCGGTTGTATTTGGTGATGGAAAAATTATGGCGAAACGCTGATAGTACAATTTGAGATTGCTACTAATTATAAATTCAGGGATTCCCTTTTACAAATATCGGTGTGACTACTGCCGCGGCCCGAGAACGAATAATTACCTATTACTGAATCTCGCGGATTTCGGGTAGAAAATCGCTCAAGCGAAACTTTCCGTTAGACGAGGGAACAAGGTCCACTCGTCATCCCCTCTCTAAGCATGTCGCGACTTGGATTAATTTCTATCGCTTTCATTCTTGAATCTTCTCGACCTTGCTCTATAGATATTTATCGATATTATAAATTTTCTTCTACACGTTATATATAATTTATTAAGAAACAATTACAAAAATTTGTATCTGATAAAATGACAAGTTGAAAACAAGGACATCGCAAAGAAACTTTCAAACAAAATTGTTTTCGCCGACCGATAAAAAAATACTCAACAATTAAAATGAATGAAAAAAATTCTAAATGTTATTTAATATATCCTCCTTCCACCTTAAAAATCAATTAAATCAATAAGGCGTATATTTACCAAGGACAAAATCACGAAATATGCATGCATTTTTACCCATTTACTGTGCGGTAAGAGCTTAAAGGGTCTTATTCACGACTTATTGAAATGTTTCATATATTCAGAGTTCTTGTTAGTGTAACCAGAGCATTCCAATGTATTATCTGACAATAAAGTCTACTAAATATATAAAGTATAATTGAATTATTAAAACATCTTATTCACGATTTAATCAAAATCCTTCCATCGTTAAATAATATATCGTCATACCCTGTTTATATTCAAACCCTAAAGACATGAACCATTTGAGTGACTCGTAAATAAGACCTAAAGCGTTATTTACGACTTCAATCATTCTTTAACACTTCAATCATACTTGATAAATCCTGCAGACTTTTCATTGTCAAATAATATGTCCAAATACTTTAGTTATACTTGAAAGACCGCACGATATGAGGCGTTTCAATAAGTCTGAAATAAAAATGGGAAGCAACATAGAGGTTATTTACGGCTTGCAGGATTGACAGATCAGGTCATTTCGTTGCTCCAACGTTGCAAACGTTAGCGACATAAAGCTTTACTATATACAGTCATATACATACTGACCAAATAATTTCGCTACAGGATTTTAAAAATCGGAGAAATCAAAACCAATAAAACTTTTTTCTCAAAAGAGTGGTACATCAAGTGGTACACCAAGTACTTAAAGTTCATTTTCTCAGACAAAAAAAAAATTGTTTAAGAAAACAAATCGAAAAATTGTTCAATTTCATGAGCCAAGTAAGTGTATACAGACGTATACATATGTGTACTGTTATGCCGCAGAAACTCAGGTAGCTAATCTGGGTTCTGTGCGCGAGCCGTTGGCTCGTAAGATTAGGGACATGCTCAGTTAAGGGTTGGAACCCAAGTGAAGTACAAACGTATTACTCAGTATTTAACAATGTTTATTTAAGAATGTATTTAGTATGTTTAACAATATGTTTATATTATCAGAGATTTACAACGGTAACATTGTTATATTCATTATATAACAATGCTTACCAAGAACCTTCGATTAAGGTTCCCCTTTTTGTCCGAACAGTGTGCAATCAACGTTCTACCTGACGCTGATTTAGGGTCGGACAAACGAGCAGTCAAGCCTGGACTGGTGCTCGATTAATGCTTTGCTATCGATGCTTTTTACTGATCTGTTATTAACTTGTTCGCCGATGCTTTAATACCGCTCTATGGATTTATCCAGTATCGCTTTATCAATTTATTCATTAATGCGCGGTTATTATTAACACATAATTAGTTGTATGTTGCAACCATTAATGCTTGATTTATGCTTACTTCTGTCCTTTTGAATTACCAACCGCCAGTACACTTTGTACGCTTGATACACCTTCTCGCTTAACGACAATCGGACGTTAATGAGAGTTTAATATTTTCACTACCTACTTATCGAGTTACGAGCCCAGCTCGCAACGGGTGTATCCGTAGTCAACCGTAAGAATCAGGAGTTCCGAAGAGACTGGTGAGTGCCTGCTCGTGGTTCGTTATATAGGGGTACGAGCAGGCATGTCAGCATAATTTTGGCAGTGTCAGATATTTCCTCATAATTGTTTAAACAATTATTCCGACATCCGGATTCCTGCTTCGATATTTCTCAATATCTGACTCGACTAATTAATTATCGATTAAATGCTATTTCGGCGGTACGTTGACCCGAGATGCAACACTAGCTTCTCCGTCTCTGTCAATCAGAATTTGGAGACGCTACGATTGCGAAATACCTGACTCAGCAATTACGGAGCCGATGCTCGAATTCGAGTCGCTATTGCCTAAATGCTGACTCGAATTTAATTCTATTTCGCAACGGCGTGTTTGTCTCATGCTGCTGCTTACTTCGATTATTGGGCAACGACGTTACCGCAATAATCGACGTATCGAGGTACTCGGGGTACAACAGCACTGTGAGAGGAATTTCCCCGGAAAGGCAACTTATCGGAACCTCCAACACCGGTGAAACGTCACAAAACCCCGTCCCTCGATCGGTCTATATTTTATTAAAAAGGGCGCCATCCGCACACGTTGTGCGATCCGATCGGCTAAGATGTTAACGAGCAGGATAAGGTTGCGCTTGGCTAGCTGCAGCCTTGGGGGATGGTAGAGGGGCGGTCCGGTGAATTCGAGCTGAGTTGTTAATAAAAGTAAATAATTCCACAATTCATTACGAGAGCCACAATATAATCGTTTATTAAAGAAAGATGTGAAACTGAACCAAAATCAATTCAAGTCAAATAAAATAAGGTCTCTAGCTCTCTCTTCTCTTTATCCAAACTTATACGCTACCCGGTACATTGAGTCCCTGATACACTCCCGACGACTCCTCAGTTCACCGTCGGAAGGGATTTGCCTAGTGCAGATGAAATCAAATAACTTGTTTAAAACAATCCAATAATTACGCAGCAATATTATCTTCCCTACGTCCTTGCTAAATTTCGATCGGCTCACACATACACACTCACAAACAATATGCCATAACAAAAGAAACGGAAAACGACGATCAGCGGTGTGCCTCCGCTGTCGCGCGGCAAGGTCAGAAAGATACTTGCTCGCCGACGAAAACCCGAACGCGCGGCGACGTGAGGATCTGCATACGCGGAAAACATACGAACAAAATAGCGTTTCTTCCTGTTGCCGGTAATAAGTGCAGGCAGAGTTGCACTGAAAACTACTTGGCGTACCCGGAGAAGCCGGTGCGATGCGGACTCTCGCCGTTCTCGTTTTTCTTTCGCCGTTTGCTCGTCGAACAGCTGCCGCCATCAGCCGAAGCCTCGAATTTTATCAATCGCGAAAGAACAGCGCAGAGACCCGCACGTCTTGCCGTTAACAGATCACATAATCACACACAGGATGGAATTTTCCTGGATTTCCCGGCCAACGCCGCTCGCGAGCTCAGTACCGGTAACGCAAGTGTCCATTTCTGACACTTTTCCCGATTGCAATACTAACAAACTAATTCGGCGCACAACATTCACCCGACGAACTATCACTAATGGATAAGCGAAAAATTCTACGCCTAGGACAGCGGTCGACGCCTCGACCGAAGATTACACCACGAATAATGGGTTACCGGGTATAGCCAGTATATTATTATATCGTAGAGATTATGCAAAAAAATGTGCTAAAAAGTGAAAAAAATAAATTCGAATTTTTTTTTATCATATTTATCAATCGAACAACTCTGAGGCACACTGAGGCGGCGTATAAATACTTGGCTTGCGAATTAGATTTTTGTTTTCAATAGCTGTTGTACATGGTTTATTAAAATGATCTCCGGAACAGGAGCAACGCGGAGTGTTCTACGATATAAATGGCATTGTTAGCCAGTGGGATGTTAATCCTACCAGGATCGAATCTAACTGCCGGTTCTATTTTGGGGCAGTACGCGCACCTGTCGCGCAATCAGCTAATCACACCATACCATTTCCGCACTACCCTATGTTCGTGCTTCTTGAATGATAATAAATTGAGGCACAACGTTACGTCTCGTGTATTAAGATCCAAAAACCGTCTTTATCAAGATATTCACGTAATGGGGGGTGATAGGTTGATTTGTTTCTATTGGCCCTTCAAAAATAATGGACGGATTTTTTTTACTTATCACCAATTAGCTTTACTGGGTGCAATACACTTAAGGAGATTACTGGACTGAAACTGCATTCGTTTCAAATTGCACTTTGGTCGACTAATACAATTTCTGCACTTTTCATGGCTTGAACATATTGTATGCATGTGGTTCCAATTGGAATATGAGACAAATTGCAGTTGAATAAGTTGCGAATGATAACCTAAAGGTGCATCCTTTTCCCCTTGCTTTCAATGCTTTTAATGAACCATGTACGACAGCTATTGTTAAAAAAACGAACCAGCACGCCAAGTTTTTGTACGCCGCCTCCGTGTACTATCGCCCGATTCATAAATATAATTAAAAACTTCCTTTTTCGTACTTTCCTATCATAATTTTCCGTATAAACTCGACGACATAATACTATACAATATATATAAATATGATTGTGTCTGTATACACTTACTTGGCTCATGTAATTTGAAATTTCCCAGATCACGATTACCGGCCGATAATGCACATACTTAAGTTGCACTCTCTCGAATGACGCAGACCATTAATGGACTTAATATTCTTGTATAACATTGTCAAGCGCAATTTTGATTCGCCGGCGCTGTGCGCATTAGTCCGTAATCGACACGGGGATAGAGGAACTCGGAACCCCCAAATTTTCGAAGTCCTGTTCTACCGGGCTAACTATGCCTACCACAGTTGGCTTCCGCGTTGCATCACTCTGGGCGATCTTTTTTATGGCCTAGTTCCTCGGCGGTTATCTATTTAGGTTTAGGGTCAGTCTCTGCGGCTTATTTCCTTTTGATTTCCTGCGTAGAAAAATGTCGTATGGTAAAGTGTATTGAATTGAGTACGGGATGCATATGGATGGCGTATAATCTGAATATGGGTTTTGTTCAGTTCTCAGATTCATCCCATACACTTTTGCAGGCTGTTTTCCAGTCATCGCGTACAGACTCAAAACATGGTGTGTTGTTACGTCTTGCGTTTTTTCGGTCAAGTTCGTCAAAGGAACTGGCTAAAAATCCGTAAAATTCGGTAGTGAAATAATGGTCACATGAAAGTCATACAAAATGCATAGAACACAAATAATAGTTCAGAGTAAATTTCGTATTCAGTATTTAATTGTCCGTCAGCTATCACTGGATGATTGTATTCAGTGATTGGCATAGCAACAGTCGAATAATTAAAAATCAAGCAAGTGGTATATTTAGGTTGCTGGAGAGATATCATCATATCTCTCCATCATAAGGTATCATTGGCAGCGAGGATACCTTAGGCTACTTGAGGACCCCATTGTTTTAATTGAAATGCAAAAGGCAATCCGAATCTTTAGCTATAGCCGTCGGGAGACGGTGCCTTATCGTTCAAATACGCAGCGCGAAGCGATACACATATGCACACATCGGTGCAGCCAGGGAATCAGTGTGACTGTCTCGAGGAGACTGATTGAAGAAATCACCGTCGGCGCAAGCGAGCGCAATAAATAATCAAACAAGGAATAATGGGAAAAGTTTAGAAAAGTACGAAAGGAGATGAAAAACAATGAAATAAATAATTCAGGGAAATAGTCAGATAAATATTAAGACAAAAATTTATGTCAACCACTATTAACTTCACAACGAAAGCTCGTACAGCTTTCGTTCAAATTTGTATATTCATAAAATTCACGATAAAATTTAAGGACTAACAAATTAAAATGTCAAAATGATTGTAAAACTATGAAATTAGGAATATGTAATTAGTCAAGCAAAGAAAGGAATCAGGTGATGAGAGTGGGGAGACGAGGTGCAGGTGTGACAGTGGTGACGCGGGGATGTCCGGCACCGAAGATATTTATTCGCACGCCCATCGCCCACTCGAAGTACTCTGCTGGAAGTACTCTGCTGGTATTTCCAAACCTTCTTCGCGACCGGGGCAGAGACCTCAATATTGCATCGTACTCAGAGTCATTAATAAGAAATTAGCGAACAGCCAACTTTTAAACTTTTGAATCGATAATCAATTAAACTCAGTTCAATAAATCATTCATATATTTCCGAATCATTCCATCGAATTTGAGTATATTCCTCCTGAAAATAATTTTTATCATCGAAATCATCCATCGTTAAAATCTACGAAGGACGTTCATTTCTGGAGTCGATCGTCATCATCATTCGATTTTGATTCGAAAATTCGGCATTTTGGAAGGACGATATTTTGAAAATCGATTATCATCATTCAATTCTGTTTCGAGTACTCATCCAGAATTTGGGAAGGACGTTCTATTTCTATATCGATATTCATCATTCATCAATCGATTCATTCGATCATTTATTCCGAGGTAAAACCATTTAAATCACAACGTAAGTCTGAAAAGTTATCATCTTCATCTTAAACGTTCATTACTTCTGAATATTCATTCGTCAATATTTATTCGTTAACCTGGAAGGTTAAAGTATTCTCCTGGACAATATATATTCATGCTGTTTAATTTCATTTCAGCTAGAGCAGTGCGCGCTAAAGTATTGAGATAGGTCGGGAGAAAACAATGAGTGAGTGTGATAGCGAAGTGTCGCGAGTCGTGCGTCGAGGGTGATGCGCAATAGAGTGAGATAGCCATGTATCGCGTTCCATACGATAGAAAGACTTAGCATCCAGAATTTTCTTGTCCAGTTTAGAATCATCACTTAAAATCTAATAATTCTGAACTTTTAACAGCGAACAAAATTCATTCGATATTAAATATATACACTCTAAGCCCTATCCCGAATTATTTTTCGAAAGGTCAGGTTCAAAATAGGGCTAAATCCTCGATAAAGCGTCATCTCCGAATAACGTGTAAAGGGAGGGTGTAAATTCTCCTTGACCGAGATGGAGTGAAAATTGCTGATCAGGACGTAACAGTGTAATAAATCCCATACTCTTTTCCAGACTCTTTCCCAATCATCGAGTACAACCTTGAAAAAATTCCTATTGTACGCGGTGGGTGGGAGTCTGGAATAGAGTATGTGATAGATAGAGCAAACATTTTCGAGGCTGTACGCGATGACTGGGAAAAAGACAGGAAAAGTGTATGGGATTAATTGCACGAACATTTCTGGGGTCGTACACGGTGGCTGGCAAAGAGTCTGGAAAAATGAATGGGGTAAATCTGGGAACTGAACTAAGCCCATATTCAGATTATACTCCATCCAAAATTCTTTCCCGTACTATTCCCCATGTTCCACCCATACCCAATTTAATACATTTTCCCATACGACTTTTTTCTACGCGGGTAGCTTACGAGTTTTTTCTGTTTTCTTTCTGTTTCCTTTTCTTTTTTTACTTCCTACTTATTTTCTCTAAATTTTTGTTAATTTTCTCTGTTTAAATACGAACTTATGATTTCGCCTATGGCGTTTGGTCATGTACACTGTAAATCATCTTGGTTGTTCGGGTTCACCCGTCAACTTGTAATTGGGCTTGGCCGTTCTTATTAAATAAATAAATAAATAAATAAATAAATAAATAAATAAATGAATTTCTTCGATTTTTTTCGAAAATTATTTCTCAAACAAATTACAGCGTCTGATCGAGAATAGCGAAACTAAAGTGGACAATTAATTTTCCTTAATCCTTATATGGGGCATTCTCCACCAACTCGGCCACTTTTTTTCTTGACCCTCTCCGATCTGATCCATAATTGGCCATATAGTAGTACTACTTGAAGATACTCTCTGTGAATATTTTCAGATTTTTTAATGCACTCGTTTAGGGAATAGATTTTTTTTTAACCCAAACATCTTGGAAGGGGTCAGGCAAAAAAAAATGTCAGAACAAAAAAGTTATGTTTTTCCATGGCCTATTTAATGATATATGTGTTATATTTTTAATGTCATCATAAAGGATATTTTCAGCAAAAAAAAGATTTTTTTTTTTTTTTTTCAATGGGACACCTTTAATTCTGCTGCAAATTTTACAGGGCATTTGTCAATGTGTTGAGAATCTAGGGAAAAAATGGCATCGTGGAACTCGACCAGTTTTCGGTCGTGCTTTTATGTATTGTGTTTGGCACGTTTCGTTTTACGACCCATGTCTATTGCCTGTACTAGTCTTCCCTTCTTCTCCTTTGGGAATACCGTAAAGTCACTTGGGAAGGAATACTTTCTTAGCAGGATCTGACCTCTATCGTTTGGTATTATTGAATGGAATTTCAGTGTCCCAGATATAGTCTTCGACTCTCGAAACCTTTCCGCAAGGTATTCAGCAGCAGTAACGTGCGCGTCCTTCGAACTGAAGAATATAATAGTTTTCGGGAATTCGTCTTTAGCCCAGCTGTATAACGTTAAAGGCGTCAGAATTTGATCCGCGGGAGTTGCAGCTTGTAGACTTGCACGTGAAGCCAAACGCTTGAAGTTCCCACCAATGCCATCACAAGCTCCTTTACCATGCACAGTACCAAAGAAGTGCCATTCCGCGGGGAGGCCAAAGTCTTCTTCGTGGTTCAAGAGATTCGAGAAGTTGAATCTGTTTTTGTAATGTTGGCCAGCTCCATCGGTAAAATACACTATAGCTGTTGGTTTGAAATTTTCTTTGAGATGACCGATTATTATTCTTTGGAATGCATAGACAGGAAGTATTATGCTGCAAGTCATCTGAGAGGATTAGTATTGAGCCGTGATGCACTCCAAGATTGTCTTTGTTATAGTACACGATTGGGTGAACAGTGCACTGATCGTTATTCCAGTGGTATCCCTGAATCGCGTTCTGTGTTACAAAGGCATAATTTTCGGAAAAGTCGCACTGTATGAGAAATTCACCTTCTCGCCGATTTTCCTTGCGATGACCAAGATAACACAACTGCTGATGCGCGATGAAAGCATGAACCTTCAGGCGTTCAATCTTTTTGCAGAGTTCATTGACAAAGGCGTCGCTAGAAAGCACGCGCATTTGCACCGCAGCACGATCTGTTTCAGTCCAGTTGTAAAATTCGATGCTATCAATTGTTTCCGTGTCGAACAAATTCCGAAGACGATCGACCAACGACCCCGAACTGGGACACTTTTCGCACTCTCCAAGGTAGCAAGCTGCATTTGGCGTAGCACAAACAATAGCGTTAATAAAATCCTCATATGTCATCAGAGGTAGAGACGAATCTTTCGTGATTTTCGCGAAGTCAACAGCTTCGACCATTAATTTCACGATTTCGTGGTATACGCAAATACACACACTGTGTGTATTTGCGTATACCACGAAAACCACTACCACTAGCACCAGCTAAAACACATTGTTTTGGACGAAGCTTAGCACACGTTGAGAAACCGACAGGTGAGTCAGGATGTGCCATAGAGTAGAACTTGTAGAGCTCTCTCAGATTATAGTAGATTAATCGTTTTTGTTTCTGCTGGCGAGTTCCGTCGTTCTGTTTCACCGATATGAAATCTTTATTTCCAGGCATTACATTACTATTTTCGTCGTATTCATAAAAGTTTTCTATGGCTTGAGTAATTGAATTGGCCAATTTCCTGCCTTGTTCGGAGTTAGTTGACGTAAGGATCCCGTGAGAATGCACTGAATCTACGGCTTTTTGCACGATGTGACGAGATGTCTGGAAAAACCGTGCAGCTCTTCGGATTGTCCAGCCCTTAGGGATTAGTGTGAGGATGAGTATTTTTTCGGACTGAGTAGTTGTCGGCAATTAGAACTTCTCTTTGAGCTGTTTGAGGACGGTGATGCCAGCTTCTGCTAACTCTAGGTATTCCTTGTCAACCGTGACGTGTGTATCTTTCATTATCGGAGAAAGATGGTACAATTTGCCACTACACTGACTGCTCGGTGTTGGCTCGCTACTAAGCAAATTCTGGCTTGATATTAGCGGAGATTGAGACGACGATACACTTTGTGAAACAAAAACCTGAGATAGTGATCGAATCGAATCCGTAAGAGCAGCTAAAGTTGAAGCATCTGCAGATGTCAAGTCATTATTTGCAGATTGAGAGTACACTGTAATTGGTGTGATCTCGTAGGCCCCAGCTAATTTCTGTCTACAGTAAGCACATAACTTCTGATCTTTAACGTTTTTGTTAATATTTGTAAGATGCGCCGAAGCCGTTCGTAAAGTAGACTTCTTTAAATGTTTTTTTAATCCAAACAGATTGCAGCAGCGATTACGAAACGGCATCGTCTCTGCTACAGCGGACGATAGATAATATGACTCGACCACTGAACTGAAGATGAAGTGTGAAATTTCTTCTGAAAACAGAAATCGATAGCGTCGGTAAAGGAAGAACGTTGCTGTATTATTGATTAAAAATGTTCTAATTTCTTCATGTTTACCTTTTTCGTTATAATACAGTATTGGTGTTATCACGATTTTGAAATTTTACAGTCCCGAATGACACGACGATGTGATCACTTCACGAACGATGAATAGTTTGTCTATGTCGAAGTCATTACACTTTCAGCTATGCGAAACGTAAAGCCAGCAGAACATGCGGCGTACTACGTTTGAGCACGAGTCCGAAGACCACACGTAAACACCTCAACGACGGCCAGTGACCGCTGCAACGTTACTGGAAATGAATTTTTCCGCTGCCTACTCAGTAATTATATCTTGGTAACAGCTTGTCTTGTACAAGCGATTGAAAATACTCTACAGCTACTATACTAGAGGGCAAATAGAAGCGTATTGTATATTCAGATATGATGACAATATATCATTTTTATTTTCCAATAGTGCTATACGGGAAAACTCGAGAAACGCAGGGGTAATGCATGTTTGCACATGTAATATATTTTTACTGATCTGTTTCGTCGAGTTCCACGATGCCATTTTTTTCCTAGATTCTCAACACATTGACAAATTCCCTGTAAAATTTGCAGCGGAATTAAAGGTGTCCCATTGAAAAAAAAAAAAATTTCTTTTTTTTTTTTGCTGAAAATATCCTTTACGATGATATTAAAAATATAACACATATATCATTAAATAGGTCATGGAAAAACAGAACTTTTTTGTTCTGACATTTTTTTTGCCCGACCTCTCCCTTCTAAGATGTTTGGGTTAAAAAAAATCCATTCCCTAAACGAGTGAATTAAAAAATCTGAAAATATTCGCAGAGAGTATCTTTAAGTAGTACTACTGTATGGCCAATTATGGAACAGATCGGAGAGGGTCAAGAAAAAAAGTGGCCGAGTTGGTGCAGAATGCCTCATATGCCCAGTGGAGAGTTAATCGTTATATACAGCTGATTAAGCATTTGAAGCAAAAACAAAAATTTGTCGACGGTACTCAAACTATTTTCGTTAACGAGTTTTTGTTTAAAAGTGCCGGAAATTCCCACCCGAGTACAAAAATTTTGCCTGGCAAGTATCTGGCAGTTCGTGATAAGCTGTTCCGGCCATTGGCGTGCGTATGGCAAAGTCTGGCTTAGCTCTGGCTTATGAAACAAGTTTTGAGAGCCAGACCCCCATCGCGGATGGTATTTGGCAACTCCTTGGACAGACCAAGGTGCACAGCTTGGCTTACCATTGGGCGGAAAGCTAGGTCGGCCACACCGTGGCTACTCCTTGGCTGGTCTTTGGCTCGGCCAGACCCTACGTTACCACTTCGCTCTCAAAATAAATGAGTTGTCTACGGCATGCATGTGGGCATGCCACACCGTAGCTAATATTTGGCAAATGTTTCGCTGGGCCGAACACTACAATATTTGGCCTCTGGAAAGCATTTGGGCATGCCATACTATGGCGATTATTTGGCTGATCCTTGGTTCAGCCAAGTACTACAGTATCTCTAGTCCTTGGACAGCATATGGGTATGCCGGGCTATCCTGTGGCTGTTATTTCGCTACTAGACCAAACATTACACTATCATAACAATTTGGGTGATACGATATTGTTAAAGATTGGGTTTACGATATTGTATTAAAGAAGATTAAAATTGCAGTTTTTGGACGTTCTACAACAGCTGTTGAGAAAATCAAACTATAGAAATTTACGGGGAGGAAGTTTAGAATTTTCGATTTTTTTTTACATGTTACGACAATTTTTTTATAATTTTTTGTCACATTTAAGGGAAAGTACCAGAACAGATGCATAAACAAATTCAAAGTTCAATACCCAATCGACATTTTATATGTAGAAGACACAAACAAATTTCGCTGCGATCCGAAGTCTTGTTGAAAACTTATTGTATTTTCGGACGCGACAAACAGACACACAGACGGAAATGGGAAGATGCTTTTTTTTTGCATTCTGGGACATACAAAACAAGTTTCTAGACCATAATGTATGCGTTGATTTTTTTTTACTACAATACTTTCTTCCCTTAGATACTTCGTATGGGATGAGAAAGTAACAATTAAGTTGTTTTTCAATAGAAATTGCGCAATCGTTAGTAATATGTTAAAAATTATAGACAAATGTTGAAAATATTCTTCTGAACTTTTTTATTGAGATAAATGAATAAATAGTTTCGAGAACTTCAAACATACGGATTATCTAACGTCTGAAGGGCATATACATACTATGCTTCTACACAGCTTATTGGCCTTATGGCATAAAACCGTCGATGTATAATATCTCGCCAAGAGTTCGACGGTTAAAAAAGTTTTCCCTTTGCCAATTTTTCAGCATATACGATCACGTCTTATACCATAAAAATATTAGTTTATCCAAAGTAGTCCGTAGCGTAGTTGGAAGCGTCATTCGGTAGGAATAGCAATATAGATAGGGTTGACGGTTCTACACCACCAAAAAGTCGTAAGATTTTTTCCGGCTGTATTCGTCAGCAAGTTGATCATAGAGGGGGAAAAAGGCGGAAAACATGAAAATACTTTTTTTCATGCAGTTATTTATTAATTTTATCGATTAATTATGAACCTGCAGAACTTGCGCACTCGTAGCCAGACTCGAGCCAGGCAGCAGCCAAGCAACTACGGTTAAGCCAGAGGCCAGCCATGTACCAATCACACGCGAGCCAGACAGCAATACGGCAGTATTGCGTTATGTATGGCTCAGCCAGATAGTAGCGCAGAACAAGCCATCTGTCTGGCGTGTGTTCGGGATCGTCCGCTGAGCGCTATGATACCCATACTCCAAAGCCAGACTCGCGCCATCCACTTCCCGGACATTTGTCATGCCTCCGAGCCAAACGAGCGCCAGTGCGTAGCCAAACGAAGGGTTTGTACTCGGGCACCTATCAACTGGAGTATTCCCATTTTTATGGGCGTGTTGCACGCATGTACATACACGATATGATAATGTCAAAAAAAGTGTTCATAAAAACAAATATGCTTTAATGAGGAAACACAAATTGGTTTCATTTTCAGCAATCGTCTTTTGGAACAAAAATTAAATAAAAATCAGCACATGGAATTTGTTCTGGGGGCACTAGGTAGAGATGTAACAATATACAAATTATTGGAGAATAATAAATAGTCGTGCTCGGAGTAATCCATTACTGACCTCGACAGTGCGAGCTCGATAACGGCGTATAAGTCTCGCTTGTGGCGGCGAGTTCGATGGTTCGTCTTGATGCGTTTATATGGTCTCCTGAATGGCTTCCCTTGGTTGGGAATCGGCCAAGTCATATCGAATTCCAGGTCGAGATTCCAATTGGTAGGCATCTTCATTTGAATACCCTTCAAAAGTGTGATCGTAGCCTAAACAAATTTTGGTTCACAATGCCGTTAATATCACGAAATGTATGCAACAAAATTTTGTCTACAATTCAATCACCGTCTCATACATAAGAATTGTTTATTCTTATGTATGCCTCGAGGAGCAACAGTACGATATGAATTTCAATATAAACTTTTTGAATTGGACCCTGACAATATATGTTTAAGGGCTATGCGTTGAGAATTAAAAATATCAGAATCTGAAGAAATATTAACATAAATACATACCACAAAAGCACTTCCACTTGGAAACACCAGGTATCTTTTTTTCCGTGACAATGTTTGGTTAGTCTGTAGCGTTGCTGATTCATTATTGGACGCTGCTGGACAATTCTCGTTTCCGAGAACAAGCTCGCCGAGAAGCAGAATCATACCGAGAATAATTAACAGCGTCATGTTCCCCATGCTACGACAAATCGATTTACATTCATCAGAAGAAATCTGTCATCGAAGACGATAACTGACGTGAAAAACGAACTGAAAGGAGCTGAATACGCTACTAGCTTTAGAAAGCGAGTAACAGTCTCGGCGATGCTGTAAATGTTACTAGGGCGGTGGAAGTGTCAGTTTGCTGTTCAAATTATCGAGAGGTGAGAAGTAGTGTGTATTACGGGATACACTATACAACCGAAAGTATCGTGTGCAAACTGGAATGAATGTGCCAGCATTACCACACTTTTTTTATCACCATATATTACCTCAGCCAGTTCTAATGAGAAACCGAGATAAAATTATTTTATGTCACTTGGTGGGAAAACCGCGATTTTCACATCTCGTGACATAAAATTTTGTTCGATACTCGTGCGAAAAACGTTTTCTGAACTCGTGTGATTGCAACACTCGCCTTCGGCTCGTGCTGCAAACTCGCACTCGTCAGAAAAAGTTTTTCTGCACTCGTATCGAAATGTACTATTCTTAAATCTAACCATTGGAGCTTTTTAAATATTTTTTCCGGTTACCGTATTATGTGAAATGCATTAGTTTATCGTTTCCGTTATTGTAATGTGGTATTTCCTTACGGACTTAAAATCATTTGCATTCTACATAGATTTTTTTTTCAATAAGGCCACTCGCATTCTGCACTGACAGAAATATATGTTACTGGATACCACAAAAATACTAAGGGAGAAAGGGGCAAGATGGAACAGGGTGGGGGTGGGGGCAAATCTCAATTTTCTAATAATTGTTGGATTCCCTATTTTGTTCTAACGATACATCTGGATTTGCAACTCCGTTTTGCCCCATGGTCCCATTTTGCCCCGCTCTCCCCATCCAGTAGCATATTTTATACATAGTGATCGCGGTCAGGGAAAACCGGGAAAAGTTAGGGAATTTTAAAATTGGTTAGGGAAAAAGTAAATTGTCGCCATACCTTTTATAAATAAATAAGAAGTACAATAAAGAGAGCCTTAAAAAAAATCGGGAACATTAAAAAAAAAAAACAAATAGAATTAAACACTGATACAATAATTAGGTATTTTCATTTACATCATTCATTTATTAAATAGAGGTCATTAGAAGTTGGGTCAAGGAAAATTGGTCAGTGAAAAGTCAAAGAGAAGTCAGAGATTTTTTTTGCGGGGAAAAAATGGACACCATATTATATTTCGCATAGGGATGGGACTAATTATTGTAAAAGTATCGTTTTATAATATTTATAATCTATTGTCCAATACGATCGACAGAAAATAATAATCCCAACAATCTCGCATTCCTCAGTTCAGTATATCCTCATCGTACTGAAGGTACAATGATCGTTGTTTTGTTAACATCCTAGATACCAACAAACTTTGCAATCTCGAATTGTACTACTGAATGTCTTCGTATTCTATCAACTGTACGCGAGCTTCTAATATCAGAGATACTATGAAAGTTTGCAATCTATTATTGTACTATTGGAAAACAAATGTTTAATCCAGCAAGAAAATATGTTCATCAAAATAATCTTTGAACAACGGCGTACAAAAAGCCGAATAAAAATTGAATCGTATGAGCCAAGTAGTGGCATATTATAACGAATATGTAGCTAACTATTCATTAAGGGATACAATATTAGTTAGGTTTGACAATAGACGAACGAACGGACGGTCGATACAGGATCGATCGTCATGTAAAACAGTCTTCATCGGACTTTCATGAAGAACAGACGTTTGACAGTTCGTGCTCGAGATACTTAGCTGCAATTGTACTAATAATATCTGCCCCAAAACCTAATATGCGCGTTATTCAATCGCGCGGTCGTTACAATGTTTAAACATGTGGGGCATTCCATACCGATTCGACCTACGTTTAACCCTCGACTTTTCCAACTGGGTCGGTAATTTTTTATATTGTTGATCTAACTCCAAAAAACAATCAATATTTTTTTTAAATTTGCATTAATTACAATTTTTCAATGTGAATATTGTTAGGGAAAATTTAAAAATCTTTAAAAATTCTCAATAATACTTTGTTTGATATCACTACTTGACAGAGTACTTCCCGAAAACTAATATTTTTACATTTATTGTTTACTGGTAAATTCGCTAGCCCATACTAGCTTATACTTTCACGAGGGTGATTCATTTTAAAAAGTGCTTTTGTTCATGCGTTAATATGCTATTTGATCATGAATCTTGTGGTAAGTCTGATTTACATGAATAACAATATTGATCAACTTTGGAATTAATTAATTGCTTTATATTTGACAATAAAAATGTTAAACAATTAAACAAGGAAGAAGATATTTAGTGTCCATTTTTTTGCCGACATATGTTCCTCTACCTCAATAACAAATATCGACCAGGTTTGGTGTCAATCTATCCGTATTCGAGAATTTATTATTTAAACGATGTTTAAATAAAATATTCAGTTAACATTTTTTACCGGCAATATTGTTGTGTTACCTGAATTATTGACCAAGTATACCTGGTTGTTTTAGCTGATTTATTAGCCAAGTTTGGTGTTAATTGGTACATATTTGACAATTTATTTTTTAAGGGGGGGGGGGGAGGGTAAGGTCAAATCATACGAAAAAAGCCATGTTTTCGTGATTTTTTTTCTGACGACGCAGTTAAAATTTCTTTACTCAACCAATGGTACATTGAAGTATGACATTCGAAGAATGTTTCATCAAATTTGTACAAAGAAATATTAAAAAATACGGCAATGGCAGCAATTGTTCGGACGTGTCTCGAAAAAAAGTTGAATTGCGGTGCCCCTCATAACTTGGTGCTGGATCATCTGAAATCAAAAAATCAAAGTTCATTCGTTAGATAATAGGTTTTCCCAGGTAACGCTGTCGAGTTTTTTTTTTAATTCCAATTTTTTCATTTTTTCGAACACTTTGAAGTGAAAAACTCAATTTTTTGGGAAAATATCGGCTAATTTGTTATTGCGAAATCAAAATTATGAACAAAAAAAAAACTCGACAGCGTTACCTCGTAAATGATGTACAGAAATAGTTTTTAAAATTTCAAAAGGATCGGTGCAGTAGTTTTCCAGTTATCAGGGGCACCGACTTTAAAAACGTGAGTTCTGGGAAAAACGCTTAAAGTTTTAAACACAAAAAAATCCAGTTAAAACGTTTGTAAGCGAATTTTATCAACATACCTCACACTGAGTCATCAATGCCAGGTCCATAGAGGATGTTGCTATCATCGATGATGTCTAATGCATCTTTTTGCTCCTGCCTACGACGAATCCTGCCTTCTTTGGTTTGTCGTTCAGCTTCCTGCTCTGCTCGGCTTATGCGTGTGGAATCAGTGGATCGCGCCCAGTCATGAGCGCTTGATCCACTACTGATTTCCATGTCTTGCATGAAGGTGAGTAAAGCAAACGAACCTTCATTGAAGACACTGGCTGCCACATAAGCTGCAATTTCAACGACGACAGAGGTTCCACTCAAGTGCTTCGGTGAGATTTTCCAAATAAGTTGGTTCAAACTCTCATTGTTGTTCTGCGTGAAGCCTCCGACACATCGCTCCAGGAGGGCATCTTTGCTCAGATCTTCGTAGATAGGCTTGATTGCATCCAAAACATCCTTGGGAAGAGCACAATACGTGTGTTTGAACGAATCCAATGCATTAGCAGCTGCAGCTTTTTGCCATTCGCACCAGGAGTCCCCGCCGCTCGGGCATTTTTCGTGGTGTGGATTCTCGTCCGTCGAACAGTAGTGAAAGAACGTTGCCCAGATAGCGTTCTTCATATTTTTTACGGAATCAGAGTGACGTCTGATAGCCAACCCGTAGTATACCGTCAATTTATCGACAATGTTGGCCGTAAGCTTCCCTTTACCAGACAGACTCTTTCTTTTGATTTTCTTTCCAGCCTTAGTTTCGGTATCTACAACGGTCTTTTTGACTATTTCACGTAGACGAGTGCCCATTCTTTTTTGAACATGTCCGACACACTCTTTTTTTGCTATTGAAAAATCATCACCATAAGGTTTAGAATTCACTAACCCGGAGTAAGCTTTGCAGTCACCGTCGCCGATATAGTTGCGATATCGTACACCATTCTTTACCGAGCGTTGAAACATTGTTTTTATCGCTTCGACCTCCATATTTTCAGCTGCACCAGTATGATTTGCCCGACAGTTTCCAGTATCTACATGAGCTTCATGCCACTCTTCGTATTCGGCAGAGTTTAATTTGTGTTCCCAAGTTTTACATTCGTGGCAGTATGCACTTTTGACGAGAATGTCAAGAACTTTACCTGTAAAGTGACCGATTAGCGAGGTGACGCCGAATAAAGATGAGTAGCCTCTTTTTTTTCCATATTCCGTCGCCTGATACACTGAGTTCGTCGGCATCTTCAGTTTTTTTTACTTCGGCTGTTGCTGCTCTTTCTTCTTTTATAGTAGATGAAAAAAATCGATTCGCTACTTCTCTTATAGTCGAGCACATTTTGTTCACGTAATTATTGTACGTCGGTCTTGATTAAAATGAACTGGACAAATCCATCAAGCCGCAGAACTTTTCACAGCCAACTAATCCAAGGCCTAATATCCTCATCACGACGGCAAACCGATATTTCACTTCGTAAATACCAGAGTTTATTCGTGCACTAGACGGAACGTTTGTAATTTGTTTACAACTTTCGCACGACACTTTGATGTGAAATCCAAGACCTTCTTTCTTAGTCGAACGAAAATTTACTTTTCCATCACACTTCACATACTTCACTAGCGTAGCAATTTTTGCAAAGACCAATAAAAAAAAAGTTGAAAATTGACATTTTCATATAGCTTCCTCATAAAACGTGAAAATTGAAATTTTCACATCACTTCCTCATAAAAGTTGAAAGTTGAAAGTTGAAATTTTTATATCACTTTCTCATAATGGTCGTTTATTCGGAAAGCTCCTTCTATGAGAAAGCATTTACTATATTTTTGGCTTCCTCATAGAGGAAGCTTTCCGAATAAAGACCATTGTGAGAAAGTGATATAAAAATTTCAACTTTCAACTTTCAACTTTCAACTTTCAACTTTCAACTTTCAACTTTCAACTTTCAACTTTCAACTTTCAACTTTCAACTTTCAACTTTCAACTTTCAACTTTCAACTTTCAACTTTCAACTTTCAACTTTCAACTTTCAACTTTCAACTTTCAACTTTCAACTTTCAACTTTCAACTTTCAACTTTCAACTTTCAACTTTCAACTTTCAACTTTCAACTTTCAACTTTCAACTTTCAACTTTCAACTTTCAACTTTCAACTTTCAACTTTCAACTTTCAACTTTCAACTTTCAACTTTCAACTTTCAACTTTCAACTTTCAACTTTCAACTTTCAACTTTCAACTTTCAACTTTCAACTTTCAACTTTCAACTTTCAACTTTCAACTTTCAACTTTCAACTTTCAACTTTCAACTTTCAACTTTCAACTTTCAACTTTCAACTTTCAACTTTCAACTTTCAACTTTCAACTTTCAACTTTCAACTTTCAACTTTCAACTTTCAACTTTCAACTTTCAACTTTCAACTTTCAACTTTCAACTTTCAACTTTCAACTTTCAACTTTCAACTTTCAACTTTCAACTTTCAACTTTCAACTTTCAACTTTCAACTTTCAACTTTCAACTTTCAACTTTCAACTTTCAACTTTCAACTTTTATGAGGAAGTGATGTGAAAATTTCAATTTTCAGCTTTTATGAGGAAGCTATATGAAAATGTCAATTTTCAACTTTTTTGCCCACATCAATATCGTATTTAACTTTTAGTCAAAACTGGTGGCTAACTCAGGTTTAGCCCGAAAAAATACACCAACCTTACACTTTTGGTCAAAACCGATATAGGCTCTGTGCTCGGCGCGAAAATAACATAATATTATGCGTTCCAAATTTTGTTTCGATCTTTCAATTTTTACTCGAGAAGTTCAAATGACATCGCTTAATCTAATTATTTTAACTCCATCATATCCATCCTGTTGTGTATTTATTGTCTTAAAACACGATAGACCCCTGGATTTTTCCGCGATCCCATCGGAAAGCAAAGAAATCGCTGTTTAAAAATACCGAAAAACACTAATTTTTGCAATTTTGGCTGTAAATATGCCCGATAAACTTTTTCGCTAGATGTCGCCCCAGGACTGTAATTCCATGTATTTATTCATGCTGATCACGAATTTGACACTTTTTTATACATAGATGAACATTTAATGTGGAAAAATGCGTCTTGAAAAAAAAAAAAATTGCATAAAAATCGAAAAATTCAAAATGTCATAAAATTTTAACGGTTCGATCGATTTTCTTGAAATTTTGATAGGATCATCGGGTGATGATATTCCATTTGTGTACGTGTTTTCAGCCCAATAGCTGTAAAATTGCGAGCGCTACGCTGCGTACAGACATTTTCGAAGAAATTAAAAATGGCGTAAAAAAAAACAACTAAACATTTTTGGACGAAATTTTGACCAAACGTTGACTATTGATCACACATGATGTGTGCCAAATTTCAGCTTGGTCGATCAAGGCGTTCTCGAGTTACCGCGGTTTGAATATTTCACGTCGGATTCACACACACACACACACACACACACACACACACACACACACACACACACACACACACACACACACACACACACACACACACACACACACACACACACACACACACACACACACACACACACACACACACACACACACACACACACACACACACACACACGATACATCCGGACATTTTTTCTAAATGTGATTTTTCGATGTTTTGGAACATTCTGAACACGTTTTCATTAAAATCTGGAATTTATTTTTTTTCACCATAAAAAAGCTTCCTCTATGAGGAAGCAAAATCAATTACCCTATAATGTTTTTCAAGATCCTCCGTAATTTGATCTTGAACGGTCATTTTTATTTTTTTAGCTGACGCGCTTATTGTCGTAACGTCTTCGCTTTTCCGTTTGTGGGAGGTGCAATTTTTTTGGGTCGATGGAATCTCGAACTAACTGATTGTCTATCAGATCTTGAAATTTTTTTTGGCATTTTTGTAATCATTTAACAACAAAAATTAATGAAAACAGAGCTGAAATTATGCGAAAATAAGAACGCGCGGATACGTCTGCTCGATAGGACATTTCCTGCTGACTGAATTTTGTACGCCACACTGACAAAGTATACAGACCAGGTATAAACACGTTTGTCCTTGCCTTGAAATTTCGATAGATGGAGAGCAAAACATCTGCCGGGTAAGAATAGCGCGCTCGGGTCGGGGCGCTCGAGTCGGGTCGGGAATAGGTACAAAAATCCGGCAGGTATAAAAATACTCATAACTTCGTCAATTTTGCTCCAATTGACTTAAAATTTTGACACAATATTCTTCAGATATTACGGATTCAATTTCAAAAATAAAAAAAAAATGCAAAAAAAAATTAAATACCTTACCCCCCCCCCTTAAACAATTAAAAATAATAAGCCAAATACTTAGTGACCATTTTTTCCGACATAGTGTTCTTTACCTTAATAACGAATTTTGACCAAGTTTGGTGTCAATCGGTTTATATTTGACAATCATATTTGAAAATTTATTGTGAAAATAAAATCACCCCACCTCACATCAAAAGTCGTTATTCGATGGTCATGTCTCAGTATCCGCCGAACAGTTATGATCATACATAAGTGCGTTGGAAAGCTTGGGTCCTAATTATATTGTAAAAGTGTCGTTGAAGTTTCAATTCGATGTTTCGTTTCTGAGATAATCGAATGCAAAGATGTACTTCCCGCATATTGGAGTACAATACTTGGTAGCGTCTCGTTTATAAAACTCGGTTACAAAACATTGTTTTTTCACATGTTTTTATTTTAAGTACTTGGCACTGAGACGCTACCGCGTATATTTAACACTCTTGATATTTTGCCAATTGGGATTAAAAATAATTCTTTCTTTCAAACAAGTTCTTTGGAATCGCCGTGCGTGTGTTCGAACGAGCCGGAACTTAACACCGAATTTTTTCCGCGTTGCAATATATGTCTGTATTGAGACGTGCCTTTCATCTCCCTGGCTAGAGCCGGGCCCGAGCAGCGAGATAAGAAGGGGCACCAGGAGGACCTTCACGCGGCACACCAGTGACAGAACATTCAAGAACGTTGTGCTACGCGCGCGTTCACGGCGCGCGACGCTGAACACTTCCGTGGGGGCCAAGATAGTGGGGACATGCGCGAAGTAGGGAGACCGAGAGGGTCGCGTGCAAAGCCATTAAAAAGCAAAAATCATTATTTCTTGGCAGCGTCGAAGAGGAAGTAATTCAAACTCCCATTCCTAATCGGTCCAGGTAGCTTGTGGTGACGCAAACATATCCTGCAAACATATCCTGTATACTATCCTTGAGAGGCAAGGAGTAACCGATGGTGCGCTGGCAATCTGTTCGGTGCCGCTTCGGTGCTGCTTCGGTGCGCTGCTGTTTTTTTAGATGGTTAGTTGCACTTCTTTTAGCGACGTACATCTTCGTGGATTCAAGCTGTTTTGCAAAGTTCTTGTGATCACTGTTGTATCGAGCAGCCGAGAAGTGTTTTGATATGCAATATCGATAATTTTTTTGATTGAGTTCGCCATTGGTTGATATTTTGCGTATGCGTTGAAACATATCGCAGAATTCTTTTTGCACACAAAAAGAGAACAAACATAAAAATGTATAGAGGTATAAAATTTTGTGTTAAACGAATGCCGTTGCAAATTTACAATTACCATTTACTTCATGTTTTTTTTTTTAAATGGCTGTTCATTTGGGTTTTTCTTCGCTTTGTTTTCATATAAATATTGCCGGGCGAGTTATTATTGTGCCATCATAGCGTCTAGTAACATTGTAAATCGTTTGTGGATACTTTTCGCCATAACATTTTTTTTAGCTTTATCGAAGTCGATGACCATTTCGTCGTAATTCAGCTTGAATAGAAAAGGAAAACAATTATATTTACTAATATCAATGTATTATCAACTTATAATACCAAATTCCGATATTTACTATTTCTTTCCCCTCCTCAGTTTCTTGCTTGTAATCTTCGAGTGATTCTTTAGGAGGTGCGTCAAGTTTTGTCCGTTCGATTATTTCGCCTTCTTTTTGCACAATTGTTTCTTGATTGGCAATCATTATTATTTGGCCATCCACCATATTCTGTTTCAATTTTTCAATTTTGTGACATAATCTCTTCAATAGCTTTTCATTTTGTTTTGCTTCTTTCAGCGCTTTCGTTTCGACATTTTTATAGTCGTTTTCTTCTTCGGTGTTAACATTGTTTTCGTCGATTTCATTCACGTCTTGTTTGGAATTTCATCCTCGTGGTTGCCTTTGCCGTTGGTTGTTTTCGAGACGTCGTTGCTGCTCTTGCTGCTCCTCCTGTTGTTTCATCTCTTTCTTCCGTTTCTCTTTACGGCTCTCTTACTTTTGGTACCGCGAGTACCAAAAGTAAGAGAGCCGTAAGAGAGCCGTATTCAGGTCCTGCAAGTTCTGCTTCTACTGCTCGTTCGGTGGTTTGATAGGATCGGGTAGGTCCTGTTGGTCCTTCCTTTTTCATTTTCGTCGCTTCTGCAGGTTCAGTCGGTCATGTAGGTTTATCCGGTCCTGCTGGTCCTCCTCATCCTCCCCCTCATCCCGCCGTTAGTCGGGTCCATCACTGTCTCGAATGAATTTAGCCGGTCCTGCTCGTTCGACATGATCATGTCAAGTGGCTTCTGGCCGTCCTGCTGAACGTCCTCGTCCTCGTCGTTTGACGGGTCCACCACTGGTTCGAGTGAATTTAGCTCGTTTTGCTAGTCCTGCTGATATTGTGGGTCCTTCTTTGACAGGTTCATGAGTTCCAGTGGGTCCTACAGGTACTGCCGGTTCTGATTCGACAGATTAATCGATTCCAGTGGGATCTACTGGTCCTTCTCGTCCTCATCGTTCGACGGATACACCACTGACATCGGATCTATTGGGTTCCGCCGGTCTCGCTGGAGCTGCATATCGTTGTGTATTTTCACGCTCGCCGATAATTTTTTGATAGAAACTATTTAATTTTTATTATTCTTTATTATTTCCTTTTTTGTTATTTACAAATGGAAGGCCGCTTCATTTTTTTTAACTTTTGGCAGGCTTTACGATGAAGTCCTCGTCGCCGTCGACGTCGTCAATTACAATTATGTTTTCTTTAAATTTTGTTTTTTTGTTGACGTCGAACGGACTGGTATTTTTTTCCGTTGTAAAAGTCTTGTTTTCTTTCTTCAGTACCTTCGCATTGTTGTGTAGATACCTGATATGCGTTTTGCATTTTTTTTCGGTATCTTTTGAATAATTTCATAATATATTTGCAATGTGTTTGAGAAATGCCGGGTGACCTATAGCGGAACGAGGTTAAAATAACTTCACAACACAATATCTTAACAGTAAAAATAAACCTTTTATTGAATAACAACAACGATGGTAAAAATGCACGAAAAACACTGTACAATTGAGTAAACCGATAATGCGAATGAGTTTGTCCAGGTTAACAATGATCACAATAAGGAGTGATCCGAAATGAGCGCACTCCGATGAGCCAATTTAATTATATGAGTATCGCATTGACCTCCGAGTGAGAACCTGCGGCTGGCTGTATCGCCGCGAGGTAACCGTTGAGAGCGCAAGGCATTCCGTGCAACAACACGTGTTGCGTAACCGAGAAAATACACTCGCGTCATGTTCCGAATGCGCCCGAATGATATCCGGAAATCGAAAATACGTCGTCGTGATGAGATGTACTGTGACGTCCAGCGTAACGAGTAAAATTCCTTCATAATTTTTCCTCATTAAATCTCGAACTCAAGAGTTAGTATAAAAGAAGACGGGAAAAATCGGTCAGCTAATCCGCAATTTTAAATACCAAGATAAATGACTCGTTTCCAGTAACAGTCAACTTGTTAACCCAGTCGGTACATTCAGTACGGAAGAGAATCTGTTCAGAAATGAATGGTCAATAACCTAATGGTATGGTAAAAATAATCTAGACGGAAGGTGAAAGGGATACCGCTAGAACTGGTCTTTGACCACTAGCGCCGCGTTCGTCAAAAACGACCAAAAGAACAACCCACTCGAAGTAACTTGCGACCTGCCAAGATACGAGTATCAACTAACCGTCGTAGATCCCAAAAATCGCTAGATCCTCCGTACCACCGCTTGGGAGACCATTAGTGATAGGGGCCCGCAGTCATCCACCGCTAGGCCCGATTTACCAACGACGGATCGGTTCGACACGTTGTTGCAACTCTCCGACACCTTTTCTAAAGATTCTTGCTATCGAATGTAGAGTTGGAAAGAGAAGAGCAATCTGAGAATGTTCGAGATTCCGTCGCCTCAGCTGAGTTGAGCGCGACAGCCGGGCAGCTGTCGAGCGGCAGCACCTCCCGGCGCTCTCAGCGAGACTCACGCGCGACGCTCGCTGTAGGGAAGGGGGGAGAAGTCGCCGTCGTGCCGTGTGCAACCGGCTTCTTCTTCCTTCCTCTTCGTTAATGGCCGCGATCTAGTTCACGCGCTTCTGTACGGCTCATTTTCGGATTTCTCATTTTCACGGTTCTGCTCACCCGGTCTGCTCGTTGGTACTCTCAATCTATTTCGGACAAACGTATCGACAATTCGGGATATCGTTTACGCTCACTTGGAGCATAGCGCGAGTGAATTCTTTCGACAAAGTTCTCAGTGTTCGGCGTCGGAGAGACTCGCGCTCTCAACAGGTGCGGAGCACATTCGCTTACACAACGGTCAGCTCACCCGGCGGTTAGTGAAAATTCGCATATAATTCGCGCTATCCTCGGAACGTCTCATCACTCATATTTTCGGTCTGCTCAACGTTACACATTTTGGTCTGCTCATTACAGTACGGTGATCACGGTACATTTTTGTTGTGGAAAATAAAGACTTATTTTCAATATTGTTAATTGTGTGTGTGCGCGCAATTTATTTCTCCCCTCTCCCGTTCGCTTTATCCCAACCGGCAACGCTCGTATACAGAGACAAAGAGGTTAGCAAGTTACGTCATGATAGAAACGAAACATTTCATCACTTTACCCGAATTACGAAAAGAATATTACAAACCATTATTTTACACAGCAATCAAAAGAATCTCCAAACAAAGGATTTTTTTAACAGGAAAAAATTAAGGAATGATAAAGATAATCATAATTTGGTCCATGATGCAAAAGATACGAAACTTCCGTTTCCGAGGAATTGAAATATTCATCCAAGTGCAAATTGAGAACTTCTAATAAACATGCATAAACCACTTCTGATTATCCTAAAGCCAGAACAATAGAAATAAATAATAATAATTTTAGTTCATTAACTAGGTCTCATGACGAAGTTAAAGCCCGGAGATTATTATTATAATAATTTCACAATTCGTGAGAGAAATTTATGGTCCGCCAGGGTAACTACCTGAGGTGTCGGGCAAGTGCAACTCCGGCTGGACTCCACAGGGGGTCTCACGCGTTTTTAAATACTGTCGACAAACCAGGAAATAATCGACATAAAAAGATGGAAAAGATGGATGGATATTCAGTAACATAAAACAATTAGTAACATTTGTGACATGTCTCTCTCTATCAAACATTAAGGAATTTAGTTTATAAAACTAATTACTTCTAATGCAAGAATAACCAGAAGAATTCTCATCACATCCAGCAACGGAAGAACAGAAGGATGAATAAATAAACCTCCTTTCTTATTCTGCCTTTTTATTATTCGTATATGTGAGCGTTGCCGGTTTGGTATAGCGAACGGCAGAGGGGAAAAATAACTGCGCGCACACACACAATTAAAAATAACGAAAATAAATCTTTATTTTCCACAACAAGAAAAATGTACAGTAATCACCGTACTGCGTTGAGCAGACCGAAAAATGTATAAATGAGCAGTCCGGAGGTATGATGAGCAGTCCCGATGATAGCGCGAATTATATGAGAATTCCCGTTAAATACCGAGTGAGCTGACCGTTGTGCGAGTTGACGCACTGCGCACTTGTTGAGAGCGCTAGTTTCTCCGACGACGAACACTGAGATCTTTGCCGAAAGAATTCACTCGCGCTATGCCCCGAGTGAGCGTAAACGATATCGCGAAACGAAGATACGTTTGTCCGAAATTAATTGAGAGTAACTTTGAGCAGACCGGGTGAGCAGAACAGTGTAAATGAGTATTCCGAAAATGAGCGGTACGTGAGCACGTGCACTAGATCGCAGCCATTAACGAAGAAGAAGGAAGAAGAAGCCGGCTGCACAGGGCACGACGGCGACGTTTCCCCCCTTCGCTAGAGCGAGCGTCGCGCGTGAGTCTCGTTGAGAGCACCGGGAGGTGCTGCCGCTCGACAGCTGCCCGGCTGCCGCGCTCAACTCAGCTGAGCCCACGGATTCTCGAACAATTCGAAATATCGGAAAAGAAAACAATAAATTAGAAGCAACGTTGCGCATGAGACCAGAATTCTACTGGAAAATTTATAATTAATCCTAGACGTAAGATAAAAAAAATAAGAATTTACTAATTATTCAGACAAGGGTAAAACAACAACCCGCATAGGAGAATCTCTAGATACAAAATATTCGTCACCAGAAATACTCAGTATTCACGAACACTCTCAGCGAAAGGGGAGAAAATAATAATAGAAAATCGAACCGTAGTAGAGATAGAATTCTCCTTGAAACTAACACGTAAATCGCATTTCTGCGTTCGCCGTTCAATTACCGACGAGACGATCCAAGCGTCACATGTTTTGAATACGCAAATGAGGCGGACACCTGGCCCGCGCCAGAGAAGGCCCAAGAAACAAAATCATAACCATTCGAGAACATGCCACGAAAGGCTTTTTAGTCTCCGAATTAATTTTTAAATACACAAGGCACGTAGTTAGGGGGAGGGAGCCGATCCCCCTTACCGTTGCTACTCTATGAAATCATAGACCAATCGTAAGATCCAACATTTAGTCGCGACACCCCTTTCCTATCTTCTTCCCCCGTAAGGAACCGTTCGGGCGAAGAAATCGAAGGAAAATATCACACGCGAGAACGAAAGGTTATCCTCCATTGGATAGCTAGGAGAAAAGTAGGGAAAAATCACATACGTGACCAAAAAAATGATCTTCCCCAATTTTTGACTGGAAGAATGGCATAAAAACCCCGAAAATTGTGTACTCAGAGCCCAATTACCATCATTCGATCGACGTAGTCGTCGTCGCTCGATCAGGCCCTAGTTACTGTTCTTTGTGAGGCCAGTTACTATTATTCAGCTACGACGTTATTATATTCAACGGCACCGGTTCTTATTGTTCGATAGACCGATCATTTCGTTTAAATTAGCTGATATTATTATTTCACTATGAGTTCATTACATTTAACCACGTCGAACTATTATTATTTTTCTTCACGGAAATATTTCCATCATTTCAACAAGTAATTATTCGGTTGACTTGTTTGTTTGAACAAATTCGCTATACAACATCCAACATTATCGTTTATTTGGAACACTCTTCGAAATTGTTTGCGACCAGTGCACGAATGGAATATTTTTGTCCAAACCTTTTCCGAGAATCTTCATTGATTTATTTTGTATTTGTTCAAATTATTTCCGGTGTTTATTCAACAAAAGTCGAGATCAGTTGAAATAAAGTTGTCATCAATATCAAACGTTTGAATTTGGTATAAATGATTCCAACCTCGACGTCAGCAACCAACAACCAGTGAGAAAACGTAACAGAATTAATCCATTATTACTATTATGTGCTCGACAAAATTCTGACGTTTTAGTGCACGATTATTTAATTAAATCCTTTTTCTCAATTCCTCATCGTATTTTTTCCCAGAGTAAGAGAATTCGTCAACCACCTTAGGCAGTCACGCCAAAAGTCCACTGCAGCAATTAACACTCCATCGTTAGCACTCCGGAGGGAAAAGGGTTTAAATGTACCAATAATTACCATTAAAATATCACCCTAAAACGTGAAACGACAGGCATTCCTAGGGCCCTATCCCAAGCAATTTCCGCAAGGTTACGCTCAAAAATGGACAGTTGCTCCCGTAATTAATACCGGGAGTGGTAAAGATCGATTTCGCATCGTTCTGATCAGAGAGCATTGCGGGGCAACAGATGCGTAAAACTCAGCGAAATAAAAAAATCGACAGTTTTGACGTAACAGAATTTTTGGGGGCTCGTCCGGGATCAAAGGAATGTTTGCCAAGAAGAAAAATCATTAACATTCAAATACTGAGGAATTAAATTTTTCTCTTAATAAATAGAACTTTATGGCAAACGATGAAAAGAGAAATCGGATAAACAAAAAACGGGGAAGTTCGGAAAGGTGTGGTGATAAATATAATAGTAACTGTGTCAAGAAACAACGACGAACCTGTCAATTCAACGCGGAGATTGAAATTGAATATTTGCTTAAAGCAATTAATTATAAAATAATCTTTCTACATCCAAATCACATTCCCGAGAACGACCCGATAAAGCGACAAAACCTATATACTTGTTACCAAATTTCCACTCCCGAAAGAACTACCTGTTCCGGAATCGTGGTTCTAGAATCGAAGAATTATATATAAAAAGAAGGGGGAGAACATTTTTCTCCATGTGGATTAAGCGAGTGCCACGATTACTTAAAAACGTAATACAAATAAAGTATTATTTCCTCGCAACTCGTACCGAGAAAAAGCGACTACCAATCAGATTCAAATATATTGGAACCCAAAGACACGTTAAAAACGGGCGTATCTCACGGTCAAAATAAGATAATCAGTCCCATCAGGAAAATATACACATCGCAATAGAGTAAATTAACAAAAGGGAAAAAAGGTCAAATGAGTTCATCCGATAAATCTGTGAAGGGCGAATTCGAACCCCGGGTGACACGAGCAACGCGGACCAATACTTCGGTCTCCGCCGATATTGTACATAATTACCCTCGTGAAAGGAAATCAAGTAAAACACGCAAACAGATATCGCAAGAAATCCCCGACAAAATCGTGGAGACCGACGAAGAACTCATAACCCCGCCTGAAGTTTCTGTCGAAGAGCCAGAGCAGGAAGAGGTGATAAAATCTTCCGACACAGAGGAGACAGAAGAAAGCAACGAAGACATTTTAATTAGGTATATAGCCATTGTGGAAAAAAGTATCAGGGAGGTAGAACTCTCGCTGGACGAAGACGCGACAGACGCTGCCGAGACCTCACACGCCCACTACGCATGAATTTGACGAAACGCCCGACTCTGACAACGAGAGTACGTGTACGGTAATAGAAAACTTCTCACAAGAAAATATCTCTAAATATATTTCATTTGACACCAATACCACCCCGTTCAATCAATCAGGCGAACAATATTTCACACCTGGAGAATTTCCTCCGGAGAATCAGAGAACTTTGTCAGGGTTTGAAACGGTCAAGCGTACTCTTTTTACGATAAACGGGTTAGCCACAAAACAAATCAATGCGAATCCCAGTTGTTCAACGACAAACGACGACATCGGGGATACACCGAAACACGGATCCGGGAATAAACCATTTACCCCCGCGGATAAGAACGATAAGGACGATAAAGACGAAAAGAACGAACAATTAGACGAAACACTAACAGAGGAACAGGAAAGAATAAAAGAATAAAAAAACAGGAAAGGATTACAGAATTGAAAATAATAAAGGAACAGAAGCCAAAACAGGATATCCAACAGAAAAAATCACGCGACTCCCTTAATCCACCACCTGTACGATCCGTAAAAGCAGAAATGGCGAACTCAACGTTAAGAGTGTCCCTCAAACACGCACTAGCAGTCGTGCCTACGTACGATGGAGCCACGACATCCCTAAGCATGTTCATACAGGGATGCGAGGAAGCGCTCGAGATGTTAGATCTAGGTAGTGAAGCGCATCTAGTAAAAGCGGTGCGAATAAAAATAATTGGACGGAGAACCCTGGCGTTCCATTATGCAACAGACTTTCGCAACCATGAAAGCCCTCCACAAATGTTTGAAATGCATCTACGCTCCCGCGAGACATATTTATCAGTTACATGGGAGACATATTTATCAGTTACCTGATCCAACGTCCCGATGGATCAGTAGTCCCGTATTCGAACCGCATCCGCGATCTCGGGTATCAAATTTTAGACGCATACGAATCGGAGAATAATGCGCCAGCCGACGAGGCATTCATAACAAATACAGCCAATAGTTTGCCACTTTGTTTTGTTCGGGGTTTGAAATCTGAAATCGAACAGCGAATGACCATGGAGAGGTCAATCGACGATATAGTAAAACGCGCCGTAAAAATCGAGAAGCAGTTAATAGTACGCTCGGCGCTCCGCGAAGGTGTTCGATATTCGAGACACCGCGGAACAATCAACTGGCGGAGGAAAACGTAGCGTGAAGGCAATAAGCTGCGAAGAAGTAAGGTGTCAGCTATGCAATAAATCGGGTCACGAAGCAGGCGACTGTCCGGAGAAAAAGGGCGGCCGAGCATGCGGGTAATGGGGGTCACCCCATCCGGGGGAGTGCTGGAGTAGCCGTAACGACAGCACGTTACCCCGGGTGGTCCCACACGCCTGTATGCTCCATTATGGGCATAAGCAGGCGTCTCATAGCTGGTTTATGTCAAGTCCCGAGCCTCCCTTCTCGAAGGTGTCCTTTGGACACCGGGTGGTCGCTGTTTCCACAAATTGGCTCGGGGCGGTCCGATCGCTCTTGGGGGGTTGTCCGGGCTGTTCTCGTCCTTTGGCGGGCTGGGGGTTGCAGCGGGGTCCTGCTGGGGTGTCGATCTGACACATGGTGCCGAAAAATGTCAAGTGGATTTTATCCAAACGGAGTTCTTCCGACCTCGGATGCATCTTGCGCTGTCATAGTCTTGATGCAAATGACGAATCGACAAATGACGACACCCACGTGCAGGAGTCCCCGCTCTCCCCTGGCCTTAAGAATGGCGGGCTCAGTGCGGGCCGCGCTCATCAGAAATTGGACTTTGTCCTGCGCACCGACGGGTGCGCGGGGCTTGGTGCGTGGAACGACTTTACACGCACCAAATTCCCACCTTCCCCACCTTCCGTCCACCCTCTTTGCGGTCTCCAGCGTCGACTTCTCCCATCCCTTCGGGGGTGGGAAATGGCGACGTCAAGGATCGCGAAACCCCAACCGGGCCCTGCGCTGTCGATGTCCTCGGATATCGATGGTGACGGAACCGGGGGGTCTTCTAATCATTTTATTTTTCAGGTTTAATCAAAATCTTTTCTTTTCAGGTGCGGGCTCAGGTCGTTGCGTTCGGGCGGATCGTTTCGTTTCTGGTTTCGTCTCGTTTCGTCCCGTTTCGCTTCGGCCTGTTCTCGTTTTAATATAAAGTTTTCTTCCACAGGTACTCCCATCCACCCCTAGCGGTCTCCAGCGTCGACTTTTCCCATCCCTTCGGGGAGGGGAAAGGACGACGTCAATGACCGCGAAACCCCAACCGGGCCCTGCGCTGTCGATGTCTCCGGGCATCGATGGTGACGGAACCGGGGGGTTTACTAATCTGTTTTATTTTCAGGTACTAACCCCCTTCATTTTCAGGTTTTTAGGTTCAGGTTGTTGCGTCTCGTCCGTGTCGTCGCGTTTCTGGTTTCGCGTCGTCTCGCGTCGTTTCGTTTAGTCTGACCCGTTTAGCGTCAACTCGCTCCCCTTTTTGTCTCTCTCTTCTTCGCTCTCTCTTGTTCTTCTTCCTTTTATCTTCCTTCTTGATTATTCTGTTCGTCCTGTACCTTGTCTCCTTTTCTTCTTGAAGAAGCAAGAATGTTTTCTATAGAAAGATCACGTTCTTGTTTCTTGTGTGTGAATGTGTGTGTGTGGGTATGACTGTGTTCGTGTGTGTGTGTCTGTGAGTGTGGTATGTGTCTTTCTCCCTCTCTCTCTCTCTCTCTCTCTCCCTGTCGCCCTCTCTCCCTCTCTCTCTCTCCTTTAGGTTCAAATCGTCGCGTCCCGCCCGACTCGTCGCGTTTTTGGTTGCGCTTCGTTTTGCGTCGTGTCGTTCGTTTGTTCCGGCTGTCGCGTTTTTGGGTGGACTCGTTGCGTGTCGGCTTTGGGCTCGGCCCGTTTTCGCCTCGACTCGTCCGCCCCCTTTTCTTTCTTTTCTTCTCTCTTTCTCTAGTGTTCTCTTCCCTCCTTCCTCCCTCTATTTTCTCTCTTGATTATCCTGTCCTTCCTGTATCCTGTCTCCTGTTTTCTTGAAGAGGCAGGAATGTTTTCTAGTGAAAGATCACGTTCTTGTCTCTTGTGGATGTGTGTGTGTGTGTGAATGTGTGTGTGTGGGTATGACTGTGTTCGTGTGTGTGTGTCTGTGCGTGTGGTATGTACCTCTTTTCTCTCTCTCTCTCCTTTCTTCTCATGCCCCTTCTCACCTCCTTCTACAATCCCGTATTACTCAATATTATCATTTTATATCATTCTATCTTACTGTTGATTACTAACTAATACTAACAGAATCTATTTATTTATTTATGTAATATTACTATTATTATCCATACATCGATGCATACTAACAAATTAACAAAACATAACCTATGTTGCATGCTTTGGCTTCGACTTTATTTTTGCTTCACCACTAATACATTTACCTTCCCTACAGACGGGCCCACTGACGCGACTCAGCGCCCCCCCTAGACTAAGCTCGACTCACGTGGCTAGGGTCTCATGGCAGAAAGGGGTAATTTGTTCTGTCTCAAGCGTAGCGGTTAGGATGGTTGGGGGCCTCCGAAGCCGTAGTTAATTCTCCCGGGCGGTGCAAGACGGCGCTGCACTGCCGTGTGAATTTTAGATCCGTCATGACTCGTGGGACGAAAAATGGAATCTGACAAATCTCTGTATGAATGTGGACGTGTGAATGGACGTAGGAGTGTCCGCCTGGCAGAGCAGAGGCAACCAGGCGAGGCACAAGTGGGAGGTTCTGACACCGTCGCGAGGCCGCACGCCCGTGCTGCCGCGAGGGGGTTGACGCCTCCGCCTGCGCCTGTTCATCAGGGTCCACCTCCCTGCGGTCCCACGGGTGGCGCTGGCCGTAGACGCGTCGGCAGTCAGCGCAAGGTTTTCGGCCTTCGTGCCGTCAGTGTAGTCTTGGACAGGTGTGATAGTTTCGCGGCCCGGTCGACTGGACCAACTAGAGCACCAGGACCCCCCCTTAGAACCGCGACTCCCGAGCTCCGCGTGGCCCGTATCATCGTCGACAGGTGCGACGTAACCGCAGCCGCCGTGGCTGACCGCGAGCGACAAGATAGAACCGCGAACGCGACCCTCTTCGTAAACCCCATCCCTAACAACGACCCTAACGACCCTATCCGTACAACGGGTATCCGGATTCTGCAGCTGAACATGAGGCGTTCAGAGGCAGTCACTGGCGAGGTGCGCACGCTCATAAGCCAAAAGCATCTTGACATCCTGCTTTTGCAGGAACCGTATGTCAGGAAGCCGGATGCGAGCCACACCTACTTCGGACTTGGAACTGCGGTGCAAGTAGCAGCAGTTCGCACTGAGAGAGCCTGGGCTGCCGTTGCCCTTTGCAACCCGGCCTTTCAGATGCTCTTCGTCTCACAGCTCAGCACTGCCCACTGTGTATGTGCGGAAGTGCGAGCTCCCGGCTTCTCGTTCTACGTCGTCTCGCACTATTTTCAGTTCAGAGACGACATCGAGTTGCACCTCAGACACCTCGATAAGGTGCTTCGTGCTCTGAGGGGGAAGAGAACTCTTGTGGCGTTGGATGCGAACGCGAGGTCGTCTCTGTGGGGACCACAGGAGACTGACGAGCGTGGAGCCAAGCTTGAGGAGCTCATTCGAGCCTTCGGCTTGGATGTCGTTAACGAGCCTGGTCAGCAAGCCACTTTTTGGACCCCTACCGGTGAGTCATTCATCGACGTCACCCTGGGGTCGCCCTCCATGTTCCGCTTCATCAGGGACTGGAAGGTGAGAGTGGACTGGTCTACCAGTGATCACAGGGCGCTGGATATCAGACTGAGGATCCCAAAGGTCGCAAGGAATGATCGGGGAAGCGGAACCTGTCGGTTCAACACTCGTCGGGCTGACTGGGATCGCTTTGCCGAGACCTTGGGTGCTCTCTCCGGAGCTAGACTGGAGGGACTCACTCTGGACTCGCCCGAAGATGTCGAGATCATGGCGGAGTCTCTCACAGGAGTGCTCACGGAGGCCTGTGTAGAGGCGATGCCACGAAAGGTCCGATTCAGGAAGTCAAACCCGTGGTGGACCGCGGAGCTGACTAACCTGAAGAAGACCGTTTACCGAAAAATGCGGGCATTCCGGAGGGTACGAGCGCAGCCTGAACGCCTGGAAAAACTGCTGGAGTACCGCACTTCCTTGCGGTACTACAGCAAACAGGTGAAAAGGACAAAGCGTGAAAGCTGGAAGAAGTTCGTCACGTCGCACGGCAATGAGGAGCCCTGGGGCTTCGTCTACAAGCACCAGGCGGATAAACTCCGAGTTGAGAGGGTGCTGAGCACCATCCGGCTTGGCGAGCGTTCTACCATGGATATGAAAGAAACCGCCAGCGGCCTTCTGGATGTCCACGTTCCGGACGATCGAGAGGAGGACGATACCCCATGGCAACGAGAGGTGCGTGCCAGGGCGGAAGTTGTCCCCGAGACTGCGGAAGCAAATCCCTTCACCGCGGCTGCAGTGAAAAGGGAAGTACGCAGCTTCGCTAACGGCAAAGCCCCGGGCCTTGACCTCATCGAGGTCGAGGTTCTGAAGAAGGCTGTTGCTGTTATCCCCGATCAGTTGGTCCGACTGTTCAACGGGTGCCTTCAATGGGGGGTCTTCCCCACCGCCTGGAAGGAGGGCTCTCTCCGGGTACTCCTGAAGGGCGAGGATAAGGATGTGAAGGACCCAAAATCATACCGACCCATTTGTCTCCTCTCCGTGGTTGGAAAACTCTTCGAGAAGCTGATAAGGAGGAAGCTCGCGGGTTTGATGGACGGCGGAGGCATCTCTCGTCGACAGTTCGGCTTCGTCCAGGGCAGGTCGACGGAGGATGCGATCACGGAGCTGCGCGACATGGTGGACGCCTCTCAGGCGACTTACACTGTCGGGCTGCTCTTCGACATAGCCGGTGCCTTCGATAACGTGTGGTGGCCCCTTGTCCTTAGAAGTCTCGGTGAACGAGCATGCCCTGCGAACGTCTATAGGGTGCTCAAGAGCTACTTTAGCGGGCGCAGGGTTAGGATTTCGTGGGGGGATGAGGAGGTATCTAAGCGTGCCACAAGAGGCTGTCCACAGGGTTCTGTGCTCGGTCCGACATGCTGGAACCTCATGTTCGACGATCTTCTCTCCCAACTGGAAAACCTGTTCCCCGAAAGCTTCGTTGCCTACGCGGACGATCTTCTCGTCCTCGTTAAGGGTGAGTCGCGGCGGGAACTAGAGGTCAGGGGACAGGAGGTAGTCGACTTTATAGTCGAGTGGTGTGGAAAGGCGAAACTCGAGCTTTCGGCGCGTAAGACGGAGGCTATCCTCCTGAAGACCGTCTGGGTTCGGAGGGCGCCTGTGGGGAGGAGAGGAGGAGACCGTCCCGATAGACAACCCCGCGCGCAAACGAAGCCAAACTTGGCACGTAGGTATCCGACGATTAAAATAGCGAACACTCCGATCCCCTTTAAAAGCAGCGTCAGGTATCTCGGTGTCCACTTTGATAAGGAACTAGGGGTGCACACGCACTGTAAATATCTGCGCGATAAGGTCGGGTCGCTTTTCAAAAAGCTAGGGAAACTGGCAGGGTCAGGCTGGGGATTGCGCTATCAAGCGCTCAACACAGTGTACAGGGGAGTTTTCATACCTGTGATGGCGTATGCCGCTGCAGGGTGGGCCGACCTGTGCACTAGCCATGACCGTAGGGTTCTTCATTCGGCACAGCGCCTTGCACTCATATGGACTACAGCGGCCTATCGAACGGCATCGCTGGATTCCCTGTGCGTGGTCGCTAATGCCCTTCCCATAATCGTACTTTTGGAACAGGCTAGGCAGAGATACTTCGTCAGGGCGGGCGTGGACGCCGAGATCAACGGGGTAGAGATACTCCACGGAAGTGACGACGCGGTTTCGCGTATAAAGGATCAGGCGATCAACATGTGGCAGGCCCAGTGGGTTTCTTCGGACAAAGGCCGTACCACATTCGCCTTCTTCAGCAATGTTCGGGATCGAATTGCCGCGGTGAAGTGGTTCCGACCGGACCATCACACGACGCAGGTGCTCACCGGGCACGGAGACTTCAGGGCGCGTCTCGCGTCCATGGGGCTCGTGGCCGGTGGGGGCTGCGAGTGTGGTCTCGAGGACACAGCCCGCCACTTCCTTACCGAATGTCCCAACTTTGACCCGCAGAGAGTCGCTCTGCGGGCTTACACCGGGGACAGAGATTGGCCAGAAGCGGCGCGCCAATTGGTGTCGTCCGCGGAAGCGTTCTCTGCCTTCAGGGCGTTCTGCAGGGAGGCGCTCTGGCTCAGAAGCCAGGAGCGATTTGCTGGGGCAGCGGAATAGAGGGGGGAGGGACTAGAAACTGGGTAGCAATAGTTTACATTTTTGTTGATGTTAGTAGTATTTGTTATATAGGGTGCGAAACGTGTCGTCTGGCCTGGGGTTTGTCGGAACCGAGGGAGATAGGTGAATGGGCCCGTAATCTTCGCGGATAACCCGTTAACCTAGACGACAATTAGGCAGGTTTTTCATGACTAATCAAACTTTTCTCCATACAGGATTTTTCAGCTGCACTTGAACTGCGCAGGGGTCGTTTTCGACTTGTTCAAGGCAGCTACGTGGGGTTCCATTCCCCAGACAATTACCTGGATATTTTCCGGGTATCCTGTAAGTGGACTGAGCAATTGCTCACGACTCCGCCTCCCCGTATGGCCCCCGCTGGAAATGACTTCGAGGGATCCGACCTCGGTCGGATCGCTGGAAGCCCAACCAGGTGAGTCGCTACCCGTCACAGGGCAGGGTAGGTCCATCTGTTCAATGATCCTTAAATGGTGAGAGCAGGGTTTTTCCGGGCCCAGTCTCCCTCGTCAGTGTTTTCAAAGGGAAGTGGATATATAGGTGGTTTAGTTGCGCATGCTCTTTATGGGCGAGAGGTCTCCGGACCGAGCATTGGAGTGCGGTTTCCGACCGTGCCTCCAACACATTAAATGTCCGGAGAAAAAGACAGCGAATGCTCAGGTAGCCAGTGCAACGACACCCTCGGACACCCCCAAGAATATCCCTACTTCCCAAGTATGCCAAAAAAAGGACATTCTGCCGACCGATGTTTCAAATTATTTCCACCGACTAATAATAAAACACCGAACGATACGCCGACGATTACCGTATGCCAAGTGTGTATGCAAAGTCCTTCATGGCATTTATTTTCTCGGGCTGAGGTTTTATACCGTTGACGGTGATAATATGTCCGAGAAAGTTGATTTCCTTCCGGAAGAATTGAGCGTTGCTGAGTTTCAGCGTCATACCATGTTCCTCCAACCGTGATAGGAGCTGGTCGAGATGGCTCATGTGTTGACTAAAGTACACCGGAAATACAGAGTAAATCGTCTACGAAGTTTATTATATTTTCACCGAGATTCCGCAGGACGATGTCTAGTGCTCGGAGTAGACTGGCCGTACTGGTTTTTGAACCGAATGGGGTGACTAAAAACTCGTAGACCCGTCCACGGTGTCTGAAAGCCGTGTACTTCCGCGATTCTGGGTGGAGAGGTACTTGCCAGAAGCTGTTCGTTAGGTCCAAGCTTGTCATGACCTTTACCGAATGGCACCGTTGGAAGATTCCTTCAATCATAGGTGTACATTCGTGATCGTTGACTGAGACTCGGTTCAACTTTCGCGCGTCGAGGCATAGTCGAACCGTTCCATCTTTCTTGTCGACCACCGTAAGGGGATTTACCTACTCACTGGTGGATCTTTGTAGTATTTTGTGTTTTAGAAGTTTTTGTATCTCTCGATCGACCTTTTCTTTGTACAGCATCGGAACCCTGGTTTGCGTTGAGCGTTGATGTCAATTCCGTTGACTGTTCTGTGGTTGTCCATGGTGTTCATCCCGGACGCAGATTTCGTCGGTACGGTTTCTGTCAGGTCGTTATATTTGGCCCGCAGGGTTTCCTTCTCAATATCTATTAGACTCTTAAGTGGATGCAATGTGTCCACTCCGAATAGCACATCCCTCACGAGTCCCGGGACTACAAGATATCGAACATAAGTTCGAACCTTTCCGATTTCGGTGGTAGCCATGATTTCTTTTTTGATCTTGCAAGGTCTACCTCTGATGGCCCCTTTCACTGTCACTCCCGTGACGGGACGCACGGGACACATCGCGAGAGTCTTCTTGTTCTCCATAAAGAATTCTTCGGAGAGGGCGGTTAGCTTCGCTCCGCTATCTATAAGAACCGTCACCGGAATCCCTTCCACCTTTGCGTAAATTTCTGGACATTCTATAATCGGGGCCTTTTGTTCATCATTTATTTCGTCTCCCACGAGAAACTCTCGCGTGTCCGAGAAGATGGTGTTGATGATGTTGTTGATGATGGTGTTGATGTTGATGGGAATACTTTCTTTATAATAATCGATTAACTGACTGCCTGTTGTCTTTTTTTTGTTTACCGTTGTACTCCGCCGTATTTCCTTTTTCTGGCTCTCCGATGCGGGTACAACGGTTGTTAGTTTCCCGGATTTGATGTTAGTGGTGGTAATTCCCTACTTTGTGAGGTTGCCATTGCGATCATTTGATTGGTCAGTGCTGGGGGTGGTCTAGTTAGGTCATGATCCATGGTGCTCGCTGGTCGTGATCCATTTGTTTTTTGCCACGGGGGTCTTGGCCCCCCCGAATCTTGGTTCGAGTTCCCGCGTGTGTTGTGGGTGCTGTTTCTAGCTGTATTCGATGTGCCTTCCCCACTGTTTGCAGATCAATAGGGCATTTTCTCTTTAGAGCTGGTTGGCTTCGTTTCATTTGGTTCACGTGTGCGTTTTGCGTTAATTCGACCCCCTTGTTCTATTTTTTCCAGATATCCCATAAGTTCCTCCAGGGACTCCAGGCTTCTCCCGACAATTGCTGCCTGTATTTCTTCAGTGAAATGTTGGGCCAGTGCATTAATTATTTCTCGGTCGCTTGGCGGTGGAATTAGATCCCGGGCTACCCCAAAGACTCGGGTAGCATATTCGACCTTGTTTATTTTGCTCTCATCGGTATAGTATCCGAACTCCAGGTTTCGGCGTTCCTTCCGCTGCATCTCCCGACTCCAATATCGTTGCACGAATTTGGTCTCGCGTTGCGCTGTGGTGCTTACTTGTTCTTCCACAAGTAGCCACCATTCTTTTGCCGCTCCTTTGAAGCACTGTCCAAGCAGGTACTTAAACTCGGCTGGCTGTGGATCCATGACTTTGCCGTATTGTTTGAATTCCCGTAGGAATTTCATGGGCCTGCTGTGGCCTAAGGCATCGAACGTGGGTGGACTAAGCCTTAGACTGTGGCCGATGGTTCGTCTTCTTCGGGGCGAGGGGTTGATCTCTTCGCTTTCCGAATCTTCTTCGCCTTCAGATCCTACGGCTTGTTGCACCGAACTGTGCTCCACAGCGCAACTCGAGACCAATTCGTGCAACGATATTGGAGTCGAGAGGTGCAGCGGACGGAACGCCGAAACCTGGAGTTCGGATACTATACCGATGAGAGCAAAATAAACAACGTCGAATATACCACCCGAGTCTTTGGGCTAGCCCGGGATCTAATTCCACTGCCAAGCGACCGAGAAATAGTTAATGCACTGGCCCAACATTCTCGACTTTTGCTTCGAGTTCGTGGATTTTTTTCTGCAGTTTTTCCTGTAAACTGTTCGGGACTTGCAGCGACCGAAACGACTGACGCCTCTGCTGCTCCAAGTTGGATCGCATGAGTATCGTTTTCGGCCGACTCGTTCTCTACGGTTTTCTCTGGGAGCGCTGCCTCACTGGCCTTGCTCTGCCAAGATTGGCGTTGCAATTTTGGACTCTTCATTTTTCGTAGCATTGCCGACGACGCACCTTTACTGACGAATGTCGATTGTAAACACGAAGATAAAGACACCATGTGCGCGCTGAAACTATTGAAATTTGTTCCCGAGCACTGTACGCAGCCGCTGCAACTAGCTAAGATAGTGCGTAGTATTGTACAGAAGTTCACCATTTTTCGTGACGATTTCACCTGCAACTCAGTGAACAATTTCAACAAACTAGCCAATAAGAATTTGCTGCTGGCATTTATGTTGATAGTTTGATTGTCGAATTCCTTCTTCGTCACAGCTGTTGGCTGAACGTTGGGTGGTTCCCAACCAGGGAGATCGACGTAAAAGTGCCGCAGGTTCAATTTTGTATGACAGAATGAACACCGTGAAGAATCTGGCTGATTCGGGATTCAAATTTGTTCCATTCTTTTACGCCTACCAGCAGCATTCTGGAATTTTATTTATTTATTTATTTATTTATTTGTAATTTCTCTTAATTTTCGTTTTCCTATGGCGAAGCCTTGTCGGAGCCGGTGACGGTCTAGAGTTGTAGGATTTTTTTTTTACTTGTTTACGTAATTTTTTAGACAGTTTACGTGCATTTTCACCGTCCGTCGTCCTTGGCGGAGGGTGTAATTGCATGGCGGGTGTACCTCCTCGATGGGGTACGGTCCGATCCACTTCGGAGTTAATTTTGCTGAGCGTCCCCGCCGTACTGTTTCGTCGCGTAGTAATACTCGATCTCCGACTTTGAATGTTGTTTCCTTAGACTTCCGGTCTTACTATTCCATAGCTTTTTCCTTTGCTACTTTTAGGTTGTCGTGCGCTGTAGACCAGGCCGCGCGTAGCCGTTCCCTCAATTCTTGTACGTAGTCGTCATATGCGTACGTGGGCCTGGGCTCCCTTTTAAGGGCTGTTGGTAGCTCAGCGTTGTCGCCGTAGACCAGGCAGTGCGGCGTAAATCCGGTCGCCGTGTGGGGCGTCGTGTTATATGTAAACATGGCGTAGGGTAGCCATTCGTCCCAATTCCCTTGATCTTCATCTATATACCTCTTAAGGTATTCGGCGAGCGTCCGGTGCAAGCGTTCGAGCGCCCCATTCGACTCAGGGTGGTATGCTGTGGTTTGTATTTTTTCTATGCGCAGTAATTTGCATACCCCCTTAAAGATTGCGCTCAGAAAATTCGTGTCTTGGTCGGTAAGAATGGTCTCCGGCGTCCCGTACCGACATATTATTTCTTTTGCGAACGCTTTTGCGACTTCGTTTGCTTGCTGATTTTCCAGCGCTATGGCTACGCTGTATTTCGTGAGCAAATCCTGGAACGTGAGAATATATTTATTTCTCGCTTCCGTTTCCGGTAGTGGGCCCACGATGTCCATGACACACTTTTGAAAGGCTCGGGTAGGAGTGTCGATAATGACCAACGGTGCCTTTGTTGCCGGCCGAATTTTATTGCGCTGGCACTTGTCGCAACGGCCCACGTATTCTTCTACGTCTTTTCGCATTCCGGACCAGTTGTACCTTAATTTCATTCGTGCCAGCATCCTTGTGATTCCCTGATGTCCGCCGAGGGGTGCGTCGTGATGCTCATGGAGTATTTTAATTTTTTTCCTCCTCGCTCGGACAGTCGCCGTCTGACCCGTTTCCCTTGTACTCCTTTTTGCCTAGCGCGTCGGGCTGACCGGCCGCGGACTCGCACATCTGGCTGGCCGCTGCTGCGTGCGGCAGAGTCTCCACGTCGCTGTCCGGGCTGCTACGTACTTGCCCGGTTTCCTTGTGTGCGTGTGACCGCGTTACTACATATATGCTTACCGGCCTTGTATTGAACGTCGAACTCATGCTCCGATAATTTTATTTTCCGGCGCATGAGTCTCGATCCAGGGTCTTTGACACTAAACAGCCACGTTAGTGGTTTATGATCGGTTACTACGGTGAATCGGGTGCCGTATACGTACGGGCGGAATTGCGCGATTCCCCATACGATTGCCAAAAGTTCTTTTTCCGTTGTCGTGTAATTTTGTTCGGCTTTATTTAGCGTTCGGCTGGCGTAGCAGATTGGTAAGTCCTCGCCTATAGGTCCTTGCGATAGTATGACCCCGATGGCCTTGTCCGATGCGTCAGTAGTAACCACGAAGGGCCTCTCGAAGTCCGGGTATTGGAGCACAGGGGCGGTAGTTAGTGCACGTTTCAGGTCCTCCATGGCCTGTTCGTGCTTCGCCGTCCATTCGAACTTAGTATCTTTTTTCGTTAGCTCGGTTAAGGGCTTGGCGACCTTCGAGAAGTCCCGTATAAATTTGCGATAGTACGGTAGTACCCTGCTAGCCCTAGGAAGGATTGCACTCCCTTGGCGTCTCGGGATGTCGGAAAATTCCGTACAGACGTCACTAACGCGGTATCCGCGCGTACTCCCTTGCTAGAGATTATGTGCCCGAGATAGCGAGTTTCTAATCGTAGAAATCGGCACTTTGCCGATTGAAGGGCCAATTTCGCTTCCCTTAAGCGTCTAAATACCTCGCGGAGTCGTTTGTTGTGTTCCGCCAGGTTGGCTCCAAATATTACTATGTCATCAAGGTACACATAGCATTTGAGCCCTTCGAGCCCTGCAAGCACGGTGCTCATTAAGCGTTGAAAGGTCGGCGGTGCATTTTTCAATCCGAAGGGCATACGTGTATATTCGAAATGCCCTTGTGGTGTGGAGAAGGCCGTTTTCTCTCTGTCCTCTTCCGCCATTGGAATTTGGTGGAATGTGCTCGGCCCAGCTGATCTAATATTTTCGTGATATGCGGCAATGGATACGAGTCGCCGACGATGACTTCGTTTAGCTTGCGAAAATCCACGACCACGCGCATTTTTATTTTTCCTGCCGCGTCTGGTTTTTTCGCAACAACCAGCAACGGCGCGTTCCATTGACTTCGACTTGGTTGTATGATGCCGTCTTTTAACATCCCTTTCATTTGTTCTTGTACTTCCCGTTTATGGGCTTCCGGTCGGCGGTAAGGGTGTATTATGCTTTATGGGCTTTATGGGTCGCGCGCCGGGCTCGAGGGGGATATTGTGTTCCACCATATTGGTACAGGGCAGCTGGTCTCCCTCGAGATGGAATATATCCGCGAACTCGTCGCATATTTCGGTTAACGAGCTCGCTTCTTCCTGGTTAAGGTGTGAGGTGTTTATTTCTTTTCGCAGTTTCTCGAGTCTCGTGCCGCCCGCTTCCGTGCTGACGGTGCAAATTCCGTGGTTCGCGGCGGCAGGCGCGCCGGGCAGCTCTCCTCCTGACGCCAGCGGCTCGAGTGTCACCGCGGGTCTTTCGGCCTGGATGCATTCCGCTGTCGTGTTTACTAGGCTTACTATACAGCTGTGGCCTTTAGGCGAGGTTACGCAAGCGCCGAGTATGACACCTTCGGAGACGTTGCGACGCTCGACGATTCCGTCGTTGGTGGTTAGCGTTAAGACGTACGCGATGCTTTCGCTTCGTGGCGGCAGAGTTATGCTTAGACTTCCGTCCACGAGGAGCACGCAGTGCCCTTTGATTCTTATGATCTCGCCTCTGAGGATATCGGCCTGTTTTTCCTTTATAAAGTCCATCCCGAGAAGACCGTGCGTCTGTAGGTGAAGATTTCGGGGTATTACGTGAAACCAGTGTTTTGCGGACCCGTTCGGGGTATCTAGTTCAACGAGGGCGGCGTATTGCGCGTTTAACGAGCCACCCCCGAGTCCCTTCAGCGATACCGCCGTTTTTTCGGCCGGCGTGTTATCCCGTAACGCATCCTTGTGTATCAGGCTTACTTAAGCCCCAGTGTCGGCTTTCAGGGTCAGCATACCTCCGACACTCGACGGAGATTTAATGTGGAAGTCGCTGGGCGATGCATGGGGCCCTGGCGACCCGATCACATAGACATCGGCCCCCTTAAGGGGTTCGCTCGGTTCCGGCTGGGTTTTCCCCCGGAACGCCGCCACTGTCGGCTGTCCTGTTGTCGACGCCTGACTGAACGTCGACGATGTTACCTCCATCGTGTAAACATTGGTCCCCCTTAAGGGTCGGCTTGTGGCGGTAACTGCGTCGACGCGGAACGCCCCTACGGTCCCTTCTGGCGCTTGTCCGCTGGCTTGATCTTTCTTTGACTCAGCCGATTTTTTGTTGTTTTTATTTTTCTTATTTTCCGCTTGCTTACGTGACCGGCAATCTTTCCATAAGTGTCCGGGTTTTTTACAATAATTACACGTAAGGCTTGCGACGTTCACTTCTTTTTGTGTGGGTACCGGGAGGCTCTGCCTTCCGGATCGGCAGTTTTTCGGGAGGAGTTCGGGTTTCTCGCACGTATAGTAGGCACCCTTTTTATCTCCTGTCCCGCCTTGGGAATGCCGGGGGTTGCCTCCCCCGTTTCCTCCCCCGTTCGGGTGTACCGCCCTAAGGTTATCTTCTCGACCTCGTTTCGCAGGGCCGATCCTAGGGCCAAGTAATCCGCTCCGTCCCCGTCGAAGGTCGCCACTTCGGCTTGGTGACGATGGGGGGACTGCCTTGGGGGGGGAGGTGTCCTTTCGTCCTCCCCCCGGGCCCTTCAGGACGTAGTCCGTCATCTTTTCTTCTAACGCGAGCAGCCGATCCACTACGGAATCGTCCGATAGAGTTTTTTCCGCCCGAGGAGGCCCCGTCGACCGTTTCTTGGCCATCGACGTGCGCAACTCTCGAATTTGCTGTTCCAGCTGCTTCACCCGTTGCGCCATTTCGTGCCCCAATCGGGCGGCGCGGGCGCTTGCTTATGGCTGTCGTCCCTCTGGGTCCTGTTCGCGGGCTGGGTCTCGGGAGACAGCGTTCGCTTTGCCTTTTGCGAAGCCGTTTGGGCAAAGTTCGGTATGTCTGCGGCCATTTCCTCCGCTGTGCCCAGTACGCTATTTTCGGAATCCCAGTCGGGAGTTCTCCGTCCTGGGTTCGTTTTCTTGTAGGTTTGGTGTAACCGGCTAATTTCGTTTGTAATCATGGCCGGGGTAACCGTTTTTTTCGGTTCAAACATGACCACGTTGACGTCCTCCCAGCCTGTCCTTTTACAGAACGAGGACCCTCTCTGGACGTCTCCTCCGGGCGGCGTGCTCCCCAGGCCCTGTTCGGTCTGATCCGCGATCTTCTCCAGGACCTTGGTGAGACCGTCCGCGGTTTCCAGTGCCTCGTCCCCCGTATCCGGGGTACCTCGGGGTGACTTACCCTTTTGCCCTTGTGATGTGCCGTGTTTGGTCATTTTCTTTGGGATACCCGCTACGTAATTTACTGAATTTTTCCCCGTTCTTGGTACCCAGTGACACCGGCTTCGACAGGGCAATGCGTTTTTTTCGTTATGTGAAATAATGGAGGTCACTTACAGTGCGCTCAACCTCCACATTACGGGATGCCTTTCTATTGTTGACGTCTAACCCGTGGGGTTCTAGGCTCCCTTATTTCCACGTCCCAGTTCCTGGCGACGCTCTCCGTGGATCCTGCAGTGATCCGCGAAGACTCTCTTCCGTTATCTCGCCTGAATAAGGGGATGCCCACCTTGGCCCTGGCTGCCCTCGTGGTCCGCCCCAACTCTTGTCGACGATCCTCGACCTTGGTTCGCGGAACTCTCTCTTACGTGGAGAGTCTCAATTTTACCGCACTTTGCGGAGATTTCACAACTTGGTATTAGCGATTTTTGTTTTTAAATCGTGGGTTTAATTGAGTTTTTATTTTATTAATTCTCTCTGGAGATCCCACCGCTGCCACCAATGTTATATCCGCAGAGACTCAGTTAGCTACTCTGAGTACTGCGGGAGCTGTTAGCTCTAAGGTTCAGGGATTTATCCAGTAAAGGGTTGAAACCCAAGTGAATTATATATGCACGATTTATTATATCAAGATTTAATTACAATATTTTAGACAAGTTTTAATTACCAATTGTTGTGAAGTACACTACGTACGCTTATCTTCCTTCCGAAGAGTGTATATATCTTACGCTATAACTAACTAACCGTAACGATGATTGAATACAATATTGACTGCCGAGTGCCTGTTTGTCGTTTCCTTATATAGGGATAAGAACAGGTACGTCAGCTTAATTTTAGTGGTGTCAGCTATTTGGTAATTGTTTAAACAATTACTTCATCCGGGTTACTTGATCGGTTCTCGGTTTGCGATATTTCCCAATAGCAGACTCGACTAATTAGTTGCTAATGTCTTAAATGCTATTTCGTTGGTGTCGTTACTTCCGTGTTTTCGCAATGATGCGTTGCGCGCGCATTCCAGTCGGGCAATGACCAGGGATACAACATCTCGGTTCTTTGATTAGACTTAGAAAAAAGGGCATATCCCTCCGCCACAGCGCCGGCAACGTCCTTTGGAGACATTGGAAACCGCTTTCGTCTCGTGGTGGACGGATAAGATTTAGTAAAACTCATTGAAGGGACACGGCTTGTCACCTGGCAACAGCGCCGGTACCGGCCTTTGGAGACATTGGCAACCGCTTTCGTATAGTTGCTGGTGGACAACAAGTGTTAAGGGAATAACCCTGTAGAGTCACGAACATAAACGTCAGGAAATCCCAAACAGAGGACAGCATCGATTCATCCCGCAGGGAAACTCAATCACACAAATGTACCTGTAAAATAATTTGACTAAATAAATAGAATTCTCTTAAAGGATCTTCTTTACAGTGTCACGTCGAGCGTAACGCTTAAAATTTCTTCATAAATTCTCTCATAAAAACTGAACGCTGGAAATGATAACTTCAAGGAAAAATAAAATAATTTGGTCAGATAACCTGAAATATTAACAGACTAGATAACTAACCCTTTTCTGCCAAGAGCTAACTTATCAACTCAGTCGGTACATTCATCTTGTAAGAGAGTCAATTCCAAAACCTAAGGGTCAAAGATCTAACGACAGGGTAAAAAGAAATCTATGAAAAGGGAAGGCCACAAAAATTGGTCTATGACACTGAGCGCCGCGCCACTACAAGGCGGTAGAAACGGCAACCTATTGGAAATAACTCGCTACCTGCCAAGGTACGAGTATCGACTAAAATCCATAGATCCCAAACGTCGTTAGTTCTTTCGTACCATCGCGCGGGAACTATTAATGAAGAGGCCCGCGGGCATCGACCGCCGAGGGGCCCGTTTTCCCGTCACGACGTGCCGTTTCGACACATTCCCGACAGCTCTCTGAAAACCTTTTTGGGGTTCCTTGTTTTGAGCCTCCGAATCAAGAAGAAAAGGCGCTACTAGACAATGAGATTAGAAAGTGATGCAATGGTAGAAATGAGGAATTCCACCATAAATTTTATTAGAATCATCAAAGAAGACTCTTAAAGTTATTCTTTTGCAACAAACATCGTAATAAATAAAAACCCAGAAGTATTTCCAGACGAAAGACAAAAATGATGGAAAACGATATAATTGATTTAACATTTGAGTCTAATTAAACAAATGTATTACAACCACCGCGGCCCGCCAACATTTCATGAGAAAATCCACAGCTTATTTTCTGATTGTCTTTGAGCCCAAGGAAAATAGGAATAAACAACATAACCAAGTCATCTAATAGATGCTCATTACGATCTTGATGTTAAGAGATAAAACCTACTCTAACAATGAGATTTCAACTCGTGAGATAGAATTTTTTGGTCTGCCGGGACAACTACCTGAGAGCCGGCACGACGGCACGTGGACGCACGACAAAACGGGCCTCACCCTTCTACGTGCCTTCCATAACTAACGCCTACCAGAAGAAAACTTAGGGTCAATCACACGTAATAATTAGTAATAACCTCTATTTACATTTTTTATATTTATATTTTACACTATTTACATTTTACATTTACATTTTAATTAAGGAAGAACAGAAGGATTTTCGTCCCATAAGGAAAAAATGGAAAAGACGGAAGGCGGCAAAATAACCTTCTCTCTCTATTGCTAAAACCCGAAGATAGGAAATCAATCAGTAGAAATAACAATTAATTATGGGACCAGAACACGATCTGTGACATACAATAAATTATGAGTAGCAGACGAAACCTTATATGTCCATATATATATATATATTGTGACGGGGCTTTTCTGCTCCCGTCACAAAGAGAGCCCGATGTCCGGCTCTCGCACGTATCGGCACGGAACGCGGCAGTCTTCCTCCCGGGAAGAGTCCCCTTCCAGGCTTCAGACAGGATCAAGCGCGAGCAAATCGTTCCCACGATTAATTCCGTATTCTTTTTAATTTCATTCCCGAGTAAAAAGCTCCCGAGCGTACGGCGGTTGCAACCGCCGCAAGAACCTCTCGACGCACCAGCAACAGTCAGCAGACTGGAGCCCCGCTACCGATCTCGCCGCAGTATTCCGAAACAGCAGGCTGGAGCCTCGCTACCGACCTCGTCGCAGTCGCTCACGCAATCAGCAGGCTGGAGCCTCGCTAGGCCTCTCGCCGTCCAGTCGCATCGATACCGAAGTAGCGCGCGACGTTACCGACAACGGGACCTCCACCCGTCAGCCTGTCACCCGGACTCGACGAGCCATCAGCTACCGAAATCTATAGCGTCCGGCTCGTCGTTGCTTCCACGCCCGTCTGCCTGGACGAAGCGCCCAGGGCTGCGCTACTACCGCTCTCGTGGATTTACCTCCCGCCACGGAAGCACTCGGCATCGCGCGTTCACAAGATCTCGAACGCGCTGATTCAAAGACCCGCGCAGGAGATTCCTAATTCGAGGAAATCCGACAAATAGAGCAGAGGGCGAACGACAGATAGGCACAGGGTGGGAGGAAAAAGGACCCGCGATCGCGAGAGCGTCACCTCTCTCGGGAACTCAATCGTAGGCTCCCGAGAAGGAAGGACGTCGCGACCGCTGCCGATCCGTGCTCAACGTCCCGCGAGAATACCGACATCTTGTCATACGCGAAGTGGGACTTCTGGCCGAGGACAACGCGAGAAGCTCCCGCAACGGCAACGAAACCGGTGAGATCGTCGTACGCGTTCGGTTTGAGGCTAACGTTAGAATAGAGCGGACTCGACGCGTTATCGTGGGGACGGCATGCTTTCGCGCGCGGCACGCGGAATTCGTTCTCGGGGAAAATTCTAGTAACTTCACATTTTCATTGCTTGTAGTTTCCGTATCTTATATTCGCCTGGAAGGTTCTACCTTAATTTTATATTTCACTCTATAGTTTGCGCCTCGTGCGAGTCCATAATTTCATTTATTCCGAACTTATCTCGATCCATTTATATTATTATCTTTTGGCTAAAGTATCATTACGTATTTCTCTTTTCCGATTTCCTCACAATATTCCGCGTACTCCCACTGCGATCGGGCTGATTAAATCATTGTCTGTCGCGAAAGATATCGTGGCTGCGATCCACGTGTGTATGTCGAACGCGATTGCTACGATCTCGAGCACTATCTGTGGCCACCCTACTGTTACCGATTTTATGTTACCGATTCTGCGTTACCGAATAATTGTCATCGAATATTGTTACGAATGGGTATTATAATTTTGTTAAAGGAGTGGTTATTGTGGGAACGAGCGTGCACGCTAGTCGCTTCTCGACCACGCTCTCGATATTCATTGCAATAAAAATATCTCTTTGAGTTCCCGTAATTTCGTCTCGATCTCTGTTCCCTCCTCGCGGAGGTGATCGAACCACCCCCTCTACCAATTCCCAAGGCCGAGCGACACCGGGTCGCTTTCATCTCTCGTTCGGTCCTTATAATTAACATTTGTCGCGAGAGCTCTCGCTCTCGCGGCTGGCGTCCTTAAGGCCGAGTGAGACGAGTTTTGTAGCCTTCTCGATTGGGGAAAATTCAGGTGTGGGAATAAACGGTTACAAATTTGGCGCCCAATGTGGAGCCAGGCGTTGAATTATTTTCATTAAAAATCCGCGGAAAATTAGCCCCAGAGGAACAGAGATAAGATCCTGAGCGAAATAGAAAATTTTGGGAATCGGTAAACGGATTTGTTCGGGTCGGAGCTCTCGCTACCTGTGTGAAAGAATCTGCGTATTTGGGTGATTGTGGTTAATTGTTTGCATGAATTAGTAAGTGTTAGTTCGTAGCTTTTGTTTCGATCGCCGTCGCCGAGATCGGCGAGGCGAGCAGCGTTCCGAGCGTAGCCAAGTCGCACGAGCGCGACTCGGGTCGTCGCTAGACGTCTAGTACGCTGCCACACAAACTCCCGTGAACACGTGCTACGCCGACGACTACCGTGCTACGCTCTCGTGAGACGAACGCAAGGAGGATCTCCGTGTGGATTACCCAAATAACAGGTAACGATTCCTCCTTTCTTAAGACTATCCTGATAGACCCTGGAACCCGATAAAGTCTCGAGGAGTATTTGTCGCGAGCCAGCAAGGCGAAATAATATCTCGCGTACGATCGTCCGCTCTCGCGACGATCGCCGGTACGCCGTACGCTCGGGTCTCGCCGAGCCGCTATCGCTGTCTCTCTCCAAACAAGAGGTCGGCCGTTCCGGCTCGGCGCTCCCGTGTTTACATCGACTCGGTAACAGCGGCCTTGTCGATTTCAAGCACCTTTTCTACGTAGCCTTGCTCGCGAGAAATATTCTTCGCGAAATAATATTTCGGGAAGCTCGACTTATTCGAGAGCTACGGGTATATCTTTGTGTGGGCCGCTGACTTGCGATAGCTCTCGGAACACCGTGAGCACGTGTTCTCGAGACAGCGAGCAGCCGTCGTGTCCCTATATTCTCGTCACCAATCTCGCCGGCCGGTTAACCCATAATCTTTTTCCTCCCTCTCCTATATCTATTCTTTTTTATTTTAATTTTTTTTACTATTTTATTTTTTTCTTTTTGTATTCACCTTCTCTTTCCCGTTTAATTTTTCTTTTCCGGTATTCCTTTTTTTCCCCTTTATTTCGTATCCTTTTTTTTGTTATTTATTTTTCTTCCGCCTCTCACACCTTCTCCGGCGAGACTACAAGGGAAAAAAACCCAGCAAAGGACAAAACGAACACGGACATCGACTTAAATAAATCTCGCGATCTTGGCGCGTCAAATCCCGCGATCTGTCATCGGGAGTGCCGCGTCTACGAACCAGTGTTCGCGAGTGTAAGTTTCCGCGAGTGTGAGTAGGGGTACGCGATACGACGGGGACGATCGCGAAGCTCTCGCGGGAGCGACGAACGCCGCGCGCTCAGGAGATTTCGCGCCGTACCGAAACTCGTCGGGAGTCAGCTATCGCGAACAGCAGGATGGCGACCGGAGCCAGTAACCCGGGAACGATGGAGACGGTCCACGAGGTCGACCTGTCAGCTGACCGAATCCGTAACGAGCTCCAACAGAGAGGACTCGATCGTCGGAGAGACCGACGCGTTACAGGATCGACTCCTGTCGAATTTATTAATTTCGGTCGGCCCCGCGGGGAATGTCGCGCAGCACGAGGAAAATAATTACGTTCTGCCGCGTAACAACGAGCAGCAGATACCGCCGCGCGACTCCCCTCTCACGAATATCACGGCCGCGAACGGGCAAACGCCCCCGCCGCCACCGGCGGGGGGAGCGTACGGAGGCCTACCACCGATACCGCCGGCGACAGCTCCCCTCCAGGGGGGACATGGGGCACCTCCGAACGCCCTCGCGCAACATCGCGAATACGGGCTACCTCCTCGCGACCCCCGGTACAATAATAATTTCGATCGAGATTTTCCTCCACCCCAAGGCCATTCGTCTCCCGTACGAACCCGAGAGTACACAAATAATTACTCGGGGTTTAATAATTCGCGTTCAGTCGCCGATTTATTATGAAAATGGGATCTTCGGTTTTCGGGAAGAAGGGGGGAGGACGCGATGGGGTTTCTCACGCGCATCGAGGAAGCGCGCGAGGTCGCGCCGATTCCCGACGCCGATCTGCTACCGTGGATACCCCTCGTGTTGACAGGGATCGCGCTCACGTGGTACCGTGGAGAGCGAGCGCGCATACGAAATTATCGAGAATTCGAGGATGTTTTCTTAGCTCGGTTCGGCGATCCTGACCTCCAGTTTACGCTCCGCGAGGAATTACTGCGACGCACGCAGGGCGAGGGGGACGACACCGTGGATTTCCTGACGTGCCTTCGAGCTTTACTAGACCGAGTGGTCCCTCCGTTCTCGTTACGCGAACAACTCGATTACGCGCATCGCAACATTTACCGCGGTTACAGATAGCGATTCGGCGCAACGAATTTCATTCGTTTACCGATCTCGAACGAATCGCCGTGCGGGTAGAGCGTAGCTACCAAGCCGATCGGTACTATCAACCGCCGCCACCGCCGGAACGGTCAGCCTTCCCCGATCTCGCCTATCGGCCGTCGCGATCATATCATCGTCGGAGCGATGCGAATTACGCGGTTTTCGGGGAAACACGCGCGCCCAGCACTGATCGCTCGCGACACCCAGACTCTCGCGATATGCGGCGGGGGGAACGATCGCCGTCCGCCGATCGACAAGGTTACCGCGGCCGAACCCCGGAGAGGGGAGCCGAGCGGGGTAATTATCGTGCGCGCACCCCGGACCGTCGGGACGACAAAAAGGACGAGCGATCGCGATACCGATCACCGGCTCGTGAGACCTCGCGATACAACGGGCGTCAACCACCCTCGCGCTCCGATTCCGCGGCGCGACGCGTTCATTAACCCGACGAACAGGATCGCGCTAAGTCTCCCGCGAACCGATCGCATACCCCGCCGGCGGGAAATCGCTCGGTCGCTCACCGCTCGCCCACGCCGGGACGGACGGGAATACGCGATACCGAGGGAATTAAGGAATTGACTTGCTGGAATTGCGGGAGGGACGGACACCGGTCGATCGGATGTCTCGCCCCGAAGATCGTTTTCTGTTATCGATGTGGGAAAAAGGACGCGCGAACCACCGACGACCACGAGTGTCCGGGAAACGCACGCCGGAGCCAACCGTAAGCGCGACGGTGGTTGCCGAAGACCCGATACCGATTCCTCCCAAAGCGCTACCGACCTTAGACGATTTCCCTGATTTCCCAAAATTACTAACCGAATACTTCTGCAGCCCGCTTCGCAGTTCGCGTAATAAAATGGTCCTGCTCGTCGTTGTAAAATTAGGCGAACACCTGGTACCGGCTATCGTGGACAGCGGGTCTACGAGTACCTACCTCAGCAGGGGGGGCCTCGCGATTGCTACCGAGCTCGGATATCTCGCTCGAAGCGTACCTCCAGCATCCGCGACGATCGCCGACGGAGGCCAGATTACGTGCGACGAGGAAGTCGACGTAACCGTCACGCTCGAGGAACGCGAACGGGCCATAGTCGCGCGCGTATTTCCCTCGTTACCGGTGCCGCTGTTGCTCGGGTTAGACGCCCTTAGTATGTTCGAGATCGTCGTCGACCACACCCGACGCGTGTGGAGTTTTAGTGGGGATAGCTCTCGCGAATTTAAATTCATGGGAAGCGACTCTGCCACGCACGCGAGTATTCTCCTCGGTATTTCCGATCTCGAGCGTAGTGAGAGCAAGCGGCTCTCGACCTTTCTGAGCCACGAGCTCCCGAAGCTTCGCGCTGCGCCGGGACGCACCGATTTAATCGTCCATCACATCGACGTCGGGGATAGCGCGCCGATTAAACAACGGTATTAAACTGTCACCCCGATAATACGTGAAGCAATAAATACCGAAGTAGACCGGATGCTCGAAGCGGGGGTGATCGAGCCTTCGAGTAGCAATTGGTCTACGCCGATCGTCATGGTGAAGAAACCGAATCTCACCTATCGGTTCTGCCTCGATTTCCGCAAGGTCAACGGGGTCACGAAAAAGGACGCGTACCCGCTCCCGTACATGAACCAGATTCTCGATGGGCTACGTTCGGCAAAATATATCTCGACTCTCGATCTCAGCCAAGCTTACCATCAGATCCCGTTAAGCTTAGGGTCACGGGAAATTACCGCGTTTACCGTGCCGCAGCGAGGACTCTTCCAATTCACTCGTATGCCGTACGGTCTAACTAACGCTCCCGCAACTTTCCAACGTCTTCTCGACCGGCTGATCGGCCCTGACATGGAGCCCCACGCGTTTGCGTATCTCGACGATATTATTATCGTTACCGAGACATTCGAGGAGCATCTGACCTGGCTCCGACGCGTCTTCGATAAAATCACAGGGGCCGGTCTCCTGATTAACCCTGACAAATGTGATTTTTGCTGCCCGGAGGTACGATATCTCGGCTTTCGCGTAAATCGACACGGTCTACAAGTAGATCCCAAGAAGACCGCGCCGATTCGGAACTTCCCGGTGCCCACGAGCATTAAGCCATTGAGACGATTTCTCGGTATGGCCTCGTGGTACCGTCGCTTCGTTCCCCATTTCGCTGAAATCGCCGCTCCACTCACAAAGCTCACGAAGAAGAGCCAGCGGTGGACGTGGGGATCGGAGCAACAATCGGCCTTCGAAAAATTACGCGAAGCTCTCGTTAACCCTCCGACACTCTCGTGCCCCGATTTTGCCGCAAAATTCACGCTTCAAACCGATGCCAACATGAGCGGGTTAGGCGCCGTGCTAACCCAATCGATCGACGGAGTCGAACACCCGATCGCGTACGCGAGCCGAGCTCTGTCTGCTGCCGAACGAAATTACTCGACAACCGAGCAAGAATGTTTAGCCATTCTTTGGTCGATCCGAAAATTCCGTGCCTATCTCGAAGGCTACCGCTTCACGGTAATTACCGACCATCACAGCCTTCGATGGCTGCAAACATTGAAAGATCCCGCCGGGAGATTAGCACGCTGGGCCTTACAACTCGCCCAGTACGACTTCGAGGTGGTACATCGAAAAGGTGCGCTAAACCACGTGCCCGATGCCCTCTCTCGAATGTTCGAGGGACAGCCGCCGTCGCCCGAAAACGTTCCCGATACCGTCGATCTCGCGGCACTCGCTCTCGTATCAGCCATTACGGGGGGAGAACTCGTAGAGCGCGATGGTATACCCGGAAAATGCACGCTGTCGCGAACGCGCCTGGGAGATTTCTACAGTGGAAAATCATCGAGAATCGGCTGTACGTACACCGTCACACGAAACGTCGAGTGCTGCCGAAAGGAGACCACTCGGAGTGGAAACTCGTCGTCCCGAGAAGCGCGCGCGCCGAGGTGCTACGCGAAAATCATGACGCCCCTCAGGCGGGACACCTCGGCGTTGACAAGACCTACGCGAGAATTTTCAATTCGTACTTTTGGCCCGGAATGATTGGTGACGTAATCCGACACGTACGTCACTGCGGGATCTGTCAGCGTACCAAAGCGGAACAGCTACCGCCAATCGGACTCATGGGTCGACGAATCGTCGACGAACCTTGGACGGTCGTCGCCGCCGACATTATGGGCCCGTTACCGAAAAGTCACTCCGGTTACGCGTACGTTCTCGTGCTTCAAGATCTGTTCACGAAGTGGATCGAATGTTGTCCGTTAAAGAAAGCCAACGGCAAGAAGATCGGCGAAGCTCTTGAGGAGTTAATATTTTCGCGCTGGGGAACCCCTCAAGTGTTATTGACCGACAACGGTACCGAGTTCGCGAACAGCCACCTGAACGCGTTAGCCGCCGAGCGAGGAATTCACCTCTCGCGGACGCCTCCGTACCATCCACAGGCGAACCCAGTGGAACGCGTTAACCGCGTATTAAAAACTATGATCGTCTCCTTCGTCGAGAACGACCATCGCGCGTGGGACGAACACTTGTCCGAGTTCCGATTCGCGTTTAATACCGCGTTCCACTCGTCGATTAATAATACTCCCGCGTACCTTAACTTCGGGCGAGAACCGAAACCCCACAACTTTTATCGCCGCCGGGAGGAAGGAGAAGAATGAATGGTCCGAACGAATGCGCGATCTCGAAAACGTCCGTGTAAAGGTCTCGCACGACCTCGAGGAAGCCTACCAGCGGCAAGCGGCACAATATAATAAGCATCATCGGGAACAGACTTTCGACCCCGGAGATCTCGTACTCCGAAGGCAACGGATTCTGTCCTCAGCGGCTCAAAATCAAGCCGCCAAGCTATTTAAACGCTTCGAAGGACCCTTCCGAATCCGTACCGTGCTCTCGCCGGGGGTCTACGAAATCGAGAATCCTCAGTCGCGCAAAATACATGTTGTTGCTGCCAAAGACTTACGTGCTTATTTTCCTCCGCTACAGGATACCGCTACCGAGGACGAACCCGAAGATGAGCTACACCGAACGCGGAGCCTGGCGAGGACGCCGCTACATCGGCCCCGGAACACCTCCGAGGGCGACCAGCCACCCGACGTCGCCGACACCTCCGGACGAGTCGCCCGCTCCCGTCGTCAGGCGCCCCGCCGACCTCTGGAGCGTATGGGCCAAAATTGAGGGGTACGGCCGCCCCGAGACTGCTCCCGCGACCAACCAGGAGCCCTCAGGCGGGCCAGACAAGCCGGCACCGCCGCCCCAAAATAAAGCCGCCCCGAGTCCGAGCCCCGGGACCGTCGCCAGAACCTAGGCCGCCCCGAGCTTCCGCAAAGGACCAGCGGGTGAGGCCACCAACACGTCGCTACCGGCCGGCGCGGGGCTGAGACCCGTCACTATCTATCCCGGGGGTGGGGCTCAACCGATTGTCCGATACGAACCGGTGCCAACCACGTCGGCCACGGGAGCCGCCGCCAAGGTCCAGAAGGACCCGATTCAGCGCAAATGGACGCCCGCGCCAGCGCCGAAACCACCGGGCCCCGTACTGCCACGACCGAGCCCGGAGAAGCCCAACAGAGTCTGTTGGAATTGTGGAGTAGACGGTCACGACCGAGGCCAATGTCGCCTCCCCAAACGCACGGACGTTGACCTTTGTTACGTCTGTGGGAAGGTCGGCGTCCGGGTAAACCGATGCCCGAGATGCGCCGCCCATTGGAGGAGCCTGGGCTCCTCCTGATTCCTCCTCCGTTGTTGCTGCCTGACGGTGCAGCAGCAACGGTCCGCCGAAGGCCTGCGCCGCGTCTTGGAGGACCAGAAAACCGTTCCCGAGAACGCCCGTCGTGGGTAACGCCGCCGACGACCACCTCGACATCTACTCTTCGACTTTTCTTTCCTTTTTTTTTTCTCGTACATCCTTTCCTCCGCCTCCGCTTCTCGGTAATCAGTTCTCTCTCTTCATCTCTTCTTTTGTAAATATTTTTTTTTAAGTCTTTATATGAGAACTCGACCCCGAGGCCATGTATCGCGTTCTCCGACAGACCTCGCTCCCGAGAGGCGAGCAATAAGCAACAAACCGATTTATCATTAAACTACCGAGTCAATCGCTACCCTTCCCCTCTTCCTCTCCCGGAATCGTTAACCGTAGGGGGTTAGAAGAGAGGCAAGAGTAGCAGGTAATTGTGTTCATACCGTACTGTCCATGCATGCCACGCTTCGGTCCGATCCCGGATCGCCATTCGCTAATTTATAAGATACACCATCTCTTTCTTGCTACGCAAAGATCATGTCTGACCGCCAGTCCGAAGGTTTGCCGTCTCCCGAAAATTACTAAATCATTGCCTACCGAGCTGTACCACGGTCTCATACGGCCGAGGACGGCCTTGCCATAGGGGGGGAGGAGTTGTGACGGGGCTTTTCTGCTCCCGTCACAAAGAGAGCCCGATGTCCGGCTTTCGCACCTATCGGCACGGAACGCGGCAGTCTTCCTCCCGGGAAGAGTCCCCTTCCAGGCTTCAGACAGGGTCAAGCGCGAGCAAATCGTTCCCACGATTAATTCCGTATTCTTTTTATTTTTCATTCCCGAGTAAAAAGCTCCCGAGCGTACGGCGGTTGCAACCGCCGCAAGAACCTCTCGACGCACCAGCAACAGTCAGCAGGCTGGAGCCCCGCTACCGATCTCGCCGCAGTATTCCGAAACAGCAGGCTGGAGCCTCGCTACCGACCTCGTCGCAGTCGCCCACGCAATCAGCAGGCTGGAGCCTCGCTAGGCCTCTCGCCGTCCAGTCGCATCGCTACCGAAGTAGCGCGCGACGTTACCGACAACGGGACCTCCACCCGTCAGCCTGTCACCCGGACTCGACGAGCCATCAGCTACCGAAATCTATAGCGTCCGGCTCGTCGTTGCTTCCACGCCCGTCTGCCTGGACGAAGCTCCCAGGGCTGCGCTACCACCGTTCTCGTGGATTTACCTCCCGCCACGGGCGCACTCGGCATCGCGCGTTCACAAGATCTCGAACGCGCCGATTCAAAGACCCGCGCGGGAGATTCCTAATTCGAGGAAATCCGACAAATAGAGCAGAGGGCGAACGACAGATAGGCACAGGGTGAGGGGAAAAAGGACCCGCGATCGCGAGAGCGTCACCTCTCTCGGGAACTCAATCGTAGGCTCCCGAGAAGGAAGGACGTCGCGACCACTGCCGATCCGTGCTCAACGTCTCGCGAGAATACCGACATCTTGTCATACGCGAAGTGGGACTTCTGGCCGAGGACAACGCGAGAAGCTCCCGCAACGGCAACGAAACCGGTGAGATCGTCGTACGCGTTCGGTTTGAGGATAGCGTTAGAATAGAGCGGACTCGACGCGTTATCGTGGGGATGGCATGCTTTCGCGCGCGGCACGCGGAATTCGTTCTCGGGGAAAATTCTAGTAACTTCACATTTTCATTTCTTGTAGTGTCCGTATCTTATATTCGCCTGGAAGGTTCTACGTTAATTTTATATTTCACTCTATAGTTTGCGCCTCGTGCGAGTCCATAATTTCATTTATTCCGAACTTATCTCGATCCATTTATATTATTATCTTTTGGCCAAATTATCATTACGTATTTCTATTTTCCGATTTCCTCACAATATTCCGCGTACTCCCACTGCGATCGGGCTGATTAAATCATTGTCTGTTGCGAAAGGTATTGTGGCTGCGATCCACGTGTGTATGTCGAACGCGATTGCTACGATCTCGAGCACTATCTGTGGCCACCCTACTGTTACCGATTTTGTGTTACCGATTCCGCGTTACCGAATAATTGTCATCGAATATTGTTACGAATGAGTATTATCATTTTGTTAAAGGAGTGGTTATTCTGGGAACGAGCGTGCACGCTAGTCGCTTCTCGACCACGCTCTCGATATTCATTGCAATAAAAATATCTCCTTGAGTTCCCGTAATTTCGTTTCGATCTCTGTTCCCTCCTCGCGGAGGTGATCGAACCACCCCCTCTACCAATTCCCAAGGCTGAGCGACACCGGGTCGTTCTCGTCTCTCGTTCGGTCCTTAAAATTAAAATTTGTCGCGAGAGCTCTCGCTCTCGCGGCTGGCGCCCTTAAGGCCGAGTGAGACGAGTTTTGTAGCCGTCTCAATTGGGGAAAATTCAGGTTTGGGAATAAACGGTTACAATATATATATATATATATATATATATATATATATATATATATATATATATGTGAATATATACATGGATATATAAAAATATAACCACTCATCTGAATTTAATAATTAATGTCAAGTAAATTTAATATCTAATATAGTGAGTTGCGTTAGACGGATATTTAACTATCAAGATCACGATACCTAGCAGTTGTAGACAGGGCCATTTAGATGGACGATTCGTTATCCTCGAATATCCTCACCCGAAAAGGAAATGGGAAAAATTTAACTGAACCTAGCATATAAAGTACACCTATGAGTCCTCAGTGTAATAACTAGCAGGGCAAGTGTAGTCATTGCACGATTCGGTCACGTACGCTCGCGACAGCTACCGCGCTCGGGCCGGAAACAGCCCCGAAACAAGATCACAGCGAAGCGAGGGGGAATAGTAAAAGGCATTAGGCTTTCTCGCACCCTCCGCGCGTTAAGAGAAGCGGTGCGACAGTTACGTGAAATTTTATCGAAAATAAAATACCGACAGTTTTGACGTAATAGAATTTTTGCGGGCTTGTCCGGGATCAAAAGGAATGTTTCCCAAAAGAAACCATGCAGTTATAAACAAATAAATAAAAAAAAATTTGTTTTTTTTTTGTAAATCTTTAATGGGTAAAGGCAGAGTGAAAAAACGACGAAAATTCACAACATTGTCAAATCAAACCAGAGATCGAAATTGATTACTTGCTTAAGACTATTAACTACAAAATAAAATGTGTACACCCGAAATACATCCCGGGAGTGATCCGCGGCGAACATTTTATTTACACAAACTTCAAGTACACACACACAAAAACAATTTCCTTTGTCAAATTGGTCTGAGGCCAGAGGGGCAAGCAATTTGAGAAAGTTATCCTTCGAATTATTATACAGTGAGGTTGTTCACAGCATACTGTATTGATAAAAGGAGGAATATATTGGGTATTGTGTGGTTACACCGATCCCCTAAGGATTACGGGCTCCTTCACTTTCTCCCTCTTCCTTCCTTATCCGCTGTCGCCAGTTCGATTCTTGGGCCCGGAGCTTCGTCGCGGCCCGCTAGGTGTCAGTAGTCGCGGACATACGGATATAGTCGTAGTTCGTACGTCCTATCTCCGGAGCTACGTCCTCGTCCGTTTTTCCTTTCACCTACGGGACTTCAGTCTCGGGAATCGAACCCGCGACACTTTTCCCAGTCTTTCGGTTTCCCATACCGAGGCGCTGGTCCTTTCCTCTGGACCTACTATTATAGTGGGTTCCGAACCACTTTTTCGCAGATACAAACACCACAGAAAATTCTTGGTGCTTGCCGGGAATCGAACCCGGGCCTACTGCGTGTGAAGCGCGCGCCGATCCACTCGGCCACGCTCACCCCCTAAAAGGAGGAATATAATAATCACAATATAACACGTACAATTCTTTTTTTTTGAAGGCTAGGAAGACAGTAATTTGAGAGAGTCAACTCTTATCATATTCACAGCATATTATATCCATAAAAAAGGAATAGAACTAAAACGCATAGTAGAAACATTATTCAATGGGCCGAGGCGGATGGAGGAAAGTAATACAAAAATCTTATCGCTCGAGGGATTAGAGAACAACTTTCGAACGGTGGAACTCACATTCCTCCCGGAAATAAGCTGACGAAGACTGAACTCTTTGTCGCTACACACGAAATAGGATTCTTCTACGAATTGAAAAAGAAGCCAATACTACCAAGTGACAGTGCCGAAAACAGTGAAATAATTGATTGCATGAGCGAATTCTATGTAGTTATTACCAAATTTATCATCCCAAAAGAACTACCGGTTCTTAAATCGTGGTTCTAAGTCCGGACTGATAAAATCGAACTTAGGGCGAACACTCTATTTATGAGGAGTACACGAGTGCCACAATTATCCCCTAACGAAAAATCACAGAGGATTAATAAAACAAAAAAAAAACGAGGAAGAAGGCTATAAATGAGTTCGACCGATAAAACCGGGAAGGGCGAACTCGAACCCCGGCCGACGTGATCAACAAGGTCTAATACTACCGTCCCCGACGATATCGTACATAATTACCCAAGTGAGAGGAGACAAGGTAAAACAAGCAGACAAATATCAAAAGAAATCCCCGACGTGATCGTAGAGATCGACGAAACCCCTGTGACTCCACCGGCAGCCTCCACTCAGGAGTTAGGGCAAGAGGAAGTAATAAAACCCTCTGACACGGAGGAAATAGCGGAAACCGAAGAGGAGAATTTACTTAAACACATATCTTGGAAGCCATCTTGGAAGAAAGTATCAGGGAAGTAGAACTCTCTGCGGATAAAGTGATAGAAGGCCAGGTAGCTGCCCGGACCCCTGCACCAGCAGACATAACGTTACCAGCAACGTCTCAAAGACCCGACACGCCCCCTACGCACGTATTTGACGACACGCCCGACTCTGACAACGAAAGCACCTGTATGGTAGTAGAAAATCCCTCAGAAACCGATATTTCTAAATGTATTTCATTTAATACCAACACTACCCCGTTCAATCAATCAGGTGAATAATATTTTACACCCGACGAATTTTCCTCAGACAACCGTAGAACCTTGTCAGGATTCGAAACGGTCAAACGCACTCTTTTTACTATAAACAGCACCATTCCGAAAGACACCAGCGCAAATTCTGGTAGTTCGGGGACAAATAACAGTGAAATCCAAGACAAACCAAAACACGGATTCGGGAATAGACCATTCACCCCCGCGGATAAGAACGATAAGGACGACGACTTAGACGAAACGATAATCGACGAACAAGAGAGAATAAAAGAACAAAAGGGAATGGAAGAACAGAAAAGAATAGAAGAGCAGAAAAGAATAGACGAACGGAAAATAATAGAAGAACAGAAAAGAATAAAAGAACAGGAGGGAATAAAAGTGCAGGGAGTAAAACAGGACGCTAAGCAGGAAAACCCACGCGACACTCCTCAGTTACTAGCTGCATAAACAACAAAAACAGAAATGGCAAACTCCGCGGTAAGAGTGTCTCTTAAAGACGCATTAGCAGTCGTGCCCACGTATGATGGAGTCACGACATCCCTGAGCATGTTCATTCAGGGATGCGAGGAAGCGCTGGAGATGTTAGACCTAGGTAGCGAAACACACTTGGTAAAAGCAGTACGAATAAAGATCATCGGAGAACCCCGTCGGTTCATTATGCAACAAACGTTCGGAACCATGAAAGCACTTCATAAATTTTTGAAATGTCTCCACGCCCCCGCGAGAAATATTTATGAATTGCAAGGGGAGCTCGGGTCTATTTACCAATGGCCCGATGAAACAGTAGTCGCTTTTTCCAACTGCATTCGCGATCTCGGTTATCAAATATTAAACCCCTATGAATCAGAAAATAATAAACCAGCAGACGAAGCGTTCGTACGGAATACAACCAACAGCCTGTCACTTTGTTTTGTTCAGGGATTAAAACCCGAAATCGAACAACGTATGACAATGTAGAGTTCGATCGATGATATTGTGAAACGCGCTGTAAACATTGGAAAACAATTAATAGCATGCACGGCGCTCCGCGAGGGCATCCGAGACTCTGCGGATCCTAAACAATCGGGCACCGGAGCAAAACGTAGCATAAAAGCAATAAGCGGCGAGGAGGTAAAATGTCAGCTGTGTAATAAATCGGGTCATGAAGCCGGAGGTTGTCCGGAGAAAAAACCAGCGAACGCGTAGGTAGCTAGCGCAACGACCCCTTCAGAATCAACGAAGACTATCCTACCTGCCAAGTGTGCAGCAAGAAGGGTCACTCCGCGGATAAATGTTTTAAACCCTTTCCACCAGCCAGTAATACAGCCCTTAACGAGACACCGGGAATTACCGTGTGTCAAGTGTGTAACAAGCGAGGACACACTGCTGATAAATGTTTCCGCTTATTCCCGCCTTCGAAACGTAACACTGTCAGGGCAACTATATTCTGCCAATTATGTAAAAACCAAGGTCATGGTGCAGACAGCTGTCCAATCCCAGTTAACAAAGCGACACGTCAACCTCATAAAAATAATGTACCACAAGGACTGCAGTTCCAACAAACAGCCGACATCAATGGACACGGTGCGTACATATGCCCGTATCGTCATAATCAAGCACAATGTGCGAGTGCTAAACAAACCACTTACGCTGAAGCGACCATTGAGGGTCCGAAACAGATCGGGAATTGCCATTATTGCCGACAACCAGGACATTTTATTAAAGAATGTCCAGCTAAACAAGCAAACAACGCGCGGTACGGAAATTCCTCAGGAAACGCCAACGGTCTCTCGATCAAGGGTGCATCGGGAGCGGCCGCTCAGCAAACGCACCCGATACACACGATCTCAGCAGTAGTAGCGAACCCCTCGGAATCGTAAAAATTCATGTCATAAAGTTACACAGGGAAAGTAGCGTGCCAACGGTGAAATTAGACAGTGTTAACTTGATAACACCGACCATTTTAATGGTCGACACGGGAGCCGGCCTGAATATAATTAAGGAAAAGCATGTTCCGTTACACACTGCCATCAACCGCAATCAAATCTTGCAATTAAACGGAATTACCACTGTTTCAATATACACATTGGGCCAAGTAACCATTCAAGCTTTTGGACGCCACGCTATTTTCCATGTTGTAAAAAACGATTTTCCCATCTCGCAAGGGGGAATTTTGGGATCAGAATATCTAGACGGAAATCGAGTAATTGTGGATTACGAATAACGACGTTTGAAAATGCAGAATGTAAAAATTCCGTTCTCGACTCAAGAAGCAATAATTATCCCCGGTCAAACAACTAAACTTTGTTTTATTCGAGTAAAAAATTTAGAAGCAAAAGAGGGATATTTTCCACCGTTAAATGCGGGACCAGGAGTTACAGTAGAGACTGGGTTATTAAAGAATAATAGCGGAAAGGTATACGTTCACGTGACAAATAATAATTTACACGCAATACGAGTATAGGTACCCATCATGGAATTAGTGAATACAAAAATCGCGGATATAAAAACCCCGAAGGCAGAAAAAAGGCAGGAAAACGGAAAAACGAAAAACGTTTGTGTACAAAATGAGAGAGCAACTTCAGTACAAGGGAGGGAGCTCGCGGGTGAATCGGAACCCGCGGGATTCTCGGACGAAAAATTTAAAGACCGGAGCGACAACTTAGGGATTAGAATGCCCGTAAAGGATGACCTGTACGCGAAGGACATTATGTTGGTACAGGCAGGTAGCTCAGAGGAAAGAATTGAACCTTGCCCTGTGGAAAATAGTCGCTCGAAAGACGGGAAAATGATGGAAATGGACAGAATAGAGACAAATAGGAAAACGGAAAGAATAATGGTCATAAAAAGGAAAGAAATAATCGAAGCACAATGTAAAACTGAGGAACTTGATATGGATTTTTGTTCAGGCGCGATTCAAATAAAGTCGCGAGTAAATAATACGAATTTCAAGAGGGAACCAGGAAACTGCACGGGAGTTGTAGAGAATAAAAGTTCCAAGGAAATAATCATTAGTGACCAGCAGGAGGTCGAGGAAATAAAAAAGGTCGATTTGCGTAAGCAAGGAAATTGCACGAGAGTTACGGAGAATAAAAATTTTAGTGAAATAAACATTAACGACCCAGGTGAGGTCAAGGAAATAAAAACAGGGGACCCGCATGAACAAATTGTTCAGATGTCAAGTTGCAAAAATAAAATACACAACAAATCGGGAAATAACATTGGTAAAGATAAAATTAGTTATGCGGAGGTACAGCCAAGCACGTGGGACGTCGAGACATTGACAGAATTCAATACGACGGAACATTACGATCCAACCGATAGCATGGGAACACTCTATAGAGAATTTTTTGCACGTAGAAGCGACTACGATCATAGCAAGAGGTCAAAAAGAGAAAGTAAAAATATAAAATTTACAGGGGATTATAAGAGATACCGCGTCATAAACTCACGCCTTTTCGAAAAACTCCGGGCACGAAACGTGTTGTCCGGAATACAGCCCCTCGAGAGAGAAAGCTTTGTTTTACCTTCTTTGGTTCGGTAGTCGAAGAACGTCTCGATCAGATAAAGGGGTTACTGAGACTCAACGAGTTGAGCCCCGAGGAGAAAACCAGCATAGAAACACTGCTACAAGAAAATACCCACTTGTACCACCTACCGGGCGAGGCACTCACGCACACAACAGTACTACAACATCGTATACCTACAACCGACGATTTACCAATTAATACTAGGGGTTACCGATGGCCGGAATGTACTAAAGATGAAATAGAGAAACAGGTAGAGGATATGCTCAAAAATGGTGTAATAATACCATCCACCTCACCGTATAATTGCCCCGTATGGGTAGTACCGAAGAAGAACGATTCCAAAGGTTATAAGAAATGGAGAGTAGTCTTCGATTATCGAGCCCTTAATGAAAAGACTATCGCGGATGCATACCCTATTCCTAATATAACGGAAATTTTAGATCAACTAGGTCGTGCAAAATATTTCTCAGTTTTTGATTTGGCATCAGGTTTTCACTAGATAGAAGTCAGCCCGGAAGATAGGCATAAGAACGCTTTTACGACTCCCCGAGGCCATTTCGAATTCGTTCGGATGCCGTTCGGGCTTCGAAACGCTCCGCCCACTTTCCAAAGAATTATGGATCTCACACTGAGCGGGATACTTGGTAAAGGCATATTCGTGTATCTTGATGACATTGTAATTTATGCTCGAGCATTAGAGGAACGCTCGAGGATTAGGGACACGAAGTCACACCGATAGACGAACCCCCACCGACGTTCGACACGGAACAAGTCATTCGCGAGTCCGAGCTTTATCAAGATGTGCCCACCCATAACGGCACGGGAGATGAGCATCTTGGCCCACGTACACGTTCTTCACGCGCATCCACAGTCGAATTACCTGACCAAACTAGCGGAGAGAATTTTTCGGAGACGCATAGAAACTACGGGGAAGCACAAATAAAAGACAACGAATTATTTTCTGAAGGGAAGGCCGAAAACAATGCATCCGACTTGGCCAGTGAGCCCGACGAGGCGGACGAAATAACCCGTATACAAAAAAAAACGCGGCCGCAGACCCTTGGTCGTGAGCGACTCCGAGGAGATGGGCGACGAGGAACCGAGCAATCGGCCCGAACGCAGCGAGGCTCGAAACCCCCCAGGAACAGATAAAGAGAGACGCATACTAGCAAAAAATGTTAAACCATCGCGGGACTTGTTTTACACCCGAAAGGACAGCATGATATTTTTTGTCGATACACAGGGAAAACCGTTAGACAAGGGAGGAATGACATTAGAAGAACGCGGAGAACTACCAATTCTAAAGAAACTAAAATTGCTTGAGGCAAAGGCAATCTCAAAAAGGAATAATAAATATTACGTTGCCCTCCCTATCCGCGAAAAGGTGGGAGAAGGACCGACGAAAATACTAGAGAATATAGTGGAATCCTTAAAGAGTTGTCGGGATCTGAATGAAAAATTAAATTTAACAACAGTCAGTTTGGCAAGATCCCTTGCAAATTGCAATGTTCCATGGGAAAATATAATCGCCCAGGTCCGACTATTATTTAACAACAGCGATGCGAAGGTAATTGTTTGTTTAGGAATTGGTAAAGAACCAGCAGTAGAACATCAAGAAAAAATAATAGAGGAGAAGCATTGCTCGTCCGTCGGAGGGCATCGAGGCGTTAGTAAAACCTACAATCGCATCCGACACGATTTTTATTGGAAAAATTTAAAGCAAGATATCCAACAGTACATACAGAGATGCCTGCAGTGTCAATTAAAAAAATTAGTGCGCGTGAAAACCCGACAGCCCATGGTTATCACAGACACTCCACCCACTGCATTTGATAAGATTGCCATGGATATTGTCGGCCCACTGCCAAAAACTGATAAAGGAAATGATAACATACTCACCATGCAAGATCAGTTAACAAAATTTTCCGTGGCAGCCCCGTTAGCAAATGCCAAAGCCGTAACGATCGCCGAAGCCTTTGTAAAAAGATTCATCTGCAATTTCGGTTCTCCAAGAGCAGTATTGACCGATGAAGGTGCTAATTTTTTGAGCAATTTTATGAAACAAATCTCCAAACTGTTTAAAATACAGAAAATAAGAAGTACGGCTTTTCATCCTCAATCTGACGGGTCGTTGGAAAGATCGCATCACGCTCTCGACGAATATCTCAAACAATATACCTCAAAAGAAAACAACTGGGATGATTGGCTCGACTAGCTATCTACAATTACAACACTAACGTGCATGAAGGTACTAAGCATACTCCGTACGAGATGGTCTTTGGGAAAATCGCTAGAACTCCTTCAAATTTCCCGTTGGACGAGTTAGACAAACTCGCTACGTACGATGATTACTTAACCCGTCTAGTGACCCAAATCCATGAAATACAACACCTGGGATGAATAAACCTAATTGCTTCCAAGGAAAAGGTGAAAGAATATAAAGATAGATGCATGAATTCTGTTACTTTCAAAGTTGGTGAACCCATATTTTTGCTTAAAGGGCTGAAACCCGGAAAATTAGGAGATCAATACACCGGACCATTAGAAGTTTTGGAGCTTCTAGAAAAGGGAAATTTGCGCATCCTGTTGACAGGTAAAACCTGTGTCGTCCATTCGGAACGAGGGAAGAAATCCCTCATCCCATTAACATAATGGTAAAAAAATTCGCCAAACCAATAACACTCGTAATCGGCGACATCGATAGGAAAGAAATGGCTAAACCAGCGTATCCCCGATTCTGCGAAGAATCGGAACGATTAATTAGTTTCATCGGGTGGCCGAGGCCATACATAAAACCCGAGAAACTTGCTGCCGCAGGGTTCTCTTACCTGGGTTCGGGAGACGACGTCACTTGTTTCGAGTTCGGGGTCGAGATAAACGACTGGAAGATAGGAGAAGACCCTTACACCGAGCATACATTAGACGCTGACGATTGCCGTTTTATCAACGGACATGGAAACGTCCCAACGGATATGGAAACGGATATGGAAACGTCCCAATAAATTCAAAAAGACAGGAAGAGACGTTGGGAAAATTCATACGCACTGACTCGGCCAAATCCTCCCATGTAGAGCTAATAAAACAGCGAACAAAGGCAGTCCAGGCCGGACCATCGTCAAGTGCAAATTTCGAGACTCCTGGATTAAGTTTGAGTAAGGCGTATGGCCATGTTAAGAAAACATTGGGAAAATCACGAGTAAAGCAAACTCCGACTCCACTAACAAGAAAACCTGTAGTAAGAAGTACGTCAAGTAGTCTCTCGTTAGCCATTCCACCCGGAAACACCTCCATAAACACGGGTAAAAATCAAGGCACGGAAAGGGCCCACGGAGTCGTAAGCCATTCCACCCGGAAACACCTCCATAAACACGGGTAAAAATCAAGGCACGGAAAGGGCCCACGGAGTCGTAAAAAGAGTAGGCACGGGGAACGATTGCATAAGTAGCACGCCTCTCGAGAAGAAAAAGGCGATGGGGACCGAAGCACGTAAACCCCCAAACAGTGGCAACATTGACACCACTACCAGCAACGATATGAGCAGTCTATCTGCCAGAGGGGCCAGGTCCAAGTCCCCCCTTCCGGACCGCCTCCGTCTTACGACGACACCGGAAAAGAACACACCGAGCCTAATGCAAGGGCTCGAGGGGAAAACGGACCAACGAACATCCAAACGAGTACGCTGCCCACATCCCAAGGCTGCCAGATCATATATTTCCCTCCACCGGGACACGATGGCACAATGGATTTCTCGAGCTATGACACTCGAATTAAAACCTTCGCAGACTGGCCGCAATCAATGGCACAGACGCCTGAAAGTTTAGCCGACGCTGGACTTTATTATCTCGGTGTGGGAGACAAGGTAAAATGCTTTAGCTGCAAAGGACACTTGCACAAATGGAACACTCAGGATGACCCGTGGGAACAACATGCTTATTGGTACAGGAAATGCGAATACGTACTCGCAAGGAAAGGCGCAGAATTCACCCGAAAGGTAACCCTTAAGCCACCGATGGACGCATCCCTCGCCGACACCATGGCCTGTTATAGATCATACTGCCAAAAGGGCATCAAACCAACTCCGGTCGAGAGGACGCTCCTCCCGGACTACGAAAAAGCCGCACTCATGGAATGCATTCCGACAGGGTTCGTAGCACCAGGTACCCGACTCGACGACGTCGTTTTTGAAAATGTATGCCGCTACTGTGGCACGCGCCGAGTAGGGTTAATCTACGTTCCCTGCACTCATATGGTGGCGTGCTATCAGTGCGCATTAGCCGCAAACAAGTGCGACATCTGCAATGAAGAAATCATATTTGTGAAAAATATCATAATCATCCCCGACCGCCCGTACCACGAATACGAACATATTGTTTCCCCAATGATGATTCAAGAGGCCAATGACCTCATCCGGGCTACGAACCCTGCAAGCGCTCGGGAAAAAGTAAGATAGAGAAAGGAAAAACAGAAAGGATACTCCTCGCATACATAGCAACTAAAAGAAACATGATATAAAATCAACAATAATAATAACAATAACATAATAATAATATTGGAAATAATGATAATAATAGAGGAAAAACAATAGTAGTAGTAGTAATAATGAAAATATACGTAGAATCGTTCAAAATAACCATGCTTAAGGGACTTTACAGAATTATTATAAACTTGTATTTAGAATAATTAACAGGTGAAGGGAAACCCCGTTGCGGATGAATTAGAATAAACATAAAGATTCAGTAAGTTTACGGAAAAAAAATATACAGAAATTGAAAAAAAATAAAAAAATATATATACATATAATAGAAAATATATATATATACATACAATTAAATAACAAAATATATATAAAAATAAATTAGATATGTTCCCGATTACAGCGCCTCTGTAGGAGTGAAAGGACGGCGATCAGTTAGAAACGAATATGGCGACAAGCCAAGACCATGGAGAATAAAGACTCGTGTTAATTTGATAAAAATGTGCAGTTATTTATTCCCAAACATAAGTTTGGCGCCCAACCGCAATAAGTGAACCCATGAAGAGCAATTGAGGCATATAAGTTCGACGAGAATTGCGACATAGTCGCGAAAATCAGCGAAAACATCTCCGACGCGTCAGCACGACGAGACGCCGCAACGAGAACGTCGCGGCAGCCATGTCAAGCAACGAATTGCGTCGGCTTCGATAGACAATGGAAAAGTACGAGGCGTAAAAAATTCGTTAAAATTCATTGTGCATTTATTCAAAGACATTAGTAGTGCGTGTAGATGTAACAGACAAATAGACGGAAACGTATCATCTCGCGTGTGAAATATACGGGACAGAACAGTGATCGATCGATATCGATGTATACATATATACGGGACCGTGTCTCGCGTAAAGTTCGAACAAAGTAGCGCATCTCGAACCATCGAGGTGACGCAAACTCGCAGTCAAGTGGTTGTGGAGTGTAGCCGCGCGGTCACGCGAGAGGGCGCAATATTACACTTCCCCGAAAAATCGACTAAGCCGATATAGTAGAACGTCATAGTTCATTCACAGTAACGGTGAGAGCGCGTCAAGCGTCATCGATTCGGGCAGCATTGTCAAAAAATAAAAGTTCGGTGATTGAAAGTGCAACGAATACGTGCAAGTATTGTTTCCGCAAATTCTCGAGTCGTCGGACAAACAATTTTATCGAAAATAAAAATACAAGTTCGGAGATTTTGTCTCGCAACGTGGGGCTACCAGTCATTGCTACACCGAGTCGAGAATCTTCGCAGCGGCCAAACAGCGTCGGCGCACCGAGTCGAGAGTCTTCGTAGCAGACAAGCAGCGTCGGCGCACCGAGTCGAGAATCTTCGTAGCAGCCAAGTTAGTGAGTTCCCTCCAGTTCCTTCCTATTCCCGAATCGAATTTCAGTCAGGATGGGGGATTTGAGAAAATTAAAGCAGGATCGAGCGACAATTAAGGGTCGAATGACCAGAATAAACAACAAAATAAATAATGAGACCACAGCATCCGAGGCCAAGATCAAATCAAAAAAGATCGAAGACTTGTGGGAAATGTTTGAGGATGTGCAAGGCAAGATAGACGCAATCAAATTAGCAGAAGTGGAAGTCGGCGAGGGCGACGAAATTCCTGACGAAATACAGCAGGAATCCGAAGGGGAACGAGAAGTGTTCGAAAATATTTATTTCGAAGCAGCGACGAAAGCGCAGACTATAATCGATGTGGAAAAAGCGCAAGAAAATGCCATGGCACAGGCGCAAAGGCCGGCGCAGATACAGGAACAAAATGCGTTACAAGCAGCCAATGTTCCGCCGAGGGACGGAGGACAGCGACTCGACGTTAAGCTTCCGACTTTATCATTGCCGGAGTTTAAGGGAGAGTACAGCGACTGGCTCCATTTCAAGGACGCATATAAATCAATGATTCATGGAAATACCAGCCTTTCGGCGATATAGAAATTTCAGTATCTCCGAAATTCACTAAAGGGAGAAGCTCTGCAGGTGATCAGTGGGCTGGAAACCTCGGCAGAGAACTACGAGAGTGCTTGGGAGTTGCTAGAAAAGAGCTACGAAAACACCAAGTTACTTATAAATACTCATCTGAGTAATCTTCTTGACTTCCCAACGGTAGCGAAAGACAAACCGGCGACAATAAAACAGCTAATCGTACACATACGTACGCATCTCAAGGCATTGAAAACCTTGAAGCTTCCCGTCGAGCATTGGGATGAGCTCTTAATACATCTAACGAAAGGTAAATTCGACTATGCGACTCAGAAGGATTGGGAAGAAGAATGCATTCGTGAGAAAGAAAAACGAAAAACGTTGGAAGACTATTTAAAATTTTTAGGCGAGCGTTGTCATACCCTGGAAATGATAGACAAGGGTAAAGGCAAGAGCGACGCGTCTAAGCCGGCAGCATCGAAGAAACAAGGTAAGACGGTATCATTAGCAACTGTTTCTCAACAGAGCTGTGTGGTTTGCAAAGAAACTCACGCGGTTTACAAGTGTCCACTATTTTTGCAAATGTCTGTACCCGAAAGAATAGAAGAAACAAAATCGAAGAAGGCTTGCTTAAATTGTCTGGGAAAAGGTCATTTTGCTGCAAATTGCAAGGCGTCAGCTTGCAAAAAATGCGGGAAAAAGCATAACACGCTCTTGCATCTCGAACAGGAGAATAAATCTACAGAACAAAGGTCTAAAGGCGAATCATCGAAAAATACAGTCGTCGCTCACTGCGTGCAAGAAGAGGAGCGTGTCAGCGAGACCACAGAAGCAACGTCAGTGATCAACTTCGTGCGTAAGCCAAACACTCAAATCGTGTTGTCAACAGCTCGAGTAATAATAGAAGACATCAACGGGGCTCAGCAGAACTGCCGCGTGCTTCTAGATCCCGGTTCACAGTCCAATCTCATCACAGAGGAACTCGTGACTAGGCTCAAGTTGAGATGCAAAAAACGAAACGAGCTTATACGCGGAGTGAATCAAGCTCAGACGGTTATCGGACGAACAGTCGAAGTCAAAATCAAATCGATGCATACAGACTATGCAACGAAGATCGAATGCTTAGTACTGCCACAAATTACAGAAAAATTGCCGCAGGTAAGGATCGATACGAAGCTTATATTCTTACCGGAAACGGTGAATCTCGCAGATCCTAGTTTCTTCGAGCCAGGGACCATGGATATTCTCATCGGGGCCGGATTATTCTGGGAATTGTTGTGCGTGGATTCTATCAAGCAGGCAAAGGGACTTCCGAGATTGCAGAATACGCTTCTTGGTTGGATCGTGGGCGGAGAGCTGATCGATCCGACGAACAAAAGCAATCTACAGTTTTGTGGATTAGTAACGAACTCAGCATTGCAGAAGCAGCTAGAGCGGTTTTGGAATCAGGAGGAGACGCGCGAGACGCGACGTTGGACCAAAGAAGAAGCAGAATGTGAGCGACAATTCGGCGAGACCTTGAAACGAGATACGGATGGAAGGTTCATAGTAGCCCTGCCGCAGAAATCAGACGTGATTCTGGGGGAATCGGAGTCACAAGCGAAGAGAAGGCTCGTCGCACTCGAACGACGACTGAAAGCCAACCCGGAGATTAAAACCAAATACGTCGAGTTCTTGAGAGACTATGAGCAACAAGGGCACATGACCCTCGTGCAAGATGGGGCTCATATTCGATCGGAAGAAACGTACGTATTGCCGCACCAGCCAGTAATTCGCCCTGAAAGCATTACAACGAAGCTGCGTGTTGTATTTGATGCGTCAGCAAAAACTTCGCTCGGCACAGCGCTGAATGATCGATTACTGATTGGACCAAATCATCAGAAAGATCTATTCGGTATCCTCTTGCGTTTCAGAGCGCATCAATTCGTCTTGACCGCGGACATAGCGGCCATGTTTCGACAAATTCTTGTACGGGAAGAGGACCGCGACCTGCAAAGAATACTCTGGAGATCGGACACAACTCAACCGATTCAGATATACCGGCTTAACACGGTAACGTATGGGACACCTCCAGCACCCTACCTGGCGATCCGATGTCTACGCCAACTAGCAGCCGAAGATTCAAAATTTCCACAAGCAGCAAAGGTGCTAAGCCAAGATTTCTATATGGACGACGTGCTAACAGGCACGGACACGATTGAGAAAGCAATCGCATTGCAACAGCAACTATCGGAGATTCTACAGCGAGGCCAGTTCCATCTCAGGAAATGGCGCTCGAACGACAAAAGAATTTTGGAAAATTTAACACAGAGCAACGAGACAGATACTCTCTTGATGATCGACCAAGAAGGTGCGCTAAAGACATTAGGCCTTCCGTGGGATGCTAAGTCCGACGACATGACATACAAGGTCATCATCGAGAAGACACCCAAAAGGACAAAGAGACTCGTCCTGTCAACGATAGCCCAAATTTTCGATCCGTTAGGTCTCTTGGGACCAGTCCTCGTCAATGCAAAGTGCATAATGCAGCGAATGTGGCAACTGCCAATAGGATGGGACAAAGGGCATCCGCAGGAACTTCAAACCAGTTGGGACCAATACTACGGTTCATTGACAAAAATCAACAACATGCGCATAGCACGAAATGTCAACCCTAGAAACGCCAAGGGACATTTCAACCTTATCGGTTTCGGGGACGCCTCAGAAAAGGCGTACGGGGCATGCCTTTACGCTGTCTCCACCAGCACAACGGGTGAGACAGTCTCACACCTTGTTAGCGCGAAGAGTAGGGTAGCTCCGCTTAAAACAATTTCCTTACCCAAGTTGGAACTCAATGCAGCACTGTTAGTGGCTAAACTTTGCGACACAGCGAGAGAAGCATTTGGTGAGAAAATCCAAAGCATATTTCTTTGGAGCGATTCTACGATTGTATTGAGTTAGATTGCATCATCGCCGAATATTCGCAAGACTTACGTTGCAAATCGCGTAAGTAAGATTCAAGATTTGACACGAGAGGCGACGTGGCTTCATGTACCATCAAAGGACAATCCTGCCGATTTGATATCTAGGGGAATTTCGGTTGAAGAATGGATGACCAGCGAGCTATGGTGGCATGGACCAAAATGGCTCACGACGGGAGAATGGCCTGAGCGCAAGACAATTGATATCGATACTTCGGAGGTGAAGGCATCGGCGGTATTAACCTTGACAAGAGTAACGTGCGATGCTTTGAATGATTTCTCGTCGTTCGGTAAAATGCAAAGAGTAATCGCTTATTGCTTGAGGTTTAGAGCAAACGCACTCGGAACGAAGAGAAACGACGCATTATCGGTGTCGGAGCTCGCTCAGGCCGAAGTGGCAATCGTCAGGATGTTGCAAGGAGAGTCGTTTGCACAAGAACGTCTGGCTTTGGAACAGCAGCAGCAGGTGCCAAAGGGAAGCAAGCTCGCATCACTCAATCCTTTCCTCGATAACAATGATCTGATACGAGTGGGTGGGAGACTGTCGCGGGCAAATATTCCGGAAACAGAAGCATCCGATTATTTTGCCGGACAGACACCACGTGACGAAAATTATAATAAAGGGCGAACATCAACGCTTGCATCATTGCGGACCAGAGCAATTATTGTATTCAATCAGACAACGATATTGGATTTTGAGTGGACGTCGAGAAGCACGAAAAATCACTAGAAGTTGCGTTGCGTGTTACCGCCGTAATCCGAAATCTCCAGAGGTGCCGATGGGAGATTTGCCGCAAGAACGCGTACGCGGATCATTGAAGCCGTTTACGAATGCCGGAGTCGATTACGCGGGACCGCTTCAGGTTCGAGAGAGTCGCAGGCGTGGAAGAGTACACAGTTCGAAAGCTTGGATCGCGGTATTTACGTGCTTTGCGACCAAGGCCATACATCTAGAGCTTGTTACGGAGCTATCAACAGAAGCGTTTCTATCGGCATTGCGAAGATTCGTGGCAAGAAGGGGAATCTGCTCACAGATAGTTTCAGACAATGGGACTAATTTTGTCGGCGCAGCGCGAGAATTGAAGGAGGTCTACGAGTTCCTAGAAAAAGAGCAGGGAACTATATCCGATCATTTGGTTCGACAAAAAATTCAGTGGAAATTTATTCCACCCAGAGCACCACATTTCGGCGGACTTTGGAAGGCGGCGGTGAAGTCTCCGAAGCGTCACCTTAACACCGTCACCAAGGGCCTCGTTTCGACATTCGAGGAGTACTATACGCTCCTGACTGAAATAGAATCAATTCTAAACTCCCGACCTCTAACCCCATTATCGAGCAATCCTAACGACACAACAGCGTTGACCCCAGCCCATTTCCTGGTAGGGGACTCACTTGTTGCCAGCAGAACACGATTACCTGGCAATACCAGACAACCGACTCTCACGGTGGCAACACCTCCAGAAAGTGCGACAGCACTTCTGGCAGCGATGGTCTAATGAATATTTGCAAGAATTACAGAGACGTCAGAAATGGTACACTAAGGGCGACAATTTGGAGGTCGGCGCATTAGTGTTACTCAAAGAAGACAACGTACCGCCACTCCATTGGATCATGGGGCGCGTAGTGGAGGTTCATCCCGGAGCAGACAACGTTGTGCGGGTGGCTACCATCCGTACATCAGGTGGACTGTTCAAGAGAGCTGTGAAGAAGCTTTGTCCATTGCCAAATCAAGAAGACGATTAAAAAGCGAGAAAGTCACTTATTTCGCCTCGTTTAACATGTCAAAGTCAACTTACCTGTTATTATACTATTCACTTTCTTATCTACGATTATATGATTTCATTTCTCTACGATTATATCACTTACGATTATATCTTTCAATATCATTTACTTATTGGTCAGTTTCTTGTCTATAATCTATTATATTCATAACATAACATTCCATTATATAAGTTGAAAGAGAGCCTTTCAAGGGGGGCGGGATGTTCCCGATTACAGCGCCTCTGTAGGAGTGAAAGGACAGCGATCAGTTAGAAACGAATATGGCGACAAGCCAAGACCATGGAGAATAAAGACTCGTGTTAATTTGATAAAAATCTGCAGTTATTTATTCCCAAACAAGATACCTATTACGAGCATGACAAGAGGCAACAGTGACCTGCATAAATTTCAAAACCGTGCAATGGTTGTCAAAATCCCTTAACAATTTAACTTTAAAATAATTACGTCTCTTGACGATTGTTCGAGAATTAGCGCGGTAACGTGCACTCGCTCGAGCTGCCGCTGCTCGGCAGCACCTCCCGGCCGACTCCGGTGAGGCCGACGCGCGCGCACCAGCTCTTGTCCGAAGCGGCACGGGTTACGTGCCGCGTGCAACAGGTTTCGCGTTCATCTACGCCTAATGGCTGACACAGGTCACCACGCGGTCGGGTAGATCGCCGTTTTCGAGCGGTTTTCTTACGCTAAAAGCTCAATGGTTCTGCTCAACTTCGGTACATCTCGATATCGGTCGAGCTCACTCGGAGTATAACGGGAGGGTATTTTCTCGGGTACGCGGCAGGCGTATTTTCACCGGAATGGCTCACGTTCTCAACGGCTACCTCGCGACGATACAGCGTCGCGGGTAGATTTTCTCACTCGGTCGACTCAAGCGATTCTCATATAATTGTCTTGGCTCAACGGAGTGCTCAGTATAATTATTATTATTATTATTATTCGGTACCGCTCACTTTCGGGTTCGCTCACAATCGGTCTTCTCATGTACAGTGTTTTTCGCGGACTTTTTACCATCCGTTTTGTTATTGAATAAATAGTTTATTTTCACTGTTAAAACCCTGTGTATGAATTTATTTAACCCACCGTTCCGCTATAGCTCACCCGGCATTTCTCAACAACGATAAAGGAATTCTTTCCTATGAGTGAAACACTAGTTATTTTTTTTCCCTCTTTAGAAAGTTAGTAACAGAAAGTTCATACTCTTCTAGTTATGAATACGTATCAATCATAATGTAAGAAAAAGTGAGGCATAATCAGATCGTTTCAAGTTATTTATTTTTCCAGACTCGGTGAGGTACGAAGTTCGTGCGAGCGAATATCTTTTGCATTTTAGAATCCCATCCGGTCCTGATATAACGCAATGCTGTTTTCGGGTCTTTAGTATAGCTTTCACTTGCTTAAATCTCAATTCCAACATTTCTTTTTGAGCGTTGTAATCATCAGTACACGAATAGCGACCCGTGATAGCCGTAACATTCGGATTGAGCTGCCCATTCTTCTATTTTATCGATATTTTATGATTAAACTCCAAAACATAATTACTGTTATCGATATTTCTTACCTTAAAATGGGAGAAAAATTTGGGGAAGTATAATTTTTCATAATAACCGATGTTTCTTAAAAAAAAAATCGTCAAAAATAAAACGAAGCATAGCTTCGGAACAAGTAATCGAGCCATCTAAAAAAAATATGTGTCTACTGTACACATTTGAGAGTGTTTTCTGGAATTTTTTGAGAAAAATTGAAAGTGACATACCGACCGAAAAAAAAAAAAATTTTGTATTGTTACGTCCTCCAAAATCTTCCCAAGATATTTCAAGGTCATTTGGGTCACATGGCCGGTTAAGTAACAAAAATTTGAAATTTACCAAAACGCTGAAAATAATCATTGGCCAATATAATGATCAAACCCGAAAGGGATAATGAATAAATTAAATACCAGATGAAAAATGTATCCACTGGTAATAATAATTAGCCTTCAGGTAAATTGGGTTGAGGTACAGAGGCGACTGTACAGCCCAAGTGAGCCGCGCGAGGCTCGGTAACCTGACCCGCAAAAACGCAGATAAGGATATTGGTGCGGCGTTCATCAGGCTTGTCGAGCATGCGGACGCTTGTACGGCTTGTCATGGGGTCCGTGATGCCGAGAGTGATCGTCGGCAACGATGAGTGCAGCACCTCCTGGATTGTTAATACCAGTGACCGATAGATCATTGGTATGGTCTAGGAGGATTATAATTGAGATGATTTGATGCAAGAATAAATAGAGAATGAAATAATAAATAACAAATATGAAAGATGGCGAGATATTTTGGGGAATTATTAACAATATTGAAACGAATAGAGTAAAGTCAAGCATGTGTAATAATTATTGAGTCAAATCATCAGGATAAATTTAAAGATAATGGGTGAAAATACAGAAAATTATGAAATGTAGGAAAGAAATATAAAACGGTTAACACAAAATCCAAGGAAATAATCAGATAAATATTACGATAAAAATGTATGCCAACCATTGTTAACTTTTCAACGAAAGCTCGTAGAGCTTTCGTTCAAATTTGTATGTTCATAGAATTCGCGTTGAAATTTAAGTACTAACAAATAGAAGGGTCAAAATTATTGTAAAACTACGAAACTAGGAATAAGTAATTAGTCAATCAAAGAAAGTAATCAGGTGATGAGAGTGGGGAGACGAGGCGCAGGTGAGACAGCGGTGACGCGGGGGTGTTCGGCACCGAGGTTATTTATTCGCGCGCCCACCGCCCACTCGACATTACTACTTCTTCTTCTTCTTCTACGCGAGCGGGGCATTGACCTCAATCTTGTATTGTACTTAGAGCCATTAACAAAGAACTTGTAAAATCACCTTGGAATATCTTCGAATATCAGCTCTCATTTTAATTCTGTTCGAATAAATTATTCATATCTTTCCGAATCATTTCATCGAATCAAGTATTTTCTTCCTCGAAATCATTTCGTCGTCGGAGTAATTTATTACCATCTATAACATCTGGGAAGGACGTTAATCTCTGGATTCGATCATCCTCATCATCCGATTCTGATTCGGATTTTCGATATTTTGGAAGGACGTTATTTTGGAAAGTCATCATTCGATTCTGACTCGAACGTATATTTGGAATTTGGGAAGGACGTTCTATCTCGATATCGATATTCATCATTCATCAATCAATTCATTCGATCATCCATTCCGAGGTAAACCCATTTAAATCACATCTTAAGTTTGGAAAATTATTATTTTCATTTTAACATTCATTTCTTCTGAATATTTATACATCGACATTTATTCGTCAACCTGGAAGATTAAAATATTCTCCTGGACAATATATATTCGTGTTGGTCAATTCTATTTCAGCTATATCGGTTCGCGTTAAAGTATTAGGATAGGTCCGGAGCAAACAGTGGGTGAGCGTGACAGCAAGTGCCGCGAGTCGTGCGTCGAGGGTGACGCCCGAGAGAGTGAGATAGCCGCGTATCGTGTCCCGTATGATAGAAAGAGTTAGCATCCAGAAGTTTCTTGTCCAGTTTAGAATCATCACTCAAAATTAAGTAATTCCGAAGTTTTAACCGTGAATAAAATTCAGTCAATATTAAATATATACACTTTAGGCCCTATCCCGAATTATTTTCCGAAAGGTTAGGTTCAAAACAGGGCCAAATCCTCGATAAAGCGTCATCTCCGAATAACGTGTAAAGGGAGGGTGAAAATTCTCCTTGACCGAGATGGAGTGAAAATTGCTGATCGGGACGTAACAGTATATTTTTGAGAAAAATGGTCATTTTTTAAACTCGAAAAATTCAAAAACTTATTTTTTTTCAAAGGTCATCTAAAATTGCAACTTATTTATTTCGAACATTTTTCTGTATAATCGTATGCTTTCAAGATATAACGATTCTTAGAAAATTTTGAAATTTCGAAAAACTCAAGAAAATGTTATCCAAAAATTCTGACAAAATTTACATCAATTCTTTTTATGTCACTACATCATTTGACAAAATTTCAATTTTTTTGGAAGTGGAAAACTTTTTGACCGTTCGAAACGAGATGGAATGCCTCATATATAAATATAACTTCTGAAAGTAAGAGATGGTAATTAACAAAAGTTTAACAACGGAACTACTCACTCCTCGTATGTTACTAATAAAGGGGCCAGTCATTGGAGAATTACACTCATCGATTATCGTATTAACATAAAATTTCTACCCTTAAAACAGCAGTCAACATGTTAGAAAATCCACACGCAGTAGAAACAATTTCTCCACGGAGGAGAAGAACGGCCAGAACCATCAGCCCATCCGAATATCTACCAATACGAATACATACTAAGGTAATTCCTTGCCTTGCCCCGGGTGCAATGAGGCTTTACTGTTACTGGAAAATCGCCATGTACATCGACCTCGGTCAAAGGGACATTGAACTATACGTTCCTCCCGAATGGAGATGTTTGACTCCGGAACGATTGAACAACTGGGTTGGCCAATTGCGCGATAACCCTTACGACGATATTGTTTTGGGAAGGACAACGTATCACTGGGCAATCGGCGTGCTCTTACCCTCACGCCAACAGTATAGGACAGTTCCAATACACGGAAGGAACGGATGGCCGCATTATCTAAAACCCATCAGGTATTGGAATCTACCCCGGGTAAATTACGTGACAGACCGGTTGCCCATCACCAACAACCGAACTCCGCTCTTACCGTCATTAGGAATGGGAAGAGTACTGCAGTACTTCCCATACCCATTAGCAGTAGCAATACTTCCCATACCCATTAGATATGGGAAGAGTCTGCTACTGGCAGATGAGGCTGCCACGTACCGTGCAACCAAGACGTTACGTATGGGTACCACCGGAGTGGAGAAGGCTCACCGATAAGACACGACGAATGTGGGCACGCCGGTTGGGTGCAAATCCCAACGAGTCAATCTTGCTTGGTGGAACAGAGTACTACTGGAGGGGGGATACGATCATCCCCCATGGTCAGAATCCCAGCAGCATCGAATATTTGGGAGAAGGCAAATACGACGAAACAGAATCGCCCGAGGACGAGGTGCCCGTCGAAAAACCCCACACGACCGACTGCGCTCCAACTCCGGGTAAATGCAACTCACCACAAAGGGAGTCCGGAACCGTCGGAATGTTAAACGCATTCATAAATCAGTATGACGATCCGATACCCTCCCCGGGTATCCTCAACAGCATCATCGGGATGGATAATGGAACCGACGGCTCGGATTACGTATTACCAGTAGGAGTTCTTGAAACTTTGGTTTAAGGGAGTATGAAAACCATCCTTATTTCACTCTCTCAAAAACAGAGGAAGTAAATAACCTCATTAACATAAACTTTTTTTGTGCTTTGATGAAAAAAAAGAAAAAGGGGGAGAGAAGAAAACAACACAAAAGAAAGATAAAAAAGGGGAAAATAAAAAAAAAATAATAATAATAATAAGGTATGGTATATGAATACATATATATAGATTTATATTACAACATTATTAACCACTATTACGATCCTAATAACGGAAATAATAAAAGTACTTATACTAACAAAAGAATAACAGGAAGATTGAATCGAAAGGAAGAAACCCTCCGGAGATAAATAATCAAGACATATGTATAAGAATGGAACTAACCAAATTCGTTTTAAGACCCTAATGGTCGTAAAAGGTCTCAATCCCTATTATGATTCACAGACAATGGTCCAATATAACTTAATAATCACGCCGGACAATTCGTACAAACGACACGGAAGGGAGCCTTACTGGGAAATCACCGCAGGAGTAAACGTGTCTCCGCAGTGGAAGGACTTTCCTTCTTGTATTTTGGACGAATGGCTGTCTTCAATACCCGAAGAAACGGAGCAAGCAACCATCGGCAGAACCAAATACAGCCTACAAGACGATCTACTATTACGTGCAGGCCAGCAGAGCCGTTTTAACCTCACCGAACACGATATACGCGTCCAGCAATACAGGAGACAACATCCTGACCTGGAAATTTCGCGAATCGCACGCAGACAACACAACAGACCCCGGAAGTTCGAACTCAACCCCCGGCCTTACTAACAACTATTGAATCATCATCAACGAACTACCTCAACCATAAGTATCATTAAGTTAGAACAATAAGGAATAGGGCGTACCCCAACGCAAAGGCAATTTCTATGCAACGTATCGATGAGGTCAACACAATAATTAATATAGATAACATAGGCCAAATAAGAATTGGAATAGGAAAATTACATTACTTACCAATAAAGTACGGCATAGATTCACCAAGGGGAAAGGACATTTAATGTGTTGGAGGCACGGTCGGAAACCGCACTCCAATGCTCGGTCCGGAGACCTCTCGCCCATAAAGAGCATGCGCAACTAAACCACCTATATATCCACTTCCCTTTGAAAACACTGACGAGGGAGACTGGGCCCGGAAAAACCCTGCTCTCACCATTTAAGGATCATTGAACAGATGGACCTACCCTGCCCTGTGACGGGTAGCGACTCACCTGGTTGGGCTTCCAGCGATCCGACCGAGGTCGGATCCCTCGAAGTCATTTCCAGCGGGGGCCATACGGGGAGGCGGAGTCGTGAGCAATTGCTCAGTCCACTTACAGGATACCCGGAAAATATCCAGGTAATTGTCTGGGGAATGGAACCCCACGTAGCTGCCTTGAACAAGTCGAAAACGACCCCTGCGCAGTTCAAGTGCAGCTGACCAAGGGGAAAGGACAATCAGAAAGTAAACTCAATTAAACACATTCTCAGGAGAAAGATTTAAATGGAAGTTGAAAATTCGAACCAATCAAATCAAATTTAGCCAAAAACCCACTCATAAATTAAGCCCATCATTTGGATTCTCCTAATGATCGTCTTAAAGGGGGGGAGGTGTTACGTCCAGCGTAATGCTTAAAATTTCGTCATAAATTCTCTCATAAAAACTGAACTCCGGAAATGATAACTTCAAGGAAAAATAAAATAATTTGGTTAGATAACCTGAAATATTAACAGAATAGATAACTAACCCATTTCCGCCAAGAGCTGACTTATCAACTCAGTCGGTACATTCATCTTGTCGGTACATTCAGAGTCAATTCCAAAACCTAAGGGTCAAATATCTAACGACAGGGTAAAATGAAATCTACGAAAAGGGAAGGCCACAAAAATTGCTCTATGACACTGAGCGCCGCGCCACTACAAGGCGGTAGAAACGGCAACCCATTGAGAAATAACTCGCTACCTGCCTAGGTACGAGTATCGACTAAAATCCATAGATCCCAAACGTCGTTAGTTCTTTCGTACCATCGCACGGGAACTATTAATGAAGAGGCCCGCGGTCATCGACCGCCGAGGGGCCCCGTTTTCCCGTCACGACGTGCCGTTTCGACACGTTACCGACAGCTCTCTGAAAACCTTTTTGGGGTTCTTTGTTTTGAGCCTCCGAATCAAGAAGAAAAGGCGCTACTAGACAATGAGATTAAAAAGTGATGCAATGGTAGAAATGAGGCACTCCACCATAGATTTTATTAGAATCATCAAAGAAGACTCTTAAAGTTATTCTTTTGCAACAAACATCGTAATAAATAAAAACCCAGAAGTATTTCCGGACGGAAGACAAAAATGAAGGGAAACGATATGATTGATTTAACATTTGAGTCTAATTAAACAAATGTATTACAACCACCCCCCCCCCCCCAACATTTCATGGAAAAATCCACATCCTATTTTCTGATTGTCTTTGAGCCCGAGGAAAATAGGAATAAACAACATACCCAAGTCATGTAATAGATGCTCATTATGATCTTGATGTTAAGAGATAAAACCTACTCTAACAATGAGATTTCACCTCGTGAGATAGAATTTTATGGTCTGCCGGGACAACTACCTGAGAGCCGGCACGACGGCACGTGGACGCACGACAAAAAGGGCCTCACCCTTCTACGTGCCTTCTATAACTAACGCCTACCAGAACAAAACTTAGGGTCAGTCACACGTAATAATTAGTAATAACCTCTATTTACATTTTTTATGCATTAGGGAATTTAGTTAATTAAGGAAGAACAGAAGGATTTTCGTCCCATAAGGAAAAAGATGGAAAAGAGGGAAGGCGGCAAAATAACCTTCTCTCTCTATTGCTAAAGCCCGAAGATAGGGAATCAATGAATAGAAATAACAATTAATTATGGGACCAGAACACTATCTGTGACATACAATAAATTATGAGTATCAGACGAAACCTTTATATGTCCATATATATATATATATATATTGTGACGGGGCTTTTCTGCTCCCGTCACAAAGAGAGCTCGATCTCCAGCTCTCGCTCGTATCGGCACGGAGCACGGCATCCTTTCTCCCGGGAGGAGTCCCTTCCAGGCGATCAGACAGGGCCAAACGCGAATAAACCGTTCCCACGACTAATTCTAGCATTTTTTGTTATTTCCGAAATCCCCCCGAGCGTACGGCGGTTGCAACCGCCGCAAGAACATCTCGACGCACCAGCAACAATCAGCAAGCTGGAGCCTCGCTACCGACCTCGTCGCCGTCGCCCACGCAATCAGCAGGCTGGAGCCTCGCTAGGCCTCTCGCCGTTCAGTCGCATCGCTACCGAAGTAGCGCGCGACGTTACCGACAACGGGGCCTCCACCCGTCAGCCTGTCACCCGGACTCGACGAGCCATCAGCTACCGAAATCTACAGCGTCCGGCTCGTCGTTGCTTCCACACCTGTCTGCCTGGACGAAGCTCCCAGGACTGCGCTACCACCGCTCCCGTGGATTTACCTCCCGCCACGGGCGCACTCGGCATCACGCGTTCACAAGATCTCGAACGCGCCGATTCAAAGACCCGCGCCGGGGATTCCTAATTCGAGGGAATCCAACAAATAGAGCAGAGGGCGAAAGACGGATAGGCACAGGGTGGGGGGGAAACAGGACCCGCGATCGCGAGAGCGTCACCTCCCTCGGGGACTCCGTCGTAGGCCCCCGAGAAGGAAGGACGTGGTGACTGCTAACGATACGTGCATATCGTCTCGCGAGAATACCGACATCTTGCCAATCGCGAAGTGGGACTTCTGGCCGAGGACAACTCGAGAAGCTCCCGCAACAGCTACGAAACCGGTGAGATCGTCGTACGGGTTCGGTTTGAGGCTAGAGATAGAATAGATCAAACTCGGTTCGTTATCGTGGGGACGGCACGCTTTCGCGCGCGGCCGCGGAACTAGTTCTCGGGAGAATCTTCTAAATTCACATTTGCTTTACTCTTCTATAGTCTCCGTTTAATATTTTGCCTGGAAGGGTCTGGCCTATTTTAATACTTCATTCCATAGTTTGCGCCTCGCGCGAGTCCACTTCTCTTTTTTTACCTAATTTATTATCAGTTTCTTCGAGTCATTTATACCAGTCTCTTTCCGCCGAATTATCTTAATCTATTGTAAATTTATTTCTCTCTTCTGATTTCCTAGTAAGATTCCGCGTAACCCCGCTGCGATCGGGCGAATTCAGATTTGTTGCGAAAGGTACCGTGGCTGCGATCCACGCGTGTATGGCGAATACGATAGCGTAGATCTCGAACATTACCTGTTACCGCTCTAGCATTACCGACTCTGTGTTGCCGAATTATTTTGTTCTCGAATTGTTTGTCAAGCTTGTGGAGATAACCCAAGGGAACGAGCGTGCACGCTAGTCGCTTCTCGACCACGCTCCCGATATTCGCTGCAATAAAATATCTTTGTGAGTTCCCATAATTTCGTCTCGATCTCTGTTTCCTCCTCGCGGAGGTGACCGAACCACCCCCTCTACCAATTCCCAAGGCTGAGCGACGCCGGGTCGCTCTCGTCTCTCGTTCGGTCCTTAGAATTAAAATTTTGTCGCGAGAGCTCTCGCTCTCGCGGCTGGCGCCCTTAAGGCCGAGTGAGACGGGTTTTGTAGCCGTCTCAATTGGGAAAAACTCAGGTGTTGGGAAAAAACGGTTACACAATATATATATATATATATATATATATATATATATATATATATATATATATATATATATATATATATATATGGATATATACATGAATATATAAAAATATAACCACTAATCTGAAGTTAATAATTAATGTCAAGTAAATTTAATATCTAATATAGTGAGTTGCGTCAGACGGATATTTAAGTATCAAGATCACGATACCTAGCAGTTATAAACAGGGCCATTTAGATGGACGATTCGTTATCCTCGAATATCCTCGCCGGAAAAGGAAATGGGAAAAATTCAACCGAACCTAGCATATAAAGTACACCTATGAGTCCTCAGTGTAATAACTAGCAGGGCAAGTACAGTCATTGCACGATTCGGTCACGTACGCTCGCGACAGCTGCCGCGCTCGGGCTGGAAACAGGCCCCGAAACAAGATCAAAGCGAAGCGAGGGACAATAGTAAAAGGCATTAGGCTTCCTCGCACCCTCCTCTACTTCGGCATGTCGCGATGCGATCGAGGAGGATACCTCTCTCTCTCTACGCCTCTCGGTTTTAAGAACTCCTTGACCAATCATCCGTATCAACGCACCTCACTCTACCCCCATTACAATTATTTCCTCCCATGAAAATAACCCGGTAGGAGAAGGAAGGAAAGGGACGTACTCAAACAGTTCGATTTGTCCCATTCTTAACTAAGAGAAACAAAGAAGAAAATCACATACGTGACAAAATTGATTTCTCCCACTTGGTTTTAACCAAGAGTAGTAGAAGGAAAAAATTACCTACTGTTCGAGAATCAGCGCGGCTACATGCGCTAGCTCGAGCGGCCGCTGCTCGGTAACACCTCCCGGCTGAGTCCGGCGAGGCCGACGCGCGCCGTTGACGCACGCGTACCGCGCTCATCCGGGGCGGCACGGGTTACGTGCCGCGTGCAACAGGTTTCGCGTTCATCTACGCCGAATGACTGACACGGGTCACCACGCGGTCGGGTAGATCGCCGACTTTGATCGGTTTTCTCACGGTAACAGCTCAATTTCGATACATCTCATCACGGCGACGTATCTTCGGTTTCGGGATATCGTTCGAGCTCACTCGGAGCATAACGGGAATGTATTTTCTCGGGTACGCGACACGCGTACTTTCACCGGAATGGCTCAAGTTCTCAACGGCTACCTCGTGACGATACAACGTCGCGGGTAGATTTTCTCACTCGGTCGACTCAAGCGATTATCATATAATTGGCTTGGCTCAACGGAGTGCTCACAGTGGACTGCTCAGTGTAATTATTATTATTATTGTTATTCGGTACCGCTCACTTTCGGGTTCGCTCACAATCGGCCTTCTCATGCACAGCGTTTTTCGCGCGCTTTTTACCATCCGTTTTGTTATTGAATAAATAGTTTATTTTCACTGTTAAGATCTTGTGTGTGAATTTATTTAACCCACCGTTCCGCTATAGCTCACCCGGCATTTCTCAACACCTACGCACATCGGATGATTTCTCCCATTGGTTATCTAATCGAAATGGAGGGAAAAATAACATACGTGATCACTACGCCTCCCCTGCTTTTAACCTAGAAAATTAGTATAAATACTCCCGAAAAAATGTACTCGACGCCTAGTTACTATTACCACGAACTCAGTTACTATTATCGAAAACTCAGTTACTATTATCGAAAAATCAGTCACTATTATCGAAAACTCAGTTACTATTATCGAAAACCCAGTTACTATTATCACGCATATTATCGAAAACTCAGTTACTTTTATCGAAAACCTAGTTACTATTATCGAAAACCCAGTTACTATTATCACGCACTCAGTAACTATTATCAGACTTCAAGCTGTTATTATCGACCGACGAATTTATTATATTCAACGAATCGATCGCTACGAAAACCTCTCAGAGCAAAATTTGTACAAATCTTGGGAACTGTTTGTGACTACCGAATCAACGGAATAATTTTGTGCGAATTAAATTTCGAGAATCTTACTCGATTTATTTTTGTACTGATTGTCCGACAAAGGTTTTAATATTCATTTAAAATATAAATTTGTCAATCATATTTAAATTCGGTTTTGTTCGAATTATTCCCAACACCAACGGCCATCAACAGCGATTGAATAACGTAAGCCATTTACATCATTATTATAACTCTTCGGTTTATACATCTTCTTTTATTGTAGTGCACGATTATTATCTTGCTTTGTTTTTGTAATTATTCGGGTTACCGGAACGAGATAGTAGTTAGTTTCCTTGTCAACTCAAAGCTCCGTGTGGATAACCTTTCACTCATTAATATTTCCGGAAGTGTAATCAACTAAATTCTTCACGGGAATAGAAATTAATTGACACCCTACGACGTGAAACGACAGGCATTCCTAGGGCCCTATCCCAAGCAAATTTCCGAAAGGTTAGGCTTAAAAATGGGCAGTCGCAATCGTAATTAACACCGGGAGTGGTATAGATCGATATCACATCGTTCTGACCAGCGCGCGTTAAGAGAAGCGGTGCGACAGTTACGTAAAATTTTATTGGAAATAAAATATCGACAGTTTTGACGTAACACTATCACCCCGGCTTCGAGCATCCGGTCCACCTTGGCATTAATTATCGCGGTGGCAGGATAATATCTCTGCTTGATAGGCATGCTATGTCCGACGTCGATATGGTGGATGATCAAATCGGTCGCGCCCCATGAATTTAAATTCACGCGAACTATCCCCGGTGAAACTCCATACTCGACGGGCGTGATCCACCATGATTCCGAAGGCACCTAGCTAGTCGAGACCGAAAAGCAGGGGTACCGGTAACGTTGGAAATACTCCGGCAGCAATAGTCTGTTCCCGTTCTTCGAGTCGCACGTTTAAGTCAATCTCTTGATCGCATGTGATTTGGCCTTCGTCCGCGATCGTTGCGGAGGCCGGGAGAACGCGACGCGGGAGCCAGCCTACATCGGTAGCGATCGAGAGCCCGCTGCGACCAACGTAAGTGCTCGCGGACCCGCTATCCAGGATGGCTGACATGAGATACCCCCCTAGGTCGACGCCGACGAGCAGGACCATACGGCTGCGCGCGTTGCGTAACGGGCTACAGAAATATTCCGCGAGTAATTTCGGAAGATCGGGAAAATCGTGTAAGGTCGGGCAAAGGTTTTCGAGCGGTACGGTGTCGGTGGAGGAGCCACCACTGGAGTTATTGATGGCCCGCCGTCGCGTTTCCCGGACGCGCGTGCTCATCGTTGGTATTCACGTCCTTTTTCCCCATATCTCTACTTTCCTATTTTCCATATCTCTATTCACCGCAGAGTTGTCTCTTCACCGCAGAGTTATGAATTTTTAGTAGGAACGCACTATTTGTCCGTTTTTCATGGTTATTTCGGTGAGATAAGATATTTCTATGAAAAATTCGTAACTCAACTGTTAAGAGAGATATCGAGTTCAATCCAGGTGTTTGTCGAAGGGCAACTGGGTCTAACGTCCGAAAGTTGTCGAAAAATTGCTACCTGGGACGCGTCGTCTGCTAGCACTGAATTGCCTATGGCGACCCTTCAGTGAAACCAAAACAATGAATCCACCACAGTCAACAGTTAAGCTGCTCGCACCCAAAACTACGTACGTAACACAGACGGGCCGTGCCGTATCCACACACAGCCGTGATTGGCTGATGCTCGCGTATTAGTGTCCGATCTGATCCAATCGGACACCAATCGGCAAGCATTGTTTTATGTGCTAGCACCTTCAGTCAGCCACTGAGCGTCGAAGTCGATAGACACAGAACGAAAACAATACTAGTTTAAAGTATAGTGCAACTTAGGTTTTGCATCTTTGCTACTTGCAATAGCCGAAGAATCGTGTTCTATAATTTGCGCATTTTTATTGTGCCGAGGAGTCGACGTGACGAACATTTTTACGGATCTGAAATACAATGGAATACACTTGTGAAAAATGCTATCTCAAGATCCGAAGTGATAAAGTATCTTACGAAGACAATCTTTTCTGTCACCTTCGATGTTGGCTTTGTGATGTTTGCTCTTATTACCTGGAAAACGTTGCTGTTATAAATTGCGCGGGGTCTCTCAGCCACCTCGAATTTTATCCGACGTTCCGACAGAACAATTCTTCGTCAATTAACGGGTCCAGTGTTCCTTCGTTTACATCGGTAAGTAATTATGAAGCTGCGGTACAATACGATACAGAGGGTAATGAGTTTACCTAAACGCAGGTTACTTCTGATCGATGTGCGTATTTTCGAGGCTATAGCGCTATAATATCGCATATACGCTTGCCGAAATGTGCATTTTTCCACGAAATACGGCAATTATTTTCGAGAGTAAGACTCTAAATTTTATTTATTGGGCACTCACTCCTTCTATAAGAAATGTCTACAGAAATGACTTTTTTCCATATTTTGATTCCATCGGACGTGCGTGTCACAGTCCTTCTTCGCAACAAATGAACCAATGCTGGTAAAATTTGGTGCACAGCACTATTGTTTCATTGACATGAAGCCTAAAAGTATTAAACTAATTAGACACATGTAAACATATGTTAGTAGATTCAGAACAAAAAAGACCTTTTTTCATTTTTTGTCCATCGGACGTCTGTATCGTGCTCCAATTTCAGTAAATATCAACGAATTTTGATATAGCTAGCGGCGTTTCTTTCGCTGCATCATAAATATGAAGCCCTGAAAGTTTAAAACCATTCGGATCACCAATAATACTTTTTAAAACTAATTAAGTATAAATAATCACTTAAATATCTCCTTTTTAGGTTCAAAGTTTGTGCATCGGACGTCCGGGTCATACTTAAACTTGAAAGTTTACGAACTAATGAAGATGTCCTTCGCAGTCATCATTCATTATATCGTTAAGAAGTGACTCACCAAATTTCGAACCATTTAGACATCTGTAAATAAGTTTTTGCAAACAATTTTTAGTTGTCCATTTGGGAGGTTATGTGTGATTTTGTTCGATTACAAAATAAGTAAAAAAAATAAATAAAGGTCTGGGTGACACAAATGAAAAAAGTAAATGGATGATATCCTCTTATCCAATTATATTACACGATGATTATCACAATTTTAACACTTTTTTAAACCTTTTTAGGTATTTTTTTTTGTCACTGAAATCATCGCGCACATTACATATATCACATTTTTAAAATCTATAGAAATTCCACTTTATACATTTAAAAATTTGCACGATAATTCACAAGCACATTTTTTTATCACTCACGAACAATAATTTGGTCCGTTCGTTACGAGAGTAAAATCGTACTCCGAGCGATTATAGAGTACTCGCAGAACGCTCGGAACTGGAAACGCCACGTGGGACAAAAACGAACACACGTTCGGTCTTTACTCTAGATTATTTGCGTTCGTCATAATACGTCCAAGAGCATCAAATTTATAAACGAACGGGCGTTCGGGTTCATCTCGACTCCAAGGTTAGTTTAGTCAAACAAATGTAGGTGCATCTCCACGTATCTCGACTCCAGCTTAGATAAACGAACACGCGTTCGGGCTCATTTCGACTGCAGTTTAGGTAAACCTCGGTGCATTTGACTCCTCTATCAGGACCCCAAGCACTAGAGGGCAGAGCATTACTTCCGGCTAAATGAACATTCTGTTTGCGCTGTAGTCTGTTGATCTCTAATCAACAGACCGATTATATGTCAAACAAAACACTCGCAATTATATCTGTCAAATTAGAAAACTGTTTCTTCGGGGCGGCGCTGGCGTCGGTCATACACGCAAGGGTCTTACACCGCTAGATCCTCGCATATAAGACCGCCGCCAGCGCCGCCCCGAAGAAACGGGGGGGGGGAGCGGGGCAAAATGGTACAGTGGGGCAAAACGGGATAAGGGGACAAAACGCAATTTTCCAATAACTTTTGGATGGTGGTGATGGTGGTCCGTGGGGCAAAACGGCGTTGAAAATCTGTATGTATCGTTGGGACAAAATGGGGCATCCTAAAATTAATGGAAAATTGCGTTTTGCCCTCTCTGTCCCGTTTTGCCCCACTGTCCCATTTTAATCTGCTCTTCCCTACTTGGATGGATGACTGGTTCGCCACGCGCTGTTTAGTTACACCAATTTCCATAAAACTTAATCGTAAGATTCCCTACAAATCAGAGTTGCAAATAATGCATTTATTCCATAATGATTTTTTCATTTCATTGTCCACTTTTTTAGAAATTGGTACTTGAACACCCCTTCATTATTCATTATTTTTTAAATCAGTAATTGAACCCTTCTCCATAATCCATTGATTTGTCAATGGGCAATGGGGCTTGTATGCATTATCCATTGTTTTCGCAATGGGTAATGAGGCTCTGCTCCAATATCCATTGTTTTGGCAATGGCCAATGAGGCTCTGCTCCATTATCCATTGTTTTAGCAATAACCAACAGCGCTGTGCTCCATTATCCATTACTTCGGCAATGGCCAATGGGGCTCTGCTCCATTATCCATTGTTATAATATCCATTCGTTCTTGGGATAATTTTCCGGACATGAACTATTATCGACCATTTATCAGTATTGAATTTTAATTTTAATTTTATTGTTTTTAATATAAATGCGCTTTTGAAGTTTTGTAATTTTTTTTTTTTTTTTTTTTTTAAAGTGTGTTCGCGCTCTATCGTTTGCAAATGTCCAATTATAGGGCTAAACAATTTTTTACAGTAATAGATTAACATCAAACAATTTTCGGTAATGAATTTGATAAGAATCGGTAAGGGTCTGGATTTTGTGACATTCTTAATTGTTCAGAAAATGTCTTTTTGCACGCATGCTCTTATGATTATTGAAATATTTGACTGACACATTCGACATGAATAAACTATTACGGATGTGTATTTCCTATTGTATTTGGTAAGAATTGATCCGCCTTTAAGGAATGTGTAAGCCTTGATTTTTTTATTCGTACTCACAGACACATGAATTATTGCGAAATATCATGAAGCGCAAAAATATTGTATGCATCATCGAAAATCATACACTGGAGATATTACCGGTGTAGCAGTAAAAACAATAAGTAAAGTAATTTTTAAAAATCGGTGAAAAAAAATAAGTATAATATATATTTAAATCGGTTAAAAATAAGGATAATAAATTTAAAAAATCGGTTAACAATAAATAAAATAATTTTTTTAACCGGTAAAAAATAAGGAAAATAAATGTATTACACTCGGTGTGAAAATTGCAGTTGTACGCACGCTTTGCGTCCGTAAAATCCTTATGTACACACCTCGTGAAGTAAAATTTGTTACGATACTTGGCTGCAAAACTTTTTTAAAACTCGTGTGATTGCAGCACTCTCCTTCGGTACATGCTGTAAACTCACATATTGAACGAAAAATTAGCCCCTGTTCCATTATTCATTGAACGGAAAATGAACCGCTCTTCCATTATCCATTGTTTTGGTAATGGGCAATGGGACTCGTCTCCATTATCCATTTTTTTGGTAATGGCCAATGGAACTCTGCTCCATTATCCATTGGTTTGGTAATGGCCAATGGGACTCTGCTCCATTATCCATTGTTTTGGTAATGGCCAATGGGACTCTACTCCATTATCCATTGTTTTATAATGAACAATGGAATTATACTCCATTGTCCATTATTTTGGTAATGACCAATGAGACCCCGCTGCATTATCCATTGTTTCGGCAATAGACAATAGGAAACTACTTCATTATTCATTAGCAAAATAATGGGTAATGAAATGATCATCCAGTACTAATTAATTTGAAAATGGGTAATGTAATTCTTATCAATTATTGATTTTTTTTAAAATATACAATGCATTGTTTATACATTGTAATTTTTCCAACTCTGCTACAAATTGATGATCATCTGTATAAAATCTGTCAAATTTACTAGACATTATTCAGCGTTAGTCAATTGGCGTACAAAATTTTAAATCGATAATTCCAAATTCTTTAGCACATCGTTTTATCTGTGACATTTCAGAACTTTTTAAAACTATCATGTCTGATTGCCATTATCAATATTAATTATTTTCGATTTCAAACATTTTTATCAGTAAAATAGATTTGTATATTACATGTTTATTATAACTATGTTATAATAACGCTAGGTTATAATAACTACGCTACGAAATTTGGGAATAAAATTTCGTAGCGCATAGCGTGATGTATGAATACAATTACAGAGAGCGAAGCGCGTCGTGCAAACTACTCGTGCGGCGCGCGACATGCGTACAAATCTGTGAGTGCCTTAAAAAATGTCCCGAAGGGACATTGATCGGGGGGTTTGGGGGGCGGAGCCCCCAACCAGCGCCCGCAGGGGCGCTTGTTATTTCATATAATTTTTCTTTATTAAATGTCTTCGTTGTCGTTTTGCATCTTGTCGTCGTCCGTTGCCGTTTCACTTCTCTATCACGATGTCGTCAACGTCGATCTCGGCCTCCTCGTCGTTGTTGTCCATATTTATTTCGTTCTCCTCATCACTGTCCTCGCTACTCGTGACCTCGTGTTCGGGGCCGCGCGCTGCCCGGAATCGAAACGGCATTTACATGCGGTCAGAATAGAAGTCACCGTCTTCCCCCCCCCCCCCCCCCAGGAGAATCAGACAGGGTTTGGTCCTCATTTCCCCTGTTCTCTCGTGAGTGGATGGTCTCGGGGACCTTCACTGGCATTTCCTAGGGCTTCTAAGGGACACCATATCGCGTCGGATCCCGTATCGGTGTCCAGTACCCGGAGATCCCACCGCTGATCCAGTTCGGGGTTACCGATGCGGTAGCTCTCGGCGAATTTGCGCGGCTCTTGTTGGGATTGGAAATCCCAATTATACCAATCGGTACGTCGGTGATATCTTCTGAAACTATTCCTGACGACGAATTGATCCGAGAGGAACGGAGGGAAAGAAGATTTAAGAACGGGATTTACACACTTCATAAAACTCACGATATACTTTAATAACAAAAATTAAACACTGTTGTTGGTTACACGGTTTGTATAAAATAAAAATAATACAGATCGGTTGTGTTGGGTTTGTCCGAATCAGGGATCAAGACGAATTCTTGTCCGTGTCGAAGTTCACGAAAATCGAAGAAGTTAAAAAGATCGTGTTGGAGCAGTTAGTTGTGTCTGCTCCGTTTGTTAAGTTGAGACTGACTTGAGAAATTATGTTTTAGCAAGAGGTAAAAAAGGTGGGAGTGTCTTAGACATTCGGAGTGATATTTCAAGAATCGAACAACTTGTTCATAGAGAAAAACAAGAAGGGATTTTATGCGAATTGACGAATGAAGTTGCAGTTTGCGTGGGGACGAGGCGCTTGCCGTAACCCTGTGTTTTAGGCAGGTAAAACGGCTTAGCGCTTGACGCTGACCCTTGCGCGGTGACGCACCGTACTGGCAATAAGCGGGCTCATAAAGGACCCATTGAGTCGCGAATTATCTTTTCGTGTTTTTTGTCGACTTTAAGGGATTTTTTTATCTTTATTGGAAGGAGCTCAGCTGCATCGCAGATGTTTTTTTGCTCCGCTCGCAAATGTCTAATACACCAAAGTTTCTCGAAGATTCGTTAATCCTCTCGGCTGATAAGTTTATTTCTTTATTCACTATGTATAGAATTATGGCATATGTATATGAGATATTCCATGTGAAACCGAACGGTCAAAAACCCGATCCTGTCCGAAAAAGTTGTAACTACAAGTCATGATTATTTACATGGGGTTTTTCTAATTTTTGTCACAATTTTTGGATCGTATTTTTTTGGGATATCGAAAAACTGAACTCTTTAAAAAATCCTCCATATTTTAAAAACTATTAGTCGTACAAAAAAACGTTTAAAACATAAAAGTTGCATGTTTGAGCAATGCCGGGTGAGCTATAGCGGAACGGGGGGGTAAAATAAATTCACACACAGATCTTAACAGTGAAAATAAACTCTTTATTAAATAACACAACGATGGTAAAAAGCGCGCGAAAAAACACTGTACATGAGTAGACCGATTATGAGCGAACCGAAAAATGAGCGATACCGAATAACAATGATTATAATGAGCAGTCCGAGTTGAGCGCACTCCGATGAGCCAAGACAATTATATGAGAATCGCTTGAGTCGACCGGGTGAGAGAATCTATCCGCGACGCTGTATCGCCGCGAGATAGCCGTTGTGAACGTGAGCCATGCCGGTGTGATCACGCGTGTTGCGTGCCCGAGAACACACTCGCGTTATGCTCCGTGTGAGCTCGAACGATATCCCGAAACCGAAGATATGTCGCCGTGATGAGATGTACCGAAATTGAGCAGAACCATTGAGCTTTTACCGTGAGAAAGCCGTTCGAAAACGGCGATCTACCCGACCGCGTGGTGACCCGTGTCAGCCATTCAGCATAGATGAGCGCAAAACCTGATGCACGCGGCACGTAACCCGTGCCGCCTCGGATGAGAGCTGGTGCGCGCGCGTCGGTCTCACCGGACTCGGCCGGGAGGTGCTGCCGACAGCGGCAGCTCGAGCGAGCGCACATTACCGCGCTGATTCTCGAACATTGCAGTTTTTAATGAACTTTTGAAAACAATACTTTGTAATTTTTTTGAACGCAATAAACGTCCATTTCTATGACAAATAAACTAAAATATTTTTTTTCAGCTCATACGTCATGTGTGATTTTTCTTCAAAAATTCGAAAATATACTCGCATATCTGGAGAGTGATCTCATATTTTTGTTTGAATGGGCGAGACGTCCGTTTGATAGCTGTGATCCGTTTAAGATCGATTTTTCATTTTGAAAATCGATTTTTGATGAAAAATCACCAATCCCTTTTTTATTTGATCTTTTAACTTCTATTATTATCGATAGTGTCACAATTTTTATAAAATTCAATGGGAAATAATAGATATCTCTTTTTTTTTAATGAAAAATCGATCTTGAACGGAGCACAGCTATCAAACGAACGTCTCGCCCATCTATTAAAAAATATGAGATCACTTTACGTACATGAGAATATATTCTGGAATTTTTTAAGAAAAAATCAAACATGACTTATTGGCTGAAAAAATTATTTTAGTCTATTTTTCATAGAAATGGATGTTTATAGGATTCAAAAAAATCTACAAAATTTTGTTTTCGAAGGTTCATTGAAATCGGCAACTTTTATGTTTTAAACGTTTTTTTGTATGGCTAATAGTTTTTAAGATATAGAGGGTTTTTAAAAAGTGACATTTTTCGTTTTCTCAAAAAAATACCATACAAAAATTCTGAAAAAATTACAACAACCCCTTGTAAATAATCACGAATTGTGGTGAAATTGCAACTTTTTTGAGGAGGGTCGGGTTTTTGACCGTTCGATTTTACATGGATACCTCATATATATACAGAATTAATCTACCTTGCATTCTGTAATGTTGGCGACTGAACAGGTCCTCCAATTTTTCCTTGAGGGTTCAGTTTACCTCCGGGTTCCACTCTTCTCCCTCACTTGGTCGGAGCGCATGCAAGCCGCATGGCACAACTTGGATACTGATGAAGAGATGTTCCCGGGGAACCGTAAATAGTTATAGCGGTGAAGTTTGAAACGTTGCAAAGTTGCAACGGTTCTCCCAGCTCTGGCGCTTGGCTCATATGTCATATGGCGAATAAAAAAGAGGTTATGGGATCACGATACTATGTACGGCGTTTTTATGCGTAGTATAGGTTTGTTGCGGTTTCTGAAAAACTACTTTTCGAAGGAAAGAGTACATGATACAATGAAGAAAAAAAAATTAAGACAATCCACGACTCAGGCCGAGCTTCTTGTACGCGAAAATTGAATCAGAGCTAGGCACTCCAATTTTTCGAATCTCGATGCAACTACCATGATGTCGAATGAAAAAAGATAATTTTAATTTATTTTATACTTCTTAATACATAATAGCACAAGATTGACCAGGTCCCAACCTGATCTTTTTTCATTCGACATCATGGTTGTTGCATCGAAGTTAGAAAAAATGCTGTATCGCGCGCGAATTGTGCTGCAGAGTCATACTCGTCAGAAAATTTTTATCACACGAGTATCGTAAATGACAATTTGCTAATATTCTTTATTATTAATTATAACTATTGTTATTTGTTGACAATATTATTTAGTGTTACATACATGAATTATTTCAATATTTCTATACGACTTTTTGCAGTTGGGAGTTTTTTTTATTTACAATTTTCTTTTATTTACGTGATGAGCTTCCTGCAGCAGATCGACGGCATTTCGAAGATGATACTATACCAGTTATAATGATAACAAACCTTATATTAACGACGAAGGGATCCGTATATGCTCACACGTAGTTTCTCGAGATGGCGAGGTCATTCGTGAGACATTCATTTTGTGTTTTAAAAGAAAAAAAAATATATATATATAATGACGTCGCGGTTGACTATTTATTGTTGATTTATTTAATCGAGTAGCCAACTCGGCTACAGAACGCGGTTTTAGGAAGGAATGACTCGGGTTACACTATGTGAACTGCCTAACCGTTTATTAAAGTACAAACTGGCAGCGTGACGTTGTCGTACAGAAATTCGGTGACTTACTATCTAACTACCCTAGAGGAGGGTGGTTCTTATAGTTTTGTCCGTGGGAAAGCGTGGGCAGTGGGGAGAGAATTTGGGAGTCGGTGTGTTCTGGAAAAGGCAGGGATTGTGGAAGATGCTGGAGGCAGCTGCCAAAGATTCTCGGAAGATCAGTCGGTTTTGTGGAAAGCAGAGTAGCCTGTCTGGAAATAGGTTTACGTAATGTACGAACTCTGTGGGTACGAGATCTGTGGGAAATAGAAAATAGGTATAATTAGGCATTCTGGGAAAAGGGTAGGATGCACGTGCACGTCCTTTCGGAAAGGTGCCGCGGCGGAGGTCGGAGAGCGGATGGTGTCGTAAATTGTAAGAGCGAGAGGAAAGAAGGGTGCGCACAGCGAAATGGTGATACTCGGGCTGCACCATCGTTACGTAATATATGTACATATATCGTAGATGGCATATCTGTACTTGAAATATTTGACACCAATTAACATATAAACTTTTTTTGACGATTCTCCGATAGTTGCGTTATTTGCTAGCTCGGCCAGCTGCCCCACAGGGTTATGCCTGAATAAGCCTGAGAAAAAAAAAAATTGTTATCGACGAGGATGGGATTCGAACCCACGCGTGCAGAGCACATTGGATTAGCAGTCCAACGCCTTAACCACTCGGCCACCTCGTCACATGAAATCTAAAAGATACAAATATCTCGACAACTTTCTTTGGAACTTTTTCACATTGCTCGCGAAGGTTTTCGGCGGAAATTAAAAAAAATAACTAAGAAAAACGATGACATTAATGACACGAAATCTCGAGTAACAAATGGTCGATATTTATAGAATATTTGTTTGCATGATTCAAGGACCGCGAAAGCATTTAATCGCGTCGACTCTATGGGGATTCAATGACGGAAATTGATATTTAGGACAATTAACATTTTAAAAAATTGAAAACATTTTATTTCTCTTACGTGTAAAAGTATACGTTACAATATATATATTTTTTTCTATTTTTGATTTGCATTTCCCCCCATTCTCAGGCGTCGTTTGCGCCTACATAGGGTCGGCTCGTGTTAGCAGCCAGTCCCCCCTGCGGACGCATCCGACTTCCCCCTCTGTATCGCATTTGTCGCGACATTTCTGCTATGGGCATAAGAAAATTGCGGAAAACCTATGCCTGGGAAAAAATGATCATACTTGATCATACATGATCATATCTGATTGATCATATCTCATTCATCATATCTCATTCATCATATCTCATTCATCATATCTCATTCATCATATCTCATTCATCATATCTCATTCATCATATCTCATTCATCATATCTCATTCATCATATCTCATCAGATAAGAAAAATGGCGAGACTGTTCATATATGAACATATCTGGCCATACTTGGACAGATCTGATCAGATATTATCATATCTGAGACGAGATTCAAGCGAAAAAATTGTTAAAAATAAATTTTAATGATGAGTTTTTCCGAGAAACAACATTTTTCAGGGGAATACCCATATTTGTAATGTACAGTAGTAAGCAATTGCAGTGGAACAAGGTTTTTTTTTGCCAAAAGTGTTGACAAAAGTTGGACCATTTCACGTACACTTTCGCCAAAATAATATTGCTTCATTTCAATTGTCCACTACTGTAATTTGTGGGAAAAAAATAACACAAAATATCCGTAAATGGGAATGAAACCCAGAGCTGTAATGTGTCAAACCAAGTCACTTACCATTTGGCTACGAAGACTTTCGTGTCAAATTATTAAATGAACAAGTATATAAGTGACGCCTGAATAAAAATTGGACTTAGAACATTTATCGTTTCAGACAGTAATACTCGATTTTTACTTCAACCATATAATTATTCCTTATGTTGCATGCGTAATGTTTAGAAATTGTAACTTTCTTATCTTCATCAATGCATATCATTTATGAGGATATGAAAATAAACTTGTTCAAATCTGACATCAGATAGCCGATATATTCAGATATGATTAAATAAAATAAGAAAAAAAAAACAAGAAAAAAAGGGGAAACAGGAGTGGGAAGAGCGACTAAAGAAGTTAACCCAAAAACTAGAGCTGCAACTTCGACGGGTATCCGGATTACCCGGATTACCCGGATCCAACAGATCCAACAGATCCAACACTTCAGAACCGGATAGTTCGGGTTTCCGGACATCCGGATCCACAAGAATCATCTCGGTATCCGGACATCCGGATCCACAAGAATCATCTCGGTATCCGGACATCCGGATCCACAAGAATCATCTCGGTATCCGGACATCCGGATCCACAAGAATCATCTCGATATCCGGATCCATCCGGGTATCCGGATATCTAAATCGACCTGAAACGTATACGCTTTCTTTATACGCTTGCTTAAGAGCTTACGGCTCATAAAAAATTCAATTCGAATATGGTGTCAAGAATATTCTTTTAAATATTTATGTTGACATTCAAGAAATGACGAAAGTTACAGACTGTTTTGTGGAAAGTGGCGAGACGCTCAAACAGTTATGCGGAATATTCGAGCAGCGCCGAGACCCAACTTTTAACGCGTTTCTTTTAAACGTGGTTGTCAAGATCCGTGTTCGCAATATCTCCATATAGCTTGATGGATTTGTATAAAAATGTGTACCAATTCGTTTTCATTTCGAATTTACCTCGAAACAATCCGGGATATTGATGCCCGGATGTCCGGATGCCGACATCCGGCATCCCGGGATTGGGATATGCAAACATATCTGCAATTCGTGCTCCTACATCGATTTTTTTGAAAATTTGACGAAAACAAAAATATTTGAATTGTAAGAAAATTCTGAAAAAATTCATATGAATTGTCAAAAATCTGCTTAAAATGAAAAAATAAAAGGTTCTTTGATATTTTTTGTAAACAATTTATTTTTTAAACAATTGTTACGTTCTCCAAAAATTTGCCAAAATATTTCAAGTTCATTGAGGTCAAATGAGCGGTTAATTAACAAAAACTTGAAATTTATTAAAACGGTGAAAATAATCATTGACAATATAATCATCAATCCCGAAAGGGATGATGAATAAATTAAATACCAGATGGAAAAATTATCCACTGATAACAATAATTAGCCTTCAGATAAATTGGGTTGATGTACAGCAGCGACTGTACATCACAAGTCAACCGCGCGAGGCTCGGTAACCTGACCCGCAAAAATGCAGATAAAGATATCGGCAAAACGCTCCTGGCGGTTGTCCTGATGGTCATGATGCTTAGAGCGACCGTCGAGCGTAATGAGTGCAGCAACTCCTGGATAGTGAATATCGATGAGGAATAGAACATTGATATAGTCCAGGAGGATCATAGATGACATTAATAATGAAGCAATGAATAGAAAACGCACTGATGAGTAACAAATATGAAAAATGACGAGATATTTTGGGGAATTATTAGCAATAAATTTAGATAAATAAAGTAAAGTCAAGTATGTGGAATAATTATCAAGTCAAATCATAGTCAGGATAAAAATAGAAATAATGGGTTGAAAATACAGAAAATGATAGAAAACAGGATAGAGATGTGAAATAATTACTACAAAAATTCAGGAGAAAAATCATATAGATGTTAAGATAAAAATTTATATCAGCAATTGTTAACTTTGCAACGAAAGCCCGTACAGCTTTCGTTGAAATTTGTATGTTCATAAAATTTGCGGTAGAATTTAATTATCAACGAATTAAAATGTTGAATATAATGTAAAGTTAAGAAATTCGGAATAAGTAATTAGTGAATCAAAGAAAAGAATCAGGTGATAAGAGTGGGAAGAGAGGCGCAGGTGAGACAGCGGTGACGCGGGGGTGTCCGGCACCGAGGTTATTTATTTGCGCGTCCACGGCCCACTCGGCACTTCTTCACGACTGGGGCACAAACCTCAATCTTGTATGATATAGACAGTATTTAACAAAGAACCAACGAACATTCAACTTGTAAAATTTTGAAGTCAATAACTAAGTTATTCTGTTCAATAAATCATTCATATCTTTCCGAATCATTTCATCGAATCGAGTATTTTCTTCCTCGAAATCACCTCGTCGTCGAAATAATTTATTTCCATCTATAACATCTGGGACGGACGTTCATTTCTGGAATCGATCATCTTCATCATCCGATTCTGATTTGGATTTTCGATAATTTGGAAGGACGATATTTTGGAGGGACGTTATTTTGGAGGTCGATTAGCATTCTTCGATTCCGACTCGAACATTCATCCAAATTCTGGGAAGGACGTTTCATTTCGATATCGATATACATCATTCATCCATCGATTCATTCCATCATTCATTTCGAGGTAAACCATATAAATAACATCATAACTTTGGAAAGTTATCTTTTTCATCTTAAACATCCATTTTTCCTGAATATTCGTTTGTCAACATTTATATGTTAACCTAGAAGGTTAAAATATTTTCCTGGACAATATATATTCGTGTTGGACAATTGTATTTCAGCTGTATTCGTGCGCATTAAAGTATTAGGATAGGTCGGGAGAAAACCGAGTGAGTGTGATAGCGAAGTGTCGCCAGTCGTGCTTCGAGGGTGACGCCCGAGAGAGTGAGATAGCCGCGTATCGTGTTCCGTATGATAAGAAGAGATAGCATCCAGAATTTTCTTGTCCAGTTTAGAATCATCACTTAAAAACTAATAATTCCGAACGTTTAACCGCGAATAAAATTCAGTCGGTATTAAATATATACACTCTAGGCCCTATCCCGAATCATTTTCCGAAAGGTTAGGTTCAAAACAGGGCCAAATCCTCGATAAAGCGTCATCTCCGAATAACGTGTAAAGGGAGGGTGAAAATTCTCCTTGACTGAGATGGAGTGAAAATTGCTGATCGGGACGTAACACAATTTATTTTTAAACAATTATTTTTTTTACAATTTATTAATACCTTTTTGGCATTATTATTATGCAAAATCAAAGGTCGTAACATCATTAATACGACTATTGTTTTCAGAGTTTTGGCGTATCTGGAAGTACGGTAACTTTTATAGAATTTAACTTTTGGTTGAGAATCTATGTGTTATACATTCTTAATCCTGTTCTTCTCGCAATGTTATATTCAGCAGTGGTAAAATCGTAACTCAATAACGGTTGTTTCGATTGACTAAATTTATTCCACATCCATAAAACAAAATTATCTCTCATGATAGGTTTTTTTATCGTTAACCTTTATTTATACACACGATTACACAACAAAACGTGGCACGGTCAAAGCGTGCCATGTTTTTGTATCTCTACTTATTAAAATATTATAAAGCTCATTATGAATACTTTTAATAGAAAGCATTTATTTTGCGAGCCTAAACACATGTACCAATAGTGGGTACTATAAAATATATAGCGGTTTGCAGTGGAAGCTCCTGTCTGCCTTTGTGTTATGTCCTCGAAAAAATAACAAGAAAGCCCACCAAAGACTCGTTGAGATTGTCCCCAGCAAAAACAATAACACAGCAGCCCCTCAAGTTCTCGCAGCAATTGCCCCCTCCCCACTCGCCGACTTCTTGCAAGCGTGACCGTGTCAGTGCTTAATAAAGCTGATTACTGATTACTGATTGCTGATTGCTGATTGCTGCCGATTGCTGCCGATTGCTGCCGATTGCTGCCGATTGCTGCCGATTGCTGCCGATTGCTGCCGATTGCTGCCGATTGCTGCCGATTGCTGCCGATTGCTGCCGATTGCTGCCGATTGCTGCCGATTGCTGCCGATTGCTGCCGATTGCTGCCGATTGCTGCCGATTGCTGCCGATTGCTGCCGATTGCTGCCGATTGCTGCCGATTGCTGCCGATTGCTGCCGATTGCTGCCGATTGCTGCCGATTGCTGCCGATTGCTGCCGATTGCTGCCGATTGCTGCCGATTGCTGCCGATTGCTGCCGATTGCTGCCGATTGCTGCCGATTGCTGCCGATTGCTGCCGATTGCTGCCGATTGCTGCCGATTGCTGCCGATTGCTGCCGATTGCTGCCGATTGCTGCCGATTGCTGCCGATTGCTGCCGATTGCTGCCGATTGCTGCCGATTGCTGCCGATTGCTGCCGATTGCTGCCGATTGCTGCCGATTGCTGCCGATTGCTGCCGATTGCTGCCGATTGCTGCCGATTGCTGCCGATTGCTGCCGATTGCTGCCGATTGCTGCCGATTGCTGCCGATTGCTGCCGATTGCTGCCGATTGCTGCCGATTGCTGCCGATTGCTGCCGATTGCTGCCGATTGCTGCCGATTGCTGCCGATTGCTGCCGATTGCTGCCGATTGCTGCCGATTGCTGCCGATTGCTGCCGATTGCTGCCGATTGCTGCCGATTGCTGCCGATTGCTGCCGATTACTGATTACTGATTACTGATTACTGATTACTGATTACTGATTACTGATTACTGATTACTGATTACTGATTACTGATTACTGATTACTGATTACTGATTACTGATTACTGATTACTGATTACTGATTACTGATTACTGATTACTGATTACTGATTACTGATTACTGATTACTGATTACTGATTACTGATTACTGATTACTGATTACTGATTACTGATTACTGATTACTGATTACTGATTACTGATTACTGATTACTGATTACTGATTACTGATTACTGATTACTGATTACTGATTACTGATTACTGATTACTGATTACTGATTACTGATTACTGATTACTGATTACTGATTACTGATTACTGATTACTGATTACTGATTACTGATTACTGATTACTGATTACTGATTACTGATTACTGATTACTGATTACTGATTACTGATTACTGATTACTGATTACTGATTACTGATTACTGATTACTGATTACTGATTACTGATTACTGATTACTGATTACTGATTACTGATTACTGATTACTGATTACTGATTACTGATTACTGATTACTGATTACTGATTACTGATTACTGATTACTGATTACTGATTACTGATTACTGATTACTGATTACTGATTACTGATTACTGATTACTGATTACTGATTACTGATTACTGATGATAAATACTTTCCAAAAGTAAAAATGTTACATCGTACGTCAGTTTTTAAATTTACCGATGTTTTATTAATATCCAATTCGATTCTTCAGCTTTTATCTCGATACAATGAAGAAGTTTCGTTCAAGTCAAGTTAAAAAGGGCATGTTAAAAAAAAGTCATCACATTTATGAATCCAAAGGATCTTGATTTAATCGAATACCAAACAACGTTATGAATTAATTCGTATGTAAAAAATTACATTTATTCAGATTACACGTACTTGTATATTTACGGATGAACTTCCAATAGTCTCGATGCTCGCTGGCTAGTGAATTTTGTACGATCATATGCTCATACCCGACTGCGTTATAAGCTTTTGCTATACAGGAATTGTGAATTGATTTGTTGGCGCTACGGCGGTCTGATTTCCTATTACAGTATTTTCTTTTCGCGTGGCGTCACCCTCATGGAAATAAACCATTGGTCGTCAAATGGTCACCATTGAATCTGAATGGTGCACTGACTGGGGCATTAATAGTAACCATTCGGTCCCAATGGTATAAATAGTAAACGATTGACACTTTCAATACCTACGATTCATCCTTTGACCATTGGCGAATGCCAACCATTCGGAGTGTAAACGTTGGTGCATTGTAACCATTCGGAGCGTAACCATTAGTGAATGGTAATCACTCGAAACATTACCGTTGATCAATTGTAACTATTGAGAATGTAATTAAGCAATTGTAATCGCTTGAAGTATTACCATTGACCAATTGTTATTATTTAGAACCCTACAATTGATGAATATTACCTATTTGGAGCATTATCATTGACTAATTGTAACTTTTTGGAAACATGCCATTGACTAGATGTAACTATTCGGAACCTGAGGATTGAACAATAATTGGAATTTCGATCTTTACTCTAAACAAATTGAACACTTCACTTGTCATAAATGGAATAATTTCTATATTGTGATTTTATTCGCCTTTTCCGAGCTGTTCCTGACGCGATCTATGATCGGAAAAAGAAAAAATATTTTGTGTGAGGTTCATGCTCAGGGCTGTCGGAATACAGTGACGGCGGACATTTGAGGATTTTAGGAGAAAACTTCAGAAGTATCCCACAACACTGTCCGGAGACCGGGCGATTTTCATCACGAGTTTCCGGATAAGGATGTGCATAAGGAATTTTGAATTATAATCTGTTTGGTCTGAATTGTAATATCTATTGCTCGGTGTGGTTGGTTCTATCACCTGTTTATTTTGATATGGCCGGAATTATTTTTATAACACCCGCCGCTGTACCCGAGACACGTGCTGTGCTCGGCAGTCACCCGGATGCCCTTTACGCCTACCGCGAGTATCTTGTCGACTCGCCTCGACTAAACAGAATTTCTTCTGATTTCTATGCTGCTAATGTTTCACTATTCGTTCCCCTCGCACGATGTTTAAGGAACGGGGCTGTCCTGTCCCAAGGATACTATTATTACAACAAATTTATTAGTTCTCGTTTGCGCCTGAAGTGCTCGGGAACAAGGCTGATAATTTTGCTGGAACACTGTTCCCTCGTCGACGTTCGCATCGGCGGCTGAAGTGCACGGGGTGCGAAACGTCGGCCAGCGAGCTGCGCGTGCGGTCTATTGCACGTAGCGTGCTCGAAAATTCTATCACCTCTTATTCAATTTGAGTTTATCGAAACATGAGCTGGGCTAGTTCAAGAAACACGATTTGAATTGCGCGAGCAAATAGATAATGAGTTGGACTATCCCGAGATGGGAATGGGCTATTATCAAGTCCCGAAACTACTCCCGATTTTCTATGTCCGCGAGTTGAGCTTTCTCGAATTTAATAGAACGTCGGTAGATAAATTTCAGGTAGGTGATTCTTTCTCATGGAGCCTTCACAAATGCCGGAGAAGTCCGGGGTTTGCTACAGCAAGGTGTGAAGGTGGGTAGCGAATAGAGATTTAGTATCAAGTGTCTTTATATTCGCCGCGCGCGCTTATATACCGTCGCTGAGTCCCGTGCTTTACATCACGAATCGCGTGATGTATGACGTAGGTGCAACAACAATTATCTCTTAAGTCTTTGAATATTTGAGCCGCGCAACGGCGATCTTTCCTTAATTCGCGCGGGGATACGCAGTCGATATTCGGGTGAGCGGAGCTTGCTGCTCGTCGCTCTCGCGTCTCGGCGGTTCTCGCGGCGGATCTCGTGCGCGAGCGCCTTTACCGACGATGACGATTTCGGACCGCGACAGGGCAGGGTGCTGTTTTGTTACAATATATATTCCTTGACTCTTAGATCCCAAGTTGTGATATTTTTTTCTAGAGGCTCTGTCTATATTTCGAAGAAAAATATATTTGGATCAACGTAATAAATTTAACTCCGTATAAGTATTGATCTGCTTGTCCCGACCGTTATCGATATCTTTATGTATTTCGAAAGCATTGTATCGATATTGTATCAGGAGCATTCGAGAGAATCTAACATCTCTTGTGAACATTTCTCATGAACATCAGAACGACTTTTGCACTGACCAAAGAATGCTTTAGAATTTTCATCGATTGTGGAATTTCCTATTGTGCGGGCCTTTGCTCACTCCACACAGTTGAAAAAAATTAAATGGAAAATAATCACTTGGGAGAGCAGTGATTGCTCCACGAGAGACTCGTGGGCGAAGGAAAGTTCAGTCATCGGAGAATTGGGTGGACAAAATGATACACGACTGTTTCTTTTCTGCTGTAACACTTCGTTTATTTCGTGCCGACTCAGCCACGCACGACACTCGTGGAAGCTTGGCTCGCGACTGCTCTCCGAAAAACAAGTATCAACGCTCGACACCTTAAATCTACGCGGCGCTTATTCGAAAATAAAAGCAATCGATGCCTGTTCGACTCACGTGTATGTAAGAAAGCGCGACTGCTCCGCTTTCGGACGACGGTAGCGGCGGCACTCCCTTTTGTTACGTCCGGACGAGCTCTTGACGAGTCCGCGCTGAATGAACGTAACGGCGGTCTCTCTTTCGAGTCAAGGCGTTGGCCCTTTACGTCGGGGACGGAGACCTCGCCTTCCACTGCCTAAGATTTACGATGCGCTGACAGGGTGCCTGAGACTGTGAGTCTTGTAGCACGTGGTGAAGAGCATGCAGAGATATACGAAGAGTTGTAGAACTGTTTTAAATACTCACAAAATATATCTTTATTAAACGTCGATGCGTCGATACAGTAATTGCGGTACTTTTGACTAGATCGTACTCCGCAAGAGCGTTGAACTCAGCCGCGCAGGGCTGCTCCGAGAGAGCGTCGAGACTTAGCCGCGCAGGGCTATCGGAAACTTCCGTCGAACAGGGCTTTGCGCGCTCCGTACAGTACAAACGAAGTGTTGCAGCTTACGAGGCTGGTAGAATAACTGACTCTAGCCGAAAAAGGCTTAGCTTTTATACTAGTTCGCTTCCTATACTTCCTATGGTTAGTCGTGTAGCATGGTGGGGTTAATGCAACTTCCAAATATAGTATAAATGCGTCTAGGTGGTGCGTTTGTTCTGAAAGAATTAGTAGGATATTTTGGTAGCGCAGCTTCTTTGATCTCGGTGGGCCTAGAGGTTTTGGTCTAGTACAGAGGCGACAAGTGTCACATATAGTCTACTAGTTATGACCACCAAAATATTATTCCAGAGAAAAACTAAGAAAGTATGCATAGATGCACTCGGGCGGCACGCTTTGGTCAAAAGAATTAGGGTGCCGTTGACCTTTTAACAGCTGCGCAGTGGCGAGATAAAAGCGTTCCGGCTTATGCAGCGGCGGCAAGTGTCGCGTGCAGCCTATTAGTTACGGAGGCCGCTAAGTGGTAGGCGCGTGGCTAGAAGAAAATGTGTCTCCGAGTTTGGGGCTAGCGTACGCTGCGTTGCATGAATGGTTGCTGCCCGGGAGGGCCTATGAGCTTCACTCCGACGCGTAGTATTCGGGCGCGTAGAGGCGCATACTAGATTCGTTCAAGACACACGATTTCGGTGAGTGGGGGTACTGCTCGGGAGAGCCTATAGCGTTCATAAAAACATACTACGTGGTTACGTAGGATGTAACACTTTCAAAACAATAAACACGTCCTCCTGGTCACGATGGAAATTCGCAACAATCGCCTCACATTCGCTCAGTTTCGCATTCTCGGAGAGTTCACGCGTCGATTTTACTATCGCCCCGCTGAGGCGTGAACACCTATGATTACAAGTATCCAGGAATTAAAAAGACTATGCATTATCATATGTTAGTGGTGACTCAGCCATTCAAATATTAAATCAACTTTTATGTCATCTATGTAAAAAAAAAAAATACAAAATTGATCGGTAGTAGAGCTCTCGTCCAGTATGGCGAAGGTCGTCGGTTCGATCCCAACATTAGTCAAACGTTTTTCCCAACACAATTAGATAGAGGTTTGGCTCATAAGCAATACTAACAAGGCAGAAACACTCTAATCCAAGAATAAAATATGGATTTTTCTTTTCTTCATATTATTTGCTGTAAAATAATGACCAAGGGTGACCATTGAGAAATTGAATGTTTGTCCAAATGGTCCGCCAATTTACCGTTAGACATATTCCAATCGTTACCCAATGGTTTTTTCTTAATGGTGACCAATGGTTCATTTTCATGAGGACAATTTCAATGCCTTCCATATTCATAGTAAATAGTAGTACAGTGCGTACCGATATCTTTAACAAAATTCAAAACCGCGTAAATTCGTATGAACTGAAAGAATTTTACCAAAAATTAGAACACACGACGAAACTTTATCATCTATCTACAAAATAGATTACAGCTCTACAGCTCCAGCCGTTCTGAAGTTTTATATAGGAGTTTTAATTCGATGGGTTTGACACATACACACACATGAAGATATTATCTCCAAATAGAACTTTCGATATTTTGAAACATTCTAAACACATTTTCATAATAACCCTGACATTTCTTTAAACAAAAACAAAGTAGAATTTAAGTAGGCTGTTATCGAAATTTGTCGATGTACACTCCTGTTCATGAATGCCTGGTTTTCCTTGCGGATTGCTGGATGTCTTGCTGGATGTCTTCCACGCAATAAAGACATAGAGCAAGATATCCACGAAGAGAAAAAATCAGCAAAACCAGGTATTCATGAACGGCAGTTCATGATTAGCTGGTAGTTTATTGTAAAATCGTTTGTTAATCCTTCTGAAGTTCGTCTATTGCAAGATGCTACATGAAAAAAAAAAAAAAAAAAAATTAATGACCCGAAATATATCCACTTCATCGAAGTTATTATAATCGAAGGTTTAAGGGTAAAAGTTACATTCGGATTGAGACACCGTTTATGCGTGTCCTATACTAGTGACCATAGTAATTGTAATGATTACTTATAATTAACCAATTACCTGGTACAACCAAAATCCATGCCATTGGGAACCGGGATCAGATACCATCCATAGTCGCTGCATTATAGTCACTTATTACCGACGTGACCATTTTTCATAATCTCGGGACTTCTTGGAATAGCTTCATCCACATTGCCTTCATGAGCTAGACCGCGACCATTTTGGTAAGAATTAAAGCTCTTGCAATGTCCTCCGAGGGCGTAACAAAGACAAAGATATATTAGTACTGAACTAGGAGGCATTATCAAAAGTATTAGCTTACGGTCAAGATCGGTATGGTGCTTTAGAAATTGCTTGTAGATTGTACGTTCCACCCTTACCTGTGAGGTTCAATCGATCCATTCGCGTCATTTTCGCGCGAGCTCCACATTTACAGGCATTGAATTTTTCATAAGAAGCCCAACTGATTCCCTTTGAGAGGCCTAATTGACGATGCGAGTAACCGGTATACACGGGATCGTTCACTAGATTCATAGCCTGGTTGCTGGGAACCCCCGATTGGAAATAAAGTCCACGTTTCCGATAGCGTTCAGATGGGCGAAGCTGAATGATTTGGATGTGGTTACCACTCTACTTCGAGAATAATTCATCAGACCCAGCCAATGAGAATCCTAGAAGAGCCGGATCTAATCCTTAACAAGCCGCTTCGCGGCTCGTTAGGGGGACTCCGCGCCCCAAACCCGAAAATAATTAATATTCATAATAGCAATCAGATATGTTAAAGTTTTCACAAGATTTGAAATATCACAGACAAAACCATATTTCGAAGAATTTAGAGTTATCGAGTAAAATTTTTGTACGCGACTTAACTGACACTGTAAATGTGACCGATTTAATACAGATGATCATGAGTTTCCAAGGAATCCTAAGATTAACCTTCATCGAAAGTGGTATAACTAGCCAGCGCGCCGCTAACTGGATACCCATCCAAGTAGGGTAGAGCGGGGCAGAATGGGACAGTGGGTTAAAATGGGACGGTGAGCAAAACGCAAGATTCCAATAATGTTTGGATGCCCCATTTTTCCCTGTTGATACATCTCGATGTTCTGTCCCGTTTTGCCCAATTCTCCCATCCAAAAATCATTGGAATATGGCGTTTTGCCCCATTTTGTCCTGCTTTTCCCTACTGATCGCGCGCGGCACTAGATGACTTCGGGGGACCGCTAGAGCGCGTGTGAGACCGACGCCAGCGCCGCAACGTAGAAACAGTTTTCTATTTTGACAGCTATAATTGCGAATGTTTTTTGACATATAATAATTATTGTTCGTGAGTGATACAAAAATGTACTTGTGAATTATCGTGGATATCTTTAAATGTGTAAAGTGAAATTTGTATAGATTTTTAAAAATGTGACGTATGTAATGTGCGCGATGCTTTCAGTGAAAAAAAAAAAATAATGACCTAAAAAACTTTTAAAAAGTGATTAACTGTTAACATAGTGATAATCGTGTAATATAATTGGATAAATGGATGTCGTCCATTTATTTTTTTCATTTGTATCAACCAGACTTTTATTTTATATATTTTTTTCACTTATTTTGTAGTCGAAAAAAAACACACATAACCTCCCAAATAGACAACTGTAAACATTTTTTGCAAAATCTTATGTACAGATGTCTGAATGATGCTAAATTTGGTGGGCCACTTCTTAACAATATAATGAATGAAGACTGCGAAGGACATCTTCATTGGTTCGTAAGTTTTTAAGTTTGAGCATGGTACAGACGTCCGATGCACAAACTTTGAAACTAAACAGGAGGTATTTAGGTGATAAATTATACTTAATTACTTTAAAAAATTATTATTAGTTATTTAAATTGTTTTAAACTGTCTGTGATACAGCGAAAGTATTGTCGCTAGGTATATTCAAATTCATCGATATGAATTGAAGCTGGAGCACGACACGGACGTCTGATGGATAAAAAATTGAAAAAAGGTATTTTTTTTGTTCTTAGTTGTTTAGCCTGTAAACATATACTTATATGTGTGTAATGGAGTTTACACTTTATAGGCTTTATGTCAATGGACAAATAGTACAACGCAGCAAATTTCAACTGTATAGAAAGTATAGAAAGTATAGAAAATAGTAATTTTAATAGGCACTTTCTTATGTAAGGAGTGAGTGCCTAAAAACGAGCTGATCGGGCGGTGCGCAAAGCGCGCCGTGCGATGTGTTCATACGTCACGCTTTGCGCGCTGTGTGATCTGCGCCGCACAATTTATTCGCACGGCCCGCTAAGTGCACTATTTAAGTTGTTCGCATGTCGTTCAATTTCCATGGCGAGCGAGGACAAGAGGAAGTTCACAATGAGTGAAGCAATCATTAATGTCGATGGTTTTTTTTTTTGCAAAATACAGGTAGATAATAAACAAAAAGAATATTTAGGGTCATTGGAGTCACTTCAAATGAACTGCGTAACATGTTAGGGATCCACTGAAGTAACCGCTGTAAGCATTTTTTATTTTGGTGCACATGGTGCGCAGCTGTCCCGGTGATACCTGTGTAAAAGCCCTCGAGGGTGATTTTAATAGGCACTTTTTGCCTATTTTGTTTAATTATGAGTGCCTAAAAAATGTTCGCGAATTTTTCATAGGAATATCTTATCTGACCGAATTAACGATGAAAAAAACGGTCAAATAGTGCGTTTCTACGAAAAATTCATAACTTTGCAGTAAAAAGAGATATCGACTTTGGTCCTAGCGATTGTAGAAGGGCAAGTACCATGTTACTAGATAAAAAATGGGCATAGTTCTATAAGTGATACCTGAGAGGACACAGGTCATACAAGCAGGTGAAAATACTCATTTTCATTCGGTCCGTCCATCTTCAGGTATCGCATATGGCATGCTATCGATTTTTTATCCAGTAACATGGGCCCTTTTTAAACCTTCTAAATTAAATTTATTAAATATTTCCTCATTAATTCAAATTATTTCATTGTTTTTTATCCAAATTTTATTCTTATAATATAAACTTTTCAAAGTTAATTCATTAAGAGTGTTCAAAATACAATTAGTTCTCGAAACGATTTCTTTACTTTGACCAAGTTTTTGGAATCCATCCAATTGTGAATTATATTCTCAGTATTTTAGCATTCTGTCGTGAATGCCGTTAATTGTAAAACTTATAATTACTTCTTACAGCAATGTTTTTTTTCGGAAATGTTAATATATAAGCGCATTTTTAATTAATAATAGGCATTCAAGCGTTGGCAGCACGTTCGTTACCGAAAATAACTAGTAATGTAACTGGCTACATTATCGATTATTTTGGTAACTATCGTAATTAACCGGTTATTTTACAGCACTAAATACGAGTTGTGGTAAGTGGATGACGTCCGCTAGAAAATTGCCGACGGCTTCCAAAGTTTGACAAATATAATTAAATGGGAAATAAATATACGGTCCTGATAGTTCTCAACAATATTTGGCAAATTGCAATTATGTTGAGTACTCGGTGATACTTCTTTTTGAGTTTATAACCCAGTTTTTCAGTGCACATGTGAAATTGAATTTTTTTTTACGATTACGAACAATTTCTTGTAAAATATGGTGAATAATTTTTATTGAAAAATGTATGATTATCGGAGTAAAAAGTTCGGAATAAAGAGAGAAAGACCAATTTGTCAGAATATTAGCAATATTTTGTCTCTTATTTTTCACAACCGAAGATTATTATTTGACAGAAAGAAAAATCGCTTTAAGGGAAATTAATATAACATCACCTGCACTTGCTAATCAAATATGATAATAAAAAAAACAAATTAATGTCGGATCGTCTTGAAATTTACTGTGCACAGTATTTTCTACACAATAAAACTGTTGTAAGCGAAAGGCAATTGGCCTGACATGCCGACCGAGTAGGCATCGAGACTCGGGCTGTTCAAGCTTTTTCTTTTGCTGCAACCGCGCCTTACGCGTCACTGACTTACTTCCGTTTCTGATGTCCGGGACTATGCGCTTTTTCTTACCTATGTGAATAAAAGACTAATTACGTTTGCTTAAATCGACTCCTTTTATTGTTCGCCCATGCCATCCTGCTCCGAAAGGAATATGAACGACAGATTATGGGCCTAGGCAAGCATTGCGAACAATATTTGAGTGAGTGAGTCAGTTTCACATCAAAATCGCGCGTGTCGGCTAGGTTTGCCAGCCTTAGTGCAAAAGTGCAAAACAGCCATGCCTGACAGCGAACTCACGAGCGTTGAAAAACTAATGGGACAGGAAAATTGGGGGCTATGGAAATTCGATGTGCGCATGTTCATTACTGCAAGCGGTGCCATCGACGTTGTAACTGGTACAGCCGCGAAACCGGAGGCTGTGGAAAATGCGAGCGCCGAGGCAGCAGCAGCATTCGAAAAGAAGCTCGAGCGATGGAACAAGTTGGACAGCATCGCGCAAAAAATAATAGTCCAAACGGTGAGTCGTCAATGTAAGCTACACATAATTAATTGCGGATCCGCAAAGGAAATTGGCGAGAAACTGCACGCGGTCTATGAGAGCAAGAACGAGACCTCGCTGCATTTACTGCAACAACAGTGGTATTTGCTCACCAAAGACCCGGCCGATGATGTCAGCATGCACCTGGCAAAAATCAACGACCTCGCATGCCGGCTGAAACTGCTTGGAACACCAATCCCTGAAAGCATGGTAGTAACCAAAATATTACTGACTCTGCCGCCTTTTTACCAGCGCTTCGCAACATCATGGGAGTCGACGAGCCGAGCGGAGCGCACACTCGAGGAATTGACGTCAAGGCTCACGCTGGAGGAGCTTCGAATCAACGCACAAGAAGGAAGAAGCAACAATGCGTTCTCGACGAAGGCGACTCAAAACCAAAGGGGGAAAGGCAAAAAACCCGGGACCTGCTACATTTTGCCTTGGATGCATGCATCCAAGGCAAAATGAGTCGAAAACCCTTCGCACAAAGTAAATCTCTATCGAAAGAGCCAGGTGAGCTACTACACGCCGACCTTTGTGGTGCCATGGAAAACTTATCCGTTGGAAAATCCAGGTATTTTTTACTTTTCAAGGACGATTACTCTCACTATAAGTTTGTATTTTTTCGAAACCACAAATCCGAAGTCAAGACACATTTCGAAGGATTGATTAAGAGACTTGACACTCAGCTCGGCAGGAAAATCAAAACCTTGAGAACGGACAATGGCTCGGAGTTCGGCAACAATGCGATGCGTCGGTTGATGCGGGAAGACGGCATCAAGCACCAGACCAGCACCATCTAGGCTCCTGAGCAAAACGGAGCAATTGAGCGGGAGAACCGCACCATCGTTGAGGCGGCGAGGAGCATGATCCATGCCAAGAAAATGGAGCTGAGATTATGGGCAGAAGCCGTAAACACGGCAACATACGTTTTAAACCGCGCAGGCACGAGCCGTATGCCCGGAAAAACCCCACACGCATTGTGGTTCGGAGGAGCGGCCAAAAGAATGGACTACCAAATTTTCGGTACGGAGGTTTGGACGCATATTCCGAAACAACGGCGCCAAAAGTGGGATGCAAAAGCGAAAAAAGGTTTTTTCGTCGGCTACGACGAAAATACAAAGGGATTTAGAATTTGGTTTCCCGAAGAAACCAAGGTCAAGACACTCCGGGACGTCAAGTTTCTGCTCGAAACAGCGAACGAGGAGAATAAAGAGAAATTCGCAACCATTCAAGTGCAGGAGCCCACGAGCGACGTGGAACCGACCAAGAAGAGGATCCCAACGAAGAAGAGAATCACGATGCAGAAGAGGATCACGACGACGAAGAGGGAAATCGCGACGAAGAAGAGGATCACGACGACGAAGAGGGAAATCGCGACGAAGAAGAGGACCGAGATGAGGAACATAGAAATCGAGCCGACGCAGCAGAAAGACATCAGGCGATTGCGCAAGCGCCGAACGCGGAGCGACAGCTGCGCGATCGAACAGGTCTACGCGCGCTGGCAAGGTTCAGTGATTACCTTTTCAATCTCGAGAATATCTTTGTCTCGGAGGGGCCAGATCCGGCAACCTACGAAGAAGCGCTTCAAAGCCCAGAACGAGACGCGTGGAAGGAAGCGATGGCCAGCGAGATGGAATCGCTGTACGAAAACGATCCATGGCAGCTCGTACAGCCTCCTCCCAAAGCAAAAATCCTGCCGAATCGTTGGGTGTTCCGCCGTAAACCAGGAATTGGTGACCGCGAAGAGAGATACAAAGCCAGGCTGGTCGTTAAGGGCTTCTCACAGCGACCCGGCGTCGATTACGAAGAAACATTTAGCCCCGTCGTCAAGTTTGGGTCCATTCGGGCAAGTCTCGATGTCGCGGCAGTATCAAGAATGCATCTTACACAGTTTGATGTAAAAACCGCCTTTCTGCACGGCGAGCTTACGGAAGAAGTATTTATGGCTCAACCTAAGGGCCACGAGGATGGAACCGCACGGGTGTGTAAACTCACACGAGCTCTCTACGGGCTAAAACAAGCGGCAAGATGCTGGAATAAAAAATTCGTAGCATGTTTGAAGCAATTTAATTTAATTGCGACTTCTGAAGATCCGTGTGTTTTCATATCACATGATGGGCAAGAAACTCTGATCCTGGCAATTTATATAGACGATGGGTTGATTGCTTCAACGAACGAAAGAAAAATAACCGAACTTTTGGAGCATTTGTTCACAGCGCTGCAAATTACCGTCTCGCAGTTGGGCCTATTCTTGGGGATGGAAATCCAGCGTTACCCAGACGGTTCGATATTCGTCAATCAGGAGTCGTACACGAGGAAGATCCTCGAGCGTTTTCGCATGGGCGAGGCCAATGCTGTGTCCATCCCGGCGGATCAGCATACAGACTCGAGCCTCCAGGATCCGAGCCACGGGGACGAGATCATCAACGTGCCGTACAAAGAAGCAATAGGGAGTCTGCTGTTCTTGACGACAGTGTCAAGGCCTGATGTAGCCTTCGCCGTCAACGCTGCAAGCCAGTACGCCGAAAATCCGCAAAAGATTCACTGGAACACCGTGAAAAGAATCTTAAAGTATATTAAGGGTTCGTTGACCCACGGAATCTTCTTTCCGAGTGCGCGAAAGGATCTCGGAATAGACGCCGTCAGCGACGCATATTTTGCCGGAGACAAACGTACTCGTAAATCGACGAGCGGTTTCATTGGCAAAATCGCTCTTTGAAGCAGAAATCTGTGGCGCTATCAACCATGGAGTCTGAGTATATAGCGGCGAGTCAGACTTGCAAAGAATTAGTTTGGCTAGATAGGTTAACGAAAAAACTAATCAACTCTGAAACTAAAGTTCCTGTCATGCATATTGACAACCAAAGCGCTATTAAGCCAATTGAAAATCCGCAAGTCACAAAAAACTCCATGCACATTGAAGTGCGCTACCATTTTGTTAGAGCTCATTACGAGCAAAAAGACTTTGAAATAGAATACGTTAACACAAGCGAGTAACGGGCTGACTTGTTCACAAAACCGTTGAGCAAGTCAAGATTCGAGTATCTTCGTGAGAAAATCAATGTAATCGACGAGAGAAACACGAGCGACATATCAGCCCAAAGTGGGAGTGTTGTAAGCAAAAAGCAATTGGCCTGACATGCCGACCGAGTAGGCATCGAGACTCGGGCTGTTCAAGCTTTTTCTTTTGCCGCAACCGCGCCTTACGCGTCGCTGACTTACTTCCGTTTCCGATGTCCGGGACTATACACCTTTTCTTACCTATGTGAATAAAAGACTAATTACGTTTGCTTAAATCGACTCCTTTTATTGTTCGCCCATGCCATCCTGCTCCGAAAGGAATATGAACAACAAAAACAAACCTATGAAGAAGAAAAAATTTGGTTGGCACAGTTCATTTTTAAGCAATGTACAAATATTCAATGTAAAAAAATATTTTTGGTTATAAAAAAACCTTTAGAAAAAATAGTTCTAGGTGTCTAAATACCTTAAGGGACAACACCACTGTGACCCCCTGTTTTTTTGCCGTTTTTCAAGAATTTTTTTTGTGGGAAAAAAAAGAGATATTCCAAATTTTTTTTTCTTTTATTTGTTGTTTATTAGAGATACATAATTTTTTTTTTTTAATTTTTCACGGCTCATGGTGGCGCTGGGGAAGCTCCCGCGTCAGGTGCTGTTGCCTCTGCAGTGATCCGCGGCACGCAGCAGAACTGTCTTCAAAGTCGATCTGAAAAAAAATACCGAATGTTTTCGTTAATAATATGATATTTTGAAGAGAAGTACATAGGGATTTTAAAAAATATTGATTTTTAAAAAATAGGCACGCTTTCGAAATTTAAGGTCGATTTTCGAGCAAAATTTCTCGTCGAAAAAAGGCTATAATTTTTTTTTTTAATTGAGATATCGAAAAATCCTATGTACTTCTTTAGATAATCTAATTTTATTGATGCAGTCCAAATTTGAAGTCGATCGGATAAAAATTGCTCGAGTTCTGCTGCGTGCAAAAAAGTGGTTTTGAGCAAAACGCGTTCAAAGATTGAAGTTTGTTAATTTATATGACAAATTGGAAACAACATTTTTTTACCTAATCAGCGATTCCGGCACCATATAGCTGGCCTTCAAGAAGCAAATCAAGATCCCCAGCATCTTTTCTCGAACTTGTAGAGGCTTTTCTTACCTCTTTTGCAGCATCCGTGAACGAGCGCTCCGCCTGCTCGATCCACGCTACGTCGGTTTCAACGCAAAAATTGAAACAATTTGGGCCGATGGTTACCCCCAATGTCTCACAGGACTATAGGGTATACCTGTCGACCGGTTGAGATGCGCACCTGGCTGAGGCGGCGCGGGACCCCGAGCGTCACGGAGCACTGCACCGCTCCACAAAATATTTAATATCTCCGAAAATAATTATTTTTTCGACCTGGGACCAACGGCATTCTATTCTTAAATGTATTTTAGATTTTTCTAGATGGTTTTCAAAAAATCGATTTTTTGAAGCCGTCACAGTGGTGTTGTCCCTTAAAACGTTCTATGCGTAGTGGCTTTGACTCAACAAAACAATATGCTGAAGGAGAAAAAATCTGGTTCATAGAGTTATTAAGTTCGTAGGGTTTTTGGAGCGTAGTACGGACATTTGAATTAATTTTTGAACAACAAATTATAGAAAAAATAGTTCTAGGTGTCTAAATGTCTTCAAATTTTGTATGCATAGTGGGGTTGACGCAATAAAACAATATGCTGAAGGAGAAAAAATTTGGTTCGTAGAGTTAGTTTTTGGAGTGCGGTACGGATATTTAATACCATTTTTAAGCAAAAAAATTATCGAAAAATTGGTTGCATGTCTCCAAGTGATTTGAAACTGTACGTGCATACTAACAACAATGTGACAAAAGACTCCTGCAAAATTGAACCCAATTGGTTCGCAGGGTCCAAAGTCACAGCACCGTACGGACGTCCGACACAAAAAATTAAGTGAAAAAGCAATTTTTATATCATCGCAGGCTATAGAAAATATTTGGGGCTATCGCAGCCACTTAAAATGGACTGCGCATCATGTTGGAGGTCCAGCGAAGGGACCGCTGAAAGAATTTTACGTTTAAGTGCATTTGGTGTGCAGCGTCTCCATCGAAAATCTTCGAAGAGGCCTCGAAGGTGATTTTAATAGGCACTCTTTGCCTATTTGTGAGTGCCTAAAAACGGCGACTATTTTGTCAACCCTGTACTTCACCATTTACTAGACGAATAGGTAACCTCGTGATTTGATGTTCTTACTCTAGTCAACGATGATCACGTTGCAGTCGCAGAGCCGTAAATAAGCTACGGGTGTATAAAACATTTTAACTTTGAGCAGAGATTAGTTTGTTGATAATTAATAAGAGATATTAACTAACCGTTGCGAATAAGAGTGCAGAAGAGACTGTCCATCGCTCATGTATCCATGAGTTACGAAACGTGAAGGTTCACTTCCATCGAGGTTACCGGTCTTCAATTTCTACTTTTCATTGTCTCGAAGATTCCAGTCAATCGTGGGATTTTTTGTGTGTAGAGAGTGAAGCTGATGTCATTTAATGTATCATCGACAGTATTTTTTATCGGTGTTAAGAGCATGCTAAGGTTACGATCCATACGAGATCGTTTTGACATGGCATCGATGTCTTTCTGACATTGATAATCGGCATGCCTTCGACAAGAAGACTTGTTAGGAATGGAAAGATTAACTAACCAGTCATGATTGATTTAAATTGGGAATTCTACACTTCTACGTACCGGTAATGCAGCCTAATAGGAATATGCACAATGATACTCGAACTCTGATTTTTAAGTGTTGTGTGCGCAATGCTGCAAGTTTAGCAAGTGTATTTCACTCAAGCTGCACACTTTTAAATAAAATTTTGCAGAATCATTGACGATTAGCCTAACATACTGTATGTGAAATTTCAGCTTAATCGGTCGAGGCATTTTTGAGTTATAGTGATTTCCATTTTTCGCGTCTGATTCACACGCACGTACGCACGCACGCAAATTTTTTTATTTCATATTTCGTCTAAACATTTTTTCTAAATGTGATTTTTCGATGTTTTGGAACATTCTGAACACATTTTCAGTAAAATCTCTCTTTTTTCACTAAAACAAACTTCCTTTATGCGGAAGTAAAATTAACAAAAAATTTAGTGATAATAAAGAATGCACATCGTATTTAAACCTTTTCACGGTCAGTCACACATCTGATTTTTAAGGTTGCGGAATAAAAATCAAATATATTTTCAAAATTCAAAATGGTGAAGCCAACACGGTGCATATTGAAGATATTCCCAGCAATCATGAACCTTCTTGCCCTATTCATTATACATCTCTATTTACAAAACATGTGGTACGTACGTAAAGCAGCGCACTTTCTGATGGCCTCAGTTACTATATCTACGTCTTCAATTCTTGGCTCCAGATAATCGATCGGGACCGCTATGTCTACAGTGCCATCAGATTTCAACTACGAATCGAGATAATAATCATTTATTTTTTATAACTTTTAGCATTTTTTTTCTTCTCTTTACCCACGATTCCTTCCTGCTTAAACATACACGCTGCGAAACATTGCCCTTCCGGATCATCTATTTCAAGAGGAAAATCGTTAGACAATAGCTGGCGTAAACGGTCCGCAGATATATTGTTTGTCTCTTTGCATGCGTTTGCGAATTTGACGATATCGATGACTCGAGCGATGGTGAAAGTCTGCATTAATAATTGGCATGAGTAATGAGGAAGGGAAGCAATATGGAAGTTCTTCATGTCGCTTCCTCATAAAAGTCGAAAATTTTAATTTTCATATCGCCTTCCGATAATGTTCCTTTATTCGCGAAGCATTTTCTATGACAAAGCATTTTCTGTGTTTTTGGTTTCCTCATAGCGGAAGATTCGTACGCATACATACATTCGGACAACGGACAAAAAAATCACCTTTCTCGGCATTTCAGACTATTCTAAGTACTCGGACACTAAAAACTCAAAAACTTGTTTTTAATCAAAACATAGCTTTTTCCATGAGGCAACAAAAATGGTAGCGAGCAACAAGTGACAGAGACGTTGGCCAGAACCGTTTCCCGTACCACTGGAGCGCCGGTGTGCCCACTTCATTTAAGGGGAGTCTAAACCCCCTCTCGCTCGCTCTCACAGGAACCCTGTGGCGCTGTCTCTCTCGCCCTCGGCCGCTCGCCGGACGGGTTTAGCCTCGCCTTAAGGATTCTTCATAGGTACATTCCCAGTCCAAAGTGTTATTCAGGAATAATTCTAATACTTCCTAATGGTATCGAAATCTGAACGAAATCAATTGTATTAAAGGTGCCAACAACATTAATTTTGCAAAATAATAATATCTAAAAGTTATTAACAAATTGCTAAACAAAAAATTGTGTAATAAACCTTTTTTTCTCTTTTGAAATGAATTAATTGATTTTCTAGAAGCCACATAATTTTTTTTTTTTTTAATTTTCTATCATTTGTGGATATTTCGTTTTTGACATTTTCTAAAGACCGTAACTACGGAACGGTTGGCGCAATGGCCTCAAAACGTTCTGTGTATACTGTAGAATCGTGATACTGTAAGATATCCGAAATTCATGCCTCTACATCGATTTTTTAACTATTCGAAAAAAAAAAATAAAATTAAAGAAATTCTGAAAAAAATTCATATGAATTTTAAAAATATCACGGAATGAATTTTAAATAAGAAAATAAAAAGTTGTCTGATTTTTTTTTTTTAATTTTTCTAATGATTTGTTAATAACTTCTTGCCATTATTATTAGGCAAAATCAAAGGTCTTGACATACATAATGCGGCTGATTTTTTTCGAATCTGTGGTATGTCGTGAAGTACTGAAATTTTGATCACATTAAACTTTTGGTTGGGAACGTGTGTGCGATGAATCCTTAATACTGAAATTTATTTGTCGTATTTATTCCCTTCATAATGATTTTTTGAGAATGGCGGCGTGGCGCTAGTCTGCGTATGTTCCGCAGATACCTTCGTATATAATAATACGGTTCCATCGTCCCTAATTTTACGTTACATATTCTACTCGAAATACCCAAGAGAGAAAGAGAGAGTGAGGGAAAGGATTTTCCTCAGACTCTCGAGGCCCTGCAATTCAGCGGTACTAATTTTTCACAAAAATTGGTTTTAACGTTTTTATCGGTTATCCTCGAAATAGTCGGGACTCTTGATTAATGGACATTGATGATGCAAACTGTGCATAATCGAAATCGGACACCGACCAGTATTACAGCTCGGGATCTCTGAAATATACTTTCCATATTTCTTGTCCATTACTGTTGTTCGGGATTGTCGCTCGAAGGCCAGGGATCGCGTGGTCAGCTGAGCGTCACCGAGTCCGAACCCGGTCTCTGGCCATCGATCTATATTGATATTTTTCACCTCATCGACACCTCGCGCGCTCTCGTCGCGCTCGTGAAAGGCAGTCAGTGACGACAGCCGACCGAGCCCGCATCACTCTCAGTCGCACGTTATATTTTTCTGTTCGATTTATAATAAATTCTACCGATGATTTATTCACGTTAAACCAGTCTCGGCTTTCTTCATTTGACCCCTTCCTTCCTCCAATTCGAGAAATATTGCGCACTCTTCAACATCTGTGCATGATACAGGGAATGATAAGCGACTGCTTAGTTTCAGGCTTAAAAAAAAAAATTGGAACAAATATGTCCAAAAATACAATTGCTCGAACGATAATTTTTATTGATAGAATCAAAATAAATAAAATATTATTGGACAATCGTAAAAACTCATTGCGTCCTTTCGATCAAATTCGAAAACAATATAAGAATCTTCGCAGATTTAAATTGTGGCAGTGTTTCCAGTAAAAAAAAACTGCGAAAAAATACAACGAGGGGCAAACAACATTATTAGGTTATGGTCGAGATCGGTAGGGTGCTTTAGAATTCGTCCGTAGATAGTACCTTCCACTCTTACTCGTGAGCTTCAATCCACCCATTCGCGCCATTTTTGCGCGAGCTCTGCACTTACCAGCTTTGAATTGTATATAAGAAGCGCACCGAGTCCCTTTGAGAGGTCTCTTAATCGACGACGCGAATAACTGGTATGCACGACGATGGGAGCATTCACTGAATGTACAGCCTGGTTGGCGGATTCCCCCGTTTGGAAAAAAGTCCACGTGTCCGACAGCGCTCCGAGAGCCCAAGACGCCGCGGTTCGTATGAATGATTTGGACGTGGTTACCACTCTCCTTCGAGATTGATTTGTCAGGCCCAGCGAACAAGAATCCTAATAGAGCCGGATCTAATCCTTAAGAACGTCGTTCAAATTTATTAAAGTTATTAATTTGTTCTTATAAATATTAGGGTAAACCGGACAATGAATGGGCAGTTAAGCAGACGAAAAAGCCAATGAATAGACATTTTTTATGCATGTGCTCTTATGGAAAGTTCCATTCATTGGACCTGTCCATTCATTGGCTGGTTTACCCTATTTTGATTTATACAGCCCGATCATTTTTAGAAGCTGCGAAACTTACCCACGACGTAGTTCACTTTGTACTCGGTTTCATAACCAGCAATTCCCATAACGTGAGCTCCCAGGGAATGGCCAATGAGGGTAGTAGTTTTAGTGTTCAAATTGCCCTCCTCATGCAGAAAGTCTATCATTTTAGCGACTTTTTCGCCAACCCTGTGCTTCACCATAAACGTGGAGAACAAGTAACATAGTGATTCGGAGTATTTACTCCAGTCAACAATAATTACGTTGCAGTCGCTGCGCGATAAATAAGCTATAGGTGTATGAAACCTTATTAGTTTGAGCGGAGTTGTTGATAATTAATAAGAGATATCAACTAACCTTTGCGAATAAGATTGCAGGATAGACTGCGTCCATCGCTCCGCCATCCATGAGTTATGAAACGCGTAGGCTTACTTGCATCGAAATTACTTTTCTTCAATTTGTTCTTGTCATCGACTCGAAGCTTTTGACCAACCTTAGGATTTTTTTGTGTGTAGAGAGTGAAGGTAACAGAATTGGGTGTGTCCTTGAAACTCGCCCACTTCAGTACCGCAGATATTAGTGATCGTTTTGACATCGTGCCGATTTCTTTTGGACATTGATCATCGACAGTGCCTTTGACGTGAAGACCTGTTGGCGATGGCAAAATTGATACCAACCGTTCGTTATTGATTTACATTGAATGATCTACACTTCCACGTACCGTTAAGGGCGGCAACTAAGAAAAGGCACAATGATACGCAAACTCTCATTTTCGGTTCTGATGCGCGCAATAACGGAATGTTTGCGCGTGTATAGCAGTGACTGGGTTCGAAAACTTTTCATATACCGTATCTCTATATTTGTGCTTTTGTATAGTTCAGCGGTTTATTACATGCGAAAAGACGGGTCTGTACTGTGACGGGACTGTGTTGAGCTGTATGTTAGCCAGTTTCGTATCTCAAGGCCGAATTGCCTCGTGCCAACGGCGCACTGCGTAAAAGGCAGTTATCATCAGTTGATAATTTTTATGGATGAACACTTCGGATATTCCGCATATTTTTTTATTATTTTGCTTCCTCACAGAGGAAGCTTTGATATGATGAAAAAAAAAATTTGTCGCGATTTTAATAAAAACGTGTTCAGAATATTCCAACATATTGAAAAATCACATTAAAAAAATGTCCGGATGCGTGTGCGTGTGCGTGTGCGTGTGCGACCGATCAAGTTGAAATTTCATACACAGCA